>JALGBA010000111.1:1200000-1800000 GCA_023970755.1 Azemiops feae
ACTAAGGCAAACTGAATTCAGTGATATTTACCCTCCTATACATTGTATGGAATCATGTTCTCATAACAGCTACTGTGGGCTGCAACCAGAGTAACAGACTACAATTGAAGGAAACTTAGTGCAGATCATTACTTAGTTATGAAGCTCACTGAATTATTTGGTTCAGTCACTTAATGTCTTATTCAACAAAATAGAAGTATAAAATGTATATCATTTTAAATGATATGGTTTAAATGAAAGACAGAATATTGATTGTTCAGATGATAATTTCCTTCTGTGTAGGTAAACTAACATTTGCCAGCTTTTGATTCTGCTTGTTTATTTTTACCTTTTGCAAGTAGACATTTAGCAAAAGCATGGGATTTTTGCTGCATTCAGACAATAACTTAACCCATTGTTAATAAACCACTATGTAATGTGGTTACTTGGGTTTACACAATACACTGAACTTTAAAATTGCCAGAATATTGTTGCATACAATGTAACAATCCAGTAACACCAGGATGCTCCATAAAGCTGGTCTGTGAGCTGGTCCATGAGACAAAAGAATAAGGCAAGATGGATTTGAATAACACAAATTAATTAGTCACATTTTTGCTTTGCATGTTGGACACAAATCTAGTCACTACCTTGGTAAGATTCAGAAGGATTTCTGTATGGTCTAGTAACACTTTAGCTATGTAAACACACTGCAAGCTATGCTGAAATAAGTTTGACTAAATTGGAAATTTCAGATTAAAAATTCAGGTAGTGCTGGAATCATTCTGATTTCTGAATAAATTGACATAAGTCAAAGAGATGAACTAACATGGACCAGCTTACAGAGCTTTGTTTATCAGATGCAGTTTGTTAGGTAGAAAGTCAAGCACTCTATCCAATTCATATCTAAAAATTCAGTCAGAGACCTTCCCAAAATTGCAGGATCCTTACTAAATGGAAGAGCAATTGAAAACTTCTTGACCAGACATTGATGTCACTCTTAACAAAGGAGATATGTAATAGAAGTTATGTTTTATCTGGTACATCTTATGCATTTAAATTAAAAATTAATAAAATGGAAACTCAACACTTTTCTTATGGCATTGTGAAGAAAACAATTGTTACTTGCTAAATTTCTGCTATTATGGAGTGATATAGGCATGAAATTTTATTCAACACAAATAAGGAAACTAAAGTGCCGTGTTTCAAAATTCCAACTATCAAGGGATTATTCAGGCTGCCGATTAAAAACAGAAAATGAAACTACTTGCATTTGCATTTAAATCTAAAACAACTAGATGCAACAATTCTGAGGCAAAAACATTCCTCTGTGCTAAAGGAAAATAGGTAAATTAAAGAATTTGCTTTTCTCATCTAAAATACCAGTTGTATGAATGTCGTGAATGGCACTAATCTATTTCTGCATGAAATGATTGTAAATACTGTTATTTCAGTGGGGTATGAGTTACTCTATAATTCTGAAATTATTTGGATCAGCATATCAGAACAACATTTTGTAGGTCTTGCTTCAATACCCTCTTCCCTCCCTTCCTATAATTTATTTTAATTAGCATGCATCATTTCATATTGTTAATTTTATAGCTAGTAAAGACAAGCACCATTTCATAAGACAGAATGATGATAATGCTAACTAATGCAGTTATTCTGCAACCCAAAAAATGGAATTAATTCCCATAAAGTCAGAAGTGGTGGTGGTGGGATCCCTCTCCACAAAGAAGGAAGAGAGAAAGAAATAAGTTTGCATTTTTATAATATCTTTAATCAGATGGCTTTGTGTACTATATTTCAGTCAACCAAGCAAAATAAAGGGTTCTAACAGTTTTCCTACTGTTAGAGGAAATAATAAGGAATAATAAGGAAATATCTTTAAAAACCTGGTAATCTACTGATTACTCATTTAATCTAATTTCTGGGCTTTACTGGTTTTGTTCGTATGGAATACTGAACCACGGTAAGCTAGCCATTATTTTAGCAGAAGGTAATGGGGAAACTCTGCTTAAAATTACTGCTTTCAGTTTAGCCAATAGCATGCTAGGTAGTTATAGTCCAAAACATCTGGAAGTCACCAGACTGAGGAACAGTGGGTTGACTGTCCTATCCCAAGTTATTTTTGTTCTCATGAGCAAATGAATACATCAAATAAGTAAACTTTTCTCTTTCACATATTGTGTCACTCAAACATAGATTCATATTTCCATGAGAAGGCCATAGTTGAGTTTTTATTGCTTTTTATTGTTGCTGTAAACCATCCAGCGTTGGGTTTTAATATGGGTGGCTATAAAAGTCTTTTAAATAAATAAATGTTTCCTAGCATATTCAGCCAAAGTGAAGGCAAACCATGTTAGCAATAGCAATAGCACTTAGACTTATATATCACTTTACAGTGCTTTACAGCCCTCTCTAAACAGTTTACAGAGTCAGCATATTGCCCCCAACAATCTGGGTCCTCATTTTACTGACCTTGGAAGGCTAGAAGGCTGAGTCAACCTTGAGTTGGTCAGGATCAAGGCAGTGGGCAGAGTCAGCCTGCAATACTACATTCTAACCACTGTATCACCATGACTCTGTTCAGTTAATTGTTTCAAATTTATACATATAAGGCAGTAAATGGGACAACAGACTAAAAGGGCACTAAACTAAAAAAAAAGTTGCCATTAAAACCAGTAAAACTGAGGAGTGCATTTCAAAATCTTAAAAGCTAAAATTGGAACTTCTGAACATAACTACTTATGTTTCTAATAACATAATTATTGGAAATTTTGATTTTCCAGTTTGTGTAAAAACCATGGTGTGTGTGTGTATAAATAAGCCGCAATGTCTAGGTGCATGCCTTACACTAAACTATGGTTTAAACCCATAATAATATGCTAGTATTGGCTAAGTTCATACAACAAAAAATCCAAACTTTTTTTTTGTGTAGTCATATCAAATATTATTCTGGGAGTTAATAAAAACTTATTTTTCAATTATTATTTTATTATTCAGGATTTTCAAAATCACATTAACTTCTGATAGTGGCATATTATTAATAGACTTTTTCCTCCTTTCAATGACGTGTTATTTATGGTTTTAATTTTGATGCTATTTTGAGCTCTTTCAAGGAAAGAGAATTAATTTGAAGACATTTGAATTTTCAGAAAATTGCAATATGTTCCTTTTCTTTGTCTAGCTAGCTCTTCCTTCATACAGAGACATGAAGAGTCTTCGAATGGATTACTCTGATTTCTTAAATATGCACTGCCCTGCCTGGAGTGCCACAGTAAGCCCACAGGGGCACCACAGGATTTTTGTAAATTTTTAAGGGAAACGCAAAAATGCTCAATATCTGTCACACACCTTGTGAACTATTAGTCTAGTATTTTTCTCAAACTGTTTAAATATCCCACGGATCTCCTATGAGTTTGATGTTGCTGTTAAGGATGAAATTTCCCAAACAACAAATTGTAGTATACAGTTTGGAAACTGTGGGGCACCATGAAAAAAATTACTAAGACACTAAAAAAGTTCAGGAAGCTGTGGTGTATTGGGATATTATTAAGCATGCCTGTGATCCTGTATATTATTCAATTTCTTGGGTGGCCTTTCTATCTGTAATTATTGCAGACTCAGTGGAATTTTTGGAAAAGGAAGCAGCAGAAAAGTCTGCACTCTGTACTAATGTCTTTGATCAATAGAAAATACCGAAGACCTTTTTGAAATGCTACCTTCTCGCATTTTCTCTTACTCTTGGCTAGCCAAAAACTGAAGAAGAATATATTTGTTCCACCCAGAAACGATCTTTTCTGACACATATTGATCTAATTAATCCATAAGGGGTACCATTGGGTTTTGGCTTAGCAAGCCACAATTTCATTCTTGGGACAGGTCTGCACAACATGCTAAGGTGAATAGGACCAAAGAGAAAGTCTTTCTGAAACACACACTTGGATACATATTACTAGGGTCAATTTTTATATATATTCCTGGCTATATTTATTAGTTTATATATTCCTGATGTAGGTAAAAAAAATAGCATTTAGCAATGGTGCTGTCTCTTCGTTAGTGTAACACTGCACAAGATTTTTTTTTCCTTTCAGCTAAGACAACAGTGAATTGCATCTGAATAGGAGCCAGGCTGCACACTTGAAAGTTGCCTCAAGGACAGTTCAAACAAAACAGTGCATACAAGGAGCAGATGATCTAAGCAAAACTGACAGTCAAGATATACATTCCATCAAAATCATTTCCAGCTATAACATTTAGGGCTGACCAATCTGCGTTGGGATATTGGTTTACGGTTACCAAGCAAGAGCTAGGGTCTCAGAAATAAAGGTTTAGATCTCCTCTGGATGCCAAAAGGCGGCTATGGGATGGTTTACAATAAAAAACAGCACAGAAGAAAACAAATTTCCCTTCCAATACACCCTGTGAGTGCTCCTTTATCCACATCTGGTCTAGCACAGAATGGAATGCTTGCTTATTGTGGTATTACATAGTTACATAACTGCAGCTAGATCTTCCAGCTGCAGGAATCAAAAGACACAATGGCATTTTTACAACGAGACTCAATCACTTCCTTTTCACATTTTCATGAGGAAGATTTAATAAAGGTATGAGCAATCACTTGGTGGGCAGGCAACACATTTGATTTTAGAGAAACTGTCCAAGAGTCACATGGTTTGGGGGATTTCGAAGGGACAACATACAAGATGGATATAACTGCATCATCTGTTTGAGGGCTTTTGTTTATCCAGTGGGAGTATTTTTTGTTTTTGTTTTTTTGAGGTTACTCTGGAAGTTATGTAAGGTTATTAAATTTCCCACCTCAAAATAATGGAATATCACTTATATTTTTCAGCAGTTTGCTAGCAAACTTCAGTGAGACCACTAATAGGGGCTTAGAGGCTACATTCTAAAACATACTTGCAATGTATTTAATGTAATTTTTATCTCAGCTGCAGCCCTCATTCTTACAACATACTTCACTAGATTGTGACATGGCAATTTGCAAGTTCTACTAGCAGGAAAAAGAGTACTGGTTGAACCATTCAATTTCACCCTCCGGATGCTAAATTTAACTTCCCTTGACTTATCTTGAAATACACTATAAAATTAGCTGGTTCAAGAAAGGTGCAGTGTTCTTATATTATGTGTTTCAGCACACAATAATGAGTGACTGACTGGACAAGGGATGGCTGTTTCTATGTGCCAATAGGACTACTGGGTTCTAATTCAGAACTTTCAACTCATGGAGATATATCACAACAAATGTACTATACATTCCAGTATTATCCACTTGAAGCATTCCATCCTTCTCTCTCACTTACTTACCTTTAAAGATGTCTCCTTTCTCAAGCAAGTTATATACTGCAGTGTTTTCCCTCTGGTCATATCCAACAGCCAGCACTATTCCTTTCTATTACAAATCTGCATACACTGAAGTGACAGACAGCTCGCCTGTCCTCAGGGAAATTAAATCCTCAATTTGGATCCCAAAGCACTTTTAAAGGCCACCTTTATCCTTGCCCTCTCCCTACTGCTGTCTACACAGCTGGAAGCTCTCCTTAGAGAAGAGTGAAAAGCAATCAATACCATCTCCAAAGAAGATGCCATTGGCAGCCTGGGAACACTTAACTGTAGTAAGCCACATGCTGTTGATTAAGATGCCTGGATGGGGGCTGATTGATTTGTCTACCTTGATAGCATGCTAACGACAACAATTATTCAGCTGTTCACAATTCCCAATAAGAACTGGCAAGAGAAAGCTTGCAAGAAAATGCAAATTTTAAATCTGTCTATGGATAGACAAAATAAATAAAGATGAGAGCTCAGGTCATAAAAATAATTAGGTGCAGAAACAGCTCAGCTAGGTAACAGTAAATATACCTTATTCCACTTATAAAATGGATTGAAATCAGGAAGGAAATGAATGGACAAGGAACAAAACGGGAGATGGATGAATCATAAGCTGGATCTGTATATGCATAAAATCCCCAGATGGCATCTCCAATAGAGCTAGAATAAGCTTATCTCTAAAACTTTGCAATTATACTGAACCATGTATATCAGTCAACATATAAAAGAGTTACCACATTTGGGCAGCAAAAATCCAAATGATGATTAATGGCACCAAAGAAATACCAAAAAAATTGAATTCTTTGCTGCCATAAGCAAACACCAGGCCCAGACAGAATAACTGCTTCTCCTTCTGCCCCCTACCCCACCCATCTTCACACATATTTTGAATAAATCACTGAAAATATGTTATGTTTGCTTCAAATGCTTCAAATAAACTGTTTCAACTCCTCCTACCGAGTGGCGCTATAGGGCATTTCATGCCAAAACAACTAGACAGGTTTTTTTTTCCCGTGTCATCATTCCGCTGAACACCTAATTCTTACAGTACTATGTAATGTCTATGTATATTTATCTATGTAGTGTGGTATTATTTATACTTTTCTTCTTTACTCCCCTATTACTGGGATTATGATGATGATGATGATGATAATGATGATGATGATGATGATAAAGTTGGAAGGGATCTTGGAGGTCATCTAGTCCAACCCCCTGCTCAGGCAGGAAACCCCATACCATTTTGGACAAATGGCTGTCCAGTCTCTTCTTAAAAACTTCCAGTGTTGGAGCATTCACCGCTTCTGGAGGCAGGTTGTTCCACTGGTTAATTGTTCTAACTGTCAGGATGATGATTGTTATGTCCTGGGACTCCTGAATGACTCAGCAGGCTCAGGAGGCTGCAGAAGGCCCGGGCAAACCACGTGGTTGCCCGGGACCAGACAGGCTGTCTCCAGCTTTGTGCACATGCGCAAGGCAGGAGACTAGCCTTGCATTGATTGGCTGACGCTGTCCCTTGCAAGGGAGTATAAAAGGCCCTGGCACCATTTTGTGTTCTGTTCTGTTCGTGATCTCAATAAAGAAGTTGTGTTTGTTACTCCTGCCTCGCCTCGATGTCTTTTCTTCAGAAACAGAATATTGGCGACGAAGGTGGGATCCGCTGCAAGCAGAACAACAGGAGAAGCTAGGCTGACTTACCAGGGGAGGCCTGAAGCACTGGGAAGTTCGGCGTCCGGAGGAAGCGATTGCCTGCCAGTACAAAAACGCTGGAGGTGAGCTCGGCTTCGAGGGACCCCTTCTCATTCCTTGCAGCAAGAGGCATCGAAGAGGCTACAGGCTGTAACGATGTCAAAGCTGGGCCATCTGTTGGAATTTGATACTTCTCACCCTGAGCGCTGGAGTTCTTACGTGGCGCGAGTGGAAAATTATTTTCGAGTAAACAAGATCCAGGAAGACGGCCTTAAAGCTGCTACATTACTGTGTGTCTGTGGGCAAGAGACTTTTGATATTGCAGAGAATCTTGTAGCCCCAGCACCACTGGAGTCAATTCTGTACGCTGACTTAAAGAGGATGCTGCGAGAGCACTTCATACCCAAGCTTTCAGTAATTGCTTGGAGGCATGCGTTTGTGCAGAGGGATCAGAGGCCTGGTGAGTCTGCTGTGGACTTTGTTGCTGCCTTAAGACAAGCAGCTAGGCAGTGTGAGTTCAAGGATTTGGAAGAGAGGCTCCGGGATCACTTGGTTTGCGGACTGCGAAGTCGTGAGCTGCAACAGAAACTTTTTGCAAAAGAAGATGTCTCATTCCAAGATGCTTTGAGAGAGATTGCAGCTGAAGAAGCAGTGGGCGGCGCTGTGAAGGCATTGCGGCTCGTCAGGAACCCTCCAGCGGTGATCTCCATCCATCAAGAGGTCGCTCTAGAGGACTCTGAAGTGGATGCAGAAGAGGAGGTGGACAGGCTTCAGCATGCAGAAGAGAAGAGGCCTCAAGGGCGCAGAGAAAAAGTGACAGCATCCCCTCGGTGTTTCGGTTGTGGAGGACTCCACAAGCGAGCTGTTTGCCAGTTCCACTCCGCTATCTGCTGGGCATGTGGCAGGCAAGGCCACATTGCATCCGCCTGTTTGGGTCACCAGAGGGAACGGTCTGCAGGGGGGGCTTCCATGGAGCCTGTTTGTCCACGACCCGGTGTAACGGCTCAGCCACTGCAGCCTTGTGGGGAAGGAAAGAATGATAAAAATTTAACAGCCCCAGGAAGGCATTCTTTCCTTCCCCACAAGGCTGCAGTGGCTGAGCCATTACACCGGGTCTTGGACAAACAGGCTCCATGGAAATGGACAAAGGTCCATGAAAGGAGTTTCACAGAGGTCAAGGCCTTGCTCTCTTCAAATGCGGTTTTAGCACATTTCAATGAGCAACTGCCTGTGTGCATAGCCTATGATGCATCCCCTTATGGGGTTGGGGCTGTGCTGAGCCACCTCAAGGCTGATGGGACACAAGTCCCTGTGGCCTACTACTCCAGGACTCTCTCATCTGCAGAGCATAATTATGCACAGATTGACAGAGAAGCCTTGGCAATAGTGGCTGGCATAAAGAAATTCCATGATTTCCTGTATGGCTGCCGTTTCACGGTTTACACAGACCATAAGCCTTTGCTGGGTTTGTTTATAACAAACAATATAACATCACATAATATCTCCCAGAATGCTGAGATGGTCAATTTTCCTGTCAGCATATGACTACATCCTGGTTCACAAACCAGGTAAAAAAATGGGCCATGCAGATGGCCTCAGCAGATTACCTCTACAGCAGGTAGAGGCAGATCCAGCTCCGGCTCTTCACATTCTCTCCATTCAGGAATTGCCTGAATCTCCCCTCAATGCTAGGGACGTGGCTGCAGAAACTGCCACTGATCACACGCTTACACGCATGCTGACATGGGTGTTGTCAGGATGGCCTGACACGTGTCCAGGTGCAGAATTCCAGAGTTTCTGGCAAAGGAAGCATGAGCTTTCCACTTTCAAAGGATGTATCCTATGGGGTAGCAGGGTAGTCATCCCGGCCTCATTGAGGACTAGAGCCTTGTTCTCTCTGCATGAGGGATATCCGGGAATAGTCCAGATGAAGGCACTTGCACGTAGCCACCTCTGGTGGCCTGAGCTCAATAAAGAGATCAAGACCCAGGTGCATGGGTGCCAAGTGTGCCAACAGTCAAGGCCAGAAATGCCCCAGGCCCCTGTACATAGGTGGGAGGAGACACATACCCCATGGTCGAGGGTACACATTGACTACGCTGGAATGGACAGCCATTCCAAGTGGCTAGAGGTTGTTCCTGTCTCCTCCACTACTACTGCTAGGACCATCCAGGTGCTGAGAGGAATATTCACCTCACATGGTCTTCCAGATGTCCTTGTCCTAGACAACGGACCCCAATTCACATCTTCTGAGTTTCAGGGTTTTCTCCAAGCCAACATGATCCAGCATGCCACATCTGCACCGTTCCATCCAGCTTCCAACAGCTAGGCTGAGCGTATGGTGCGTACTACCAAAGATGCTTTAAAGAGAATCACTCACGGGAACTGGCATCACAGGTTAGCTGACTTTCTTCTTTGTCACTGCACCACACCTTGCACTGCCACTGGAAAGAGCCCAGCTGAACTCCGTTGGGGTCGCAGACTCATTACTAAGCTGGACAGGTTGCACCCCGACCAGGTGGCTTCACAGGTGTCACAGCCGCAGGCACCTCGGAGACTACAGGTGGGCGATCCGGTCTGGGCAAGGAACTATGGACCTGGACATATCTGGATGACAGCAGTGGTATGCAAGGTCTCTGGGCCGCTGTCATACGAAGTGGCCTTGGATGATGGTCGCATGCTCAGACGTCACATTGACCAACTGCACTGGAGGCTTTCCAGCCACTCTTCTGCTCCTGGCTCTGCTCTTGGGGGGGAGGAGGACCACAATTACGATTCTGGACCACAGTCTCTCCGCGAAAGTGGACCTTCAAATGTTCCTGCACATGTTCCTGAAGGGGGTTTTGCCATGGAGGCGGCTCCTGACTCTGGCACAGGCACTGGGTCTAGCGGGCATTGCTGTCAATCTGCTACTCAGGCCACTCCAGCTGCTGGTCTTGGGCTCGAAGGACAGTGTTCCCAAGAGGGATCCATTGTGGACTTGGGGAATTCCACCCCACCAAGGAACTCTGGTTTGGGTTTAGCAGATCCAGCCAGTCAGCAGTTTGGAGGGTTGCCTGGGTCTTGGGGGCATCAAAGTCCTGGTCTGCCTAGCCTAGCAGGCGATATGGCATGCCAGGCACATACGCTGGCTCCAAGAAGGTCAGAGCGGGCCAAGGGTCCACCCAAATATCTAAAGGACTATGTGAGGTTCCTGTCAAGTTTAAGGGAGGCTTAATAGTTCTCTAGAACTCAGGACACACTCATAGAAGGGTGTTCTGTTGATAGTATGAAACAATATGAAGTATTCCCTTATTGTTTTATCCAAGGGGGGAGGGGTGTTATGTCCTGGGACTGCTGAATGACTCAGCAGGCTCAGGAGGCTGCAGAAGGCCCGGGCAAACCACGTGGTTGCCCGGGACCAGACAGGCTGTCTCCAGCTTTGTGCGCCTGCGCAAGGCGGGAGACTAGCCTTGCATTGATTGGCTGACGCTGTCCCTTGCAAGGGGCTATAAAAGGCCTTGGCACCATTTTGTGTTCTGTTCTGTTCGTGATCTCAATAAAGAAGTTGTGTTTGTTACTCCTGCCTCGCCTCGATGTCTTTTGTTCGGAAACAGAATAATGATGATGATGATGATGATTCTGTTGCTTTGCATGTATACTGAGTGCTTCTGTACCAAAGACAAATTCCTTGTGTGCCAAATCACGCTTGGCCAAATAAAGTTCAGTTCAATTCAATTTAAATAAATATCATCTGGGGTCTTGCAGTCCAGATATGATATACCTAGTAAGTATAGTGCAGTTTCTTTATTATTAATATTATGCATATTCTTTGAAGATGAGGAGAAATTGCTGAATCCAAGAAAAGACAGGACATGCAAGTAGAGATGACAGAAGAAATAATCATAGTGACTTAAAGTTCAGGGTGGGGAGTTAGTAGGGTCAGTTAGCTCCACAACAGGTACTTTTAGCTGAAATTGCACAAAGATTTCCAAAGATATGTTAGAGTCTCATTGAATGCCATCCAATCCTCTTTCAGTTTTTGCCCTCACACATTATGTGCAATTCTTGAAAGCAGCTAATAGTGCTAACAAATCCATTGTATTCAAGATTACTACCCTTTAGAACTGAAAATCTGGGTGGCCAGTTGCCAAAGACCAGAACCATCCATTCTTTTAATGGTTGTGGGGGAGTGCAAGCACTGATTGTCATTCAAGAAAAACCCTCACTGGAAAAGCAACCTTCCTAAATCTATCTGAAGAAGTGTCCACCTTACTGGCTGGGGAATTCTGGGAATTGAAGTCTATACATCTTAAAGTTGCCAAGGCTGAGAAACATGGATCTGAAGAGACTCATCCTTACCTTCCAAACTTTTATTATTGAGAGCAAAACCATTGCACAGTAGCATTTTCTCTATTATTCATTCCCTGTTATTGCTGCATCGTCTCTTTTTTTGTACTTCTATTTTCACCTTCTAGCTGTGATTTCAAAGCTTTGCATTCATTAAATTTTGGTCCCCTCCCAAAGAGTCTAAATAGGTTGAGCAATTAGCCTAATAAGTTCATTTCTGCTAATTGTACCATTTAACAAAATTCAAAGCAAGACTAAATTTCTGTGTAAGTTATTACCATCATCATCATCAGTCCCGTGCACTTTTATATAAAGAATAATAATCAGGCCATATAAAATTACCCCTTTGGGAATGTTCCTACACTGTAGTCACCAGGTGCCAATTTTATCACATTATATGTTCCATTAGGTAGGCAATGGCCTAAAGTGGTATGGAAAGATTAATGTCTTTTCAGTCTATTAATTCTGCAGAAGAATCAGGACATTCCAATGTTGCAAGAAGAGAGATAGGCCGTCCTTAATATAGCTGGGAAGTATATCAAGTATTATCATATTACATGATGAAAATCCTTTTTTGGCTACTGTATGTTTCTAGCGCATATATTAAATTTAGAAGTAGCCCCAAAATTTATATTAAACTGGATAGGTAAAACTTATTCATGTTCAGTAATGTTTGAAGGGAGGAGTTATTAAGTTCCAATATAAATAGTTTTTCTCTCTTTTTACAGAAAATAACATATCTAATTATCAATTCCCTTCTGTCATATTTCACACAGTCTTAGAACATAATTCATATGGTTTTCACACTTTAAAAAATTAGGATTGCTTACACCAGCTGCCAGAATTCTCCAGCCAGAATAACCATTGCTGAGAATTTGGGGCATTGAATTCTACAAATCTGGAGAGGGTCCAGCCTGGGAAAGGCTGACATGTCATCAGAAATGCTCATTTTAAACATGGCTCTGAATATTATTTTAAAAAATAAAGCTAATTTTTTATTAATCCAAGATGAAATAAAAATTACTGAGGTTTTTTTTTTATCAGTGGAAGTGAAAGATTGAATGTGACTAAAAACTAAGAGTAGAACTAAGGAGAAATTTCCTAACAGTCAGAGCAATCAACCAGTGGAGCAGCTTGCCTTCAGAAATTATAGGTACTCCATCACTAGAGGCTTTCAAAAAGAGACTGGACAACCATTTTTCTGAAAGGGTATAGGGTCTCCTGCTCGAGCAGAGGGTTGGACTAGAAAACCTCCAAGGTCCCTTCCAATTCAATTATTCTATGTTCTGTGACCATCATTCTACCTAGGTTAGTACTTGGGTCACGAATTTGTCTTCTTGTCTTCCCTTAAGTCCATGTATGGACTTAATGTATTCTTAATTATTCCGTCTGTGTGCCAATTTCAGATAGCAAGGGCACATTGAAACACATTGTAGGTGACTGCTTACACCAATCTCCTGCTTTTGGAGCCTTGCCAAAGCTTGTGCTTGATTTTCTTTTGAAAGCACTTCAAGCTATTTTTATATACTTGAAGTATATTGTCTGCTGTTAACCTTAACTACCATATTGAAATGTTCAGAGTAAATAGATTGGCACTGCATAGAAGGCTATGTTGATGTGGTAATTATTACCATCTTTGCTCTCATTGATTTTTTAAAAAAACAAAATAGCTGGAATTTAGATATAAAAGTTTTGCAGAAAAAGTCCACAGTTTTGACAAACACATGTTTTGATCTATGCAATAAGTCCATCTCAAGCTGTTAGTGTGCCAATATATTAATTCTGTTTTTGTCTCAGATGGAGAGGGGATATTTAATTACCCATTATCACAATAAGTCCACAATCTGGTGCAACTTGGTCTTATAGCATGATTCTCTCCCATGAGGAAGAATAGTAACTGAGGATTAATCCATAAAAATGATCCACAGTTGGAGACTTACTGGAATAGGGAATCTTGAATCCAGGGGAAGGGTGATCTTAATGACTCTGCATGAGACCATTACTCACTGGATGCAAGTGGTGGGCGATCAATTAGGATGGTCCACTCTAGACATCCTGAGGATCTGGGTGGTTTTTAGCTGGCAGTTGAGATTTTCCCACTGAGTTTTGTTACCAGGCAATTTTGCCTGGTCGAGCTCTAGAATTCAAAAGTGGTAAAACTGCAAAATAGAATTGCTACAGTGGGAGGCTGCATTAGTGGCTACCCCATCCTTATGAAATAGCCTACCTCCAGAAACCATCCATATACTGCTTTCTTTTAGGAAGGCAGTGAAGACAGTGTGGATTCATCAAGCATTTGGGATTTGACTGTATTGCTCTCGTTGTCATTCTTAACTGACATAAACACCAAAAGCATGGTATTTTTAAGGTTCTAATCTTTGATATGGAATTTGATTTTATTATTAATCTGATTTATGGATTGTATTATACTTTCATGCTGTTCAACTGTTATGCCTAATCTGTGTGCTTTTATGAATTGCCTAAAGTCATTTGAAGGTTGTGGGATAAAAATTCTACGATCAATACATTTTGTAGGTTTGTTTGATCTTGTTTTAGCATGTGCAGTTGTCTGTCTCTATCAGAGCAAGAATCAGGTGAGTTGTAGCCTACTTCTTTTGTGAAGGTCTAAAAATGCTATTGGGTGGAGTGTTCTCTGAGCAATAAAGTGTTTCACAGTGATTTTGTGTAGCCAAGCATCCTGATTAGTATCCTCTATAAAGAAATATAAAGACTTCCAGGTCATGCTGTAACTTTTTGGGAGCAGCAGGAACACCTGTTCTGTTTACATTTTATTGCCCATTTAAAGATACTAGCTAAAAGAAACACAACATAGATATTCAGATTTTGTTTACAACCCTCCATTGGATCCTAAGAAATGTGGAAATGTCAACAGTAATGTTGTTTTTCACATCAAACTCATTTGTTAAATTTCTCACCATTTTGTTATATATTTGATGTCAGGAAAATAACAAAACATGAACAAACAGAAAACAAAATACACTCTGAAGAGTGTTCTTGCATATGGAAAACCTAATTAAAATACAATATTGTGCTTAGCTAGCAAAAACCCTTGAAGATTTCACACTGCATTGTAAAATAAACATTGCAGAAATGACATCTTAATAAACATAATGAAATTCCAGCGAGATACAACATATCAACTATATTTGGGGATTAGATACCTCCAAGATATGAGATTATTGATCTGACATTAATCATATGGTTTTGTTAACTGAAGGAAAACTGGCAGCTGCAGCAATATGGGGCCAAATTCTCATTATGTAAAAATGTTGGCCCATTTGATTAAAAGGAACAACCCTGATACATGACAGACCTTTTCAGATACTTGAAATGATGGGAAAGACAACAGGTTTGAATAGAGTGGAACCATCTCTGTCTCAGTTCTAACAAGACCGGGTGGCTGTGGGTGTTTATGCCATCTGATTCAGAGGGATCCTGAGGCTACAGATAAATCTGCAAGTGGCCTCAACAACTCTCAAGAGCTAACGACCAAACTTGAGAGTGCTAACAACCAGATATCTGCAAAGAATATAAATCCTTCTATTTCCCACCATTCAGTCAGAACTGAAGAAGCTTCCTAGATGAGAAGTGAAACATTTTCAAGGGGGAAAAAACAAGAAAGTCCAATTGCCTTTGGGACAGCCATGACCTGGAAGAATCTCCAAATGGCATTCCATCCTTAACTTTGAACAGGACGGTGTTTTCCCCCTTCAAGAGTGGTGTGCATTCCTGGACTCATGGCTTTCTTTCAAGGGCAGGTGACAGCTGTGGCCAGAAAGATCTTTGCAGAACTTCATTCATTGTACTAGTTGTGCCTGTGTGATGGAACTTTGAAAACACTTTGTGTTTGCCATAAATATTTTTTAACACATCTTGGAGAACACCCTTGGCTAGAAACAAGGAAAATGTAAGAGATCTCTTTCTAAAGGCCACAGAAGAAAGTACAAAAACCAATCCACTGTTGCAACATCCTTTAAAAAAAAACACCTAAGAACACTACCTCTACATGTAATTTTGGACAAATAAAAGCAGGCAAAGAAGAAACTGAAGTAGTAACTGTGACTATAACCATAAAATAAAGAAATATTTGCTACTTTGGAGAAAGACTATGATCAAACAAAATATTAACATGCAGGGACATCCCAGTCACAACTTGTTATCAAGATGATGATTTTCTCCAATTGCAATTTAAGACTATGAAATCTGGACCATTAAAAAAGCTAAATGAAGATAAACTAGTGTATTTGTGGTACTGGAGAAAATAGATAAAAAGATATTGAATGGGGACAAAATGAATGAATGAATGAATGAATGAATCAATCAATCAATCAATCAATCAATCAATCAATCAATGAAAAATCAATGAATTCTACTCACTTTTGAGTTTCTGTAACCCAATGGAAATAATTATCTATCAGTAGGTAAAGGTAAAGGTTTCCCCTGTCCTCTAGTATCTGATTCTAGGGGGCAATGCTCATCTCTGTTTCTTAGTCGAGGGAGCCAATAAGATCGAAGACATTTCTTGGTCATGTGGCCAGCATGACTATAAATCTATACTGTTACCTTCCCACCAAAGTGGTGCCTATTTATCTACTTGTATTTGTATGCTTTTGAGCTGCTAGTTGGGTCATTAAGACTCAAAGCAACTAAATAACTGAATAATAATAGCATCAGCAATTCCTCATTTAATGACTACATCAGGTAAAAGCTTGCATGTGATTAGGGTATGGGTGAGAAGGAAGTTCATACATTCAGCATTCAGCCAAATTCATTCAGCAGACAACTAAAGAAAAAGCAAATATTAATGTATTTATTATTATTAATTTATTATTTTGATTTATATGGCTGCTCATTTGCCATATGTCATGGTGCAAGTATATAATATTTTAATCTTATGGGCAGAAAATAGATGGACCAATTGTCCTCATCTCAAATCATTTTTTTTTGTTTGAACATCAAAATTACCATATACTATTACCATACTTTTAATTTTTTTACATTGGCCACAATCACTATGGTGAGATGACCAGCTCTATTTAAATAATTAAATAAAAGCACTTCTACATTAGTTAACTCACAGAATTCACTACCAAAATCTGTATGGATGGCCCTCAATCCAAATGCCTTCCAAAAGGGATAACACAAATCCATAATGGATAATGTTCCTCATAACTACTACTGCATTGCCTATTATAAAAAAAGGCAATGGGTCTCTGTATTCTAGTTATTGTTGAGTATGAATGCTTTATTCCTGCTTGTGCTTTTGTTCTGATTATAGATTTCTTATTAGCATAACTTCTCAGAGAAAAGTTCTCACTGGAGTTGGACAGCCTAATATAAACTGAAAGAACAATAGTATAAATTTTAATTATTCAACTGAACGTAAGGTTAGGATCATTTTTTCTATCTTATCATTCTAAACTGATTTATGTAACTGGCAGTGAAGCCAGACTCTCCTCTTAAGATAAGATAAGATAAGATAAGATAAGATAAGATAAGATAAGATAAGATAAGATAAGATAAGATAAGATAAGATAAGATAAGATAAGATAAGATAAGATAAGATAAGATAAGATAGGATAGGATAGGATAGGATAAGATAAGATAAGATAAGATAAGATAAGATAAGATAAGATAAGATAAGATAAGATAAGATAACCTTTATTGTCATTTTTATATTGTAGGCACAACGGCACACATCAAAAATGAAATTTAGTTGCGCGCTCTCAAAGTGAAACACATACATGACACACACCTAAATATACTATGAACAACATATATATAGACCCACATCCCTACATATACATAGCAAATAAATATTAAATACTGTCCATCTTGAATATATAACGCAAGGAGGAAGCTTGAGAGTTCGCAAGTTAATGCTGTATGGAATGAAACTATGGCTGAATCTGGATGTTCTGCTACGGATACGAAGCCTCCTCCCAGAAGGTAACAAGGAAAACAGGTTGTGAAGAGGATGTGTGGTGTCCAAGATAATCTTAGGGACCCTGCTCAAGCAACGCTTCTGTGCTATGTCCTGGATGGGAGGGAGGGAACTGCCAATGATCTTTTCAGCCATTCTCACCACTCTCTGCACCGCCTTCCTGTCTGAAGCAGTGATGCCTCCAAACCAGACTGTGATGCTATATATCTATATCTATAAAGGGAAGAACTAGCAAATAATACCAAGTGCGGTAGGCAAAAAGCTCTAGACTTGGTCTGCTGGGAAATAGATTCATTACATGTATTCATTCATTTCAGTTTGTCTAACTGAAATTCAGTTTGTCTAACTGAGGTGAAATTCTGGCAATTGAAGTGATTGGGACTTCATACTGTCCTCTCTAAAATGCCAGTATCTGTAAAGTTGAGCTGTAAAACTTGTATACTAGTCAAGGATCTTCACAAAAGATAGAAATATGTAGAATTTCCTTTTATCAGCCAATGAGTCATGAAAAAAGCATTATTTGAGCTGGAGACAAAATAGTATCCATGATTGTCCTAAGGAGTAACATTTCTTTGTTTTAGTTCCATATAATCCTCTTTCATTATCATATTAAGATAAAAACTGGAAAAATGCTTTCCAACAAATATTAGATTAGATTAGGATTTGATTCATTTTTTCCCTTTTATAATATTCTTTTTTCCCTAGTTAGATTTTGTGTGGTGGCTCCACTTTTACTTAATTTGTTACAATGTTTAATTGTAGGCAGCACATATACAGTATGTGTATATTATATATTCTTTACCTAATTTGCTCTATCCTTGCTATATTGTATCCCAAATTGGACTGTTTGTGCAATCTTAATTCAACAGATCAAAAACATTGGTTACAACAAACAATGCCTTTGAATACTGAAAATGATATTCCTAAACAGTAGATAAAGTTGGCAGGAGCATCTAATTAAAAAAAAGACCAGTTTGAAAAGAAGTGGGAAAACTTCAATATCTCTCAGGAACCATTGGTATCACTATTCTAGCAGTGCCAATGGATAAAGATGATATTAAAAAGCATGATCTTTCCAAACTAACACACCTTCTCCACTCTTCCCATTTATACTAATTGTTGGGACTTGTTAAAACAATGCCAAATTTTGTGAAATTGTTTCTGTGGAATGGTAATACTGTCAGGGCTATAAACTTTTCCTTCCCTCTCAAGTCTTGTACTGCTGGCTAATCATGGTGAGGGGTTTAGAATAGAATAGAATAGAATAGAATAGAATAGAATAGAATAGAATAGAATAGAATAGAATAGAATAGAATAGAATAGAATAGAATAGAATAGAATAGAATAGAATAGAATAGAATAGAATAGAATAGAATAGAATAGAATAGAATAACAGAGTTGGAAGGGACCTTGTAGTAGGTCATCTAGTCCAGGGCTTTTCAACCAGTGGTATGCATACCACCTGTAGTACTTTGCCACATGGCAGGTGGTACGCCACCGTCCTAGAGAAGTGTAGTGGGGGAGGGGAATGAGCCAAGCAACCGAAGCCTGAGGGAGAGGCAGCTGCAGCTGCAGGACTGTCTGGGCTCAGCAAGAGCCGGCAGGGCTCCAGCTGATTGGCTCCAGGTGATTGGCACTTCTGGAAGCAGCGCAGAGCTGGAGGTGAACTGAAGAAAAAGGGGGGAGGAGAGGAGAAGATATAAAAGGAGTTGGTTTGGGCAGGAAAGGGGGGGGAAAGACAACAGGGAAAGAGAAGGGGAGCTCAGCAGGCAGGGAGGAAACAGAGACAGGGAAGAAGCAGCAGCCAGGAGAATGCAATCAGCGCTGATGAAATGAAAAGCTGACAGATGAGCACGTCGGAAAAGAGGTGGGTTTATTTAGTTCTGGATCAGCTGGCAGCTTGATTGGGTTACCATAAGGATTTTTGTACAGTTTTTATAGCGTTTTGTAATTCAGAGGCTAGATTTGTGTGCTTTGGTTATTGGAATATTTTAGTCTGTATTTTAGGCTAGCAATGAGTCCAAAGTGTTGACTTCCATAGGTTTAATCCCTTTAAACAAATGTAATTAGTTTTACCCCCTTATTCTGAGTCTATCTATGGCTTTTAGAAAGTTTTCTTTGAAGGTAAACAGGCTTCATTTAAGGCTAAAGCTTTTCGCAATTGCTGGAGCCTTTCAGTCTCAAGTTGCAACATTGTGACATGTGACACGCCTGAGGCAGCTTAAAAAAACAACAAACCGAAGTTTATGTGTTTCTTTATTTTGTGAGCCTTTTTTGCTTTGCACTTGATTCCTGTATCTTTAAGGGTACAGAAAAGGGATCGGGTGGTGCATTCTTACTACACTGTGGAAATTGCTCAGAAGGAAGATAGGAAGAAGAGCCGACCAGCTAGCTCGGGGTCTACAAACTTAGCAACTTTAAGACCTGTGGACTTCAACTCCCAGAATTCCTCAACCAGCTATGATGGCTGAGGAATTCTGGGAGTTGAAGTCCACAAGTCTTAAAAATGCCAAGTTTGAAGACCCCTGAGTTAGCTGGTGCATATTAATAAACATGGATAAATTCATCATACATTTGTCAGTGCAAAGGGAAAGTTATTCAGCAAAGGAACAGCCACCAAAGAAATTAATACTGGTACTTTTTTCCTTTTTTTCTACAGTTTGTAATATTTTATTAGATTATAGAATAAAATACAAAAATACAAAAGTAAATAGTAGAACACAGTGGGGAGGAAAAAGAGGGGGAAAGTGAGGGGGAGAAGGGAAAAAGAACAGACTTTCTCTGTTGCAGTAGAAGGAAGCATTAACATTGAACCTCAACTTTTTACTTTTCCATAATATTATAAACTAGCCAGTTCTATAACAACAAATGAATTTATCAGTAAAACCCAAGTCATCAAGTTTTTGACACCTTGCTAAGCATTGGTGGTACTCAAATATTGTCATGTCCTAAAAGTGGTACAATCTGTGAAAAGGTTGAAAAGCCCTGATCTAGTCCAACCCCCTGCCCAAGCAGGAGTCCCTACACCATTTCTGACAGATGGCAGTCCAGTCTCTTCTTGAAAGCCTCCAGGGTGTTCCAGGGAGGGATGAGTGAAGCATACCCAGAATTTATTACTCCAGCAGGTCATCCAAAAGATGAAGGTTATTTCAGCTGCCAGTTAAAGCAAGCAGGAAAGTACATGGGCAACAGAGATTTAAGGACATGCTGGAGGCAGGTGATGACTACTCTATTAATAACAACGATATAATTTCATACCCTGCAGGAAAAAACAACCCCTACATTTACCAAGAAAACCACATCACCATTGCCACTTTCAAGATAGGAGGTATCACCCCCTCCCATCTAGGAGGCCAACATTCCAGCATTCAGATCATTTTCTTTGCCACTTTTATGATCCAGAAGGGATCTGGGTCCAGTAAAGAAGTGATTGAGCTGACAGCCCAGAAAATCCTGTCCACTTCCTCAGGAGTCAGTGCTCAAAGTCATTCCCGATCACAATATCAGATTGTACCCCAGATGACTGAAAAACTTATTTGAGTCAACTGAAGTCATACACCCTTCATGGGCTGGGTTGTAGTCAAGCCAATGCAATCAAGGCAAAGGCTTATCAAGGTCCTTTGTTGAGTTGGACTTTTAGTTATGGGTTTAAGAAGATTGATGGCTTTGTAAGAGCTGAATCGATCCCCAAAACACACCTGTTGAGTTGAATTTCACAATCTGGAAGAGTTAATCAATGTTACTTTAGAAGGTTGGACAAGAAGACCCCCAAGGTCCCTTCCAACTCTGTTATTCTGTTATACGGATCCAAAACCAGACAAAGAAGTGGTATACCAATGCCCTCCTTTGAAGTTGTCTAAGTTCACAACTCAGGAAGAACTATGGTTTCAAGAAGCCAAGGGCCACACTAAGCACTAGCAAACAACTATTGATTGGAGCCCCTGTTTTTCTCCCCCAGTCTACCAACCTTTAGGAACCAAACTTTGGACACACGCAACCCAGCAGAGAAAAGGAGAGGTGATTCTTTTCCCCTCTCTCTGCCTTTCTCCATTTCTTCAGTTCTGAAACATTGTCTCCATTCCCAAGTGAAGCAGCACTCATGCAAAAGGTGGTTCTTATGAACACAGGTGGGTGTAGGTGTGAGTGTTACATATTCTAAATTTCTCTCCCTCTTTGATATGTCAAGAAGCCCTAACAATCTGGCTTTCTTTGTGGTGATAAGAGTTTCTATTTTTCTTTTTTTCCGCCTTCTCTGTCTATTGCTAACATTTGTGTAAAGTAAATCACTTCTAGAAAGTTTCTCCATTTTCCCTGCAAGTCTCTAAACAATTGCTTCATCTTTCTTTCACTGAACTGAATGTAGTAGATTCTCCATGGATTATTAACTGCTTATTTGATTGCTGTATAAGCCTTTATTCTCAAATATTCTTTGTGCTTCATTCCCTATCAGTTGACAATTATTTATTAAATCTATTGAATTTGGGCTTTTTAAAGATCTTTTCTTTTTTATAAGTTAAGTAAAGCATGCAAGCAAATTGTGGTTTTTAAATTGTCACTATTGACTTCCAAAACTATCTCCAGAATTTGCTTTTAAAAGCAAAAATAGAGATTTCTAGGCACAGGTTTTTCTATGGTTAGCTCCTTAAAATCTTTATTCATTCAACTATAAGGTTTTGTGCACTCATTTTATAGCATCACCAACCAGATCTGAGGCAATATAAAGTATTTGCAAGAGAGGCAGACATATAAATAGAGTAAAATAAGCAAACAAATCTTCTCTGCTTTAGTGATTTTTCACCACAGCAATGTCTCCAAACTGCTAATGTGTAACTCCTCTTTGCCACTATTTGATTTTATTTGTTTCTTCTGATTGGCTCCTCCTCTATCATCTATCCAATAAAATAGGCAGATGAAACTATTCTCCATTGGCTGGTTCAAACAGGTAAGAATTTTGCTTAGCTTAGAACGTATCAAAATTCACAATTTTTTTCACATACTGGATGAAGAAGGTTCAAGCCTCAGTACATAATTAGCCTGAAATAATGAGACTTTTCAAGATCCCACCATTGAATGTATCAAACCAGAGTACCATTTCTGAGAAGCTTTTATTGAATTCCAGGGTGGCTGCTTTATAAATGTAGTCTATTAAATTCTAGTTGCATTTAAATTATTTTAATAATTTATTATATATCTGACCCAAAAGGCTTCAAAGCAAAACCTGGGATGATGTGGGCCTCAATCTCTTTCTTCTGCCACAAAACTGAAAAATGTATTTCAAAGTCATAATTTAGGAACATCACAGGAATACAGTGATTCTTTAAAAAAATATCAACTGAAAAACAAGTGGATAAATTATGGCAAATAATGCAAGTGCCTCAAGTTAAAATGATTTTTCCTTCATATGCTTTTTAAAACCATGTGGAAATTGACAAGAAGAAAATAATAGAAATAAACATTACTGACATTTAAGCAGATATAATTGGATCCCCTTCCCAGAAGCCCTTTTTCTCCTAGAGGCAATTATACTTCATGAAATTTTAATTCTTGCTGATGTACTAATTCTATAAGATTATTATCTTAATTACAAAAGAGTTAGCAATGTTATACCGCATGTTAAAATCCACATAGTAGCAGGTAAGTGATTCAGATGGAAATACAGCTCAGTACTCACCTTTAGCATTTCACTGTTCCTTCAATTGCCTTAGTGATATTATATGGATTTTGTGATTCAGTTACTAATTTAGTATCACAAAATCAAATTCAGACTATGGGATTTGTGCATAAATTCCATTTCTCAGCCTAGCATAAGCATTTTGGCATCTATTTGATAGGAGGCACTTCACTTCAATTATTTAATTCTCACTGAAAAAAATAGATTTGCTCCTTGATTTTAGCCATACTCCTAGAGCAGTGGTGGCGAACCTATGGCACGCGTGCCAGAGGCAGCACTCAGAGCCCTCTCTGTGGGCACGCGTGCCATTGCCCCAGCAGAGTTCACCAGAGTAGAGAGCACATGGCGTTTGGAAGTGACAGGGCAGGAAGTGAGTGAGTAATCGGCATTTCCCCCCCAGGGATACCTTGAAGTTGGCGAGGGACTGGCCCCGGTCATGCTCACCCAATCTGCCATGACCACGCCCCCCGCCCCCCCTGAGGGCACCACAATATTGATGCAGCCCTGGCACTTTGCAATAAATAAGTGGGTTTTGGGTTGCAGTTTGGGCACTCGGTCTCTAAAAGGTTCGCCATCACTGTCCTAGAGCCTTCAAATTGCACAATTTCTGTTAATCACATACACATACAATATGTTGAATATATACTTCAGAATACAACACCGCTCAGAACTACTATCCTTCTACATTTGTCCATCAAATATCTTAAGTTCTTCTAGTCATATAATTCCTGGCATCATATATGTTAGCAGCATGAAATATTTTTTGTGGTTTTATAAAATTATGATTCAAAGAATCCATAAATTGCAACTAATCAATATGATTGAACCTGCAACAAAAACAAAATATGATAATCGTTGATATAAAGGATTTAATCATCAATTTATCCAAGATCTGAATATGAGATCTGTCAAAACAGAGTACCATGGATGAAAATTAATACTGAATGAAACCTATTATGATCCATTTTTTCTCCACACAAAAGAAACCATCATAATTCATTCGAATGTTTCTAAAGGTTGTACACAGAAAGACAATGTTCATTTTAAAATAAACGTATATTTGGGAGATGTATGGGTTTTTTTTAAAAAGCCTGCATTAATAAAATGTAAATGTTTCTTAGAAATGTAACAATCATATACTATGAGACATTGTATATAAAAGCTTTATGTGTTAGGAAAAGTTGTGAATTAAAGCAAAGGCATGTTCTTAAAATATGATTTAATACATGAATACTGTTATACGTAAACAAATATTAATAAGATAGATTTATACTGATCTACATATCCCTAGTGATGATTTATTCAGCAGTATTTATATGGAAAACTGACATATCTAGTCCCTGAAGGAAACCTTTCAATTCTAAATTATCTATTCAAGAAATTTAGGATCAGAAACAAGTTTAATCCTTAAATCTACTAAACCTTTAACCTTACAGAGGATCAGTTCCATTGAGGACTACATGTTGAGTAGTAGGTTGTGGTCTACTTTATCAAATGCCTTACTGAAATCTAAGTAAATTATATCCACAGCATTCTTCTGGTCCACTAATTTTGTCACTTTGTCAAAGAATGCAATAAGATTTGTTTGGCATGATCTGTTTTTGACAAACCCATGTTGGCTTTTGATTATGACTTTGTTTGCCTCTAGGTGTTCACTGATTCGTTGCTTGATTTCTTTTCCAGAATCTTCCCAGGTATTGAGATCAGGCTGATAGGTCTGTAATTTCCTGGATCCATTTTTTTTTTCCTTTTTTGAAGACGGAAACTACATCAGCTCTTTTCCAGTCCTCTGGTAATTCCCTGGTGCTCCAGGATCTTTGAAAGATATAGTTTAGTGGTTCAAGATCACGTATGCCAGTTTCTTCAGAACCTTGGGGTGTAAGCTATCTGGTCTTGGTGATTTGAATTCATCTAGGGTGGACAGGTGCTCACTTATCACTTTTTTGCCTATTTTAACTTCTATTTCTAATCTGTTTTTTTATAGTACTCTTTTTTATAGGTTGGACTGTTTATTCCCTTTGTGTAAAGACAGATGCAAAAAAAATGAATTAAGTAGTTCTGCTTTCTCCTTGTTGCTTGTCACCTTCTTGCCACTTTCTCCCACTAATGGACCAATCATTTCCTTGACTTTTTCTTGTTTTTTACAAGTTAAGATAAAACTTATCTTAGAAGATTAAAAAAGTTAAGTAGAAATATCAGCAAATTCTTTGGTCCTAAGTTTAGGATTTCATATGTCAACGGCAACAACTGGATAGGAAGAATATTGGCGGCTTTGAAGTTTGGTTTTGGATTAGACTCCTGAAGAGCCAAGAACAGAAACTGATCGATCATCAAACAGATCAATGGAGAGTTCTCGCTTGAGGCACAAATGTGAGGCTTAAATTATCCTACTTCAGACATACTTCCAAATCTAGCTCTCTGGAAAAGACTCTAATACTGAGAAAGATAGGAGGAAAGGAAAAAAAAGAGGATGACTAGCAGCAAGGTGCATGGAGACAGTTACAGTGGCATTGATTGCATAGTTGTGAGACTTGGGGAAAAAACCAGGTTAGGGATAGATTATCATGGAGAAAATCTATCCATAGAGTCGCTAGAAGCCAAAAATGATTTGATGACATATAATCAATCAAAATAATCAGTGTCAACAACATCAAGCAGGTTAAGAAGTGAATAGACAGCCATTATTGATTGTAAAGAATGTTTAAACATGATGCCAGTCTTGCACATTATTTAATACTGAATGAAGAGATTTTACCTCTGCTGAAGTTTCCAAATTGCCTTCTATTTGAAGCTCATTGTTGTTGAGTTTTTCTATTGTTTTTAACTCTTCATGACATCATTTCTCCAGCAATTATTTCTTTGAGTTCTTATAAATTCATACTTGTATCAGTAGTATTTGGCAATCCTGTTTTATTTCAGCCTCTTTCTATTGCCTTTCATTTTAAGCATCGGGGACTTTTCCAAGGATTCTTGCCTTTGTATTATGTGTCTAAAATATTATTTTTATTATTAGAGCTTCCAATGAACAGTCTGGTTTTGCTTCATCTTCCTCTTACAGCCCAAGGTATTCTCAACTTTTTCCCTAGTACCTTACTAATGCTTATTTCATTAGGTTTCGTTGCCTGTTGATATTTTTATCACTGAACAATAGACCACCTGGCACACTGTGTATCTACTATTCAATATTTCACTTCATTTATTATTTCATGCTCTATACTTTTCAGATCATAATCTTCCATACACCATGGACATCTCCAAATGGGCCCATAGAAATTGAATTCAACCACATCTTCTGGCTTTGTTCAATAAAGACTTTCACATAATACCTTTTAGTAAGGTAGAGATGGAATAGACTAGATTGGTAGCTTTACTCATATCATCATATGTAACTGTATTATACTGATTGTGAGGTCACTTCGGGCCTAAGTTTGTCGTATTTGAGTCATTACATTACAAACACAAACCAAACCCAGTTTATGCTAATGCTTTTCTGTGTAAGCAAGGTTCTAACATCTAGAAAATACTTTGCAAGTCAAAATACTATTTACCTGCATGCCGCCAACTAGGAGGTAGATGCTGTGCTAATACTCCCTCGGGATTCTCCATTTCCATAATGACCTTTATTTTTAAAATATTGACTTTTACTTAAAAAATATGAGCATTAATATACATAGAAGCATTTAAGTGATATTTTTAAAGATCCTTGTCTTTAAAATGTATTATCTCTCATACATGCATTTTATTTATGTTTGCTTTTAAATTGTATTGCCCTTTTGCTATGAATGTTTGTTCCTTCACTGTACTAATTAAATGTAGTAATCTGTTCTGGCTTGGAGGTAGAATTTGTGGACTGAACTCATCTTAGCCAGTATATGATTTTGAAATGATCTATTATTTTCTTCCTAGGCTGGTGATTTTCTTTCTAAAGTCTGTCATTCAGAGTTTCCGTATAGTTGTATTAGAGGAAATGTAAACAATGACTCCAAAAATCTAAATAAGATACTTACAGCTTGAATGGTAAAAGGCTGAAAACATAACACCAAGCAGAGAGAGTTAGAAGTATCATCATAAATCATCATAGTAATATTTTGCCTTGGACAAGCATAGATGCAGAAAGCAAAGCCCTCAGGTCATTTTAGAGAGAGCAATATTTATTGGGCTAGTGCCTCATTAAAATGAATGCAATACAAATTGTTACAAATGATTCCCTTTCTTTGAAAGAAGGATGCTGGGCAGAATGTGTAATTATGATATGCTGGTAATAAAACACATTGCCCAAAGGAACAGCTAAGCCTACATTTCATTTTATCCCATAGTATTTCCCATAGAGTGCAAAAATCTGAATGAGCTGCTCAAGAAATCTCTTCTTGATAACTCATATGGTCAGGCTTTTCCATTCTAAAGCAGAAATAACAAATCAAAATGAAACCCTATTCCTGTTCCATGCTTCTTTAGACAGATTTTTAAAAAAAATCAGAAGAAAGCCTGATCACTATATTTCAGCATCTATCTCCTAACCATGCCAAATATAATTTCTCCTTTGAGCCTTTTCTTAGTTCACAGTGCTGTACATGGGGAGCATCAACTGAAACCTTTCTAGAAAGTTATGTTTGTTGTGATTTTGCAACATTTATTTATGGTATGGTTTCATTATTCTTATTCTTATCAAAAAGTAGGAGGACGTTTCCACAAGCATAGCAGCTCACTTATGCAAGTGCCAAAGATCACATTGCACCAATATTGAAAACTTAATTCCCACATTTTACTTGTTGACAGTTGTTTTTCACCTTCAGTTCAAGTTGTTGGCTGCACATTTAAAGTCCTAGATAGCTTTATATCTTGTTTGTCATGAAACTGCCTAGTTATTAAAAGCTGCAGAAGAGAATATTACACTTGTGAAATGGATTGGTTAGGCATGGTCTCCTATGTCAAACTTTCCAGCATGTAAGTCCATTTTGGTTTCTAAAAGAATCATCAATCCTTGTATTACTCTTGTATTTTAATATCATAGTGTTTTCATAGCTTCGTGGTATTGTTACACTGAAGATGTGATTTTTAATTTTGTAAGTTGCAAACCAGCCTACACCCTGAGTGACCATTTCAAAAACATATTCTTCAAAACTGATTGGACAATGGGAGGGGTAGGCAGCAGTGGGAAATGCCTAAGAGAGGGAATTGGGGATTTGATCTGTGAACTTCAGTTCTGGCTTTGCTTTACTGCAATTCACTTGACTTCTAATAAAGCTATACCTTTTGAAACAAATGGAGCCAAGGATCATTTTACTTAGGAGTCTGAGCTGAGGCAGGTGTGACACTCTAGATTAGACATCCAAGCTTAGCTGCACTTGTGGCCAAATGTGCCCAGACTAACTGTTCTTCCATTAGCAGGGAATGCTGCATTTGGCAAAGGTGTGTGTGAAGTAGGTAATGCTTTCCTTATATAGAAACTTCAAGTCACCATTTATTTACTAAATTCCTTAATAAATGTATTGAGCTGGGTAACAGAACTAATTTAGCCTTATTCCACAGCCTGTGATGTGATCCTATCTATATTATATGAGTGCAGGGTGTCCATGCTTTCCTGGTTCTTAACCAGGGAATAAGAAAGCTATGGAAAAGGACCTTTTTGTATCCAGATTCTGATATGATCAGGCTGAGGAATAAATCCCATGATTGGGAGCACCCTAGCTACCTCAGAAAAGGTTTAGCAGCCTATCCTACTTGGCAGAGTTGAAAAACTGCACTTCGCCTGGATTACGGCTAGAAATCCCAATTTGTGAAAATGTGTTTTCTTTTTTCTTAAAGTGTCAATGGCTTGACCATGAAGCAGAGCCAAAGGGAGCCGCTTTATTCTCAGCTGAGGTTTCTGAAGTAGCCAGGTCTGATAATTTGAGTCAGAAAAGTTATAGCAATTGACATTTTTGACTCATCGTTGCTGGATATGGAATTGGAAATTGGAATTGATTTACTTTCATAGCCTAATTGAAGAAGGAAGAGTATGCCTCTTTGCTGAATGCACATGCTTACAAGCTTTAATCTTCTAATAGATATGTAAACAAAACTCTGCAAAAGGAACCTACTTTTCTTGATATGTGTAGCCCGTAAACCTGGACTCTTTAAGTGTTCAGGTTAAGACATATTAAGTATTGCAAATCACATGAGGGTATGGCAAAAAGAAACTGGCAGCCTGTCCTACAATTCAGGCTTTCTAATAATGCTGTTTTGGCTAAAGCAGCTTTATATATATATATAATATCTGGAGAGGTGTTAGAAGACGTGAGTGAGAGGAAAACAAAAGAAACGCCTAGTTCATTTCTGACCATGTCTACAGTTTCTCTGAAAAGTGCACCACTTGTGCCATCTACTGGCCTTTATTTGAAGGACAAAAAATAAATAAGGGGAAATGTTTGGAAAAAGTTGTAGACCCTCAGAATATATACATCAGCTATGCTTTGCTGTTGTAAAGATGCAGCAAAGCAATGAATGCAGAAAAGATAATGATTAATGATGTAATCAGCTACAATCTACTTGGAAATCTTGCACAATTCAGTAAAACATAAATCAGCTTCCCTAAACCGGCACTCTACAGCAGGGGTCCCCAACCCCCGGTCCATGGACCAGTACCAGGCCGTAGCAAGCCAGCAAGCGGGCTGCACAAACAAGAAAAGCCCCATCTTCAGGATGCAGGCAGCAGACAAAACCACACCCCCTCCGGTCCACGGAAAAACCTCTCTCCACGTAACCAATCCCTGGTGCCCAAAAGGTTGCTCTACATGTCTACGGAGATTCTCAGTCATCCAAGTCATGATTGTCACAAAGTTGCTTTTTCAGAAGCAATTGGATTTTCTTTGCTTTTTCTTGAAGATGTTTTGCTTCTTATCCAAGAAGCTTCTTCCGTTCTGAAGTGAAGAATTTTCAAATAAGCATATTATAAAATATTGTATATATGATCATAGTTGTAACCACTATGTAATCCTGAGCAGTAGGACTTCCATTTGTTTTTTAATTTGCTAGATTTCTAGCCCATAATCTTTATATAAGAATTCAAGGCAGTATACATAGCATTTCCTCTCCAATTTTTCTCCACAGTAACAATCCTGGGAGACAGGTTGGGCTGGGAGAGAATGTCTAATCCAAAATCATCTTGTGAGCTTGTGAACTTCCATGATGGAGGGTGAAGTACAACCTTAATCTCCTCCTTGTTCAGCATATTCATCACTTCACCAGATTCCTGCCCCCTCCCCCCATTCACAGATTTACTGTGGTTCTATATCAGGCCTATTATCAATGAATGACTAGGAATGAAAGGAGCAGAGATTGTTTTGAAGATATTTTTATGAGAGTTTTTTGAGCATATGCTAAATAGCAGTGAAATTCTTTCTAAAGTTTAGTTATATCATATTTAACTGGAGGCCAGCCTTGAGCTTAAGTAATTGTATAAATGTAGCATATATTCACTTTTGATAGTATGAATAATATATATTATAACCTGATATTTTGAATTTTGTTAGATTTTTTTTTAAAACCATCTCATCAGAAATTTTCATAACAGCAAAAGTATATTCTACAACGTGTTTTACAACATGTCATTAATGTCAGATCACACTCTGACATACATATGTTAAGAGAATCAGTAAGCCATGGCAAATTTTCCCAGAAAATCAGATTAAGCTGCTGCTTTAAAACTGAAACAATTTATTCCAATTGTGTCTGATTTAAATGTTCAAGTAAGTACTTTATAGCAAGATTTATACAATCTCTAGTGTAAACTTTATAGCAAAAATAAAAGACATATTGCAATATAGGCACTGATTTAGATACAGATTTAAATCAAAACCTTCTCCATTTAACCACGAGTATAGGAAAGTTGTGTGAGTGAAAGCTTTGGTTATTGTTACTTTGCTTGGGTTGTGCTGGAAATATGAGTGTTACATTGCAGGCAAAGGCTAAATATATGTATGTATGTCTGAGATGAAAAAGCTATTTTATATCTATCTTGTGCCATAAAGAGCAATTAGTGAAGGAATTTTTGCCAGTTGAAACCGTTAAAGAGAAAAGACTTTGATAAGGAGCAAGTCAGGGCCTTGATAGCCTCTCACCTCTTGGCCATGAAACCTTATGTAACTAAGTTAGTTCCAAAAGGAATGATAGCTTGGTATGATAAGAGCAACACATTTCTGTCCTTGCTAAATCAGTAGAGAAACATTATCTTCTTGACTAAATTCTTTCCCATATCACAGTTTTGCCTAAACAGCACTTACACGACAGAGTTGACCTTGTTACTTCATCCTTGTCTGTAAGTAAGAAATTCATCTTGATCCCAAAACATGTTTGTTGCAGATAGAGATTGAAGCTGCATTGCCTAAATATTAAAAACAATTAATGAATTTCTCTTTCCATTTGTGGAAGTTTAATTGATAATAGCCTAGTTACCTTTTCAATACCACACCAAGACCTAGCCTGAAAGCAGGGCCAACCAAAATGGGCAATGGAATCAATCAGGATTCAGCTGTTCATATAAACCAACCAGAACCCAGCACAAAGAAAGAACCAATCAGGAATTAAAACTCAAATATGGCAGCATGAAGAAAGGACCAATCAGGAACCAATAACACGAAAGTGACCAATCAGAATCAGACCAAGAACAATCTGCACCAATCAGAAACCAGCTCTACTAAAGACCAATCAGAAGATAGGTCACTTGGCTATAAAGAAATTTTTGTCAGTTCCTGCTCTATTTCCTGTGGACTGTTAGCAGATTATTTTGTCTCTGAAGATGCCCAGCAAAACATTAGAAAATCTCTTGTCTAGACTGCAGTCACTAAATCCTGTCCAACAGATACTGGCATGAAAGCCTATACCAGAATATTGATAACAGATAATATGACACTGATATATTTTAGGATCTTCTGCATATTCCTTGGACAGCAAAGATGGCTACAAGCAAGTACTGGAGCTCATAACACTAGACATGTCATTAGAAGACATAATCATGAAACGCCATCTCACTTACTTTGGCCATGTCATGAGGGGGAATTCAGTGGAGAAAGCAATTATATATGAAAGAGTTAACAGTAAAAGGAAACCAGGCCATCAAAGAATATGATGGCTGGAGACCATCAAAGCTGACACCAGCCAGAGCATTAAAAACTCAAAGAAGTAGTGTAAGATCGGAAGATGTGGGGAGACCTGGCCCGTAGAATCACCAAGAGTCAGACATGACTGAATGCATATCATCATCACATCATCATCATCATCATCTCATATTTTAGGATACTTAACCTATGTACAACTATGATTTGTATATGCTTTAAAGGATAAATGTATGTGGCAAAATTCCTCAATCTACAGGCCTCTAAAGAGAGATTATAAATCCAGACAGCATGACCCCTTGGCTTCTAGCCAGTGATGTGAATGACAATATCTTATTGGTGGAGGCAATTGATAGGGAAAGACTGGATTTTTTTTTTTTAATCAATCACCATGAAGGCTTCTGTACAGGTGTTTCTGCAATTATGAAACCAGACAATCCTTAGTACTTGGTGGCTCTTAATCTGGAAGGTTCAGATGGGGAGATGGAATTTTTATTAAATATTAAGTGAGAAGAGTTGTGGACTTCAAAATTGGAAACTGCTTTCCATTACACTGCGTCAATCTCCTGCGGTGCATTACCTTTGCTCTGTTTTAGTTTTGGTTTTTGCATTCCTCTTTCTGAGAACTTACATAAAATACAATGGAAAGATAGAAAAATTCTCAGGGTCAGGATAAGTTATGGGGCAGGATGGCAAACTTTCTGTGCCTGACATTTAGTTTGTTTAACTCTAACGCAAGCAACCAAGACTGGTGAAATAAAATCCTCATAAAATGTAGAATTACTAGAAATGCTGATGAGATTACATAATTACAAATATTCTCCTGGTATCTTACGAGGGACTTAGGGAAAAATTATTATCAATATCAGGAGGGAACTATCTTTTAAATACATTAATCCTTGATTTGTACTCTAAACTCTAACAATTGGAAAGGATTTAGCTTCTAATTTTCTTACAAACTGAATGAACAAATTGAAGATTGAAATGAATCTGAACAAAGATAAAGGATACTACCAAGAGTGGATGCTTTCAGTTTACTTTTCTTTTAGTCTGGGATAAATGACTAATAGCCAGCCAAAGTGTTTTTACCACTTTAGACAAAGAATCTTCAGCACTGAGAACACTGTCACTTTAAAGTTCCATAGGGAAAACTCAGAGTGAATGCAATAATTCATGGTATTAAAGAAAGAAGATAAAATATTAACCCTAGAGTAAAGTAAATTTAAATGTAATTGTAAATTTTTAAGTGAAGTAAATTTAAATTCATGTAAAGTTGATGTTAGGTCTGACGAAAAACAGTGATCACCTTCCCTCACGGAAAAGAGAATGAAAAATTGATGAAATGGTTTCAAAGGAAATACAGTATAGTCGTTTCCTCACTGTTGTTTCCTGATTTCATTGCAGCTAATCGTTCAGAATGTTTACTTAAAAGTGAGGCAGGCTTCTTAAGATACAAATATCACAGTTTTATATATGCTTGCGGTAATGTTGGCTCATCTCCCCACCAGTAAATTTTATTTCAGAATGTTAATAATAGGGTAATAGTTACTAATGGTGATGTATGAATCAGGCTTCTTGAGATACAAAATTCACAGTTTGGGATTTGGTTCTTTAAGACCCTGTCGAGCTGTCAGCTACTGGGCTACAAAGTTGTCATTGCCCAGAGTGCTGCTTCACTTCAGACCTTCAATCCTGAACCAAATCCTATCAAAAGCTGGAGTAGTGACAAAGCTGAAGATTAAGAGAGCAAGTACTTTCAGAGTGATAGCTGGGCCTGGAAGAGGCATTGATAAGAGTACTAGAAAGTGAGGCATTTTGCTAAAGACAGTGCTAAAGATAGGGTCTCCAGGTTTAGCAGAGAACTGGAGTAGAAAAACTTGAAGGTACCTTCCAGCTCTATTCTGATTCTGATTCTGGTTGTTTGTTTTAAGCCCTTCTGTTCTCTGTGCCCAACACATATCGGAACTTTCCACTTGTTCAACTCTTTCTCTATCTTTTTCTTACCTTGAAGATCAACTATTGTCTTTCCTTGCTTTGAATTACAGACAGCTAACAGTCATCCCTGTGACCGTCATCTGTGCATATTGTTAATTGCAGGATATAATTCATATGAACATAAGGTATGCAATCACATGTAATAGGACCAAGCGATGGTAAGGTAGGAAAAGGATAGTTTTAGTTCACTAATTGTCATTTAATTATTTGCCCACTTTCCAGAAAACGGAAATGATGGCTCTATTTCAGCTGTTCTGGTGCAATATTGAGTATGCCAAAAAGATTGCAGATCACGCTCCTGTTCTCTTTAAATTGGCTTCATATCTGTAATTTTGAGATTATTTCCTCAGTTACTGTGATCTTTCCATACCTCTGACTGGTTGGCAACCATAAAACATGAAGCATGATTTTTCAGGACACTATTATCAGACATAGCATTTAAAAATATTGTTCATTTATTCAATAGGATTTTGCATTTGAAAAAGTGTAAAATATCCAAGGGCATCAGTACAATATCTCAGTTCAGAATAGGGCTGATAGACAAGCTAACAAAACAGCAAATATAATTTTCTGTATGTTCCTGAGCAAATTATGATAGATGGTGCTGTATTTCCTTTCCCAGCATAACATCTTCTGGGAATCTAGACAGAAAAATGAGTATTGGATGCCTCTGCTTAACATTTGGAATATGAATATATGCGGAATGGAATATACACATGCACATACATATATATGTAGATATATATATATATGAATATAAATTTTATTTCTTTTATAACATTCTTCAGAAATATATATGAAAAGATTTCAAATATCAAAATACCGTATATATCAACTCTGTACTTTTTTATTTTATTGATTTATTTACTTTATTTACTTACTAAGTAACTAGTAAATATTACTTGCTAAGTAAAATTTTAGTAAGAAAGATAAAAGAAAAAGAAAAAAAGGATAAGCATTTTCAATTATAATTAAAACTAGCCAAAATTTTCAAAAGTATTTTTTTTCCTCCAACTGGCTAAGATTGTTACACTTTAGCAGCCATTGTCCAGTAGTTTTAACATTTTTGCACATGAAAAACTAAGAAAGTTTACTTGGACAATTTTAAAACTGTAGAATCCATGCTGTGGTATTAGCATAATGTGCTCACTGGAAATATGTAAAAACATTTGCAGAGCTTTTATTTAATGCCCAAAGAATATTAAATGTTCGCCTACAGTTCACCCATGTTTCAGCCAGCAGACAATTTTCCATACGGTTCACATTCAGAAATGAGGTATGTTTTCAGCAGTTTGCCTATGCTTGTTCTCTACATGGTGACTTCTTTCACATCATGTTATAATGTGGTTTTCTTGGTTTTGACCAAATACATTATGTGCAGCCTGCCAGTTTGATGGGTTGTCTTGCTTAACATGATATCTATGTCCAAGCAACTGTGGTTTATTAAGTAAATTATGTTTTAACATAACCACAATTTTGCATAATTTGTGAACCATATCAGTATCTGCTGATTTGTATATTCACACACACAAGAAATGATATATAAATTATAGTGATAAAAGGAAAGTGAAATTATTAGGAAGCTATATAAAAAGGTACTTCCCCTATAAAACTGTTTTCTGCTTAAAGATAATCAAGCACTACCCCTAGTAAATCATTATATGTCCCATACATAGGCAAACAGTTAATTTTATGACTATGTAGAGATAGCTGTGGTCAATTGACTATTAAGGCTATTAAATCCATAAAACTTTATTGGGATTAAATAATAGCTCCACAATCTTAAAGTTCTGCTCCAGTCAAACTAATCTGCTTCTCTCCTTCATGTCAGTGTTTAAGTGTTGGGGCTAGAAGTTGTATTTCTAAATAGAAAATGTTTGCTTCTCATAACATATTTCTTCTTAGGAATGTTTTGCAATCACTCTTACATCAGAAAGCTAATCTGCAAAGCTTCCATATTTGTGGTATAGTTTTTTTTTCTTTTTATGACCCTTTAATCCCTTTGTATCAGGGTGGAGTCAGGGCGACTGAGTGGAGCTGAGCGTTTATTGGACGGATGCCCTTCTGATGCCTACGTGGAGTTTGCAGCAGATATTTTCTCTTTGAGCCCTAAGAGAGAAACATCTGTCACTGCCTAAGACTGAACTCTCAACCTTCCGAATGGAAGGCAAGCGTCTTCACCTCCAGGCCACCACGCAGCTCATATCTGTGATAGAGTTATTACTTGATAAAATGACAAATAATAGAATATGATTAGCGTTATTGCCCATAGTCCTTTGCTTGATTATAAGTATCATATTTATAAATTCAAAGTAGATTAAATAGCAATAAAGTATTTCTGGCTCAAGATCTATGCTAAATAGTGTGTTGGCCTTGTATTGTAGTGAACTGAGTCTAGATACCATGTCAATTGGTATATCTGGGCCAATAGCATTTTCTCCAATGATCTCTCCCATTATTTCCAGTCAGGCCTTATAATTAGAAAATTGTACTCTAGGAAAATTATAATATGGGAAGTGGCTTTATTTACTTACTTACTTCATATATTTGCCAATTTATCAAAATGAACTCTGAGTAAACAAAATAAAAAGACAGTGCAATAATATAACCATTTTCAATAAGATAATGATTACATTGAGGACTTGGTAAAAACTCAAATCTATATGGCAACCGTCCTGATTCCAGTGTCTGGCGTAAAAAACAGGTGCTACCTCTTTCCTGAAGGCCAGCAAGACTGGAGCTATCTCTATCTCTGGAGAGATGCTGTTCCACAAGTCCCATGATAGAAAAGACACACTTTAAAGGCCTGAAACTGTTTTAGATATCACATGCAGATACATTCCGCAAGTTCTCTGATATCAGATATTTTAAAATAAGAACCTCTGTATTTTTTTAATGTTCAGATAAATTTCCATGTGAACCTGACAGAGGACCAGATTGTGTTAGCAATAATTATTATTTTTCTACCTTTTGAATCTTTAAGTAGAATTGCACATTTATGCATTTCCAAAAATGTGCCCCATCATCAATGAATTCCATTAAGAAAGCAGACTCCTTAAGTAAATGTTAAATTCTAATGAAGACATCGAGACAAGGCTGGTTCACAACAAGGATCTCTTTATTGAAGCACATTCACAGAACAGAAGCAAGAACAACAATGGCCACTGGCCTTTTATATCCCCTTGCAAGGGGATGCACATCCAATCATTGCAGGCCGTTCTCCCGCCTTGCGCATGCGCGCAAGGCCAGAGACAGCCTGTCTAGGTCCCGGGCAGATACATGGTATGTCCGGGTCTCTGCAGCCTTCCTGCAGCCTTCCTGAGCCTTGCTGAATCACTCAGCAAGGCCCAGGACATAACACCAACTGTATACAAGGCCCAGGACATAACACCAACTGTATACTGTATTTTAAGAAAAATAAACTACCTATATAAGCAATAGGTTCTTCTACTTCACTGTTATCCAGCTGTGCATAAAATGATAATAAGCTCCAGATAAATCTAGTCTTTCTGGATTATTGAGTGAACTTGCTGTTATTAAATAAAAGTGGCTTAGAGTCTATATGTAAACATTACATACAATGGTGATAATCCATGACATTGGATTGAATGCTATTGACAAATTTTAATAATGTGCTTAATGTAAGTAATAAGTGATATGACTGCTAGATTTCCTATTTGAATTGATTTGAAAAGGGCAACAAGAAGTAAAATCTTGTTTTTATCAGCAGTTATGCCCCAGAGGAGGGAGGGAGGGAAGGAGGGAGGGAGGGAGGGAGGGAGGAAGGAAGGAAGGAAGGAAGGAAGGAAGGAAGGAAGGAAGGAAGGAAGGAAGGAAGGAAGGAAGGAAGGAAGGAAGGAAGGAAGGACAGTTGAAATGAGCAAAAATGTACTATTATCACAATCACATTTCTATGCATTCCACTTTTAAGTGGAAAAAGTAGACTTAATGCTCAACCATTAAAAAACTATTTGCCGAGAGCAGAGGGCTAACCCAGATGTTACCAATGAATGGATACAAATGAATAGGAAAATTGCAGTAGATAATAGTTCTAGCCAATGGTCTGAGCACATTTAAGCAGAAAATTAGAGCATAAACTTTATACCCTATCTAAATATATACTTCCTTAAGGAGGAAGAGAGGGCAAAGAGAAGGCAAAGAGAAAGAAATCAAAAGAGAGAGTGACTGGCCCAAAGTCATGCACCTGGCTTCCATGCCTAAGGTGCAACTAGAACTCACTATTTCCTGGTTTCTAGCGCAGTGTCTTAACCATCAGGCCCAACGGGCTCTCTATTCAGCAGAAATGTTGACTTTTCTTAACCAATGATTTCATGTCTGCTGTAGAGCTCTTACTTTTGCTTTATTTCTCAGAAATATAAATGCAATCAAGAAAAATATTTCTCTGAACTTTTTTCTTTACAAAAGAAACACTGAAAGCTTAGGTACTGGATTGATCATGGGGCAAAAGTTTTTCCTGTGGATGCAGTCAGCCTTCCTCATACTGATGGTCTAGCCTGGCAGGAGAAGAATTCTGGGGATTATGGTCACAACATAACTATTGAGTACTATGGTAGGACCACCTGTGGTAAAGAAATACCATTAACTTTGAGTAAAACATATGATTCTTCGGTGTTCTAATCCTTAAGATGGTTAACCTAAAGAAAGAAAGATGTGGGCAAATTTATATTTGTAAGAATTTAGGTCAGTTTCTTTTATTCTTGTACTGAATAAACTATATAAAATATATAACTATAATAAAACTTGAGAATATTTAAAAATATTGAGAATATTTAAAAAAAACAATCTTTGCTCCTCTGTGTGTGTGTGTGTGTGTCTTTGTGTGCATGTGTGTTAAAGATGTGAAGAAGGGAAAATAACACCTAAAATCTTTTAAAAACAGAAAGCCAGTAGACTGGAGTAGAAACTTATAGAAATTTATATTTATATATATATGATCTCCATTAGCCTGCTGTCTATTGAATTGAACAACTTCACTTTTTTGCCTGCACCATTTTTACCTCCACCGTTAATTTCTGCAGGTTGCAAAATAAGCAGAATTCCACTCTTCCACATGCAGAAGGGCTAGTTTAAGTTATGGATATTATACCTTGTAAGATACTGTAATGGTATATAGGAGACTGGGCCCAGAGATGCTGCCTAGGGAACTTTCAGATAAGAGGGAGGCAACTGTCAGTTGCATAGTGGATGGAGCAAGAGGCTCAGGGAGGATCCTCATTAAGTTATCAGGCTGTAAAATTGATAGCGAGAGAATGATACTTTCAGACTTGCAAGATTCCATTAATGCAGTTTTACAATAAAGTAGAATTTATTTATCTGGTCATGCTTCCTGTCAGGTCTACCTGGAAAGAGGGGAGCGCTCTCTGCTATTTCCACAGCTGAAATTATCTAAGAAAACTGACTGGACTTTGTTCCATACCAGTCCTCCAAAGATGGTAAAGTTTTGAAGATAACCATAATGCTTTGCTGTCATTTGAGGGGACCATTAAAACCATAGAACACATATGTCCAAGTAGCAAAATCATGGGAAGCATTTAGCAAAGCAATTTACTTGTATATATTGCAGAGATCAATTACATTAATTAGCAAGGTTGATCTCTTAAGAAGAAACCCATTAATTATTTGAAGCAGAACTATCCCATCATGGATTTAATCATGCTCAAACAGCAGAGGCATCTACAGAATCTGATGCTTTTCATCAGAATGATACAACTGAAGTTGTGTCATTCTGATGAAAACTCCAACTTTGTCATACATACGAAATGGGCAGAACTTGTATTGTGATGGCCATGTGTACTCAGCAGGATCTCTGTTTAGCTCATGGACATTCTCTAACAGTTTCACCTTCTGTTTCCTATTTCTTAGAGTTCTCACCAGGCCAGGCAGTAAATCACAGATCTCCAGGCATTTTATATTTAATTCAACTCTTGCCTAGATTTGGAAGAAGATTGCAGACAAGACTTGGTTAATTTGGAATCTTTACTGAAGGTGAGACTGAAGTTTAATATAGTAGTTGATTGGCCATTACAGAGTAGGAATTCAGACTCTTCATACCAATGTTCCAACAGTTTCTTTCTCTGCCTTTCCAAGTTAATATACTTGCCAATTCATGTGATGGTCTTGGGTGGCTGATATATGTTTTACTTAATAGTCGTCTCTAGAATGGGAAACCTCTGGTTTCTTCCTCACAAGTTTCAGCCTTTATTCTAAGAGGCCTACTTTATAGGCTTGCAGAGTGCACAAGCCATTGCAAATTGGCATCACTTTAGAACAGGGGTGTCAAACTCGGAATGTCACATGACGTGTTGTGACATATTGCAACTTTTTTTTCCATTGCCGGCAATGGGGTGGCCGGTTTTGCCATGATGCATCTGGCCCACAGGCTGGCAATTTGACACCCCTGCTCTAGAAGTAATAGCCACTTTGTTTTTCTTGGGTCAGGTGTTCCCAACTGTACCTGAGACTGTACTTAATGAGGGATGAGGAGAGGAGGTGACTTTAAAAAAAAACAGCTAAAGAGTTTAAACTTGCTCCTGGCTTTGTGCAAGTATTTTGCAGAGATGTGTTCAAAAGGAGCCTAAGAGATGATAGAGTGGTGGGATTGCATAATGAAGTGACAAAGAGAGACTCAACCACCCCTACTACCAAATAGCGATTAACTGACCTCTTTGAACTCTAAACCTACATCCTCAAAAAGTTCACTGGTAGCAAAAGGGATTGTCCAGCTGCAACTCTCTCCATTCACCACCTATCAGAAGCTCAGATAAAGACCTCATTATTTGTCTGCTGTCAACTGTTATTCCAGTTCCTTTTGAACATGAATTAGCATTCTTTCAAAATAATTATAAATCTATATTAAAAAAAAGAATTAAAGTAATAGTTGACTTGCATCAGGAAGGGACTCTGCCATGAAGCATCAAAGAGAGAGTCTTTCTATGCTGCTTCACACAATTTTCTTTTTGCCAACAGTACCAGTAGCTGCTATTCAAGATGATCTCTCTTTCAAAGATAGGTCTCTAAGTTAGGGATTGGTTCAGAGATCCAGCAGGCAGAGAAAGTAGGTTGAAAGAGCCAGACTCTTCTGCTTTCCAAAGTTGAATGGTCCTGGAGAACAAGGCCAGATAACAGGAGGGAGGTCTCCTGAATTAGTTTAAAGAGGCTAGTAGAAAGAATGTTAGCATAAAAGGAAAACCACTGGGTTAATACTACTGGAGATTATTCAATTTTTTTTAAAAAAAGTTAGCAAATCTGACCTTTTCAGTAGGTTCATAGAAGTTACTCCTACTGCCTTAAATAAGGCTTACACTAATTATTACAGCCTCAAGTAATGAAAGATATGGCCTAGTTAAATCTAACTTTATTTTAGCTGAATGTTTGAGGAAGGTGTTGTTCATTACACTCAAATGTCCATTAAATTCAACCGATTGAGAATCCTTTGCTACAACTGATAAAGAGTGCCAAAGCACAAGTCACAACAGCTCCTGCCCTTGCTGTTCCCTCTTTGTCAAGGGTGTTGTCCTTGATTAGTAGCTGAATGGGAAACAACCACTTAGAGCCAGCTAGAAATTAAGGCTTAAATCCTCTCCCTTGTGGTGGATGGAGGTCTACTCAGTGAACCATCGGAAGCTCATTATATATAGCAATAAAAGGGCTAATCTCTTCATAAAACTCCCTCAGAACTTTTACCAATTAACCCATATTCAATTTAATGCCTGTAGCATAAAGAGCCTGCCAATAAATCATACTTTAAAAAAATCCCTACTGAAGGCAAATGGGAATAAGAGCCATATTAATATACAGCAGCATATGGAATTAATACAATTAGGAACCAATAAAACAAGTCGCTTGGAGCAATGCTGTCCTTGCAAAATTTCAAACAACTGACACTGCATGCAAGCAGCCAAATTTCTGCATCTGAAGAAGGAGTGGATCTTTGATACTTGCATGCAAGATAAATGAGCATGAACGGTACAGATGAAGCAATACTGCAAAATATGTTGACAAAGTCAAAGTGGCATTGGGAAGGGTTATATTAAATTAGAAAGCTATGAGATGACTTTAATTTTACTCATAATGCATTCATCAAGTATATTTTAACTCTCATTTAATCTTTATGTAGATGACAGTATTATTTCTTAACTAAGGTGCCTGAGCTTCAGATCTACAAATTTGAATGAAGCAGATCTGCTTGGATTATTGCAAGTACACTGAAATATCAATTCCTTTGTCTTGCAATAACCACAGGAATATTGGTATATTTGAGATCATATTACTAGCATTGCATAATCTTTTGGGTATACTTCCTCTCTATTCACTGTAATATCTTGAATAATTTTCCCTTATTAAACAGTTTCAGAACAACCTTTGGTCACACTAGGGAGGGATATCAGGGGCTGAATGCAACATATGTTATGCAACATAATACATGGTAATTGGTAAAGTATTGTGCATATTGGTGAAATACACATAGAGGTAGTCCTCGACTTAGGACTACAGTTGGGACCAGAAACATCCATCACTAAGCAATGTAGTTATCTGAATTGCATCCAATTTTAAAACTTTTTTTGCCATAAATGTTAAGTGAAATACTGTGGGCATCAAGCAAATCACATGGTTGTTAAGTAAAAAGCTGATAGTTGAACCTAAAAGGTAGAAGCTCTCTACCAGTTCTTCTAAGACTAGCATCTGTTATCATTAGTTTGGCCTTCCAGATATTCAGTCGTTGTCTCTTTTGTTTTTCCCTGTCCTCCTTGACTTTCATTACTAAGAATTTTGAGATCCTTTGCATTTTCAAAGGATGTCATCAGCATGGTGCAAGTTATTGATATTTCTTCTTCCAGTTTTAAAACTCATTCATCTTCTTCCAGTCCAGCTTCCCTCAATATATATTTAGCACATAGGTTGAATTAATAAGGAGATAGTATACAGCCTTTTTTTTCTCTGCTTTGCCAATTTGGATCCTGTCTGGTTCATCAAATTCTATCTGGACTGTGGCTTATTTTGACCTGTGTGTAAACTTTGCATGAGGCTAATGAGATGTTCTGGGATTACCATTTTCCTAAGGACACTCTACATCAGTGGTTCTTAACCTGAGCGATATCGCCCCCCAGGGGGCGATTTCATTTTTCAGGGGGGCGATGGAACGAAAAGGGGCGATGCGGGGGCGAAGAAACGAAAAGGGGGCGATATGGGGGTGATGGAGCGAGACGTTTTGGGGACACTTTTGAGACTTTTTCGTACAGTGAATCGCTGTATATCTGTCGTAGAAAAACATCAGATCGCTCGCTATTATTGGATTGAATTGTGTTTTCAAATGTTCCTCCAGCTAGCTTCAGTACAGAATGCCGTACATGTGAATACGCATCGCTTATCTTCATGCGCGTTGCGCAGCAGCCTCTACCCATACAGTGGCGCACCATTGGCCAGAATGGGCAGTGATGAAGGGGGGAGTGCTTCTTTTGAAATATCGCATGCCGAGTGGTTGTCCCCTGTGATGTCAGCTGTAATGTCAACGTAACTGTTGAAACTAGGTTTATCGACGTCCATGTGTGTTTTTCTAGTGTTCCAGTGGAGTCGAAAATTTAATTTGCAGGTAGTGCTTTTCATTTCGAAGACCTCTCAACATGGCCGAGAAGAGGAAGTGTCGCCAATATTCGACGGAATACCTAAAATTGGGATTCATTCCATCTCCTTCCAATGTACAACTTTGTTCTCTTTTTTTGCTTTTTGTGTACGTACATTTTTTTCGTTAATAATTGTCTGAGCTTTTATCATTGTATTTGCTTGCATTGGATTTCACGTTCCAGTTTGAGTTTTCAGCTTCGTTTTCGAATTTTTGTTGTGCTCTGTAAAACATTTTTTGTGTCTCTTTGTATTGTACTTTTTTAGCGTGCACTCCAGTTCGATATTATATTTTCTTTGCTTGCATTTAATCCTTTTTACAGTGTGCGTGACTTATATATACTTTCCTCGAATCTTAATTTAGTTTCAGAGTTTTCATCTTGAAATTCTTAGTTCCTGCATTGCGGTTTGTTCTTATGCCCTTTTTATATTTCTTTTTGCGTTTTAAATTTCACTTGTAATTCAATCATTAAATGTTACTGTTTTTCTTTTCGGGCATTTCACTTTCTTGCAATTGAATTTTGTTTTCAGTGGTCATTACATTTAAGTGTCTTGAATAAATAAGATAATAATGAAATACATGTATCACGAAGTTTGGGAATAAAGTGACGGGTGCCACCAAAATTTTTCACACAGTTGAGATATGGGGAAAAGACTGGAAATAAATTATTTGCATCGATATGTCCTGATGACAATTTTAAAGAAAACAAAAAAAGTGTTTGCATAAATTGAAGAATTATTTCCTATGTTGTGATTGAGAGGTTATGTTGGGGGAGGGGGGCGATGACAACTTCCTCATTGGTTCAAGGGGGCGATTCGTTCAAAAAGGTTAAGAACCACTGCTCTACATGATCAACATACAATTGAAGGCCTTACTATAGTCAGTGAAGTACATCTTGACTTCTTTAGGCATCAACAATAATACCTCATATTTTATAATGACACTGTGGAAGTCAGCAAGGAGATAGAGGTGTGGACCTTTTTTTCTTAAGTACATAGAACTTTATATCCCAATGTAATAGTTGAGCAGATAACACAGAATTAAGCTTTTAATTCAGTCACTAAAGGCTTATATGATGTTCCGTCTTGTCCTTGGTATGAATCATTGATGGAGAATGGAATGGTCTAATCTGGTTATATTGTATATATTTTTATTTGATTTAATCTTATTGAATTAATTAAGAATAAGTACGCAGACAATATATTAACAGTAGTAACAATATAAAATCAAATTACTAATCATAATAAAAAAACTTAGAAAATTATAAATGGATCAGCTCTCATTCAATTCATTAATTTATTATTCAAGATACTCTTCCTTGATTCTTCATATCAAACAATCTGTTTCTGCAAACAAGGAATATTTCTTCTTCCACTGTTGTCTAATAATTCTTTTAACTGGTTCCTATGACTGACAAATACTTTATAAATTAAATTCCAGATACAAGGAATGTAGTGAACGCAAAAAGTGCATCTTTAATACATAGCAATGGAATCACATTTACAAACTCCTTCTTTTAATCCCAAGAAGAGGCAATTAGAGCACAAATTCACACCATATCTTTTAACATTCCAAATCCTTCAACAGCAAGGCAATTGCTGCAAACTCCTATTAAACATTCTCTGAAATATTAAATATACATGAAGTAATGTATTTTGGTTTTTAAGTAATAGGAAGCTAAATTCACCTTATGTAAAGCAATGTTCAAATGTTTTATCAGGCCAGGACATTGAAGCACAGTATTCCAGAGGTCACATGAATAATGTCAAATTCATCAACTCCTAACAAGCAAATTATACTTTTCCAATAAAAATGCAATGGATCCCTTCAAAAATCTGTCAAACCACTGTGGAACTAAAAATCAGTTAATAATCTGAATCAAATAGATTAAACAATGAATGCTGAATTTCAATAAACTACAAAAAAGCACCATGAGATAAATCAAAATCACTTCTTTTAATTCTGTAAATGTTTTAAAAATGGCTCCTCTAGATGTGCATTCATCCAAAGGAGTTGTATTATACTGAATATACCCCCAAAAGAGATATACCAAAAATTTCAAAGTTCGGGTTGCAGGTTTATTTTTAGAATATACAGGTACAAAATGACAGTAGGAAAATACTTCATCCATACAGAAATTTATTTGTGCTCAGGGGTTTAATATTAGTTTTACTAACTTTAAAGTACTATACCTATACCACGGGTCGGCAACCCGCGGCTCCGGAGCCGCATGCGGCTCTTTGAGGCATCACCTGCGGCTCCGGAGCCTCCGCCGCCATTTTGGGGAGCGCATGCGCACGTGCGCGGGCGGGTGCGCGTGCACATGCGCGGGCGGGTGCACATGCGCGGGCGGGTGCACATGCGCGGGCGGGTGCACATGCGCGGGCGGGTGCACATGCGCAGGCGCATGCGCGGGCGGGTGCGCGTGCGCGAACAGGTGCGCGTGCGCATGCACGAATGGGCGCGCATGCGCGAACAGGCATGCGTGGGTGCGCGCATATGTGCGTGTGCGCGGGCGGGCGCGCATGCGCGGGCGGGTGCGGCTCCCAGGGGTTTTTTTTTTTAGGGAAACGGGTCCGTGCGGCTCGTTGGATGTTTCGGCTGGCCGACCCATGACCTATACCTTTCTTAGTCCATTTACTATTTCCAACAGGAGCTTACTCCTAATTAACTAACTTTTTCACAGAGTGCTCTAGTCTTATTGCTTTTTTTTTCTTTTCCTGGTACCCCTTTGAGACCTACAAGCAGCTGACTATAAATCAAGAACTTATACTGTCTTCCAAAATGGATGAGTGATTCTTTGCTTGTTGATGCTGTATTAATTCCAGCCACTCTCCTAACTTTCAGTTCCTTTTCACCATAGTCTTTTATCCTTCACTCTTTAGATTTCTTTTCTGGTGGTTTGCTGGGAGAACAGCCTTCAACTCTCTTCAAATAGTTCAGTTTTACTTGTTGGAAGACTGTTTTAGCTCTCCTCCATGCGTCTTGCAGCTGCCTTCACTCATCTTCTTCTAAACCACTTCTTATCTGGCCTGATCAGTAAACACAGGCTTTAAAAGGACATTGTTTTTTTAAAAAAATTAAGAGAATGAATCACATTTGGAATAACGCAAAACAAATGAAATGCACATAACTAGGCTGTACAGACAGTATGATTATCTGTATATTAAGTCAAGATAGAAATTTTCATTTGGCCTATGTTTCTAATAAACTAATGAATCTTCCAGTCAGAACAACAGTTTTCCCATCAGTATGAGTACATCTTCAAATTTTACGATGCAATTTCTGTTCAGATATTGTCCCTGGATTCATTTAATTTAAAACTCTTAGGAAACATTCCACATGACAATGGCCGTGAATTTTCTTGATTTTTTTTTTTTACATTAGAGAATAATACAGAAGTTTGATAAAACAGATTAAATACATATGTCAGACATGGAACAAATATACACAGATATAAATCTACTGAGAGTAAATTATTGTAAAAAAATCTAAGTGTGTAATTTAGTAAAACCTTGTCAAATAAATCTTAAGTGCCATTCAGACAATTAGAAATTTTAACTGTGGAAGAAAGATAAGGACACAACTGCTGGTTGTGCACTTCTACCACCCATCCCTGTAGGTGTGAAGCAAAACTGCAATTGTGTTTAACTAAATATATTCAGGAATCCTGATTATAAATAATGCTCAAATGATGAAATTATAGCAATCACATTCAATTTGATATACTTAGCACACAGGAAGTTCATTGGTTAGAGAGTTTGGGAGTGGAGACTATGCAGATGATTGAAGAGTACTGGTAGAAATGCTTGAAATTAGTCAGGAAAGTGTGGGCTTGTCATTGTTCCATACATGTGAAACTTAGATGATTATTTTAAAAAAGATCAAACAGGATGAATATTAGATAATGTATTATAATATGTTGCAAAATTCAGGTTTCTAAAAAGTGGTACATTCAGGAGGAAGGCACTGTGCTACCAGAAAAACTAATTTTCATCAGGTTAGAAATTATTAAGTGTGAATGATAGATTTGTTAACTTACCAGTTAGCTGCTAATTTAAAGGGGATAATAGCAGAGTTAAATTTCTGTTCATACTTTCATGTACTGCTATAAGATTAAGATTACTGAACACTATCCTGATGCCTGCCAAATGTCCTAGAGTTTTAATCCCCAGAATTTCCAGCTAGCATGCAGCATTGATAGTAGAGATTCCATATCATTATAATACTCATTTTAGTGACCTTCATCCTTTCCCTTTTACATCTCTGTGCTGGTGTCCAAGATTAAAATAAATGAAGAAATATGGAGGAAAGAGAAGGTCAAAAGAAACAAGACAAACAATTATCTCAAACACACACTCTCCTACACATTACACACTCTCCGGGGGCAGGCAAAGCCTTTGAAGATGGTGTTTTGCAGTGTGTTCAGATAAATGGAGTATTTCTCTCCAAATCATTAAAGCACCTACATCTTTTTCCTAAGATTGAATAGAAACTATTCCCAGCCACCTCAGCACCCTTGTGTGACACACAGTTGCTTTACTTTAACTCAATGTTTCTCAAGCTCAACAATTTTAAGTGCTGGCTTGGAAATTGTGGGAGTTGAAGTCGATACACCTTAAAAGTTCCTGAGATTGAACAATATTGCTTTAATTATTTAAATGTGCTGCTTTAGAGTTCAAAGAGATGTGCTTTGTTTTTGCCTACATGTATTGTAAAGTGCCTCTTTCAAATGCTTTGCATAGCCCTAAACATATACACCAATCACATAAACAAAGGAGAAAATAGACATAGGATTTTGTGCTTAGTGGACAGCAAAATTAGAAGATTGAAGAGATACTTAACCTCCTGATGGTTGCACATAGTTATGAGGCTGCCGAATTTTACCAGTAATTTAAAAAGAATGGAAGGATAATAGACTCCTAAGCATGCTTTCTCAAAAACTATACTCCTAAATTCATGGGCCTTCCAGTATTCTTTTTTAAGATGGGGGGGGAGTCCAAGAGAATAGACACAACTGCATAGTTGAAGTCCTATCCTCCTTTTATATGTGTACATGTTTAAAAAAGGTGGGGATTCACACAACCACACCCACCATCTTGACATTTTTTAAACCCTCTGCAGATGCTTCTCTTCTTTATAAGTGAGTTTGAGAATGCAGCTAAAAAACCCAACTTTTTTCCAGCTTCTATGAAGTTAACTAAGTCTTCCATTTAAAATGTGCAGTGATTGATTTTAAAACAACAAATAAAATATTTGATAGGTCAGCCCTAGTCAAACCATTTAAATCAATCACCCTCATAAGCAGTGCAAACTGGAAAGCATAAGGCATCCATTTTACCAAGAGGCCAAGTTATTGTGACCATTTACAGTGAAAAAAGGCCAATTTAAAATGTATGCTAATGGGAACTGAAGCCTCATTTGTAACCCAGGCCTATTAAACTAAGCTCCCATGAAGCCAATTTCATTAGTTAAACACACATAATGCAATGAAGAGATCTCAAGGTTCAGATCATGATTTAACCATAAGTCACAAGGGAAACGTGTTTGGCAAGTTTCATCTGAGCAGAGACAAGAAGGATCGTTGAACCTTCTTGCATGATTTGTAATCTATAACTGAAGGTTAGGCAAAGACTAATGGAGCTGTATGCAGGCCACTACAAAGACACGGGAGTGGTATTAACAGAAGAGAGAGAAAGATGTGGGGACAGAGTGGCAGTCAAGTGTTCCCATTATAATTTTGTTTGCAAATATGTAATGTGTATGTGTGTATATACACACACACACACACATACACATTTCAACATGCAGTTATCCGTGCTGTTGAATTTATGCATTCCTTTTCTTCATAATACCACTTTACAATGCCTTGGTAAGGCCACACTTGGAATACGGCATCCAGTTTTGGTCACCATGATGTAAAAAAGATGTTGAGACTCTAGAAAGAGTACATAGAAGAGCAACAAAGATGATTAGGGGACTGGAGGCTAAAACGTACAAGGAACAGTTGCTGAAATTGGGTATGTCTAGTTTAATGAAGAGAAGGACTAGGGTTGACATTAGCCGTGTTCCAAAATCTCAGTGTTGCTACAAAGAAGAGGTTATTCTCCAAAGCATCTGAAGACAAGACAAGAAGCAATAGATGGAAACTAACCAAAGAGAGAAACAACCTAGAACTAAGGAGAAATTTTCTGACAGTTAGATCAATTAATCAGTGGAACAACCTGCCTCCAGAAGCTGTGAATGCTCCAACTCTGGAAGTCTTTAAGAAGAGATTGGACAGCCATTTGTCTGAAATGGTATAGGGTTTCCTGCCTGAGTAGGGGGTTGGACTAGATGACCTCCAAGGTCCCTTCCAATTATTATTATTATTATTATTATTATTATTATTATTATTATTATTATTATTATTATTATTATTATTATTATTATTATTATTATTATTATTGTTGTTGTTGTTGTTGTTGTTGTTGTTGTTGTTGTTGTTGTTATTGTTGTTGTTATTATTGTTGTTATTGTTATTGTTGTTATTATTATTATTATTATTATCCTCATCCTCATCATCATCCTCATCCTCATAAATACTGCACATTCCCAGCCTTCCAAAACCCTACAAGATATGACTCTCTATCCTACCGGGTCTTTCCAATTCCGTATCTTTCCATAGATATGTTATTATATTGATTTTACAAGCATGTGAGCTATAACTCTTATTAAAAATGAAATAATGAGACTATTACCAAAGAAAGACATATAGACAGAAATGGAATTTTAACACTCTTCCATTTAACTTAAGGCGATAAAAGTATGCAAATTAATGATAGTGACTCAAGATATTCCCAATAGCTCTCCTGGGAATGCCATGTTTAATTGGACCTTGTTTCCCAGTGAGGCTCATTCTTTTCAATGAAAGATCTAGTCCATTTCAGTTGGAGAGGAAGGAGGGGGACAAATTAACAACTCTAGACACTTTCTCACTTTTAATCATAAGACATATGTGGCTGCTTCCATTAGCTCTAAATGTGCCACCTCTGCTTGCTTCACTGCACTCCATTATCATCAGCAGAATGCAACTTGCACACAATATGTTGTAAAGATCATTTGCAAAGCATGCCGGTTCTCTGGAAAGACCAATCACATGAATTTCATTGAAAAGTTAAGAAAGCAGGAGAAAAAAAAATCAAAGGTCATCCAGCCACTTATGCTAATATTTGGTCATAATTCTCTCCCAGCTGACATTAAATAGCTAAGCTACTAAATTTTAATAGCACAGTTAAGTCTTTCAGACAAGCACAACCTGAGGTTGGAAGAAAAAGCATAAAGGAATAGTTATTTCACCTGTTTTAATTCTTTCAAAGAGGGCTGAGAAGAAGCCCCTCATTAGCTAATATTTAGAGATTGCTCCAGGAAAAAAAACACATTTTAAAAATATTTCTCCTTTGTTAGAGCTACATATCAGCAGAAAAATTTTCAGAGCTCAAAGTAATTTTTAAAAAACTCTTATGCAATGATATATGGCAAATAAATCAATTTAAGAGGAGATGGTAGAAGCAGAGACTAATAGCCCATTTGAAGTACTGGGGCTGCTAAATTCCAGTTTAATGGAGCAGCAATACTTCACTTAAATATTTCCCAGCTCCCCATTTCTTGCCTCAAACTCACATAGAAATAATATGGTTTAAAGGTGAAGAAGCGCTCAGCATGATGATGTGACTTCATGTTCAAAACCATTGCACATTCCAAAGAAAGCTATTTCAGTGCATGGCTGACATTTCTAGTGGCTACATCACATTTGTTCCCTTTCCATTCCAATTCTCAAGCATTCACACCACTTCTCAGAAATGAATGGTGTTCTAGGAGCAATGAAAAGATCTTACATAACCCCATAATGCTTTTGAAAAAGCTCTCTTGCCATTTCACATATATGTATCCTGTTCACTATCCTTGAAACTTTTGCTATTTCTCAAAAGACATACCGTGTTACTATTACAAAAAAATCTCCAGTTCTCATCAATTCACATGGGCTAGATTAAATACAGCTGAACAAATGCACCAATTCTACTCCTTCAAGCAGACCCAGATAGCTGACCCAGCTTTTATAACCATTATGGGCTATGTCAACGCTGAGTAACAGCTTAAAATTGTTTCTTAAGCCCCAATCATCTCAAAATCAGGGCAATAAATGCAACTGGCCTTTGGCTAACGCTCAGAACAGTAATGTTATCCCTGCTGTCATCTCACCCAAGATCCAAGAAATATTTTTGTCTTGGAGTGTAGATACAACACAGATCTTGCTTTGTGGCAAGGCATTAACCCTGTAGAGGGCCTTTCCACCAATGATAGCATGAGGAGCAAAACCAGTTATTTAATCCAGGGAGATTGGCCTGGTCACACCCAGTGTGCAATCAGTAGAACTAACATGAAACAAGTGCACATGTAATTGCCCAGCAGAATCCATCAATACAGAAGTTCTATCCTCAGCCCAGCTCTAACACAGAACTTTAGAGAGGTCCTGAAAAAGGATAAAGGCAAGCATAAAGATTGGGGAGCTTTGTTCATAAGACTGGATGGTACCCAAAATAAAGAAAAGATGGATCACCTTAAAGTGAGTTTCATCTTCACAAAAGATATGAAGATTAAAGGCAAGGTGGACTTTATACACTTTTGCTCATGTTTGGTGTCCGGTGCAATGGCAGACCCTTAAAAAAAAGTCAGCAAGATGGAAAGCAAATCAAAAGGAGCGTCTCTGATCTGATTTTTTTTTTCCTTTTTAAGGAAGAGGACTTGAGAAGGTAAAATACAGTCATTAGGCTATCTGGATAATGAGGGGGGGAAGATGAAAAGCAGAAAATGAAAAAGGCTGATGAAGGAGATGTTTTGTTGCAGTAAGTACAGTTCAATACCTTTTATATCAGAAACAACTGAATTGCAGCTTTTGTTCATCTTCATTAGGTTTTCTAAAAAAAGGAGGTGATTTGGGTGCTTTTGATATGTTGTGTTTCACACCATCAGGAATGTAGCTATAAATATTATGCCAACATTCAAAGTCTGCGGATATGTTGAACTAAAAAATGAACTTCAGACATGTAAAACACTTGGAACCTGTTATGGCAATCATATTTGTATATCAGATAAATATATCTGTGTTGCCAATTACATTTGTAAAAATGCTGTCATCTATGGATTATAGATATTAACATTCCTTTTTCATTTTTATATCTCACTTTTTATTCAAAGGAGTTCAGTCAGTTGTATTTACTGTCTCATAACAAACTCTGGGGTAGATTTGACTGAAAGATAGCGACTGGCCCAAGGTCCGTATTGTGAATCCACATAACACGAATCATTACATCCATTAGCATATTGTGGCAAGTTTTTATACATATGAAAAGCTCCAAGCAGAAAAAGAATGGGTCACCAAGGCAGTCCTGCTTCCCCTTCTTGTTAATGGCCAGATGTTCAGGCACAAGGTTTGAATGCCTTCTCTGTACTTCTCTGAAATGAGATTCCCACCCTACTAGTATTTCAAAAGACCCTGAAGACATGGTTGTTTACCCAGGCTTTTGGCAAAGTTGATTAACACCCCTTTTCTTCTTTTGTTCCAATCTGGGTTTGTTATTGCAGCCATCTTTGTTCCTTTTGTTTTGTTTTTTAAAGTTTTTAAGAATTTGTAAACTTTCTAGAATTGCAAGGAGTTGGACAGCATATATAAATTTAATAAATTATTAATTTGGGTTTAATTTGTAATTTGTCATTCCATTTTCCCATGAAACACAATTACCTTGTATCATTGATGCACTAATCAATACTACTTGTTATAAAATTTCCTCATTTTAAAATCTAATAGCTAGAATGAAAACAAATGTTTTGCTTCTAGACCTCTCATAATTTTATAAGGATTCTGGGTCTCATATGGTATTCATTAATCTTTGAGTACATTTCCACCCTTAGCTAATATACAATTTGCTTAAGCATGACTTATTGAATAAACTACAATTAACTGGATTCAGCCATCACACTAAGCTAAATCTGTCCAGCCTCTCCTCTTCAATAGACTATTTTGTTTGCAATAGTGGTGACTATTTGTAGCTTGGGTGTAGGATGAGGGTGAAGGTTCGTTTTCCGAGCTTGAGGGTTGGTTTCTGAATGTTTCATTACCAGGCTAGGTAACATCTTCAGCAGTGTTTAGAAGATGTCTGTGTCAGTGTTCTACTTATATAAGGGCTTCAGGTGTGGGAGTGTCAAGTGAGGGTCTTGTGATGAGCCAGGTGGGAGTCATCAGAGAGAGGCTTATGATGGGGAGGTACTTCAGGTCAGGGTCGTTGGAGGGTGTGAATTAGTGGGTCAGGAGTGAGTCATCAGTGGGAGGCTGGTAATGGGTCTTGTGATGGGGAGATTATGTCAGGTCAGGGTCATTGGAAGGTGAACTGCTGGGGGGGGAGGGGCTTGAGGGTTGGTGCTGTCTCCGGATGGCTTTTTGATTGATTTGGATTCTGAGTGATTCATATGCTGGTTGTAGATCAATATGTCTGTTGATGGAATTGCTTGTGGAGTGCCAGGCTTTGATGAACTCCTGAGCATGGCGGGTGGTAGCATGGCCAATAATTTTAGTGTTGCTCCAATTGAACTGGTGTTGTTGGTGTCAGTGTGGGTAGCTTAGGGATTTGGGATTGTGGTGTTTGACTGCTAGCTGGTGTTTGTGGATCCTGGTTTTTAACTGACATGATGTTTGTCCCACATAGAAGTGGTTGCAATGATTACAGTTGATTTTGTAGATGACATTGCTTCTTTCATCCTTCTGTGTCTTGTCTTTGGTTCTAGATAATTCCTGGCAGAGTGTGGCTGTGGGTGTGTGGGCTATCACTATTCCTAGGGGTTGGAGAATTCTGGCTGTCATTTCTGACACCCATTTTGTGCATGATAGGGTTCTTTTTTGCATGGCAGTCAGCTGTGTGGTATATGGTGGTTTGGGTGCTGTGTGTTGGAATATGAAGTACCCATCATCCAACCAAAATTCTGGACAGATTACATCGATAACAACCAAACACTCCCAAATTGAAGAAACATACCACCTACTTAACAACATATTCCCTGGGATCAAATTTACATGTGAAGAGGAAACAAATAACAGACTCCCATTCCTTGACATCGATGTAAGGAGACTGGACAATGGAGAACTGGAAACCTGCATCTACCACAAACCTACACACATGGACCAGATCCTCAGCTTCACAAGCAACCACCCCATCACACACAAAGAAGCTGTGTCCAGACCCTCTTTAGAAGGTCCAGGACACACTGCAGCACCATAGCATTAGAAAAACAGAAGAAAAACGGCTGCTTGATGTCTTTCTCTGTAATGGCTATCCCAAAACCTTCATATTCCAATTCTCCAGTGTGGTCTTACCAAGGCTTAATAAAAACTTCAAGGACAAGGATCAGTTGCTCTCATTGCAATTACAAAACATGCTTTTAAAACACCAAATGTCAACTAATGCAGAATCCAGGAATCCAGAGGGATATTTTTTTCAAATCCAGAGTTACTTGCTCTTATATTAGATAGTAATTGATTTTTGTCACAACTTTCTCACCGCATAGATGGTGGCATGTTTATACTTACAAAGAGCAGAATCATGCAAGCCCTATAACAGTGATGGCGAACCTTTTAGAGACTGAGTGCCCAAACTGCAACCCAAAACCTACCTACATATCGTTCGGTGCCAGGTGGGCGTGGCCCATTGGGTGGATGTGGCCAATTGGGAGGGTGGGGCCCATTCGGTGGGCGTGGCTGCAGTGGTAATGGCAGACTGGGTGGGGTTAAAAAGTTCAATCAATCAATTCCAACTTTGCAAGATCTTTTTTTTTTCCGCGAGAAGTTGAAATTGACTGATTGATTGAACCTTTTTTTTTTGCACACGGCGGCGGAGGCCTAAAGCGAAAAGGTTTTATAAAACCCAGCTGAAGGCCTAGGACTAGGGTGATGGTGCGCGTGCCCACAGAGAGGGCTCTGAGTGCCGCCTTTGGCACCCATGCCATGGGTTCGCCACCACTGCCCTATAACCCTCTATGAAAGTGAAAGTTTGACTTTAAAGATCCAGGAAGGGATGAGTATTGAAGACTTTGCACTTTGGTGTTGAAGAACATTCCTGAGAATACTGTGGACATCCAAGAAAAAAAATTGATGAATCATTGAACAAATCAACCCAGAGTTTTCACTCAAGGCACAAATGACCTAGCTCAAATTATCCAACTTTGGATACACTATTCAAAGACCTAGCTCTCTGGAAAAGACTTCTAATGCTGGGAAAGCTGGAGGGAAAGAGAAGAAGAGGACAACCAGTAGTGAGATGGATGAATTCAGTAACAGTGTCAATGAATACACCACTGGAAGACTTGAAAGAACAAAGTAGGGATAGATTGTCATGGAGAAAACATATGTTGTCTCTAGGAATTGAAAATTATTTGGTAGCATATAATCAATTTCTCAGTGTTGGCTATTGTGGCACCTGCACAGTTTTAATGGAGAGGTTTATAATAAAAACTAAGTAAATACTTCAGCAATATCACTAATTGGGACCATAGACTATCTTTTCATGACAGCTGGACACTTGCTTCATATTCATTAGAGATGCTTCAGTTCTCAGAGTAAAAATCCTACTGGAGAGGGTTATTTTCACTACTGACTACTCATAAATAAACACTTAATTAATACCAACATACCAATTTGAAGGGGGGGGGATTTAACTGAAATAAAGCATCAGCATTTCAGTTTAAAACTGAAATGTGTCTATTTCAAATTAATTAGTTTTGGACAATTATTAATGAATCCTAGTATTTTTCACAGTGGAACCAACAAGCAATGTATTTATTTTTAGTCAACGGTTACCAAGCCCTGTGCTAATTAAAGTCAAGCATCAATAGCAATTTATCCAAAGTGAGATTTTAAAAATGTGAACAATACTGTGAAATAAGCAAGTGACGCTATATTTTCCAAGTGTGTAATAAAATCTAAAATATAGGAAGAGAAAGGTTAAATACCTGGGGAAGAGAAAATGCAGAGGCAAAAAGACATTTCTGACTCTGAATCAGATGGTTTAGCACCTTACTTTTTGCAGCCATGTTTATATGTTCAATGTGCATTTATTTCTGAAAAAAATAATTCTTGATAATACTCAAGCAAACAATTTCCATTGGAGGTGGCAGATCCTTACATAAATAATTAGTTATCAATAGTTAAATTAGAGTAATATTCAGGAAAACATCAAAGGCATTGCAGAACACACATTGAAACTGATTTGTCTTTTGGTTTGTTTGTTTAGAGAAATTTAATCTTACTAATGAAGAAATTTATGAGGGGGAAAAAAGGAATCAATCAATCTGGGTCGGGTTTTGTATATATCTGGCTACAATGCAGAGACAGAGTCATCCATCCTCATGGGTTCCTTTTCATCTAAATGGAGAAAAAACTCAAAACCAGGAAGAGCTCAAGGGGAGTGCTACTGCTTGAAGAAATGAATAAGATAACATTAATCCATCCTACATAGAAAAGCTGACCAGATTCTATCAATCCTTCAGGGCAGTCCAGATAAGGAAACAGATGTCTGTTAGAGATGTCTGATATCTTCTGTAACTGTGTTTGATGTTAGTGTTTTTTTATATTTCCTTATTTTATTGCAAATAATTTTATTTTGATGTTATAGCAATAGCAGTACCACTTATATACCACTTCACGGTGCTTTACAGCCCTCTCTAAGCAGTTTACAATGTCAGCATATTACCCCCAACAATCTGAGTCCTCATTTTACTGACCTTGGAAGGATGGAAGGCTGAGTCAACCTTGAGCTAGTGAGGATCGAACCCCTGGCAGTGAGCTGAATTAGCCTGCAATATTGCATTCTAACCACTGTGCCACCATGGCTCCTTTATATTGTCAGCTGCCCAGAAACTTTCTGGAGTTGGGTGGCATCAACATTTAATTAAATAAATTGTTGCATCCAAATCTTCTGAAACCATATAGATTCTTCCCAGTTCTGTCATTTGACAGTACAAAAATCCTATGTTGCAGAAGGGTAGTGGTGTATTCTTACCATACATTCTTCTGAGTCTAACAATCAAAGGAAGAGTCCTGGGAAATTGTCTTTTCCACCTAGACCTTCCATTTGATTTAGAAAAATAATTTGATATTTAATTAAACAACAGCATCTATCAGCATAGCCATCTATGAAACAATCTAATACTTTAATTCTTATGTTTGGAAATATCTTAATATTCTTTGATCAACAAAGATGGAGAATATAATATTAAAACATAAATAAACTGCAAATTTTAAAAAAAATATTTTTAATTAAATTAAATAAATGAGAGGGCACGATGGCCGATGCCTCAGTGATTAAAGACACTGAGCTTATCAGCTGGAAAGCTGATAGTCTGGATTCAAGACCCAAGCACCACGTGTCAGGGTGAGCTCCCATTACTTGCCAAACTCCTGCCAACCTAGCAGTTCGAAAGCATGGAAAAGCAAGTAGATAACTGTTCATGTGGGAAGATAACAGCATTCTGTATGCCTGGGCATATAATCATGCTGGCCACATGACCACGGAAGTGTCTTTTGACAATGCTGGCTACCTCACCTAAGGAACAGCACTGTCCCCTAGAGTTGGACACGACTGGACAGAGGAAATCTTTATTTTTACCTTAAATTGTAAACATTATTATGTCCTTTCAATACTGCACTTGATACTTACATTCCTCTAGCTAAAGTATCTAAACATTCTAACATTTCAATCAAATATTAATAAATTTAAAATAATTCATTCTATCTTACCCTATACAGTGAGTGGTATGTTATCCATCAACCAAATTATGCATGCTTGTTTCATTTTAATTCAACTATTTATTCATCCATTTAGTTTCACATATAATGAGTGTGATGGCAGCCTTAGATTTCTTCCTTCCATCTTTTCTTGCATTAGTATTTAACTTAATTAAGTTTTACGATTCCTACAATTTCTACTTCACAAACCTTTACTCTGATGTTATTCTGTGCATAATAACTCCAATTAAAGCTAGCTATGAAAATGGCCAGGAATACACTGTGTGATATTTATTTAATGAGAATATGTTTTTTCAAAATTGGCTTTCCATTGTAATTTTTCTCTACTAAAAAACAAAAGCATTTTTTCTTTAGTTCCATAATTCTTGGCTCAATGATGGTTCATATATATGAACATAGAACTGTAATAATTAAAAGGCACCCTTGATGCCAATATACCGTTGCCTTCTGGTATGGATCCCAGAAGTGTTTTGTTTTTAATGTACTTTTATATAGATAGATCTATACTCATCATGCTATTTCATTTCAGGGTAAACGAATTAGGCTAAGAGCAGGAAAGTAATAAGAAATAATAAGATAAAGGGAAAAATATACTATCACAATGTATCTCAATCTTAGCAACTTTAAGATGTGTGGACTTTAATTTCCAGAATTCCTCAATCAGCCTCAATCAGAGGTCCAGACATCTTAAAGTTGCCAAGGTTGAAAAATATTAGACTAAATTAACAGTTTCAATGATTGTCATGTAACATGCCTAATTTCTTGCTATCGTCAATGACACAATATTGATCAGTTTTGGCACACTGGGGCAATATGCCACAAGCACAATGATAGCCCAGTGTTTCTCTGAATATGCTCATATTAGCCTATGTAAGCTAGGGTCTCTAATCTAGAGACTGCTTTGCAAGTTGATAGGATGTTATTTTTATCCTACCAGCTATCCCATATACATAAGCAGCATATTGACAGTCTCTGTCAATATAGGATATAGGATCTGTCAATATTCCTAAGTAACTCCTCTATTCCTAAGTAACCTAACTCAAATAAGAGTCGTCATGGCACGTCAGAATGCAGTATTGCAGGCTAATTCTGCCGACTGCCAGGAGTTCAATCCTGACCAGGTCAAGGTTGACTCAGCCTTCCATCCTTCTGAGGTTGATAAAATGAGGAACCAGATTGTTGGGGGCAATATGCTGACTCTGTAAACTGCTTAGAGAGGGATGTAAAGCATTATGAAGTGGTATATAAGTCCAAGTGCTGTTGCTATTGATAATAACAGCTCAAATAATCCCTGCTAAATTCCATGGGACTTAGTTCCCAACAAACATATTTTCAGCTGCAACATTAGACTCCACAGGTGAAAAACCAAACTAAAATGGTATGAATTCCCTTTTTCTCACTTTACCTGTATAACATTTTATGCAACATCATGAGTCACAAACCAAACACAAGTTTGCAACTTTGCAACATAGGAGGGTGGGAAGGAAGACACTCTGCCTGTCAGAACCCATATTCTAAGGGGGCTCTTTCTAACTTTAATTAATCTTTCTACTCTTCTGGGTTCTCCCATGCTCCTGGAGGGGAGGGGGGAAATGCTGCAGGCTGTTTTTTTGTTTTCCTCTATCGCTACACTGTAACACTTTTGCTGTCTCCGCATACACACTCTTTGAACTATCTTTCCTCTTGATGTCAGCTCAAAGGGGGGGAGGAGAAAGGAATGCGCCTCCAGCAACTGGTTTATCTCCGTTTTTGGAAGGGAAGGTACGAAGACTCAACAAAACATCGCTGCAACCCTGAGACAGCCTGGCGTTATCAGCTCTTTCCCACAATGGACTTGACACCTGGGGATTGGCCCATTCTAACTGACCGAATGAACTATTGGGGTGGGGTTTGCTTGGGACACTTTTAACCTATTGATCTGAGTGGGAAACCCTCAGATCCTGTCTATTATGCCTGCTATCAGCTTCTCCTAATAAAAGTTCCTTTTGGAAGAAACTGCTTCCATGAGTTCTGCTTTCTTAGGATGAGGTTTTGAAGTGGGCCGTGACACTGCCCTGATTCATCAATACCTTGTACTTAGTTGAAGTTTTTGCCAAGGGTTGGGGCAGTGGTGGGATTCAAATATGTGAACAACCAGTTCTCTGTGTGGATGCTCCTTCCAGAAGTCCATTCTGGGCCTGGGCAACAAAAAATTAGCTACCGGTTCTGCCGAAGTGGTGCGAACCAGCTGAATCCCACCACTGGGTTGGGGGCAGTGAGATATCGTCATCAATCCATGCATATGGATATTAATTTTAATTTTTAATGTATTTATTGTTCAGAGTATAGAACTTTCCAATATGCATGAAGGTTATATGTCAAAATCTTAAAACTGTAGTCATTTTGTGTGTATACTGTAAATCTGTAAATTAGCAAAGAAAAGAGTTAAGAGGGGCTGTTACAATACACTCTTCTCTTAATATGATTGGCAGCTAAACATAGCAGTATATGTTGTATAACACTATGAAATAGTAATGGTAGGAAATGCTTCAAATGTTCAATTTTCTTAAAAGGTACAATTATCCAGAAGAAATATGCTGCATACTAGAGCCGCCTCTTTAAAATCTACAATTATTTCATGAAACCAGTAAAATAGAACAAACAAAAAAACCAAAATACAAAAAGGAATAAAGAAATAAAAGATAAATAAAGACAAACTCTTTTGAAATTTTACATTTCAGCATTGAAAAAGATATTTACTTATAGCTAAGACATAGATGTTGGAATTAAATCAAATTATCTACATACCATTAAAACTCTCAACATGACCTTTAACAAAGCAAAACTGTGCATCATAGGACGATAATTTTTGAATCAAAGTACTTCAGATGGGATAACTTATAGGATGTATCAAAAATCCAGGATGCATACTCTCAAGGGAATGAAATTTGGGGGAATTGTGGGTGCTTCAATGTTACTTTTGCGCTGCTGGGCTACTGCTGTTGAGGTCTCATGAACTTCATTTTCAACATTCTATGACAGTTTCCCAGCCAGTCTCATAATCCCTCACTTGGTCTCCTACTCAGCAGCAAACCCTTACCTGTGCACCCTACCTGACCCACATGGCACTCCAATGACCCCTACACACCCTTCTTGACCCATGCCAGTCCTCACCCATATGTCCTATTGGCACAGCATATCTCATGCACCCCCAGGCAACCTTCATAACCAGCATACTTACCCATGCACCCTCCCTGACCCACATGGCATCTCTGGTGCTCATCTAAACACCCATCCCAACCCATATAGCACCTGTCCCATATCCCTATGAACTATTCCTGACCTACACCCCTCTGCTTCTCTGAACTCCCTGCCTCACCCCACATTTACCTGCCTGATGCTCTTGGCCTTGCAACTTTTTGCTGGCTTCTCCACTGACTTTTTCCCTATGCAAAAGAGAGAGTGGGAGGGAGGGAGGGAGGGAGGGAGGGAAGGAAAGGAAGGAAAGGAAGGAAGGAAGGAAGGAAGGAAGGAAGGAAGGAAGGAAGGAAGGAAGGAAGGAAGGAAGGAAGGAAGGAAGGAAGGAAGGAAGGAAGGAAGGAAGGAAGGAAGGAAGAGTTTCCAATGCTCCCTACCAGCTTCCTGCAAGGAGAAGCTATCAGAAAGTCAGAAGTTGCTATCATTCCCATTGCCTTTTTGCCCACCTGTTGCAATTCTGTTTCTGTGTTTAGGTAACAAAATATTCTGAATTGATGCTCAACAGAGTACATGTAATCTTGTCCTTATTATAATTTTCTAAGAGGTGGAAGAAAATCACACACAAAAAACATTGTTCATAATAGAATAAATCTTAATTTTAAAGGTGGGTTTTTAGAATTTAATACATGGTTTAGCCAAACCTACACTCAATCACTTTATCAGCCATGGCTAATTGCAAATAGTCATTCCTTTATTTTCCCTATTCTAAAATACCTTCCAAACGCCTTGCAAAGGAGAAGTGATTACAGTTCCCAGCTGAGATCCTATATTCCAGCTTCAGAGATGCAAAATCCTTTAATAACTTCAAATAACAGAGGCTTTCAGATGCTGAAATATATTGAATTGCACTTTATGCCTTCAACCTCATTCACAGGGCAAATCAATAATGCAGGTAAGTAATTTACATCACAAGCTAGACAGACACCTACTAAAACCAATGTCTAGTGAAACACCCAACTTGATAGAGAAGGAATATTGTAAGAGATTCTGTGTGAACCTTTCTTTCCAAGAAAAGGTGTGCACGTTTATCAGACTAGTGTAATCCACACACACATAATACCTGGGACCCACTACATTTCTTACCGATGTAGTTCTCTCAGAACAATGGTAGTCTATGTTTTAGATTCAAATGGAAAAGTTATCTTGCTGATTACCTATCAATTGTAGAATCCCACTGCAGATTCCAAGGTTCTATTCAGCTTAAGGTTCTTAGCATATGAGACGGACCATGCTTTTCTAAATCAGAAGGCAGTTCCATCTAGTCCAGAACAGTCCCCCTAAAATGGCCAAATGTGTAAACAAAAAGTCCAGAAGCAAAACACAAATGCAATATCCCTCTATTTTCATGTCTTCAAAAGTCTAATGTACAAACCCTTGTCTTTTGTATACCCTTATTGAAAACCCTTATACAGTGTGACAAACATATAGAGATTGCGAGCCCAAAGTCAAATGATATTTAACCTAATATTATACAGATTGAAAGGATGAAATCTATGTGTTTAAAAAGTCAAATCTTCTGTTTTTAATGGCCATAAATAACTTGGAAATTTCTAAAGCATGTGGTCCCAAAAGCATAATTTTGTTCCCTGTTGCGGATAAAAACATACACAGACGGTCTTAAAATAGGTTTCACACAATTAAAGAAAAAACAGATCTCCAAACACCATGAAAAGAGACAGAAAGTTTCATCTCAGCCCACACATGTGAAATGACCACATCTATTTTGGATAATTGCCTCACCCACTAAAAAGCTTTTTTTGACAAAAATATTCAGCCATCCCCAAATCCTCTATTCCTATTACTGTATAAATGAAGCACAGCTGGTGCTGCATTTTTGAAAAAAGTTGGTTCAAGAACAAAAATTGTCAAAAAGATTTAATACAGATAAGGAATTTATTAAGTTCTCAGACAATACTTTAGTGTTGATGTAATAAGTTTGTATGTTTTTCATAATTTTGCTGTTTATTTTAGTTCAAGATCTATTTTAGTATTCTTGCTGTATGTTTTCTTTTACTGTTTATTTTTATTCTATACTTTAAAACATTTGTGTTGCTGACACTTTAGAAATTAAAAAAAAGATTAATAGGGACCAGAAAGTGTCTGATTTCAGTGATCACAATAAAGCTATTTTGTTTATTATTATTATTATTATTTTGCATGCTAGTTCTAACTGTATTCAAAAAACTAATTCAAAATGTACCAGATGTAAGCTATAACTCTGTTTTGGTGTTGTATATTGGCCAAATGTGCTAATTTATATCTCTCTTGTGTCTCATAAATAATAATATAAACTACATTATTAAATTCTCAAAGGGATATTGATTTTTTTTAACAAAGAAAACAAATAACACTATTATCTTTCTTGTTCTGAAGCACTAATCATTCATATCTCTTAAAACTTCTCTTAGATATGTTTCCATTTGTTTTTATTACAAATATTCATTTGGGGGGAAACAGCTTTGTATGTTTTATTAACTAAACAGAATAAGGGTTTTTTTTCAGCAATCTGTTACATTATGTGAACAGTTTACCAGATTGCCATTTAAAGGAATATGCTTAGTTTTTTATATAAAAAAACAACCAAATGAAAGCTGTTCTAGCTTTTCATTGCATCTTTGCCTGATTTTTCTGCATATTAACCACATTGTTTCATTTCACAGGAGTGTTATAAAGTCTTCTGTGCTTCACCCAGCTTTGCAATTTGTTCTTTTTTTTAATTTTCATTCCCCCTTATATGTTCTCATGATTTTAATGGTGATGCTAGTTAGTGAGGAAGATTCACTAAGTCACTTATCCTACCTAATTTTTTTTTCACATATTTTTAATTATGTGCTGTACAAATCTTTCAGAAGAGATAGAATGTGAGCATGTGCCTGAAGAACTCCTCTGCTGATGGTGAAAGCAGATACAGTACATCTTTTTCCACCTTTGCCAGGGAATGTCAGCTTCAGGAGCTGCTAAAGATTGTCTTTAAAGACTGGACAGAAGTGTACAGCTTTAAGAACCAGCGTTCCAAGCAAATACAAGATATCTGCCTATTTAAGCCACTCAGAAAGCAGTGCTTCACACCACTCCCATCTGCTCCAAAACACTTCTTTCACAGGATTTGCACAGCCCAGTGGAGTGCATTCACAAGTGTCTTAGCATGAAGCCTTATGCATTACCAAATTGCAAATGCTGCCTAATTGAGTATCACAAAAGAGTTCATTTGCAGACATGGACATTTACAGGATTTTTTTTCCAGGGACAGGAGTAAAGTTGCAATATATTGTAATTTGTGCATGCAGTGCACACTGCTGTAATAACAGTGGCCATTTATCTTCATAACTGTGACTATTTCACCTGATTTGTCAGGGAAAAGTTTCCATGAGGGGTCCTTGGTGCTCTCTGAGCTTGCTTGTTTTCTTGCAGACATTTCATTACTGTGACTAGGTAACATCATCAAGAGTCTATGTTCTAGAAGAGCAACTTGCAGAATTCCTTATAACAAATTAAATTCTGGTCCACCTGAGTATTATCACTACTGATTGGTATCTACTCCAGGTTTTCAAAATGAAGACTTTCACAGCCCTGTAAAAATTAAATTGGGGCTGTCTTACATGCAAAGCTGGTTTTCTACTATTGAACTATCAATAGTAGTTCATCTTGGAAACAGCATTGAATGCTTTAGATGGGAATGCCTTTTGCAGTAGAGATGGTGAGGACTGGCTATACAGATAGTCCTCGCTTAACAACCACAGTTGGGACCAGCAACTCCATTGCTAAAGGACTTGGTAGTTAAACAAGACATCATGTGGCCATAATAGATGTATGACCTCACTTCTGCTATGGTCAAGTGAATCACAACAGTGTAAAATGAGACATGGAACTCTGACTTGCAATTTTACCACCAGCTTTTCCATTAATTGCTTATGATTGTGGCACACTGTCATGGTCATAAAAGATCATCAGTTGCAAAGTGTTTGAATCTCAATCCCATGATCACAGGATGTTGCAAGGGTCATATGTGCAAGGCCCAGTCATGAAATTACTTTTTCAGTGCTGTGGTAACTTCAAACTGTCAAGGTTCCAAAAGATGAAACCAAAAAAAGAACTCCAAAGCAAAAAGAATTTCCTTAGAGAACATATTTATTTGGCTACATAATATTGACATGTTCAAAAGTGAACCCAAAACTGAAACACTCCCCAAAGGTTACAAATTTACAAAGTTAAACTTCCCACCCCAGCAGTGTGTCATAAATAACATTCCCCAATTAACTACTTGCACGGGCTTTCTAATGGAAACTACAGCCCGCCAAAATGCAGTTAGCAATGACCTTGGTTCTCACAGAACAATTTATTGTTATGTCTAAGATAAAACACTCATCCCCCCTCCCAATTCTGTGGCAACCAAAAATGAAGGGAAAATGGCTTCAGCTGATTTCGTTTTTAGAGTTGACACAAACAGTCACTAAATGGAGATGTTGTTAAGCAAGGTCTACCTCAACTTGATGAGAGTCTGGAGCTTTTCTTTCACAGCATTATTAGCCATTATTTTTCATCATCAAGTAAAATAGAACCTTTATCTTGTACTGTACAGGAAAAAATATGCATGTTTCTTACACTGTGGGTGCAAATTTAATAATGACACAAAAGGGCGGATTCTGTCTAAAAATGGATCTGGTTGCAAAATTACCAAACTAGAGAAGCTGATATCCCACTGTCTCTTCCTTCAAAGGAAAGGCCTTCATAGCCATGAATTCTGCCAATGGAACCAACTTCAGTTGTCCATTCAGCATTTGCTCAGAAGACCAGTGAAGAATAGACCTAGACATTATTTTCAGACAATAAGATTGATAAACTGTTGTATGCACAGCCCCTCTCTGAGGGAGAGGGGCTGTTAAGAAATTGAATGAATGAATGAATGAATGAATGAATGAATGAATGAATGAATGAATGAATGAATGAATGAATGAATGAATGAAAGAAACTGAATGAATGAATGAATGAATGAATGAAAGAAACTGAATGAATGAATGAATGAATGAATGAATGAATGAATGAATGAAACAAAAACTAATTCTCCTGTCCCTTCTCTCTCCATATCATGAGGTTGTTTTAGTTTCAGAGATAGCCAGAGATAGATAGAGAATTTAGAGTCAGTGCTGTAACAACAATACTTATGCCCCATTTCTATTTTATTAGGGGCCAACACACACCCCACTCCCAAAAGTCAAAATTAGGCCCAAAAAAGTTCTGGATGAAAGGACTGAGGAGGGTCAGTTCAGTTTACTTCTAGGACAGTGGTGACGAACCTATGGCATGGGTGCCAGAGCCCTCTCTGTGGGCACCCGTGCCATGCCCCGGAGATGGCAACCATCCCTCTTCAAGCAGCTGCCTGCTAACTCGCCGAGGTCCCACATGGCCAGATGCATCCCAGCACAGCTGGTTTCCCTTCCCCCCATCCCATCCCTCCTGGCCTCGCATGGTCTCCTTTTCCCAGGCACGACCCACTGCATCGCCTCCTCAGCTGTTGGCCAACTGTCAAGCTCAGAGGCGGCTTCTCTGAACTGCTGGCAGCGGGCTGCGGAGCCTTAGAGTGTGCCGGTTGAGGGGCCAGCAGACTGTGGCTGCTGACAGACACCATTCGCCCCCATGCACTCACTGGCCTCTGTGTGAGGGGGCCGATGGTGTCAGGCAGCAGCTACCCTGGCCCCTGCATCGCCTTGCCCTGAGACAATGGCACCCCCGCCCTGCCTCGCCTGGCCTCGTCCTGCAGGATGAGCCTCCTGCCCACCACCCCACCTGCCAGAGACCCCCTGGATCTCCCCCAACCCTGTCCGGCCCCCACAGGAGGAACATTGAGGTGACCATGCCCACCTTGGCCACACCCAACCATTCTGCCATGACCACCACAGCCACGCCCATCCAATGGGCCACACCCACCTGGCACCCGGTGATAAATAAGTGGGTTTTGGGTTGCAGTTTGGGCACTCGGTCTCTAAAAGGTTCGCCATCACTGTTCTAGGACCTCTAAATACGCAATAATAAATCATTTTTCAGAGTAGAGTTTTAAAAATCCAATCACTTAAATTGATCTATCACCACTCTTGGATGAAGTGTGCCAGATCCTTATAGCAGAAAACTAAAAAAAATATCCTGTAACATTTATGATAATAAAACTGGAAATACATTCATATTTAGCTAAAAAAAGTAAGCAAAGGCAAAGAAATTGAATTGGTCGCTGTTATTTAGGGGATGAAAGGAAAGTGTTCATATGCCAGCAGGAATTTCCATATGTATCAAAAAAGTCAAGATTGCTATAACCACATGATAGAAATCCTTCTCTTTTAGGATCAAGGCTTTGGTTTCATAGTCACAGCCACCAGCTTTTTTTAACTTCCCCCTGGGTGCTAGATATATTTTCTAGAAATTCTTCTTTCTGCCAGTCATTAGGTACTATGGCTCAGTTTGGCTTCTACTGTTAAGTTCTCCCTAGAGCAATTCAGAATTCATCTAAAATTCATCTCAAAACTGCTAATGTAAAGTGTGCTACCGAGCAGAATCAGAGGAAGAGAAAAATGTAATCTGAAAAAGCTAATATGGAGCATAAGCATTTCCACTTGAATGGCACTCTTCTTACCTTGGCAGTTATTCTGAAACTGCGCTTTGGAAGAAAACAATGGCCTTTCAACTTCCTTGTGGCTCTTCTGGGTGAGATCATTGTTGTAAATATTGACTCAACGCTGTCAGCTTAATAGTTAGAAGGAACATTGTTCACACACAATAAACTCAACAAAATGACACAAGGTGGCTGTGCGTACATTAAAAATCCGATCTGGTAGAGTAGTTTTGTTCTTGTTATACTAAGAAAATCTTTTTAATGTCCTGTTCTCAGTTAAATAGAAAAAGATGGGGTAAAGTTTAACCGATGTCTTCTCTGCCAATTCATTACATATTATTATTTTCCTGTGCTCTAACAGTCTCCATATGACTTACTTTACAGAGAAAAAGACAAGATTTGTTCAATGAGATATTCATGTTAGACTGTTACTTTCCTAAGCTAGTGCTGGCAATGGCTTTTTGCTTTCATCAATACAATAGATTCACTTTGGCCACAATGTTAGCTTTTTTAATTCCCCCCCCCCAACATTCCTGTTCCTGCATAGTTGGCTATTAACTTCCAATATAAAAATGATGTTTTCATTTTCTTCCTGGTGTCTTATAAAATTCAAGATAAGTTTCTTCAAGTTGTGGCTGACGCTCAGTGACTCCATGGAAACATCCTTGTAGTTCTCCTGACAACAGTACAGAAGTAGTTTGTCACTGACATCTTCTAAGATTGTCTTCTCAAATTCAGTCTAATCTACACAACTGAAATTCCTTGATGGTCCCTGTACATGCCCTAAGGAAGCACAACCTTAGTTAGTTTCTAAGTTAAGACAAAGTTGGTCAAATGCCGCCACCTGCTGACACTTGCTCCTATACAGGTGTTCTTTCTTTATTTGATTTGTTTGCCACCCATCTCAGCTCAAATAGATAAACCAATCATATTTTATACTGTTTCATCAGTATAAAATTCAATTTTCTCTCTATATAGTTACTACTTCAATTGTGATTTACAAAATTTAACATAAAAAAACAGATTTTTCCCCCTTTCAAGTCCTGTACAAAAGAAGACAGGAAAAGTTTCGTTGTAAAGGACAGTAATTTATGGAGAAAGTAGAATAATAGAATTAAGGGATGGAAAGGATCTTGAGGATCATCTAATCCAGTTTTTCTTACTTTTGATAACTTGAAGATGCCTGGACTTCAATTCCCAGAATTCTCCAGCCAGCATACAATACACTGACTGTTCATTTATTCAAACACAAACACAAGTAGCAAGTAATAGTTTTTCCCCCCAGAGGTGAGTCAGAATTAAAACAATAATTACCAATAATTACATCAAATAAAATTTTAATCTAAATCATGCCAGCCTGTTATTCTGTCCTTGAGACCTTTTGAAATCTGTGCAAAATTAAATATGGTTATATCTTATTACTGATTAGTGGCAGATTAAAAATGCAGTAGTGTAATGTTGTCCTTTTTTCTTTTTTAATCCATTCCCAGAATCTGTGTTTGCATTTTCTTGCAGAAAAATGAACATGGTTCTTTGGAGAACCTATGATTGGCTGCCATACAGCTCTGGTCATTTCAGTATTATTAATTCTCAGTATTACTCTTCAATAACTGGAAACCAATTGCACAGGAGCTGTCCAGCTATTTTTCAAAAAACATTTTTAACAATTCTTCCAAACATTTTTTCCTGTGCCAAATTCTGGCTTAGATTCTAATCACCTATAACTACAGGGTGGTATTTAGTCTTTATTATAAGTGTATTACACCCCTATAATTCTTAATGTTTTTTTTAAGTGGACTGAAGTCTGATGGAAAGTATTGGATATAGTCTGATTAAGCCTTTATCTTTTAGGAAATCGCTGAATTTAAGTTAGGACATTTTTTAAAATAATGAGAAAGGAACTTCCAAAAATTGAAATATAAAAGAATGTGCATTAACAAAGAACAAGCTGGAAGTGTTACATGGCTTGGTATAAATCATTTCAAATTTCACAAAAATCACAAAGTCAGAAGGGGATATATGGGCCACCGAGTCCACCATCTATTTAATACAAGCCTCCAGATTAAAGCATTGCAGACAGAGGGCTATCTTACTTCTGTTAAATTACATCCATTGAAAAGGCATCCACCACCTCTCTATGTAATTATTTCCACTGTTGAATTTCTCTTTCTGAAAAGGGTTTTTTTTCCCATAACATTAAGTGGGATCTTCTTTCCTCTAACTTAAATCCATTATTCCATGTCCTATATTCTGGACTGAAAGAGAACAAATCTTGGCTTTCTTCAATTTAACATCCTTTCAGAAATTTGAAAGGGACTATCATATTCTCTCCCCCAGACATGTTGTTTCATCTCAAATCTCAAAACTAAACATAATCAAGTCCTTCAATCTCTTGTCAAAGAGGTAGTTTCTAATCCCCTAATAATTCTTGCTGCCCTGGTCTGATTTTTTTTCCAATTTTCTGAATCCTTCTCAAAATGTGGTGTCTAGGGCTAGACATAATATTCAAGCTGTGTCCCGATGAAAAAAGAATAAAGAAGAACTTTTCTCCCATAATTTAGAAGTATAAATTCTGAATCATTTCTTGAATACAAGACAGAGCTTCCTAAGAAATCCTTCTCATATGGTCTGGTATGTGTGTGACTACAAAAAATTGAATGGAGAAGCACCCATGGATTAAATTGAAAATACACCAAGTCCAGTGCCCAGTTTATTATTATGACCCCCATTTTTTTTCCAGGAAGAAAGCCTTTCAAAAATTCCTAAAATCCTATTTCATATAAGCATTCAGTAGCCACAAAGTCATGAAACTTTCCAGTCCTCTCTTAAACAAATAAGCTATTGATCATTGCTACAGTTGTTGACAGTGAATTATGAATTGTTCATATGTCAAATCATTTTATCCTGAGACCTAGCATTGGAAAGAGTGATATAAATTGGAATGTCTGCTGACCTGGAAGCCCAATTAGTTTAGGATGTGATTATTTCATTTAGTATGTTGTTAATTAATAACAGAAATAACAGAATAGCAGAGCTGGAAGGAACATTAAAGGTCTTCTAATCCAACCCCCTGCTGAAGCAGGAGACCCTATACCATTTCAGACAAATGGCTGTCCAATCTCTTCTTAAAAATCTCTACTGACGGAGCACCCACAACTTCTGGAGGCAAGCTGTTCCGCTGATTGTTCTCACTGTCAGGAAATTTGTCCTTAATTCTAGGTTGGATCTCTCCTTGATAAGTTTCCATCCCTTACTTCTTGTCCTGCCTTCAGGTGCATTGGAGAATAAGTTGACCCTCTCTTCACTATGACAGTCCCTTAGATATTGGAATACTGTTACCAATACTGTTATACTGTCACTCCTAGTCCTTTTCTTCATTAGACTAGACATACCCAGTTCTTCATATGTTTGAAATATTTTTAATCCATCAGCCACCCAAACCAAACCCTGTGATGGCACTAATGTTTCAGGATTTTTAACTTTCAAAAATGAGAGAGATAACAAAGAGAATGTAGAAAGAAATGTTCCTTTCTTCATCTCCCACTTATAACACTGGAAATTTGGTCATTAAAAGTAAAAAAAAAAACTTTTTGTGCAACTCCTAGAGAATATTGTAACTTGCTGCCATAGGAAGTAGTGATGGCCAATATATCAGAAGAGTTTAGGTGATTTGTTGAGATAATCACTGGCTATTAGTCACTTTGGTTTTATATTAACTTGAATATGCTTTTCAATACAAGTTGGCTGAGAAACATGGCCAGCTGGACATTATTTGCTTGCAATGGCACCTGCTTAGCTGCTGTTTTAAGAGCATGCTGAATTGGATTAGTCTAATTAAGAATTCACAGTTGTGTTCTTTTTGCTTTATTTTTGCTTCTTCCACTGCCTACTCACATCTTTCAGTTAGTTTTCATAATGAGCATATTTCAGTATGCTCTCGAGTGCAACCTTTTCTACAGTCCCAGCCAGACTTCCTCACCATCACTGTATTATAACTACATTGGCTGCCAGTTTGTTTTCTGGTGCAATTCAAGATGCTGATTTTAACCTTTGAAGTCCATCATGGCATGGGACCACATTATCTGAGGCACCACCTGTCCCCAATTACATCAGCCTGGCCTATTAGATATGGCAGAAAAAGCATGCTTCAAGTTCCATTTGCAAGGGACTTACATTTGATAGGTCCCATTTTCCCCTCATCGCTGGAAATTGATCAGCTCCATCCCTGTTAATGTTTAGGAAGTCTCTCAAGATCTAGTTTGAGGGGTCCCAGGGAATTGGCAACATTTTAAGTTGGCTCTTCTATTGCAGGTGATATGTAGTTGCTGTACTTCTCTCTGTCTTACAGTTTAAATACTCTACTTTTTGTAATGATTCTTTTTAATTATTACTAATGATTATATTTTTGTAATGATTTTTATTTTTTAAAAAATTAAACTATGGTTTTATTTGACTATGGTATATTGCCCAAAGTCACTTCTGTGAGATGGACAGCTGTATAAATTTGATAAAATAAGTAAATAAATAATTGTGGCCAGAGTTCTATGGCTTCTTGGTTGCCATACTGTTGATACTTTCACTCAGTTTATAGAGAACCTTCTTAAAATTTTGCAGAGCCTGTTTTCATTTCAGAGATTCCTGAATAATGTATCATCTGGAAATTTGCTAAATATTTAGTTATTTCAATCTTTGGTTAAAGAGAATTCAAAATCTTCTAAATACTTTTTTTTTCAAATGTTCAAATGTTCAAATGTTCAATATCATTTATCAGATAGGAGAGTTCCCATCCAAATCAATCTTTATTGCAGTAATTAACAAGCTCCAAAATATGTAACAATGGGCCCAGAGATGAGATTAAAAGAATTAAAATAATAGGGAATAAGTATAAAACAGTAATTTTAACAAAAAGGCATTTGAAAGATAAAAGGCTTAGCACCAAAAGAATTAAAATAAATGGAGAGGGTGAGAACATTTAACTCAAAGGAATGCTAAAGATAAATGCTTCACTTAAAATAGGAGCAATTTTAACTAATAAAAGTCAGTCCTGCATTGACTTTAGGGGTAAGCCATAACTAGCAGTGATAGTAAGCTATATCTAAGTTCAGCTGTTTTGGGACATTATGTGCCTTATTTTATATGCAGAACCTGGCTATGTTAAAAGTTGTCTTGAGGATCATGTCAGATGCATGTGAATAGTGTTTTATATTATATAGGCTCTGCTTCCTCGAAGCCATTTGAGAGTAAGTGAGAAGGTGAAAGCTCTAGAGCTTTGTAAGCTGCTTCGAACTGCTGGAGGTAAAAAAAACAGGATATAATTTAGCAATAAATAGATGTTACCTAAATATGCATGCAATGGGCACACAGGAGAGTCATGATGGTGCTACAAGACAGCCCACAGTTCTTCATTTAGACATCATTTTACTGCAGAGAATGTTTGTATATATGCATTTGCTAAGTATGTGGCTTTGGATTAAGATAACTGTTCTTTAAACTAGCTCTGGAAGTCCTCTGCAGAAGGAAAAGGAGGTTGGGAGTGGCACTGATTAAACAGAAAAATGACCCAAGAACAAGGATTTTGCACCTTCTCTGTGCTGTCCATCAGCACTTTATTCAAGATTGCATCCTCCTAATAAAATTTAAAAAAGCAATCAAGCTGCTAGTAATATATAACTTCCCACATTTGAAGGAATAAACAGGAAAAAAAATAGACATACTGTAGTGCAACTTCCATTTGTTTTTAAACACCAGTACCCCTTTTTTTTTTTTTGTAAATGTCCCAAAATATTTTGTTAGTAAATAAGATGTGTAGTGGAGCCATTTCTTTGGGCAAGAAATTATTAATTTGGTTCACTTTAAACAATCAATTTTTCTTTGCAAATTAACTGGTGAAGAAAGTCCTTTATGTCACAGAGTACATTTGGAATTTTTCACACCAAATATATATTTTGTTTTATTCTTGGCACTAGAGACAGGAAATGTTGTTGATTAGGAAACTATCTTGGTTCTTCATTCTAATTAGTGGATCGTAGCTTGGATTTAGAGGGCACCCTACATGCCCATCCATGTGGAAACTTGATGCTCTGTCTCTGCAGAGTCTGTCTGTTTCTGAGAAGGCATGCAAACAGCTTCTAAAATAAGCCTATTCGTGTTTCTTTGCCAGTTCACAAAACCATATCCTTGCCTAATTTCTCTGTGGATATGAGATTTGAAATACAGAAAATAAGTTTCTGGATACCTGCCACTTAATGTGATTGCAGAGGTGGTAAGCATGAAATGCAAGCTGTGAACCATTTTTAAAAATCTTCTTTTTCAGGGGCAAAATATCCATGAATTAGTAAGGGCTGCTCTTTTTCCAGTAAAAAGATAACCTGTGGGAAACTATGGGTCAACTGACATTTTTCTTCATTTATCATTCTCAGTTTCAGGGTAAACTGGCTGAGCATTGTCTAAGGCTGCACTATCAGACTCTGGGAGGGATTAAATCAAATTTTACATTGCAGAGGAAATTTACAACATACATTGGAGGTACGGGGTAAGGATGGATATTATTCTGGGCAGAATTAAACAATCTTTATCACCTGCCTATATATAGATTAACAGAATATTATAATAGAAATTGGTGCAATTCTAGAAGTAATTATATAATTTAAATAAAAGTATGATTTGTCTCACCAAAATGGGAAAGATTATGACCAGATTATTTATGTCTGCTGTCTATCTGCTGTCCAGGACCTTATTAATGATCAATTTCAAGGATCTTATTGTTCTTCCTATGAGATCTGGACTTGAACTGCTCAGCTTTGCAAATAAAGCAGAAGTGGGCAACGTTTTAGTGACAAAGCTATTTTTGATGTGGATCACTTGAGTAGGTTGAGCTGTAGCAAAAAGGAGGTGAGGCTAGAAGTGGATACCCATTGTCTCTTGAACAATCACTTTTTCTTTGACACTTCAGTCTTCAGGCTGCAGATTAGGGGGCTGCAAGGGGTCCCCAATTGAAATCAGAAAATATTTTACTGACCTTCAGCAATTTTTCAAAGGAAGGACTGCTCTAAATTATAACAACCATAAAAGTATCAGTAGGCATACAGAGACCTGAAAGCACTGAAAAAACTCCCAACCCCATGCTTCTCTCTTTATCTGATTTGCAGAATTAACTAAGGACCTTACAGAACTGGATGCAATGTGAATTCCTTGAATCAGACATTCCAATTTAACTGTTAAATCTAATCTACAATTTCTTTTTTTTAAGTCTTAGATGAAACCTCTATTGACACAACACAATGACTCTATGCATAGCCATTATAACCACAACAAATCAAATGCTGCAAATATTAGACTACATAATGCAAAAAGAAACATGGATATAAAAAGCAATGAATAAAAGCCCAAGGGTTTTTAAAAAGAAAAATGCAAGGAGTGATTGTAATTGATATATAAATACCAAAAATCTAGAAGTAAATGAATGTACTGTATGTATTTTGCTGGACTGTTTACTAAAAATGGAAAAATTGAAAGATTTTAAGACACCCAAGTGCTAGTAGGAAAGTAGTAAGTAGTCCTACTTACTAGTAGTAAGTAGTATGATGTAGGTGAGGAATGAATGTTGAAAAACCAAATATGGCTGTTTATAGGACTGTTATATGGATGTGAGAGTTGGATATGCCAGGAGAAACATAAAAGTTGAATATCAAATCTGTATGATACAGTACAAGAGAAGATATTATATGAGTGTCAAGTCAATATAAAAATGAGTGACCATAGGAAAAAACTATATAGAAATGATTTGGTCATATAGAAAGACTGACCAAGGATTGAATTGCAACAGTAATATATGAAGAAAGAATGAATAATTGGGCCTAGAATAAGGGGAAGACTGAAAAAGCCATGGTTTGATGGAATTGATAAGAACCTGAAAAAGAGAAACCTGAAGTTTAAAGAACCAAAGGCAATAAATGAAGCACAATAAGCTAGGTAAATAAGATAGGTAGGGATAAGCAAACTATGGTTTAGGCTGGTGGCCAAATCCAGTGCGGCTATTCAGTCAGAGAAAAAATATTTCAATTATATGTTCTGATAAACAAGAAGAAATGAAGTTACCTCTATTATGTTGTAAAATTTGCAGCAACGCAGCTGTACCTTGAAATGAGAAAAAAGGTTCTGCTTTACAGCCGATCGCAGTTTAAGCTTCCTGGCTCAACAGGATGCAGAGTTCTGTTTGGATCATGCAGGAAAACCATGGGAGATTCAGACAGGCAGAAATGATTAGATTTTCCATCACTTCACTAATGCTGTCAAGCCTGCTGAGTTTTTCATAAGACTCCAACTTGTGGAAAGCTTTCGTGTCATCAGGGAATGTAGTTAAGTCTGATCTCTACATTGTCCCAAAAGACACAGCTGTGTTAACATGAGCAGAAAAAAAAAATCCTTAAACGTTTTGGTTTAGGATTCAACAGATATTACCTGTATCACTCAGCAGTCTCGGTATCTGAGCATATACTTGCTTTGTTTTGTGATCTCTCACTTTTGATGATAGATAGATAGATAGATAGATAGATAGATAGATAGATAGATAGATAGATAGATAGATAGATAGATAGATAGATAGATAGATAGATAGATAGATAGATAGATAGATAGATAGATAGATAAGTAGGTAGGTAGGTAGGTAGGTAGGTAGGTAGGTAGGTAGGTAAGGTAGACAGACAGACAGACAGACAGACAGACAGAGACAGACAGACAGACAGACAGACAGACAGACAGACAGACAGACAGACAGATAGATAGATAGATAGATAGATAGATAGATAGATAGATAGATAGATAGATAGATAGATAGATAGATAGATAACCTTTATTGTCATTTTTTACTGTGGGCACAATGGCAATTTAGTTGCTTGCTCTCAAAGTTTACACATACATAATACACATTTATTTATTTTTTATAATATTTTATTGGTTTTCCAGTTTTACATTTGAGTATTTGGAAGGCAACGTGGTGATTGGGTTAATCAATAGTTCAATAACAAAATCTTTAGTACATATCTCAGGTTACATCATCAAATATTTCTTCTCTGTTTCCCTTAACATTTGCTATATCGTATTTAAGCTAGTAAATTTCTAATTGTATCAAACTCAGTGAAAACTTCATTATCACCTTTATCAATACATTTTTTGCTTATACATATCTTAATAGATCTTCATAGACAATCCATATCCTGTTATTAAGTTTTAGCTAATTTTTAATTTTTAATTACAGTACTCCAATTTAACCTTTAATATCCATAGTATTTGAGTTTCGGGTAACCCAAATTTCCTTTGTCTCACTTCGTAAAAATTATAATATCTAAAATGCACATATTACTTACTTAAATATATTCTTATTCTATTTCTTAAACATTTTCTATTTCTCACCCTCGTACATCACCACCTTAATAATAGAGTATCCTTTGTTAGCTCAAGTCCATCATCTATACTATCTGGGCTAATCAATAGTTCAAACCTATTTCCGAATAGTTGGTTTCATTTCCCTTGTAAGTCTAAGTCCTCAGTATTAAACAGATTAAACCCCTTATTTTTTTTACTATTTTCCAATTATTTTAAATCTAATAATCAAATTTCCCCTTGTCCCAAAATCTCCCTTTAGCCCACTGGTTGGCAGTTTAGGATCCTCTCTAGTAAATAAAAAAACCCCAATTTTTCAACCTAATTCTACCTTTCTTCTTATGCCAACCAGGCTTCCATATCAATGCTTTTAAATCATTGAATAGATCTCCCTTCATTCTTGTGTATGTTACTTGAATTAAAGGAGACCATCTAGTTGCCAATTTTCTGGAAGAGCTGGCCCATTTATAATCATTAAGTTGTCGCCCTAGTGGCTCAGATCCCCATATTTGCTCTGGTATAGTTGTCTTCAATTCGATCTGGTCTTCTTCTTTCTCAGATTTCTTCTGGTTTGTGTAGAAAGTCATTTCCATGTTTAAAGTTGTTGTTTCATTGTCTGGATTTTCGGTGAACTGTACTTGTTGATCTTTAAAGTCCTCTGTCTTGGTATTCACTTCTTCCACTTCTGTTGTTTTTTGGATTGTTAGTTCTTTAGTTGCAATCGAGGTTTTGCTTTGTACATCTGGGCTGGCACCTTGGTCTTTCAGATTAGATCTCATTGTCTCGCTGGCTGTAAGAATAGTTTCAAGTATAGATTTTAACATAGCCAAGATTTTTTGCTGACCCTCCTCCATTTCTGCTGTAGTTGTATATAGTCTTTCTAGTGAAGGCTATTTATTAAACAAGAGACAGTAAATGTTCACCTCCACAGTTCCTAGAGACCAATTTCACTGCCCAGCTGCTCTTTCAGTGTTAAATCTCTCATAGATAATACCAAGGTCAGGTCTGGGCTGTGAGCAAGTCTCTTTGTCAAAAATGATAAATTGCTGTACCAAGCTTCGCCACAAGATGTCCCCGATAGCATTTAAAGTCTTTTTCAAATCCCAGGCTAGGTTCTTATCCAATTTAAATTCTTTTTTGCAAGTAGAATAAAATAGCAAGTCCCAGTAAGAGTAGGAACTTTTTGGGTCCCCAAATTCCAAAAAGATGTAGATTCAATTATATTAAGTTGTTCTTTTCAATGCTTTATTTCCCCTGGGTAATCAGACGCTGCCATTTTAGACGGTGGGAAGAAAAAGTTCCCTTCCCTCTCTCCTCACAGGGGGAAGAAATTTCAAGAGGCTTTTTACAGGAAAGTACTTGGGGTACAGAGAAGGTAAGGTCTCACCCAATTCCTCCGCGTTGCTTTCAAAGTGCTTGTTGGTGAATTTGGCCTTGGCTGTCAGCAGCTTGGTGATGGGCCATATTGATGGCTGATCTTTTCCCCATCAGTTTGAAGAGCTGCCCCAGATCAAACGGGAGGGCTGCCGCCCTTCCGCGATCACTCGTGGGTCCTCTTCTCGCTCGTCGCCCCTACAGGGTGACTTCCGACCCACTTCAGGGTCCCCCGGTGGGAGAAAACCGGACGGTGGAGAGAGCGATCGCCCCAAACATCCGCCAATGCCACGATCACAAACCGGAAGCCCATAATACACATTTAAACATACTATATAAAACATATGTATAGACCTACACCCTTACATATAAGTAACATATAAATATTAATCATTGTCCATCTTGAATACATAACAGAAGGAGGAAGCTTTAGAGTTCACAAGGTTAATACTGTATGGAACAAAACTGTGACTGAATCTGGATGTTCTGCTTCGGATACCATGGAGCCTCCTCCCAGAAGGTAACAAGGAAAACAGGTCATGAAGAGGATGTGTAGTATCCCACTACTTACGGACCCTGCTCAAACAATGCTTATGTGCTATGTCCTGGAGGAAAGGGAGGGAACTGACAATAATCTTTTCAGCCATCCTCACCACTCTCTGAACTGCCTTCCTGTCTGAAGCAGTGATGCTTCTAAACCAGACTATGATGCTCTCGATTGTCTCTCTGTAGAAAGTGGTAAGGACAGGGGAAGGAAGATGTGCTTTTCTCATGCGATGCAGAAAATGCAAGCGCTGCTGTGCCCGCTTCACCAGTGTCTCACTGTTGAGCGACCAAGCCAGCCTACTTGTTAACTGCACACCCAGGAATATGATGCTGGTAACCATCTCCACAGGTGAATCATTTATGCACAGAGAAGTGTGGCTGTGCCTGCATTTCCTGAAATCGACAATGATCTCTTTGGTTTTTCCAGTATTTAAATCCAGGCTCTTTTCCTTATACCAGTTCACCAAGACCTCAACCTCCTTGTGGTAAGCACCCACATTTTCATCATGAATAAGGCCCACATCTGCGATTTTGGGCATTATTCCAGAATAAATTTGTATTATTATCATCATCATCCAAATTAATATCACAGTGTAATCAACTGAATGTTGAGTCCATTTGAGTTCTGGCCAGGAGCCTAAGACTCATAGAGTCTTTCTCTTGTGGGATCCTTGGTGCTCTCTGAACTGGTTTTTTTTTTTCTTTGCAGATGTTTCATTACCAAACTAGGTAACATCATCAGTGCTAGAAAGGAGTGGTGTTTGCTTTTTTTATATGCACTAGTGACTTGCCCTTTCTTCGCCTTTCCTACAACTCACCTTTCCTCCAAATTGCTTGGAATAATACACACCATGTTTTCAGATGTTATCCTTTGAGGAATATTTTTACTGAGAGACAATAACCAGGAAAAAGCCATCCACTGATATTCCTCACTGTGCAGAGATTTAAATCTACATTTCCCACATGTAATCATGTCATATTTAATGACTATCTTTTGGGAAAAGGGAAGGAAAACACTTTAGCATTATTACTTCTCGTAACAAAAAACTGGTGTGAGCCACCACCAGATTACCACCAAAAGGTTTTGCTGAGAAACAAATTGCAGATATCAGCATTTTCAGAGAAAGCCTGGGTTTACAGAATAAAAAAGGTATTTCCAAAACAAACTCCATCAGTTCAAGGAAGCTAGCTCTTGCTTAAAAGACTGAGAGACAATTGGGAAGGAAAAATTCAACCGGAAAGTAGAATAGTCTCATACTATCTTATGAGAACATTAAGGAATTGTTTCTTAAAAATATATTTCAATATTTTGTTGCAAACCTCATCTATTTAAATGACAGAATATTGCTGCTAATTTGTGCATCAACACTTAATTTAGAATTCACAGGATTATATCAAAGAAGGAGAACACTAAGGGAGAAGCCAATATGACAATAAACTTTTAAGAACGTTTATTAAGAAACTAACAAATACAGTCACAAGGCCAGCGGTCCTTCCTCAATCGACTGCAATGAACCCAAGTGGCAAGGATGGTCTTGGAATTCAACTCACAAAGAAGTTGATTTTGCAAGGCAAAACTTATAAACCTTTCTCCCTCTCACCCTCACACTTTGGAATGATGATATTGATGCTGGAGTGATTAACCAGCAGGAAATTAGTGTTTATATTTACATTCATTGGACAGGAATAGAACACAAGAGAGTAGTCAGGTACACAATAGGAAATTCACATTGAAAGGAATGCAATAGCACCAGCTGTTTGCTTAGTGCACTTGAGCTGCTCAGGAGATGAAAGCTGTCAGCTATTAACTTATTAAGGTCAAGGCAGGAATTTTGTGAGTTGCAGACTGCAGCACCAATCACACTAGGAGGAGCTAATTAATTGATTAAGATCATGAAAGCAAAGCTTGTTAATTTGCAGTTAGCACTTATTAGTAAAGAACCACACTGTGAAGAAAAACCATTCAAGAAGAGAAAGTGTTTACATAATCTCTTTGCTTTATGGGCGGAGAAGAAAAGAGAAAAATGGCTCAGGCAGAGGACACTGAATTTTTTAAAATCTAGTTTAAGTTTAATTGCCAAAGGCGATATACTATAGACCTATGCCTAATACTAGTGTAGACCTAACATTATACGGCAATGCAAGTTAAATCACACAAGAAACATTGTAAAAATGATGTTGATGATGATTCCACATAGATGCAATAATGTGCTACCTTTCTCTGAAAGATCTTCATAATCTTGTGACTACAAATGGGATTTTAAGGAACTCTGAAAATGTTCAGAATAGTTATGGAAATAAAATTCAATAAAACTGAATTAAAATGTCAGGAGCAAAGAAGCGCATTAGGCAGATGGCCTAAGAGCAGTATAAATGGAAAAAGCTGTTTGAAGAATTCTCTTTTGAGGAAGATAGTTAAGAATGCAATAAGATGCAGAGGACCCTGGCGAAAGCAGATTATCTTGACCGATTCAAATCAGGTTTCAGGCACAGCATGGAGACAACACTGATCACAAGTTTTGATGAGTTATGATGAGACCAAGAGAAGGATAATGCAATCCTCCTGAGATTAGAGTGAGAGTTGTTTTCCAGTGGCCCTTGTCCTTTCTAATTCTGTTTCAATTACAGAGTACCATAGAAGGAGCAGATTATCTGGATTCTTATCAATCAGGGTTCAGACCTGAATTTGGGACAGAAAAGATATTGATTTATCTAACTGATCATCTGTGTCAGGTCTTGGGCAAGAGTAGTGGAATACTGCAACCAATTTTGGTCACCATACTACAAAAAAGATGTTGAGACCTTGGAAAAAGTTCAGAGAAGAGCAACTAAGATGATCCAAGGCCTGGAGACAAAAACATATGAAGAACGGCTGCAGGGCTTGGGTTTGGCTAGTCTAAAGAAAAAAAGAAATAGGGGAGACATGATAGCAGTATTCCAGTATTTGAGAGGCTGCCACAAAAAAGAGGGGGTCAAATTATTCTCCAAATAAGGGCAGGGCAAGAAACAATGGCTGGAAACTGATCAAAGAGAGAAGCAACCTGGAATTAAGAAGAAAGGTCCTAACAGTGAGGACAATTAACCAGTGGGACAGCTTGCCATCAGAAATCATGGGCGCTCCATCACTGGAGGTTTTTAAGTAGAGACTGGACAGTCACTTGTCTGAGATGGTATAGGTTCTCCTGCTTGAGTGGAGGGCTGAACTAGAAGACCTCCAAGGTCCCTTCCAGCTCTATTCTATTCTATTCTATTCTATTCTATTCTATTCTATTCTATTCTATTCTATTCTATTCTATTCTATTCTATTCTATTCTATTCTATTCTAGTTGTTTTCAAACTATTGACAGCTTTCAGTACCATCAATCATGGTATCTTTCTGGATTGGCTGTACAGTTTGGGGGTCCAAGGCACTGTCTTTTACATTGGTTCCACTCCTTCACTGGCCAGTTCAGTAGCAACTGAGAAGGAGAAATTGGATCAGTGACTGATTTCTTGAAGAGTAATACAGAAATAGGCTCCAGTACCAGTAGCCTACTTGAGACATGAGGATCTAGCTGTAATAGCTCATATATTTAACATTGATTAAACTGTTGAAGCACAGTCTGCTTGGAGCTACTTTCAGACCACTCAGAAGCTTTAATTAGTGGTGTTTGGGGGCCTTGCACTGACTTCCTGTTAGCTTCCAGGTGCAATTCATCATGCTGATCTCAATTTATAAATCTTTTTTACAGATTACCTGCTGGTTATGCTGTAAAAAGCAGAACTTGGCACTCATTTCTTGTAATAAACTTGTAATTTGAACAACCCTGGTTCCTGTTTTCCTGCGCCTGACATTTCTGAAGATATCAGGGCTGAAGCCCAGAAATATTGCTTCTCTGAAATGGATTCCCATTGAAGATTTGTTGGGCCTCTTATATTTATTTGTTTGTTTGTTCAATTTCTATAGCTGCCCATCTCAGTAAATGAGTCTGGGATGGCTTACAATTAAGATATTGCAATTAATACTACAATAAAAAAAATAAAAAAATATTTTAACACAAAACCAATAGAAAACATTTAAACATCCAATTCTAGAGAGCAAGATATTTGGCCCATTAGCAATATAACCTGGAAACGGGATCTTTGGTACATTCAGTGCCTCAGGGTGGAAAACATAATTAGGTTTTTAAGGCCTAATGCAAGGCTAACAGGGTTGGAGCCATACTAATCTCTGTATTAGAATTATCTGTGTTCCCAAAAAGGTGAAAACAGACATTTTCCAAAGGGCTTTTGGGGGCATGATACCATGTTTTTACTGTGTTTATCATATGTTCTTTGATATTATATTTCTTATTATTAATTTCCACTGCTAATGTGAATTATCAGGAGTCTATTTAGGAATGCAGTGGGATACAACCCTGGTTAATGAATAGAATAGAATAGAATAGAATAGAATAGAATAGAATAGAATAGAATAGAATAGAATAGAATAGAATAGAATAGAATAGAATAGAATAGAATAGAATCCCCGCATTTCCAGATATTATGATAGGACAGGGGGGATACTAGGAAATGTAGTTCATAGTTCAACAGATACCTGGAGGGCCACATGTTGATCATTTCTAGGATTCAGGGGTAGGCAACCTTGGCTCTTTTATGACTCGTGGACTTCAACTCCCAGAATTCCTGAGCCAGCCATGCTGGCTCAGGAATTCTGGGAGTTGAAGTCCACGAGTCATAAAAGAGCCAAGGTTGCCTACCCCTGCGTCTAGGTTGATGGCTGACACCAAACATAACAACGTAACTAATGCAAGGCCTTTTTGAAACTGGAAATCTTAACATAGAATAATCTTATCCATATATATATATATATATAGTAAGGTTTGCTTCTGTTTATTATGCATTATAGCTTTAATACTATAATGGTAAGCAGTTATAAGGATAAGCAGCAGTGGGGAAAAGCAATCCTAAACTTTTTTTAAAAAAAATTGGGAGAGATGTAAGAATAGGAAGGGAAAAAAAAACTCTCTATCAGATATTCCTGCTGTGAACAATCAAAAAGGTGAAATTTCCCCTTTCCTCCTTTCCCTTCCCCAGGGTAAGCTCCTGTAACCTGCTGTTACTGAGGACATTGTAGTAGGAGAAAGAGAATGGAGAGGTGCCTATTATAGACAGATTTAATCAGACACCACTCCAGTTGTCAGGCAACTTTGGGAAAGAAATTGCTTTGGTTTCTCTCAAATGAGATTAGTAAGTGTGGGGGAATTTTAATTTAGAAAGGTGATGGCCAGTCGCAGCAGGCTCATCACATATATTTTCTTCTTTACCTTTATGTAGTTCCTGGCAAGTGATTGAAAATAAAATTGGATGAGGAACACTAGAGAAAAACTGCTGAAAATATCTTTATCCACATCTACATTTATATTTATTTCCTGTATCAGTTTTGAAAGTCTAAGGCATGTTAAGAAACTTGTTGGTCAGAGTTTCCTCTTGAGTTAAACCCACTGAGTATTTTCAGTATGCTTTGAAGGCAGTTTCATTGAGGAACTTATTCTGATTCTGTAATGCATCACTACAAGATGCTTCAGAGCTGAGTATCTTCTCTGTTCTTATAAAAGGTATGATTTGTAAAAGGGTGCACATATACGCCCTTGCAAACGATTGTGTTGAGGCATATTACTTATATTATGGGTTTGGGGAAGAAAGGATTGGTTATGGGATTTTAGTGCTATATTACATTTCTCTGTGTTTGCCATCTTTAAAACAAGAAACCCAAAACCAGCAATTTGTACTGTCAGACTTCAGATAGCACAGTCAATAGAAGATTTCCAAGGTTTGTGACATAGGAGCTAGCAATCAAGACAGTTGGTATACAACATGCCTTTGTAATCTTGCTTTTCTTTAATAAATTGTAGAGATGCAGGAAACCAGAGAAGGATTGGCTGTCACTGGGAATTCAGATTCCTTTCCTTCTGCCCAATGTAACTAGAACACTTAACAAAATAATTTTCTATTCTAAAACTTTTGGAAAAAAATTATCTTCACATACTAATTGCGTCCTGCATGCCTCAATCTACTCTATAGCCCTCATCAAAAAATTTAAAGGATGGTCCTTAGCCACCAAGAGTATCCTCCTTTCCTATAGTGTAATCTTTCCTTCTAAAATTGCAATTCAGTGTGGAACTTATACATCTTTCAGGCCTAACTGTTGTGGAGATCTCTAGCCAAACTATAGAAGAAGAATATTTCTGAGCTACTTTAGAGGAATGCAGAAATAGGTGGATGAAGGACTGCAAAAACTTTTAGCAGTACCATTAAATCAGAATAAGAGAGAACATAAATGACCTCAATGCTCTGGAAAAAAAGAAGCATGAGAAAGAGATTCAAAATAACCCCACCTTGATTCTACATGGTATAATAGGGGACAAGGGGAAACTTCAGCATGTTTTCAATGTTCTGTTGCACTTTACAATAATAGTTCTTGTAAATGTCCACTTCTTGACCAGGCTTACTTTGAAGCTCTGACAGCTACTAAGGAATGCTCACATACTGCTAGCTGCCCCAGTCATGTATACAAATTGAATTCTGTATTTAATATGTCCTCTCTGGACATAGATTTCATTCATCCCCATGGGTACCTATAGGAGGATTCAGGCAGCAAATGATGAAATGCTTGAATGTCACAACTTCCTCTCTTAGCATCATATATAATAAAAACTAATTTTAACAAATATTAAATGACACAATATACACGCAGTTTTCGTTCACTTTTATTGGCACGCCACTTATTCCCCATAAGCAAGTTTTTTAATCTAATGTTTTAACAAGCACATAAAAGATAAAGCACAGTTTCCTATTTCTGTCCTCAACACTTGCCTTGGTAATTTCCAAAATGTTATGATATACACACAATTTCAAGGAAATTTCTTGAAAGTATTTGTTCCAGACTAGTGGACAGTAGTAGACATAATATGGCAATAGTCCTCTCTTCTGAGTTAGGTGGCCTCCATTTTAAATTTCTCATACTTCCTCTAATACCTGTTAGAACATTCCTTCATGGCACTGTGGGCAAAGTAAAATGCTACCAATTCTCCTTGCATTGGCACTCTTAGTTACAACATTTCTCATACCTCTGTCTTCAGAGTTACCACGGACAATATTTTTAAAAAATATATTTATCTTAATGAGTTTGAATGTTCTAGTTTTGGGCAAGTAATATTGTCCAGAAGGTCTAAATTTAGATAATGAATAATATGCTCAACAAATGGATGTCAATTTTCTGGGCAAATACCTAATGTCATTGTTGATGATGTATCATTATGAAAAAAGGAAATAAACCTGATGTCAAGGGATAACAAAAATAGAATAAAATGCTATTGAATAGCTACGTTTAGAGGCTGTACAAGATGTGTTCTTTTTAAGAAATGCAGCATACCTGACACACCATCATTCACAGAAATTTCCAAGGTGCTATTTGTCATCATCAACCTCATCAAAGACAGCTCAGCCGTATTCTTGCAGACTGTTAGGTCATGAGATGCCACCATGCCTGACCACCACATTTATCAGTTTAGGAAACCAACATCCAATAGTTGGCATGATGAAATATGGAAAGCCAGATACAACATTTATCTTTGTTGGAACTGACTGATCACTCCCACAGTTTTAGTTCTGCCCATGCTGACACTCAAACATAATGTCTTACAATCTATCATTGGATCCACCTTTGAAATACAACTTGGAATTTTTTTAAAGAGCCAGAACTTTGTTTATGTGTGAGTGTGTGTGTATGTGTGTGAAAGAGAGATAGAGAGAGATTATTACCATGATAAATTTGAAGCAGTACAAAATATAGTAGGAATAAATAATGATATAATAATGGTATATTCATATACATCAGGGGTGTCAAACTCGCAACGTCACGTGACATGTCATGACATATCGCGAATTTTTTCCCATTGCCAGCAATGGGGTGGGCACGGTTTCGGCATAACGCGGGCCGGCAGTTTGACACCCCTGATATACATTGACAGTATTGCACAGTACCTCCTGTTATCTATCAGCTTGTTTCATTTAAAAACTTTTTTTCAGAATTTTGCCATGATTAAATTTAAGTATTTGAAAGATGCAAAATGGTAGAAATATTGAGCAATACACAGCTGGTATGGCTTTATCACAGGATATATCGGGCAGAAATTTATCTCCCCATGTAGTTAGAACTTCCTTCCTTCAAATAAATGGATGCCTACAATCCTATTTGAAATGAGTTATGAAATATCATACACATTTTGAACTTCATTAGTTCAGATGCTATATTGCCTTTAAATACAGGTGATCCTCAAGTAACAACCATAATGGAGCCTGCTTTGGTCATTAAGCAAATGTCACAGTAAGTTAAGTGAATCCATTGTTTGCTATGGTGCCAAAATCTTGAAGTATAAGTGCCAGCTTTCAGCAGAACCATTGTAAAACACAATTATTTGACCATGGGACACTGCAGATGGCCATAAATGTTGCCATATTGCCAAGAACCAAAAGCATATCACATGACTGTGGAGGGCCCCAACTATCGGAATTTCAGATGCAGGTCATAAGTCCCCTTTTTCAGGTAGGTCATAACTTCAAATGGATACTAAGTGAATGATCATAAGTTGAGGACTACCTGCATATAATTTTTATTAAAGGTTGGTGTTTTGTTTTTTTAAAGGAAGATAAAAACTAACACAGACTAATGTAAAGTAAGAAGAGGGGGAAAATAAAGAAGCCAAAAAGTATAAGAAAAGAAAAAAGAAAAAAAAATAGAAAAGAAAGAAAAAGTATACAAAGAAATAACTTCTGATCTTGTTAACCTCAGTTAATTATAAATTTACCTCTTACTATATGATTACAATATAACTATATTCTTTCTATAATCTATCTTGTCTAATCATCAAAACCTTAAATCATAAGTTCATTTTTTTTCTGTTTCACACAAAAAAGGTCTATAAGGGATTTCCAGTCAACAAGAAGGTAGATATTGTTTTTTTCTTGGATTAAAGAAGTTAATTTAGCCATCTCAGTATCTGCCATCATTTTCACCAACCATTCCTCCATTTCCATCTTGATGCATGCAATGATCTTGCTGCAGTTATTATGTACAAAACCAAAGTTCCATAACTTTTTTCCAACTGTTTGTCCATCAGTCTCCCCCAAACAATCTCTCTGGTCTTCATTATATTCAAATCCTATATTATCTTAAGGAAATAAGTGGATGGCAAATGTTTTGTCTTCTCTCATCTGCCCTTATCATAATAACACATAGAAGACTGCTGTCTTTGAGATTTTTATACCATTAGTCCTATTGCTGGTAAAGAGGTAGTTTTTTCAGATATATATTTGCTAACTTAAGTCTTACACCAAGCATGCTTCTTCCATGGCAGTGCTTGGCTTTAATGCTATAATACTATTATCTCAGTTAAAGAGAAACATTTTTTTTTCAATCTAGCGGACAATACACTACTCATTTATATGATTGTTGTTTGTTGTTGTTAGTTGCGAAGTCGTGTCCGACCCATCGCGACCCCATGGACAACGTTCCTCCAGGCCTTCCTGTCCTCTACCATCTTCTGGAGTCCATTTAAGCTCACTCCTACTGCTTCAGTGACTCCATCCAGCCACCTCATTCTCTGTCGTCCCCTTCTTCTATTGCCCTCAATCTTTCCCAGCATTAGGCTCTTCTCCAGTGAGTCCTTCCTTTTCATTAGGTGGCCAAAGTACTTGAGTTTCAACTTCAGTATCTGGCCTTCTAAGGAGCAGTCAGGGTTGATCTCCTCTAGGACTGACCAGTTTGATCGCCTTGCAGTCCAAGGGACTCGCAGGAGTCTTCTCCAGCACCATAGTTCAAAGGCCTCAATTCTTTTACATTCAGCCTTTCTTATGATCCAACTTTCATAGCCATACATTGCAACTGGGAAAACCATGGCCTTGACTATACGTACTTTTGTTGGCAGGGTGATGTCTCTGCTTTTTAGTATGCTGTCTAAATTTGCCATAGCTTTCCTCCCCAGGAGCAAGCGTCTTTTAATTTCTTGGCTGCAGTCCCCATCTGTGGTGATCTTAATGCCCAGGAAGATAAAATCTGTCGCTACCTCCATTTCTTCCCCATCTATTTGCCAGGAATTGAGAGGCCGGATGCCATGATTTTGGTTTTCTTAATGTTGAGTTTCAAGCCAACTTTTGCACTCTCCTTCTTCACCCGCATCAAGAGGCTCTTTAGTTCCTCTTCACTTTCTGCCATTAGAGTGGTATCATCTGCATATCTTAGGTTGTTGATATTTCTCCCGGCAATCTTAATTCCAACTTTTGATTCATCTAGCCCTGCCTTTCTCATGATGTGCTCTGCATATAAGTTAAATAGGCAGGGCGACAGAATACAGCCTTGCCGGACTCCTTTCCCAATTTTGAACCAATCAATGGTTCCGTGTCCAGTTCTCACTGTTGCTTCTTGACCCGCATATAGGTTTCTCAAGAGACAAATAAGATGGTCTGGTACTCCCATCTCTTTAAGAACTTGCCACAATTTGTTGTGATCCACACAATCAAAGGCTTTAGCATAGTCAATGAAGCAGAAGTAGATGTTTTTCTGGAACTCCCTAGCTTTCTCCATAATCCAGCGTATGTTGGCAATTTGATCTCTAGTTCCTCTGCCTCTTCGAAATCCTGCCTGTACTTCTGGAAGTTCTCGATCCACATACTGCTGGAGTCTAGCTTGTAGGATTTTAAGCATAACTTTACTTGCATGTGAAATGAGTGCAATGGTGCGATAGTTTGAACATTCTTTGGCATTGCCTTTCTTTGGAATTGGAATGTAAACTGACCTTTTCCAATCCTGTGGCCACTGTTGAGTTTTCCAAATTTGCTGGCAAATTGAGTGTAGCACTTTTACTGCATTGTCTTTTAAGATTTTGAATAGCTCAGCTGGAATACTGTCACCTCCACTAGCTTTGTTGTTGCTCAGCTTTCCTAAGGCCCATTTCACTTCACATTCTAGGATGTCTGGCTCGAGGTCAGTGACCACCCCATCGCGGTTATCAGGGATGCTAAGCTCGTTCTTGTATAGTTCTTCTGTGTAATTTTGCCACCTCTTCTTAATCTCTTCTGCCTCTGTTAGGTCCCTGCCATTTTGGTCCTTTATCATGCCCATCTTTGCATGAAACGTTCCCTTCATATCTCCAATTTTCTTGAAGAGAGCTCTGGTTCTCCCTATTCTATGTTTCCTTCTATTTCTTTGCCTGTCATTTAAGAAGCATTCTTATCTCTTCTATCTTAGCTATTCTCTTGAAATCTGCATTCAATTGGGTTATCGTTCTCTTTCTCTCCCTGCCTTCGCATTTTTTTTTTTTTTTTTTTTTTCCTTTTTTTTGGGGTTTTTTTTTTTTTTGTGGGGGGAGAGGAGGATTTTTTTTTTCCTTTTTTTTTTTGGGTTTTTTTTTTTTTTTTTTTCCCCCTCTTTCCTCACTATTTGTCAGCTTCCTCAGACAGCCATTTTTGCTTTCTTGCATTTCTTTTTTCTTTGTGATGGTTTTAGTTGCTCCTCTTTGTTACAAATGTTTGCGAACCTCCGTCCATGAGTTCTTCAGCACTCTGTCTATCAGATCTAATTCCTTAAATCTATTTGTCACCTCTACTGTATATTCATCAGGGATATGATTTAGTTCATACTTGAGTGGCCTAGTATTTTTCCCTACTTTCTTCAATTTAAGCCTAAATTTTGCAACGAGAAGCTCATGATCTGAGCCACAGTCAGCTCCTGGTCTTGTTTTTACTGACTTCTCCATCTTTGGCTGCAGAGCACATAATCAATCTGATTTCTGTGTTGACCGTCTGGTGATGTCCATGTGTAGAGACGTCTCTTGGGTTGTTGGAAAAGAGTGTTTGCTATGACCATCGTATTCTCTTGACAAAATTCTATCAGCCTGTGCCCTGCTTCATTTTGTACTCCAAGGCCAAACTTGCCTGTTATTCCGTTTATCTTTTTGGCTTCCTACTTTAGCATTCCAATCCCCCATGATGATAAGGACATCATTTTTTGGTGTTGATTCTATAAGGTGCTGTAGGGCTTCATAGAACCGGTCAATTTCATCCTCTTCAGCACCAGTGGTTGGGGCATAGACTTGGATACTGTGATATTGAATGGCTTGCCTTGGATTCGCACTGAGATCATTCTGTCATTTTCGGATTGTATCCCAGTATTGCTTTTCTACTCTTTTATTGACTATGAAGGCTACTCCATTTCTTCTGAGGGATTCTTGCCCGCAGTAGTATACCTGATGGTCCTCTGAATTAATTTCACCCATTCCTGTCCATTTTAGTTCGCTGATTCCTAAGATGTCGATGTTCAGTCTTGTCATCTCTTGTTTGACCACGTCCAGTTTGCCTTGATTCATGGATCTTACGTTCCAGGTTCCTATGGAGAAAAAATCTTTACAGCATCGGACTTTCCTTTCACCACCAGATGCATCCTCAGCTGAGCGTCCTTTCGGCTTTGGCCCAGTTGCTTCACTCTTTCTGGCGCTACTAGTACTAGCCCTCTGCTCTTCCCCAGTAGCATATTGGACACCTTCCGACCTGAGGGGCTCATCTTCCAGCGTCATATCTTTTTGCCTTTTAGTACTGTCCATGGGGTTTTCATGGCAAAGATACTGGAGTGGGTTGCCATTTCCTCCTCCAGTGGATCACATTTTGTCAGAACTCTCTGCTATGACCTGTCCGTCTTGGGTGGCCCTGCACGGCATAGCTCATAACTTCATTGAGTTACGCAAGCCCCTTCGCCACGACAAGGCAGTAATCCATGAAGGAGTTATATGATTACACTACTCATTTAAATACCATAATGGCCTAAATATGTACGTATTATGCCACTAACTCTAATTGATACAGAATTAATGGCTTCTCAATGACTGTATGCAGGGGATCTGCAGCTTTTCCTCTGTAATCTCACTAGTATCTTCATATATATTTTTTCAGAAGGTTTGGGGAAAGTATATGATTTTGGACAGTCAAGTCATAACTAAGGAAATTAGCATTTTTATTGTTAGGCAAGGCTCCAGAATTTCTTTCCTGTGAACATGATAAAAAATCCAGAGTGAGATAGAATACCCCAAAGAAACTTTTTTTCCTTGCCTTCTTCAAAAATTGTTTCTCAATGGTATTATTAAACGGATGAGGAAGCTTCCTCAAATGAGCACAACCGCAAGAAAAGATAATCAGGATATAAATCCTAAAGGTAGATATATTCCATCTTTCTGACTTACAGGACTAGAAGATATATGCTCCACATTTCCCAAAATAACATAAAGATTATAATGTTCTTATCCATCAGTATTTGCATTTCCCTAAGATTTCTTCCCAAAGATGTAGAAAAATATATTTTAAAATGCATAGTTTGAGAGAAAATATATTCAACAAGAAATTTTGTTCTAAAAAAACAAGATTTTAAATTTATTATTGTGTGAACACTTGGTTATTCAAAAAGTGGCAGGTAATAGAAATGCAAAATATTTTCAATAAGAGAGAGTTACCCGATGGCTCTAGCCTTAAGGTGTACTAGATTTCTTGATGCAACAGCTCTGTATATTCTCAATTTGTCCTTGGACTTTTCTCTATTTTACATTTGGGGAATGTATTCTGTAATTAAAAGAGTCCTTATCAAAGGACAGCAGACTCTTAACATATGTATAGCCAGCTGTACATCAGAAAACCCCAACAGCTATTTTCAGAGTTATTAAGTGGATGTCATACAAAGGAGACAATATATATGAAGAGTGTCCTAGTGGACAGTCTGTTTTTGAAGATAGGTGGAAATGTCTTACTACACTCTTTTAAGATACCCCACCATAAAATAAATACCTTATAAAACAGTAGAGTTTTCAATACATGGGAAACACTGAACCTAAGTTTATCGACCATCACCCCCACCTCCTGGCATTTTAATCAATGTGTGGAATATTTTGCCCATTTCACTCATAATAAAAATAGCTGTGTCTTTAGATGTTGAAGAAAGAAGATGAGGTAGCGACATTCAAGGGAAATCACTTGAAGCCAACTATCTGCAGGGTACACAGATGGAGTGGGGGGGGAACTAGCATATTGCAAAAAAAGTAACAACTTCTAATGTCTTTTGTTGTTGTTGTTAGGAATAGCTGTCTCCCAAAAGGCACAAGAAACATTCTTAGCAAATATAAAAGGTAGATGCCTACAACACTGTGTCAGAAAAAGTTAATCAAGTATAACCACTTTCATAAATGAACCTTGTATCAGTGTCAATGCTAGGACACAGCTGCTAGCATATCATACCAACCATTAGAAAATGTCATGGCATAGTGGTATGCATAGCATTAGGCAATTTGTTTGGATGAATGGGCATATCTGAAAGATGGCATGCATGACACCCTCTCAATACAGACCAAAAAGGCAGAAATGTTTGCTAAGGAAGATTTCAGCATATGAAAAGTTCAAATATGAAATGCTTAAAGAAGATACAAAAAGTTGGTTCCCATGTGAACTGGATAAGTCAAAGACATTCTGGTGAAAAGTTTCAGCAATTGTGAGAGAAGTGCCAAGGTGGAGCTGGCCATGGATTGATCGATGATCAAGCTTTGCTGAAAATTAGAAAAATGGTGTCAATTGTAGTCTTTAGGACGTTCACAAAGAATAAGTATGGTATGTTGCCATGCCATCTTAATTCTTCTAGGACTGAAATATGATCTGACCAATGACATAGAATTCGGAAGTTGCACATGTATGTCTACATGTGTATTTTTTAATTCAGGAATTAAATAATAAAAGTTGTAAAATTGCAATTGTTTATACATGTCTGAGCCTCTGGATGAAGAACAAGTAGCATTGGAAACATTTTCCAACCAACGGCATCCACAGCATATATATATAAAACATTAAAATGATGAGAGATTTGTCATGTTATTACAATGTCACCTCACACATAAAAATGTAAGAGACAAAGCTTGTGTTGTGACATTGCAACATGTATTTCATCACTTTGCTTCCCTTCTGGCCCTCCATGTGACACTACTGCATTATATGAAATTGTGATCTCCCACAACCAAAGATGAAGTAAGAAATAGTAGTAAATGTAGTAAATATTTTAGATTACTGGAGAGGTTGATGGGAGCAAATTCATATTTTTTTCTCCTTATGTTAATAGATATTTTATGGTAAGTTTAGTAAACATTGCAATTAAAGAGATAAAAACTAATGCAAACTACAAAAAATAAAAATAAATAATAGAAAAAATAAAAAATAGGAATATATATTTTGCATTTGCAAAAATTGATCACACCATGTGGCCCTCAGAATAAGCTACAAGAATACTGAGGTGGAATTTCAGGTATCAGAATAGCCTTGGTTTAGATAGATATGCAAACAGAAATGGTGGAATGGAACAAGAAAACATGCAGTCCAGAATAATTATTGTATGAATAGAGATCTACACACAAGATTTCCTGCAAGCTATACCAGACCACCTGAAGTGATAAGTATAAATAGATATTTCAAAGTAGAGCTGAGGCATTGTGTTTATGTATAATTTAAATGTTAAATTTCTCAATCTGATTCATAGCATCATTGGTTTGTTGGAAAACAATTTTAGGTTAGATCTTGGACAGATAAAAATTACATGGATGATTACAAATCTTGCAGTGGATAAAGTTACAAACAGTCTGCTTTCTATTAATTCTCTGAATACATCAGAGATATACGTGGATGCTGCTTTTATCTGTGCAAACTCCATGTGAGCACTGAATCTCCAACAAAATAAGGATGCTGAGAATAACATTGGAGAGCTGAGCAACTTAATTATCTGCTAGTAGAGCTTTTATGTGTTTTTTTAAAGAATATTAATGTAGCTAATATAAATACAGGCATTAATGGAGATTTAATTTAATTCAAAAGTTTCCTCTGGTAAATTTATTTATTTGATTTATACCCTGCCTTTCCACTCTGGTGAATTTTGAGCAAAAACAAAAAATAAAAATAAAAAGTTGAAAGCATAAATTAGGATTAAATGGATACTAACATCATAAACAATTAAGCCCGCTCAAAGTCATACATCTTTACAGATTTATTAAATCATGAGAGAAAAAAGGGACAAGTGCAATTTGGGAGTGTCTTCTGCAGTCTGGGGATTCTATATATGCTCCTCCATATACTAGAAATCCAGGACTCTGACAGCAGGAGTATTTTCAAGAAGTTAGGCACTAGTTAGAAGTTTTGAAAATAGTTATAAAAAAACTTAAATAGTGTTTGGTAAGCAACTGGTAACCAGTGAAGAGCTTTCAACAGACATCATATGAATGCTGTCTCTCGCCCCAGTTAGTCATATTTTCTACCACTATTTTCTTTTGGTCACTATGTAAGAGCTGCCCTATGTATAATCTATAGCATCTTCAAGAAAGGATATAACTATAGTGTGGATAACCATCATGAAATCAGAGTGTCCCAGAAAGGATCACAGGTAGCAAATCAGGTCTAATTGTGCAAAGAATTTCCCACTACAGCTGCCACCTTTGAATCAGGATCAAGCAATACTTTAGATTGCCACTGTGGATTTTCAGGGGAAGAGCACACTCATTTAAAACAAGCTGAATTTTTACTTTTAAATCTAATTTCCTATTTATTATATATGCACCCATCTTCTCTGGATTTAAATAATTATTCGCTGAAATTATTTTTTGGCTTGGCATCTATCCATTCTTCCACTTTCCTCATCTCCTTTTGTCTTGCTGTTGTTCTCCCTCCATAGGAAGTCATCTACTATCTTCCTGTGCTTCTCAGGATATGACAGTTCCATCCACTCCCAAGGTAAAATCAGTTTATTCTGCAAGCCTTCCTTTTGCATGTGGATTAAAAGACTGTGTGTGCTCAATACTATTGTCTATGGTTTTTGAAGAACATAACAGAATAACAGAGTTGGAAGGGACCTTGGAGATCTTCTAGTCCAACCCCTGCTCAGGCAGGAAACCCTATACCATTTCAGACAAATGATTGTCCAATCTCTTCTTAGAAACCTCCACTGTTGGAGCACCCACAATTTCTGGAGGCAAGTTGTTCCACTGATTAATTGTTCTAACTGTCAGGAAATTTTTCCGTGTTTCTAGGTTGCTTCTCTCTTTGATTAGTTTCCATCCATTGCTTCTTGTCCTGCCTTCAGGTGCTTTGGAGAATAGCTTGACTCCCTCTTCTTTGTAACAACCCCTGAGATATTGAAACACTGCTATCATGTCACCCCAAGTCCTTTTCATTAAACTAGACATACCCAATTCTCTATCATTTTCTTCTCTACCATTTGAATTTAATTTAAAAATGCTTGAAGAATTCAATCATTGTGCAGTCCTATGTGAAATGACTTAATCTGCATCTTTTAGACAGGCAACCAAATCAGCAATTAGCTAACCACTGAGTCCAGCGTTTCTTTGAAAATTGTTATTTATAATTAACTCCACATCACAATACATATTTAATAATAATAATAATAATAATAATAATAAAGTTGGAAGGGACCTTGGAGGTCATCGAGTCCAACCCCCTGCTCAGGCAGGAAACCCTATACCATTTCGGACAAATGGCTGTCCAGTCTCTTCTTAAAAACTTCCAGTGTTGGAGCATTCACCGCTTCTGGAGGCAGGTTGTTCCACTGGTTAATTGTTCTAACTGTCAGGAAGTTTCTCCTCAGTTCCAGGTTGCTTCTCTCCTTGACTAGTTTCCATCCATTACTTCTTGTCCTGCCCTCAGGCACCTTGGAGAATAGCTTGACTCCCTCTTCTTTGTGGCAACCCCTGAGATATTGGAATACTGCTATCATGTCCCCTAGTCCTTCTTTTCATTAAACTAGACATACCCAATTCCAGCAAACGTTCCTGATATGCTTTAGCCTCCAGTCCCCTAATCATCTTTGTTGCCTTCTCTGCACTCTTTCTAGAGTCTCAACATCTTTTTTACATCGTGGTGACCAAAACTGGATGCAGTATTCCAAGTGTGGCCTTACCAAGGCATTGTAAAGTGGTATTAATACTTCACGTGATCTTGATTCTATCCCTCTGTTAATGCAGCCCAGCACTGTGTTGGCTTTTTTGGCAGCTGCAGCACACTGCTGGCTCATATTTAAGTGATTGTCCACTAGGACTCCGAGATCCCTCTCACAGTTACTACTATTGAGCAAGGTACCCCCTATACTATACCTGTACATTTGGTTTTTCTTGCCTAAATGTAGAACCTTACTTTTTTCACCATTGAATTTCATTTTGTTAGATAGCGCCCAATGTTCAAGTCTGTCCAGGTCCTCCTGTATCTTAAGCCTGTCTTCTGGAGTGTTGGCTATTCCTGCCAGCTTGGTGTCATCCGCAAATTTGATGAGTTCCCCATCTATCCCCTTGTCCAAATCATTGATGAAGATGTTGAAGAGCACTGGCCCCAGAACAGAGCCCTGGGGCACCCCACTGCACACTTCCCTCCATGTAGATGCGGTTCCATTGAGGACCACACGCTGAGTACGGCCGGTCAGCCAGCTACGAATCCATCTGGTGGTGATGCTGTCTAACCCACATTTTTCTATCTTATCAAGTAGTAGGTTGTGATCTACTTTATCAAATGCCTTACTGAAGTCCAAGTAAATATATCCACAGCATTCCTCTGATCCACTAATTTTGTCACTTGGTCAAAGAATGCAATAAGGTTTGTCTGGCATGATCTGTTTTTGACAAACCCATGTTGGCTTTTAGTAGTGATTTTGTTTGCCTCTAGGTGTTCGCTGATTCGTTGTTTGATTATCTTTTCCAGAATCTTCCCAGGTATTGAGGTCAGGCTGATAGGTCTGTAATTTCCTGGATCCATTTTTTTTCCTTTTTTGAAGATGGGAACTACATCAGCTCTTTTCCAGTCCTCTGGTAGTTCCCCAGTGCTCCAGGATCTTTGAAAAATATAGTTCAGTGGTTCTGAGATCACATCTGCCAGTTCCTTGAGAACCTTGGGGTGTAATCCATCTGGTCCTGGTGATTTGAACTCGTCTAGGCTGGACAGATGCTCACTTACCATTTTCTTGCCTATCTTAACTTGTGTTTCTATTCTGTTTTTTATGGCACTATTTTTGATAGGTTGGTCTGTTTTTTCCCTTTGTGTAAAGACAGATGCAAAAAACGAGTTAAATAGTTCTGCTTTCTCACTATTGCTTGTCACCTTCTTGCCACTTTCACCCACTAATGGACCAATCATTTCCTTCACTTTTTTCTTATTTTTTACATGTTGAAAGAAGCTTTTTTTTTGTTATTTTTTACTTTGGTCGCAAGCCTTAGTTCATTATGAGCCTTAGCTTTCCTTACTTCATCTTTGCAGGCTCGGGCTATTTGCTGATATTCTGACTTTGTTATTTGCCCCTCTTTCCACTTTCTATACTTGTCCTTTTTATCTTTCAATTTATCAGAGAGTTCTTTATGCAGCCATGCTGGTCTCTTTTGAGAGCTGTTATTTTTCCTCTTTGTTGGTATTGTGCTAGACTGGGCTTTTATTATCTCGCTTTTCAAAATTTCCCAAGCTTCTTGAGTTGTTTTCCCCTTGAGGATCCTCATCCATGGAATCCTTCCCAAGCCCTCTCTAGGTTTATTGAAATTAGCTCTCTTGAAGTCCAAGACTCTAGTTTGACTGTGTTCTATTGCTTGTGCTTCCATAATGTTGAATTCCAATATTACATGATCACTACCTCCCAAGGTTCCTGTGGCTTCAACACCTTCTATCATTTCATCTCTGTTAGTGAGAATTAGATCCAAAATGGCTAATCCCCTAGTTCCCTTCTCTACTTTTTGGGAGACAAAGTTGTCTGCTAGGTTTGTCAGGAAACTGTTTGATCTTCCACTTGGTGCAGAGTTTGTCTCACAGTTGATGTCAGGGTAGTTAAAGTCCCCCATTACTGTTGTGATGTGCTTCCTACATACCTTAGTTAGCTGACTAGCAAAAAGTTCGTCTATTTCCTCTGTTTGGTTGGGTGGCCTATAGTATACACCTATGGCAATGTCATTTTTTTCCCCTTTTATATTGACCCAAATGCATTCAAGACAGTTTTCATCATTGTTGTGCTCTATTTCTGTAGAGATGTAGTTATTTCTTATATAGAGAGCAACTCCACCTCCTCTTTTATTTGGTCTGTTTCTTTTAAATAATTTAAATCCCTCTAGCTGTGTGTTCCATTTGTGGGTTTCATCCCACCATGTTTCCGTAATGGCAACAATATCATATCTGCCCTCATTAACCTGAATTTCTAGTTCACCCTGTTTGCTGTTCATACTCTGTGCATTGGTGTAAAGACATTTGAGTCCTTTATGACTGACCCTGTGTTTACTTTCTACATAACCTGTGTGGTGCCTGAGTTCCCCTATTGTCCTACCTCCTATTTGGTTAGTGTACTTTGTGTGGCACTCGCTATTGAAAGCTTGATTTTGCTTGACAGCAAGGTCGATATTCTTGTCCACACACACATCTATGTTACATGCACTAATAGCCCTATAGTTTTTAGATTGCCGGGGACAGGGGTGTTCTGTATCAATTAACTCACTGTCCCCGCTGTTTAGTTTAAACATTCCTCCAGATAATCTGTGACTTTATAGCCGAGTAACTCAGTTCCTTTCTTTGATGGATGCAAACCATCTCTTTTGTACATTTTTTCATTGGACCAGCTACTGACATCGTGACTAATATATCCAAAGCCTTCCCCTTTACACCACTCCTTTAGCCACATATTGAATTGTGCTATATGCTGGCCTTTTCCCTTTTGCTCCTTGTTCACTGGTAAAACCTCTGAAAATATTTAACCTTATATAGGCAGAAAAATTGAGAGTATGAATCTATGATCAAAATTAAATATGTCTAGAAAGCCTTATCAATGCTAATATGAAAATGATTGATCACAACATATTTTTATTTTTAACATTTGGTTTTTAAAATAACTTTCTACTTTCTGTCCTTCAATTCAACAATTTAACATATGCAATTAGGAATTGTAATGTCACATAAATTCAGCAAAAAAAAAACCCAATATAGTCAACATACAGAATCTAACTCATCCTAGTTTTTTAAAACATAAAAGCATAAATTATGCCAATGATAAACATATATTATTATTAGGGTGAAGGTTTGTTCTCTGAGCTTGTGGGTTGGTTTCCGAACATTTTGTTACCAGGCTAGGTAACATCTTCAGCAGCATTTAGGGCAGGGGTCCTCAACCTTGGCAACTTTAACACTTGAATTGAAGTCCACAAGTCTTAAAGTTGCCAAAGTTGAGGACCCCTGGTTTAGGGGATGTCTGTGTCAATGATCTTCTGTTTATAAGTGTTTCAGGTGTGGGTGTGTCAAATGAGGGTCTTGTGATTATCTTCTGACCCACTGATGATTCACACCCTCCAATGACCCCGACCTGAAGTAATCTCCCCATCACAAGACCCATCACAAGCCTCTCTGATGATTCACACCTGACCCATCACAAGACCCTCATTTGACACACCCACACCTGAAGCCCTTATAAACAGAACAGCACTGACACAGACATCCCCTAAACACCACTGAAGATGTTATCTAGCCTGGTAACAAAATGTTCAAAAACCAACCCACAAGCTTGGAGAACAAATCTTTCACCCTCATCCTACACCCGAACTACAGATATTTGTCACTATTGCAAACATATTATTATAACAGTGTCATTGCATTCTTTAATAAATTACAAATTGTATATTTTATACCAATTTCAAGCTATAATTTAAGCAAACTATACAATCAATGGATATAGTCCACTGCTGATTTAAGATGTACAAAAAGTCCTTCCTATTTAGATATCAGCAGAGATCCAACGTATAATCAACGAAGAATATTTATCTTACCAAACAGACCCAAATTTTCCATTATCTTCTGAAAGTAATGAAGTTCAGGAACTTTAAAAAGTGCAGTGTTTCTAATGTGCAGATATTTCACCATTCTTCAGTTTTTTAAAATTAATTTCTGCCAGTCTTCTATTACCCAAGAGCATATGACACTCACCCACAAGGTCTAGTAAACATCAGCTTTTCAGTCACATAATACTTCACTGAGAGAACATGACTCCATCAAGGCTTAATAACCTTTTGTCTAACAAGATAACAGAAAGGCGGCCTTCCAGAAGCTTGTTTCTATCAATTGTGAGGCTATTCATTTGATCATAAGATATATGGGTGGACTCTAAATACTGGGTAGTTCAGAAGAGGTCTAGGTAAAAAGATATATATTGACATCATGATCTAGTTGCCTTTCAACAATTACTGAAGTCCAGGAAAAACTAAGTGAGGGTACTAGAGAACCCATTAAAAAATTCACTCAGATTATTTCCAGGATAGCTGCTTTGTACCCTTCAATACATCTAAAGAGAATTCGATTTTTCTAAGCCAAGAAAAATGGTATGTTCCTTCATTCAACTCATCTAGCACTTCCTACCTTCTCTCTTGTAAGTAGGGTTTGTTTTAGTTGTTTTTGTCTCTTTGTTACTGTTCTATTTTGTATTGAGAGCAAACTGCTGTATTAGCCAGAGGGAGGACATAAAAGAAATTCCAATGTATTATTTTAACCTAACTATCTTCCTTCTTCCCCTCCATTTTTTAGAGGAATGCCTTTGGGATGCCACAAATCTGGCAGGGTGGCTATGTTTGCCAATTGATGGATGGATATTCTTTAACTGGCCAACACCACTATAGAAACTCTATTGTGAATGCACCTAGCATATACTCTCAATATTCTAAATATTCCTGTCCATTTATTGCCTGGCCTGCATCACATACCACTGTTCAGTATTAGACATATTTTACTTTTAAGACTTCTATTTTGTCCTACCTTGGTAAGTTTTTGTTGCTTTGGGTAGTAAACTATTATTTTGGAAATACGTTTGGAGACATTTACCTCCCTCTGAAACTTGCAATACACGCTCTTTTTTCCTACTGAACTATCTCATATTGTACACAGTAGAAAGGTGCTAAGATTGATTTTGTCAGTTTCCTTTGGCTGTCAAATATGAGTATTACACAAGATGTAGCTGTGATGTCCCCATGGTAACTAAAAGTTTCATTAAATGAAGGCAAAAGTACGATTGGGTCTACTTCATAATGCCACCTGAATGTTATTTTATTGGACCTGTTTTGATAAATTCTATCCCACTTACCAGAAGTCATAATTAAGTAGTATATTGTTTCTAATTATCTAATTTTAGCAATTTGTTTAATTCAAACTCTAAGAAAAAAAACCAGGCAAAACAGTCAGTCAGATCCAAAGTTTTTGTAATATAGCCTTGACCAAAAAGATGCAGCTCTTAAGTAAGAACTAATAGACCCAAAGCCATTTATTCTTCCTTGGTTCCCTGTGGAAAAACCTGAGGCTTAACTAACAGCAAAAACACCATTTATAAATGTGGAATTGATGAAAAATGAATCGGCCTGTGTCAAACTGTGCTCAGTGACTTCCATATCTGCCAGCTTCCTCTGCATCATAAGAGCTTTCTACCTTCCTGTCTGAATTAGTTGTAATAAGATGGATGGAGAGAAGTAAAATGTACTAAATGAAATGCACTGCTCATCAGCTACCTTCTGCTTTGCTGGCAGGTGGTTCCCATCCATATGGAAGAGACAAGAGATAAGTCATTGCAGAATAACATCTCTTAAAAAAAGGAGCCTCTGAATATAGAAGCAGTATGTCCTGAATGCAGAGGACTTATAATAGGGGAGGCAGCTACTCCATAGGGATCCTATACAATCCATCATGCTATCACGTGCAGCTTGATATCATCATACAAATAATTTGCACCAGTTGCACAATGATGTCATGACATATATGATGTCATCTGTCTGTCTGTCTGTCTATCTATTTTACAGGCTACCCAACTCCTAAGCAACTATGGAGGGCTTACAACTAAAAAAAAGAACACAACATATAAAAAGAACACAACAAACCATAAAAGCAAAATATAAGAAAAGCCAAAGCAGATTGAACCAAATTAAAACTAAATAGAAAGGGGGGGTTATACAACCCAATAATTTCCTAAACCAGGAAGAGAGATCCTTATTGAGGGCAGGAATTGAAATAGAGTAGGCACATTTTTCTTTTACTCCAGCAATATTGGGGACTAGATAATAATTGTCCAGGACTGCTGGGTCCAGCAGTTTTCCTGGGAAGAAGGAATATCAAGGCTGAGGGGAGCACTTCTTCCATCAAAGAAGCTGACACTGAAACATAGGTCCAGCTACAGGTCATCTGCTGTACTGCTTTAATCATACAGGAGGGACTTGAATCTAACACATGGCCGAGCCAACACACCTGTCCACTTCTCAGGAGTCATAAGATCAAACTATTACAGGGTCCAATTCTGTGAGAATCAAAGTGAAACAGCAAGAATATTCTTTTCAGTGCTTCTGAACATAATCTGGCCTGTTCCTTTTCCATAGGGATTGCATCATCCTAAACATAGCAACTATAAGCATATGCTTGTATAAAGCATATATAGGTGTATAAAGTATATATACTGTAGGTGTATTTTCCACCTTGTATAAAGATGGAAAAAATAATGCTTTTGTTCAATAGGATTCACAATCTGATGACCCTTGACAATGTGTGCTCCACTGGGTCACCATTTCAGAGATATTTACTTACCTAAACAGAGAAACAGAATGACCATGGGTGGGGGAAAAAGCAGTGGGACTGGAAGGAATATCCACTTCTTGCTAGCTTACCCACTGAGTTTCTTTACGGGAAGCTGGTAGGAAACATCAGAAATCCTTCCTTCCTTCCCTCCTTCCCTCCCTTTCCAGCAGGAAGGTAAATGGCTGCTGCTGAGTGGGTGACAATTCTAGGGATTGCAAGAGCAGCTGAGAAACTGTAATGGAATGTTGAAAATTAAGAACATATGACCATAGCAGCAGCAACAGCCAGTAGCACTGAAGCAGCCACTATTTTCCCAAATTTCATTCCTTGGGGAGTCATAGAGTCTGGATTTTGTACAAATTCTGTAAGTTAGCTCATTGGAAGTATCTTGATTCAAAAATTGTTGCTTTATGTTTTGCCCGGTTAAAGGTCATGACAACTAGAGTTTTAGTAGCACATAGACTCCATATGCTTCATTTCCCAAAGCTCCTCAGAAAACCAAAGTGTACCCATTGGATATGTACATGGAAAGAGAATTCCAAAGAGCCATCCAGTCTAAGACCTGAGCCACACATACATTCCAGGCCAGGACTGAGTGTCTCAGCCAAGTTGCCCTGTAGATCTCGGCTTCATCAGTTGCCTGGGTTGAGTCAGTTTAATTGGCCCTGTCACCTGTGGGATGGGGTAAGCTTAAAAGCAACCAGAAAGCAATCTGACCATGGCAACGGTCTAATAGCTATGCTTTCAAATTTTCTCTTCTGGCAATTATTTTACTTTCATTTTCTTTCCTTTTTTTCTGTTCCATGCCTTTTCCTTCCCCAAGATCTACTCTTAGTGCTACTAAACAAGCATTGGTCCCACATTCAGAATCCCTCATCATCCATATGTCTTTCACTAATTCTCTCATTATGAATTATCAGTTAAGTCATGTTTCAATGCATTTCTTTTCTACATATATTTATATGCTTAAACTATGTATTTGAAACAGACAGATCTTTTACTAAGCAGATGCTTCCTGACCATCATTTTCACTCATTCTTGGTCTCCTAATGGCCCAATTACTTTCTCAGTACTCTCTCTTCACTTTCTCACACATCTATTCATGTCACTAAGATAATACCTTTTCCTCCACATCACATTAAATCCAGGATGGTTTGCAAAGATAGAAAGGTATGCAGAGATGCAGTGGTTTGGGCTAGTGTAGTTACTAGTAGTTAAATCTCCTTTTTTTCTGCATTTAGTTTATTTTCTTACTACTAAACTTTATGCTTTTTTGTAATGATGCTTATCCTGAAATAGAGTACATGAAGTATACGTATGTATTTCAATTAAAGCAAATTACTACATTTGCTTTAGTATTTTTCTTTTGTTGTGGCTATCTTATCTGAGATTTGGAATAGCCCAAAACATTTCCATAGGACCTTGAGAGGCTTTGGAATCCCTGGGAACAGGGATGCCCATGCATCCAAAGGATAAACCAGTCCACTTTAGATAAATGTGTTTGTGTTGCAGACCATGAGTTGTATTCTATACTGCAGGCCCTTTATCCATATATGCTTTAATGTATCTGTAGATGCAGCATCATATAGAAATTGTTTATAAAATCAGAGAACTATAGCTTTACTGATCAATTGTTCCCATACAAATTGGAGATTATCTACATAGCTTCGTTTGAAGAACTCTGAAGTTTTATAATGTTACATTCATACATACATACATATGCATGGGAACATAAACAAACTCCTATGAAAACATGGCTGTTTAACCAGTGTTTTTGAGCACTGATCTGGAAAATACAGAGAGACAAGATGGAAATTAATGCTAATTGTCATTTGTAACAATGCATGGAGGATTCCCAATTTTCAATGTTACTTTAAGGAGAAAGCACTACATTCCTGTGTCAATGTGAAAGATCACCAGCACTAAGGAATGTGACTCTGGCATTGCTTTGCAGTCAAAGGTATTAGATGTATTGTTGAGATTTGTGAAGATGCCCATTTAAATCCAGAATGCGAGTCCTTGGATATTTGACAAAGTCAAAGCAGTATCACTTCAGGAATTATTTGTTTCAATAAGAACATAAAAAACGTTTATTTATTTTTCCCTTAATTAAGAAAATATGAACAGGTCTCAAGTTAGGTTTTTCATCTTAACCTCTTTCTTAGCAAGATGAACCTAAGTTTGTATTGTTGAAATCTAGGTAGTACCTTTGTACTACATTTTATATATTGCAACAAAGATCATGCATTTACAATCTGCACTCTCAAGGACCATATGCACCAATAGGATTTTACTTCCAGTCCCCAACTTCATTCCCTACCATTTTTTAGCTAAAGAATTAATATTAAACTTAGTCTTTTAAATGTTAGGTACTATAATTAAGAGAATCAACTAGATCAAGTTGCTCAAGTAAATGGATTTTTTTTTAAAAAAAAAAGGATTCAGTGACTTTCTGCTTCAATTACCCTATTGCTCCAACTCACAAGCATTCCCAGAACACATACCTGAAATTCACAAGCTGTCTACAACTTATAAAAGTAAATGTTTTTTACTTCATTTTACTGACTTTCTAGCATCAGTTTCCTTGATGGTGAAATTGCACTCTGCTGAACTGTTTCCCCTTTATGATTGAGTTGCTTTTGTTGTAAAGTTTCCAGTTTTTCCTGTTTCTAACACATGTCAAACCTAGGTTCAATGAGATATTTCAGCATTTGTTGGTAATCTTCTTTCCCAACATCTTCTTAAGTTTTAAGATCCCATACTGAACAATGTAATCACAGCAATTATAGTCACAGAGAGTGGTGGGATTCAAATATGTGAACAACTGGTTCTCTGTGTGGATGCCGCTTCTGGAAGTCCATTCGGGGCCTGGGCAACAAAAAATTAGCTACCGGTTCTGCCAAACTGGTGGGAACCGGCTGAATCCCACCACTGGTCACAGATCAGGGTGTTTTTTTTTCTTCATTCTTTAAATTTTTGGCTTCAAAGTTGTGGCACTTGCCCCTGCAGAAGATAGGATTCCTGTATGAGATAATAGGAATGAATAAAACTTATGAGTTGTTTATATAATTAACATTCAGAAATTGAATTTAAGTGGTAGAAATACAATAAATCAACATTATATCCTTAAGTGATAAGTATACAATTCAGGTAATGGTTAGCAGAACAGAAAACAAAATGAAATAAAAGTTATTATGAAGAAACGGAATACAGCACATATCTATTCAGGCAAGCCTGTTTTGACACTAATCTATAATGGGTATTTTACACTATATTGCTATTTTTAATCTGCTGTTTTTATTTTCTAAACCATTTCATTCTCTTTCAAACTGAATTGTAGAAAGATCATGATGACAGTGGTGGTAGTGGTGATATTGATTATGACAATGATAACAAGGATTCCCAGATTCAGCTATTACTGGATAGAAACTACTAGATCGGCTTTGTATTATACTGAAAAGCAAGGTTTTCTCTGAAACTGAAGTGGAAGCTATTCAGTAAATAGACAATGATAACTATTTGCTATCTAAGCAAGCCTGAAATTATAGATAATTTGAATTCTGGGCAACTAACAGTTGAATAAAGTTATAGAAACTTTAGAAGAATGTCACTCAAATCTATAAGAACAGTGTATAACTTGGGAAAACCAAAGCATTATAGCTAAACAGTTAGAAAACAATGACTGAGAATTGACAAGCAAACAAGCAAAAACCAGAAAGAATATGATTAGCACCAGAAAAGAAAATGTGTTTGGTCAATCTTTGTATGACATTAACATGGCAATCAAAACAATTATATAATAATCTATTAAAGTAACAATCTTACATATTCCATTGCTTCTATTATATTAATACAACCAGGACTTAAAATAAAGGAAGTCAAGGGCTTTTATCAAAAGAAAGTCATAATGAAAAATTTGCCAAAATCACAAAAAAATTGGACAGACTTGAGTAAAAGCAGAATAAATTAAAGCTTAAATAAAAATGCTGCATTTAGAATTAAAATTTGCCTTATTGAAGTTAAGAAGCTGATCAAGAAAAATATGAAACATCTTCAAATCCAGATTAAGGAAAAAAGCACTAAATATGGAAAAACATTGTAGAAAAATGATAAGAAAGTAGTAAAAAAGCAGAATGAATCAACATAGCTGAAAAAGAATTTAATGGAAAGCAAATGGAAGATAGGGTGTAAATAACAGAAATAGTTCAAATGCAGATTGAAACAATCAAAAACTGGAATGCCCAAGAAAAGATGAACTACACTTTTGGCTCAAACACCACACTTTCTGCAAATAACAAAAAACAAAGAGTAAATAACAACTGAAAGAACATCTCTAGTACAAAAATCAAGGGAAAAGGGAACTAATAATTAGGCCTATAACTAACCTGACATAGCATTAAAGTTGCTTACTGGAATTATAGAAGTCCAATATAGGCTTGCTTGAAAGAAAATGCCATTTTCCCAGTGGAACAAAGGGGAATGTGTAAAAATTCACATGGGAAAAATGACCACCTACTAATTGGTAAAATGATTCTTCAGAACTCCAAGAAAGAAAAATGAATCTTTTAATTACCCAGATACATCATTTTAAGACATTTAATTCACTTCTTCTTAGTTGCATCTGAAAATAATAGGACATTTTGGAATAAGCAGAAAAATTGGAAAATTTCAGGAAATGTTAATAACTTCATGGAAAACCAACCTTATGGTAAACAGAGAAGTAAAAATTAAACAAGGTATATATCAGGGAGTCTTATTGTGACTATTACCCTTTAAACTGGCAATGATTTGACTCATAAATATCCTGAATAAAATCAGTTGTGAATACTGAATCACAAAACAAAGCTTAAAAATAAATGACTCACTTTATAGAGATGACATAAAACTGTACAGTAAATCAAAAGCTGAAATCAAGTCTCTATTGGATGCTGTCCTCATATTTACTGAACATAGAAGAATGAAATTTGACCTGGGCAGATGTACTATTTGGCAATTAAAGGAGGAAAGGTTATAGGAAATGATGGGCTGTAGCTAATAAATCAAAACACCATTAGACACCTAGCATCTGAAGAAGGTTATACAATACTTAAGATTAATGGAAACACCTGATGTATTACATGCCTAGGTTAAAAAGACTACTAGTTCAAATTATATAAAATATATATTAAAATTTATATTACATAGCACACATATTATTAAAGCAATCGAAACTTAGACATTCCCTATACTGCAAGAATTATTGACTAGACCCAAGCTAGACTGGACAATCTAGATCAGTTCTAGATCTAGACTAAGGAAATTATGGACCATAATTCATGCACTTCACCCAAAAAGTGACATTTACAGATTATATGTATCCAGAAATAGAGGTGGTAAAGGCATACTGTAAATAAACAAACAGTGGAAGGAGAAAAACTTAATATAAAGGATTAATTCAAGAAAAACAAAGATGCTCTACTTACAGAAGTTTGTGAGGAAAGGCATCTGAACACCACAAAACCAAAAAGGAATGCAAAAGGGAAATAATTTAAAGTCAGATTAACACCTGGAAATGAAAATAACTCTGTATGCATGATTTTGAAGGAAAAACTTCAAAGGTTTTCTGGTTCAAAACTGAAACATTTAATGAAAATGAGGAAACAATCATATAAATAAATTCTGCAAAGTAATACAATCAAAGCCAAATTTGAACATTTTTCTGATATGGCCAAATGGAGATTAAAAAAACTAAGGATAAAACTATAGATCATCTCATTAGTGGCTCTAGCAAAATCAGCATGAACAAATCCCTGATAGGATTGAAATATGTGCCCACTGGAACTCATGTAAAAAAAAAAAAGCTTTATTATTTGCAAATGCCACTGGAACCCAAAAGAATTATGCAAAATGAAGAGATAAAAAATTCTGTATTTTAAAATTCAAACACTGAAGCACTTAGGTCCTAAAACACTAGATAATGCTGTTATAGAAAGAAAAAACAAAGGTTCATTGATGTGGCAATACCTAGAGGTAATCAAACTGATAAAAAAACTGAAAAAATAACAAAACAAATACTATAATTTACAAACTGAGTTTGAACGATTGTGAAGGAATACATTGCCATACTAATTGTAATTGGATTTTTTGGTGTAATAACAAAAGGATTCATCAAACATTTGCAGAGTTTAAATGGACTTGACGCCACTAATTTGCAAAACACTATCCTATTTGGAACAGCATGCATTTTATGGCAATATCTCCATGACCATTAGACCCTTAACTAGGACTCATTTGAGTCAACACTCCAGTAAATTAAACTGTGATATTCAATGGGGCAAATAGTGATGTATAATCATAACAGGCAACTTCATATAATATATTCCAGAGCCTCGTAAAACCCAATAATGCAATATTTTAATTAGATCGTGTTAAAAACACTTCTTTTTGCCTACATTCTATGCCTTCAGCTAAACCTCCAGCTTTCTGGCAATCAGAAATGATTACCAGTTACAATGTATAGCAAGAAAACTGAAAACCGAGAACTCATCCATGGATATACAGTGGAGGCTGTGTACTGAGCAATACCAAGATTCTTGTTTGACGTGTCACAGATGATGCATTTCGGTTTGAGGCAAAAAGAGAACTGGCTATCTCTAATCCATTTTGGAAATGGATTGTCACAGTAGCCTCACCTTCTGCTATACCTTCTGCAGCTGACTCCTCTGCCAGTTGCTGCCAGTCTTCAATCTGTTTTCTGCTAATGGAAGTGACTGTCAAACTGTCTGCGAGATATTTCATTTTTGGTTTTTTATTATCAGTCCAAATACCTGGGTTTTATATCATGTTATAAAAAATGTCTTGAGAAAGAATGAAAAGTGGTCCCTAGTGGCTTAGCTAGTTCTTCTCTTACTTATATCCAACTTAAGTCCAATCTATTTATATTTCTGAACAAAAAATATACCAAACACGTTACTTGCAATTAGCTCTGATTTTTTTTCATTTTCAGTGCCAAAGTATCAACCAAGAACTAAGGAGAAATTTCCTGACAGTTAGAACAATTAACCAGCGGAACAACTTGCCTCCAGAAGCTGTGAATGCTCCAACACTGGAAGTTTTTAAGAAGAGACTGGACAGCTATTTGTCTGAAATGGTATAGGGTTTCCTGCCTGAGCAGGGGGTTGGACTAGAAGACCTCCAAGGTCCCTTCCAACTATATTGTTATTGTTATTGTTTGTTACTGTTACTGTTATTGTTATTGTTAAATGGATTTTAAATGGAAAAAAAGGCAATATATAAGAGATAAAGGAAAGAGAAAAAGAGGATGACCAGTAGCAAGATGGAATTGACTGAGTTATACTGGTATGAAAATATAATTGGGAAACTTAAAAGAACAAGTTAGGGATAGATAGTCATGGAGATATCTATGTGATTGTCAGGAATGAAAAATGACTTAATGATACATGTTTCATCAAATCAATAATGCGGTGAATCGAAACAGCACAAGTTGTGGCCATAAGTCCACATGTAGCTCCTGAAGACTTGGGAGCCTCAGAAATCTACAAACTATGGAATTTTAATAGTTTATGTGACAGAGAGTAAAAAAATTTTAAAATATGTAAATAAAATTTAGTTAATGGTATTAAATTTAAAATAATTTAATAATTTAATAATAATAATTTAAAATAAAATTAATGTTTTTCTGATCATCAGTGACATTTTAGAAAATTCTCCCTGATTAATTACTCAAACAAATATTGCCTGCAGCCCCAAAAATGTTTGTTTATGCCAGTGAGCAAGGGCAAAGATGGAAAATCCCTTCTGTGTCCAGAAGCTGCTTTGTGTATTAATTTGTTTATCTATTGCTACAGCTTATAAGTCACTCCAGACACTCAGAGAGGGTTAATGAATTATTATATAATGATAAAAACAGAAATCAATTTAATTAATTAGATGACTTCAAAAGATACAAACAGGAAATGTGATATTGATGGGGGATGGGGGATGATTTTTTTCAGTCTTTTTGTTTAAGTTGTTTTAAAGCAAAATAAATGTATTAAGTCTATCTGCCATTCCTTTTCCTCCTAAAAACTGCCCCAATTTAGAGCTTTATCATCAAATTTCAGCAGCACAAGGGTGGGTTACCTATTAACCCCAGTCCTACTACACGACTTTCCTGCGAGGAAAAAATGGTGCAGAAAAAAATATGACTTAGTACAGTGCACAGAACATTTTTTGGAAAGAGCTAAGATTTGTGGACTAAACACCAGAAAATTAACTGTTAACAAAAGTCTCAGAGAGAAGAAAAAGAAAAGAAAAAAAATGGATTTGGACTGTTTTTCAGAATGCATTAGAGGGTTCTTTCAGTCAGTTAAAATCTATTTAGTGGCTTAGATAAAGATAAGCTAGGATGAAAGAATCAACAAACAGTATACAAAATGCCCAATTATTAACTGAGAAAATACATTAATGCTTATTTTTCTTTATATGAATTAATGAGAAGCTTTCACTATGAAGAAATAAATTGCAAAAGGTAATATTTTCTTTTCTTCAACTCATTCCTAGAAGGGGAAGAGAGGACTTACTCATGGGGGGAAAAAAAGGTGATTCTTTTTTTTTAATCCATATATGCCAGCAAATGTAGCTGAAATTACCTCCAGGCTTTCTCTGTGCCTACGATTCCACTAAATGTCTATGAAGACTCTCAACCATCCAGGTCATGGTTGTCCCAAAGGTGCTTTTCCAAAAGGACTTTCTTGATTTTTTTTTTTTAAAAAAAACATTTTGCTTCTCATCTAAGATGTTTATTCAGCTCAAGCTTCAAAGAAAAAAACCAAGAAAGTCCAGTTGCCTTTTGGAAAAGCACCTTTGGAACTAGGATGCCACTAATGGGTCAAAAAAGGCAGGAAGGAAATTTACTTTCTCCATCTATTCATTTGCTAAGTAAGCAAAGGAAGAACCATGTGGGTGTTAGAGAACAGCTGGAAAGAAGGGATTTTAGGAACAGGACTGTCATTCTGGCCCCCACTTTTTCCCTAGGAAAGAATGGCCCTTGACTCCATGGGTAGTAGAGAAAAGATACTTGAGGCCTGTATCTTTTCCATGCCTTTTAGAATTGTGAATGCCTAGATCCTAATTTCAATGTGCTATGAACCATTGAATCCCATACAAACAATCTTATTGTTTCCATTCATTTGGAAATGTGGCCTATTATGGGTTTCTTATCAGTAAGTCAAACTAAAATCTGATTTGACACTTCATGGAGAAAAAATTCCTCACAAACCTCATAAAACTGGTTTGTTCACAACAAACCTTTAAGGTTCATTATGTCACACATGTACCCCAGCCAAAGAAATGTATAAGTTTATCATTCTCAGCTGTTGAGTGACTTTTCTGCTTTGGTGTAATTTGAACCCTTTACTCAGCCACATCCACCTGTTTTTCTTCATCCAAACCATTCATATTTCCAGATGTTGATTTATTTCTGTGGATTGATTGGGCTCCAAATGCACAACCAGTAAGTGATTCTCAATTAGCTATGGGATTACTGGAATCAGCTTCTTACACATATCTGTTGTCAGGCAGATACAGTCCAGATGGCTTATTGGAAGCAGTTTTTGTGATGTATAAGTAGAAGAACCATGTGAACTATGCACATCAAATCCCCGTGTAATGCAGAGGTTGCCTGCTGCCTTCTTATGTGTCACACTTCAGTGCTCATGCTACTATTGGCAGAAGTTCATAGAAATGGACTCAGATACATAGAGTATACATGATTTTCACCAATAATAAAAGCAGCAGCACAAGACCAATATATGTCTTATTGTGGTTGAAAATTGCTTTAGCCCTGAAGCTTGGGAAAAACAGTGGGCACTGTACTTGTGCAATAGAGGCATTGTTGGAGGTAAAGTAATGGTAGTTGGAAGTATGAAATCAGTGGCACTAACTCTGCAGCACCTCATGACCTACTGACCACATGGGACAGTAAGATGTAAACAGAAAGTTAAGGATTGTCTCTTTGTCATTTTGCCGGCTTATAGTCTAAGAGATTATAAATATTAGTTACCTTCCTTGTTCCCAGGCACACATGTTTTTAAAAAATGTGGTCTCCAAGTCCCTTCCTGGCAGAATGTAGCTAGCTAAACTTTGGCTAACATCTATACATTTTCTTGAATATATTTCTTTTCACGAATGAAAGCAAATATATGTGTGTCCCAGGATAATGTTGCAGAATCCAATCTGGCTCAGTCACTGGGACCAGAGTTTTGTCTTCCAAGCTTTCAGATTCTTGTTGGAGCCCATCATCAGAGAACTTCTCTCTGCTGGATTATAGCCCAAAGCACACATTCTGGTAGAGAGAAGTTCCCTGAGGATGGAGTGCAGCATGAGTCTGAAAGCTCGGAAGACTAAACCTCTGGTCCCGGTGACCAACCCAGATTGGATCCTGCAATATTTCCTTTCTGTTATAGTTAAAAATCCTGTCTCACAAATCATTGTTCAGATCAGATTCCTATTCTCAGGAATGCTCACATGCCCATCCATAGAATGATTCCACCTCCAATAATTGGTCCCACTGAATACATTGAGAAATCAGTGGTTCCTGCAGGCACATACACATGTCACTGTAACTCAGTCCATTTATTTAGTTGTTATTTATCCTTTTCTTCCCTTTCCTTTCACCTTTCCAAGCATTAGAACCTTCTCTGGAGAATTAGGGGTTTGCATAATAGATGCAAATATATTCTGGATTTCACCTCAGATTTCAGGTGTTGGCTACAATCTACTCATTTGTTCTAGGTTTAAATTTATTCTTGGAATAGAAGAGAGTAGCATCTATTTTTTTAGTGAGTTCCTCTGAACTTGAAGAATCTCCTATTCATTGGAAATCAATTCTTCCTTTTAGCAAATAAAACAACACTCAGTGGGTTATAAACATGGGGCAAGCAGAGGTTTTTTAAAGTTTATTTATATCCTAAGGATATTTCTTGATAAAACATTTTGACAATTTCCAGGGGGTTTTCTGGTCATGTGATTCTGAAGAATTGGGCACTGAGTAAGTGAACAGAATACAAATTATCCCCCATTAAGGTTTGGGAGAGATCATCACAAAGAAAATTGCAGTACATTATGTTTATTTCTAGCTAACAAACACAATCCATGAAAGATAAGGCAACAAAATTCATTTCACTGAACAGAGAAAGGGGGGGAAAACCCACAAACCCCAAATTCCCTCACTAGTCATAAGTTTTTTGATCACCATGAGATTAACACTCCTGGATAGAGACAATGGGGGAACCATATACGTAAGCTATTGACTATAATTCTGAACCAAATTATGATACTCTATTTCCCAGTCTCAATTCCCAGGCTGGTTTCTTGTCTTCAGCAGGAATTATTCAGGAATATTCTTATTCCTATTGATTTCCTGCAGTAAGATATGGAAAGAGACATACACTTTTTATGACTGATGTTGATTCTGCTTGCCATTCTCATTTCCATGGTTTAGATTTTTCTTTCTTTTTTTTTAGCTTTCAGTCCCGTTTTTTTTCATTGATTTAAAAAGGGTAACAAAATTACAACTGCACAAAAGAATTAGAATGATTTAAGAACTCCTCCAACCCAATAGATCAATATAGATATAGAGGTAGATGTAGATGTAGAAATATAGATATAAACAGATATTCCTGCTGAAATGTGGCAATATAAGATCCCTAGTTTTAAAACAGCAGAGGGATCCAGATAGGCTAGCTGCTGGTCAAGAAAATATTCATGTGTTCTCTTTCTATGAACTGATTATCTGTTTTAGAAACAGAAACAAAGCAAAGACTTTAGCTGCTATTTCAGGAGCAGGAACTGGGAGACAAAGAGAAATGGTTGGAGCCTCCTGGATGGCTCTTGGTAGTATCTCAATAAATTATTATTCATCTAACTTATTCAAGAAATTGAAGGTATTACATCCTTGATGGATCTCAACTAGGTGAGTATTTAACCGAATAGTCACCAGTAAGTTCAGTTGCACCTGTCTTCCATGTTGAAACAAGAACTGCTCTCAACTTTTCTATTTTTATCAGAAAAGAGGTTTTCTGAAAAAGGTAATTGGGTTTGTTTATGCTTCCCACCCTCTCTAAATAGTTTATTCTTTTGCACATTTTTCTCTGCCAAGATATTGTTGGCAATTTATCTATTTGCTAAAGCTAGGATGGGAACTTACAATCCTCAGCTAATAGTGAGAATTGCTGTGCTCCATTTAGCCACAACTGGAGGGTCAAAGGTTCCCCACACTTATGTAACAACTTGCAATGGCTGATGAATACTAATTGTCCAGATAGCTGGACTGATATTTGTTATCTAGATATAAAGTAACATACTGGTAAGATATTACTTTCATCTTACTTATTACAGTCACACCTAATTATACATGCTCATCTGAATTTATATCCTTCAAGGCAGGATATAAGTTGAGTAGAGGCAGAAGCCAGAAAAAGTATATGAGGTCTACTCAAATACATTCTTCTCATATAATTTTTTGTCCTGCTTTCTCTCTTTTGTCCAATTAAACAATAGCAGGTAAACAACTGTGATCAGAATCCCAAATTTTAAGACAGGAAAACAGAATTCTGTGCAATTTTGTAAAATTGGACAAAGGTGCATTGTATCATTTTAATACAAGCTTCATACCTTTTGTATGTAAATATCATGACACATATACAAAAAGAGCGCAGCTTGCATATTGACAGTATGACACTACACTCATAATTTACCCATCCTCCTTCACTGCCTTCCTGCCAACAGCTCTGGTGGGAATCCTCTTGGTATAATTATACTGCAACTGCAACTGCTGCTAACCACATTGAGACAAAGAGGCAACATATTTCACACAAACTGGATGCTTTACATTGCCTCATAGGCTCTTAGCATCCTTGGGCTATTGCAAGTGATGGCTATGAAAGAGAAGGAGCATGAAGCAGAACCACTTCTCTGTTAGAAGGGGGGGCATTCTTTTCCATAGCGATTCAATGGTTGCTCAGTTCAAGCCTTTATTACAGCAAAATAACCCCTTTAAAATCTGTATAGTTAGATATCTTAGCATGAAAAGTATTGACCTATGGCAGGGGTAGGGAACCTTGGCTCTTTTATGACTTGTAGACTTCAATACCCAGAATTCCTGAACCAGCCATGCTGACTCAGGAATTTTGGGAGTTGAAGTCCACAAGTCATAAAAGAGCCAAGGTTCCCTACCCCTGACCTATGGGATCATTTAAAATATCCAACCAAAGTATGGATGCAACCACTTTGATATACCGACCAAGGCAATTTCTTTCCCTAAAATATGGTCCTAGGAAAAGTCAGAATGTAATTGTTATACTAAATGTCTGTAATCAGGACAACCTTTGCATAGATTCATCTTGTTTGCCAGTTGGACCCTATCTTTGATCAGAAGAACCTTCAGTTACTCATGCCTGGTCACTTCACAACTGAATTATTGCAATGTGCTGTATATGAAGCTTCTCTTAAAAGATACCTGGAAGCTACAGCTGCTTTAGAATGCAGGGACGTGAGCAGTAACGGCCACTTCTTGGTGTATCCATGTGTCACCACTGCTACATGAGATACATTGGCTTCCAAGTGCAATTCAAGATGCTGGTTGTTACCTATAATGCCCTGCAGAACATAAGGTCTGGATATCTGAGACTGCTTGCCTCCAATCATTTCTGCCTGTACAGTATTTTCCAGCAGAGGGATGTGCTCCAGATCCCCTATATTAAATATTGCCATCTTGGGAGACCTAGAAAGCATGCCTTCTCTGATGTGGCCCCTACCCTCTAGATCAGCATCCCCCCAGAGATAAGGAGGGCACTCTCTCTCATAGGGTTCCAGAAAGCTTTGAAAACCTGGCTTTGGTCTCAGGCCTGGTGATGATGTTTATTGTTTGTCTAAGGCACTTTTATTTTATTGATTTTGTTGTTTATTACAGGGGTCCCCAACCCTCAGTCCATGGACCAGTACCAGGCCACGGCATGCCAGCAACCGGTCCGCACAAACAAGCAAAGCCCCATCTGTGGGATGCAGGCAGCACACAAAACCACGCACTCTCCGGTCCGTCGAAAAACCTTTCTTCACGGAACTGGTCCCTGGTGTCCAAAAGGTTGGGGACCTCTGGTTTATTGGATAATCTGGGCTGAACACCTGATTTAATGTTTTTAGCTGTTTTTATATGTGTGTTTTTCCTAATTTTATATGCTGTCCTCACTTCATTGGAGTTGGATCACTAATAAATTTAAATAAATAATTTTCTTCTTGTTCCAAAGATAGACTTTTGCTTTGTTAAGCCCAGACAATATATTAACACTAAGAATCTTTCTGCTACCTTGAGCAAACTGACTTCTGAGCTTCAGACATCACAAAATTGAACAATTGAAATGGAATTTGGGGCTAAAGGCTCTTGACACAGAACATAAGGATAAAAGGAAGCAACACCTGTGCTCTGTCTTAATTTATTGACAACTGGAGAATGCAATTCAGAAAGAGGAATAGCAGAAACAGTCTTGCACAGAGAGAATGTAAACTCTGAGTTATAGCTAGAATGGTTGAAGAAAAGGCATTTCAAGATGACCTTTAGAAAAGTATTTTAGAAACCACAAACAGCACCTACAAGTTCTTAGGTTAAGTTACCATCTTATAGGTCAGAGATTCCTAGAATGCAGCAGTCCTTGATCACTTGCTTAGAGATTTGCCTTCTAACCCCAGTTGCTTCATTTTTGGCCAATAGATAGCTCTCTTTGTCCTGGTTCATATATTACACTAAGTCTTAATACTGATAACTGAATTGGGTTTGGCTTGATATACACTGCTCAAAAAAATAAAGGGAACACTGAAACAACACAATGTAACACCAAGTCAATCACACATCTGTGAAATCAAACTGTCCACTTAGGTAGCAACACTGATTGACAATCAATTTCACATACTGTTGTGCAAATGGAATAGACAAGAGGTGGAAAGCATAGGCAGTTAGCAAGACATCCCCAATAAAGGAGTGGTTCTGCAGGTGGCGACCACAGACCACTTCTCAGTTCCTATGCTTTCTGGCTGATGGTTTGGTCACTGTTGAATGCTGGTGGTGCTTTCACTCTAGTGGTAGCATGGGACGGAGTCTACAACCCACACAAGTGGCTCAGGTAGTGCAGCTCATCCAGGATGGCACATCAATGCAAGCTGTGGCAAGAAGGTTTGCTGTGTCTGTCAGCGTAGTATCCAGAGCATGGAGGCGCTACCAGGAGACAGGCCAGTACATCAGGAGACGTGGAGGAGGCCGTAGGAGGGCAACAACCCAGCATCAGGACCGCTACCTCCACCTTTGTGCAAGGAGGGACAGGAGGAGCACTGCCAGAGCCCTGCAAAATGACCTCCAGCGGGCCACAAATGTGCATGTGGCTGCTCAAACGGTCAGAAACAGACTCCATGAGGGTGGTATGAGGGCCCGACGTCCACAGGTGGGGGTTGTGCTTACAGCCCAACACAGTGCAGGACTTTTGACATTTGCCAGAGAACACCAAGATTGGCAACTTCGCCACTGGCGCCCTGTGCTCTTCACAGATGAAAGCAGGTTCACACTGAGCACATGTGACAGACGTGACAGGGTCTGGAGACGCCGTGGAGAACGTTCTGCTGCCTGCAACATTCTCCAGCATGACTTGGCGTTACATTGTGTTGTTTCAGTGTTCCCTTTATTTTTTTGAGCAGTGTATTTTACGAACTAAGCCTTTGTGGCTTGGAAACCACATTTCATATAATAATAATAATAATAATAATAATAATAATAATAATAATAATAATAATAATAATAATAATAATAATAATAATAATAATAATAATAATAATAATAATAATAATAATAATAATAAAGTTGGAAGGGACTTTGGAGGTCATCTAGTCCAACCCCCTGCTCAGGCAGGAAACCCTATACCATTACAGACAAATGGTTGTCCAAGTTCTTCTTAAAAATCTCCAGTGTTGGAGCATTCACCGCTTCTGGAGGCAGGTTGTTCCACTGATTAATTGTTCTAACTGTCAGAAATGCACTATCCAAACTCAGCCAATTGTATTTATTCAAGTAAGCAGACAACTAGTTATGGCTTATTATTGAGCAAACCAGAAACATATATCATTTGTGAACAATGTCTCCAAATTCCAAACTGGCAGTTCTTGATCCTTATTCAAACATTCTGAAAATCAGAGCATCTATTGCTGTATCTGTGCTGATGTCTTCCACTAGCAAGGACCCCATAATAACTCATGTGGAAGCCACCATGTGTAACTGCTTTTATTTTTCCCCCAAATCAAAATTATTCAAGAATAACTGTACAAGTGAAATGGGGTGAAGAAAAGGAAAAAAATGAGGGGCTTTAAGCCAGGGGTGTCCAGCCTTGGCAATTTTAAAACCTGTGGACTTCTATTTCCATGCTGGCTGGGAAATTCTGGGAGTTGAAGTCCACAAGTCTTAAAGTTGCAGTGTTAGACACTCCTGCTTTAGGCCCTTAATCAGGCTGTTCAGATGATAAATACTCTGGTTTTCAGAACACCTAAATAACATTCTGGTGTAGGCTGGATTCATACATCATTCTGAGACATACATTATGCTTTATAAGCCACAATGTCTAGGATCACACGACACAAATAAGCCAAAAAGATTCAAACCATATTAAGGTTTAGCATAAATTCAGCCACTGTCTTCCATTGATCTGACTTTATATTCATTTGTTGAAAGTAAGGAAATGGCCACAATCCTTAAGAAAAAGCTCCATATCTAAGGCTACATAAATGACAGAAGTGTGTATCACTGTATGTTTACATGCATTACATTGGAATGACACTTGAAATTGTAAATTGTAAAAGCACTTCAAACATTTCCTGTCGCTGACATCCAGCTAAGGAAAGTACTTTATTCATGTAATGTACAAACTAACTGCTCTTTGGATTCCATGTGTAATTTCTATGTACTTATTACTGAATTCCTACATGGCTTGGAAGTGAGCAATTTGTTGCCTCCTGACTTGTGCTCTGTCTATTTGTTATGACTTTCCTACATGTATCATTACTTTCAGGGGAACAATTAGCAGTCCATTAGAGGGCTTAAATTTAGAGGCTGCAAAGACTCCCCAAAATATATATGACAGAAATATCAAGATGCCAGGTGAGTAAAATTGGTGCATTTGAGAGATAGAGATGTGGCATATGCAAAATAGGCCACTGTTTCCAATCTATGAGTTTGATAGCATAGATAGACATATATACAGGTTGCAAACATTCAGACACCCACTAGAGAGAAACAGAGAGATGCATACAATTTCTCTTTCCTGCCATCTGGCGCTCATCTGGATTTTTATAGCCCAGATGTGGTAACTCTACACTTACATTTATGCTAAAATATTTTTCTTATTTCTTGGACGGAACCGTGGTTGCCATAAAATTGGTCAAGAACCAAAAGTCTGGATATTATGCAGTCCAAGTTAAACAGAATGAAGCCATTATACCAGGACCATGTATAAGAAGTAGAAGACCTTGCTTCCATGCATTTTTGTTTGATTTGGCTATATTATTGTGAATAAGTAGTCACCATAATTAATGCCTGTTTCAACTGCAACTTGAGAATGGCTTGCCTTATATACCTTATTGCTGTTTGCAACCAAGTCTCCAGTAGTGTTGCTACATTGCCACCTAGTGGCAGATAAATGCACCAGAAAACATGGCTGGAAATGGGGTAGAAATACACAGGAGAGTTAAAATACAAATTTCAGAGCTGAAGCATTGATGGTGTTGTTTGCCTATGTAATCTGTGTAGTTTAGTGACCATTTTGTTAAGAATTACACTTAAATTAAAATTGGAAAAAAATACTATTGACCTGGAAGGACACTCAGCTGTCACTTTTGCCAGAATTAATCACATTTCTTCTGCATGCAGAGTAATGGATGCATTTAGATTTAATCTGAGATGATGGATTTTTTTTTTCTTACTTGATACATTTCTTCATAGATGCAAGGCCAGTTCCATGTGCAGAAACTTATCTGTCTAAACTGAGTTTTGGTTAAGGGATCACAGTTGCATAAAAGAGTACATGTTTGGGAATAAAGAAGACCCTGATTCAATTCACAGTACATTTAATGAAATTATATTGGACTGGATGACTGATAGAGAGACCGAGACTCTGCTGACTCTTGGAGACAAAGGGAACAGATGGAGCAGACAGTACTGAATATGATAGGTCAATGTTCTGACACAAAATCAGTCTTTATATAATTAAGTACCAGAAGCCAGCAATCAAAGAATTAAACCGTTCAGAACAAGAGTTGATATTCACCCTTTCTTTTCCACAGCACATAGCCTCATATTTAGAGCATATATGAAATGTTAGTCCCAGTTAAATTAATTCCCCTAGAATTGGATTTCATATAGTTGCCAGCTTAGTTCCCTGAACACTAGAACATTCAGGAATGATTTGTGTTTTAGGCCTACTTATTACAAAGCTTCTGTCATTACAATTAGAATTCAAGCTATGGTTACTGCTATGTCTATCCCAACAGTGAATTTTCGTCTTTTTGTGTGAAAAGTAGCTGTTCTGTCCCACAGTGATATCTGGCAGGTCATTGATTCATTTGCTGTCCATTTTCGGGGGGGGGGGAAATCCCATAAAATATAGCTACTCACAAGAATGGCTGAGTGAGAAGAACCATATAAGAAACTTTCTACTTCTTTCATTTCCTCCTCTCGCTTCTGTGCACGCAATCACAACACAAAAGAGAGCAGAATCACAAGCACTAGGGCTACACATACATGTCTATCCTCACACAGAGAGAGGCAACACTTTTAACTCTACCCTGATTAGATCCTAGCCGATGCATACAGATAGACACATCCTCCCATTAATCCCTATGGATGGAGGAAAAAGCACGTGCAGATGCAACCCATTATTTCATTACAAAACAGTAAAGGTTTCCCCTGTCCAGTCGTGTGTGACTGTAGGGGGTCTCCATTTCCTGGTAAGGAAGCCAGTGTTTGAAGACCCTTCTGTGGATATGTGGCTGGCATGAGTATATACAGAGGTGCACAGAACTCTGTTACCTTCCCACTTAAGTGGTACTTATTTATCTACTCCCATTAGCATGCTTTCAAACTGCTAGGTGGCAGGAGCTGGGAGAAGAATGGGAACTCACCCCATCATGCAGTACTTGGCTCTGAAACTGACAACCTGCTGGTTGACACGCCCAGCATCTTTACCGCTGGGCCACCACAGAAAAAAAAAACAGGCTACTACTTTGACCACTGTTGAAAAGGGGGTTGGAAAGAGATTCCAAAAGTCATGTTTTCTATGCTTCTGCTACTTTAAAAATTAGCTACAGAATAAACATACAGATCCAGGTTCCCTGAAGATGAGAAACTAGATGAGACCTACTGGGGTGATTATGTATAATTTATGAAAAATAATGTGTTTTGGATGTTGCAAATTTCTTTCCAATTGTTTCCAAAATGTAGAGAAAATTCTGCTTACTTTGAGTGTAGGCTGCAAATAGAGTATAAAGCGAAGACCGTTAGGTGTAAACTTTTTAGTTAATAAAGTAAAAAATCTCATATTTTGAGTAGCTATATCATACTGGCTTACTGCCATTAAATTGCAACACCCTTTGAACAACAGGGCTTCTTTCGTTTCCTATTTGCATTTAATCCGGAAAAGTTGACAGGGTATGACAAAAGGACTGCTGTCATTAATTTCCAGCATAATTAGTACCTACTGGGAAAAAAAAAGAAAGACTAAATCTCATTGCTACAATTTACAACTGAGCAAAATGGATGCAGACCCTACATTAACACTGGGAATTGGCACTATGATTATGTGCAGTGGCGTATAAAAAGCACATTACTTTGAGCAGATAAAATATTTAAGCTGGCTATCTGCAACTGGACAAATTGCAAATGATTAAAAAAATAAACATTTTTTACTCTGCATGTGTTTCATTGCTATGATGGCTGTAATTGTGCCTCACACAACGCTATTGGTAAAGGTAAAGTGTTTAATTTGTGTTCTCCTCAGTCATTAGAAAATTTAAGCATTTGCTTGGATCCTATGGACTGAAGGTGAGCACCAAATTAATGAAGGCCATAGCCGGCTGTGTTCCTATCTTGAGGCAAATTATGCATATTTTGATGAGAAAGAAGCAGTAATTGAATCTTCCTGGATTAAATTTTATGTGGCCATAAACCTACTATTAGTCCAGCAGCTAAATTTAATAATTCCTCAATGATGGTTCCATCCCTTAGCTGCTTTTGTTGTTTTGTCCCTTCTTCCTGACACACAAAATGAGAGGCACATATTAAGCCCAAAACAATTGTGAGATGACAGAATATTCCAGAAAGATGGGACTGTTTTCAGCCATGGCACTAATTCCCCTGGGATGCTTGCTTTTAACTTACCTTTTAATCACAACATGTTTATACACCATTTATTATTACTAGGAGTATAGGATTAATTCTCTCTCCAAGTTCAACTGTCTTAACCAAAATGAAGACCCTGCAAATGATTTCAAACTAAGCTAAGCAAAACGTACAGAGATTTCATCACAGTTTTATAGTACATATGTACTATATGACTCTGTGATGCGTTTCTTTGGAACTATATTTAACATGTAAGATTTCTCTTAAATTTATTTATTTATTTGGTTCTTTCGAGTTGGTTTTTAACTTCTGGCAATTGCCTGGACAAGTCCCGGCAATTTTCTTGGCAAGATTTTCAGAAGTGGTTTGCCACTGCTTGTTTCCTAGGGCTGAGAGACAGTGATTGGCCCAAGGTCACCCAGCTGATCTTCATGCCTAGGCAAGACTAGAACTCATGATGTCATGGTTCCAACAGACAGAGACGAATAAAGCAGAACTCCGAGGCTTGCAAATTCTTCAAAGAACATGTTTATTAGTTACAAAGTATCGGCACATCAAAAGTGAAACCAAGTCTGGAGACACATGTAACAATTCCCCAATACAAAATTTAAAAATCCCACTCCTAGAACTATGCAAGCACTACGTTCCCCAATACATCTTCTTGGAGGGCTTTTTACGCAATGCCCAGCCTGAGTCTCAGGAGCAGCTGATGACCTTGGTTCCCACAAAACATTATTTTGACTAGCGAAGCACCTGGGCAACCCCACTCCCTCCATTCTATGTGGCAACCGAAAATGAGTAGGAAAAATGGCTACAGCCATGTTCATTAGTAGAGTTGACACATGGTCTCCTGATTTCTAGCCTGAGGCCTTAGCCATTAACCAAACTAGCTCTTTTTCCTTTTTAATTATCTTTTATTTTATTAATAATTTCTGGAGTATTTTTATCCGCAATGTCTACTATCAGCCTAGATGGGCTTTTCTCATTACTTTTTGGCTCGCACACAAATACACCTTTCCATCTCAAGATTTATACTATCTCTCCTGTTTGACTCCTCTGACACCAAGTTTAGAACTACATGATGCTGACAAAGAGGGGTGTATTATTACACAGAATCAGATGGCCATCAAGTAGTGATCCAGGCTTAGGTGAAGCACTGATGAGTAACTGGTATGCTTCCATATTGTATTTCCAGGGGCAATAACAAAGCTAAAGAACACACAATTATTTTTAGCAGACAAGCAAAACATAAGACAACTTTTCCTAAGCAAAGTGTCATACCGCCCATGGCTGGGGAGTTATGGAATAATTACCTACTTATTTTCAGAGCAAAAGGCTGGGGAACCTTCACATAAACAAATGCATAGACAAAAATGAAAAATGTGAGAAGAGATTTCTATTATGAGGAACATATAGTGTGAACTGGATGTATCCTTTTGTCACTGGATGTAAACTTTTATGTATCCCAAACTAAGAATGATATTTGGCAAGTCTTCTAAGCTTGAGCTCCTTATTGTTTCACACCTATAGACAAAGTCTTGACAGACTGAGGACTCTACTATCTGCCTCTACAATATATTCTGTAAACTATTAGGGAGGGGTTGTCTTCACCATCTTTTTCTCACACATAATATCTGGATTGAGTTGCTTCTTACTCCCCAGGAATGAACTCCCTCCCTCCTGGTGATCCACCTCCTTACTACATTCCATCACATCTTTCTTTAACTAGAAAATTCTGCTTGAATGAGTCCTGTCCAGTTGTTTTTCATGGTTTCCTTTTGTCTCGCATGCAGGAATTGTTTATAGTATATTTTCTGCTGGAGGCAATCCTGTGCAACTGTCAGTGTGGAATTGGATACACAGGTAGATGGTAGCAAGAGATTTTTTGGAATTAACAACCTTGCTTGTCATGTCAACCCATGGCGTGGATTGGAGTGATATCATCTTTGTTTCAAGGGTGCACTATTACTCTGAATTAGATGCTGGTGGAACTCTTAGATAAGGGTGTTACAGTTTTCTTACAGTGCATTAGGAAACTCAGCTGATGTCAAGATTCATTGAAGGGTCTTTAGAAGATCTTGGCTTGGTACTTGAATCAAACATACTATCAAGCACAGGAAATCAGGAATCCAGACAGTTCAAGTGAATATATACAGTAAGTTTATTGCATGGTAAAGTTCTCTACAAGAATCTGAACTACTAACAGTTAAAGCGAGTTAGTGGCAGATAAGTCAACAGAATTCAAGGTAGACTGGACTTGGGTGTCTTGTAGGAACAAAGGGACTTGAGTCTGATGAGGCATTTGACCCCTCCCTCAGGCTCAGCCTGGTCATCTCCTATCAACAATTTTTTCAAATGGATGGCATTGTATCCATTTCTTTGAGGATCTGTCAGAACTACCCAACAATATAATGGCAGGTGATAAAAGAAGTAGGAATAAAATAAGGAAGGGCAAAAACAGTACAAACAGCAGCATTCTGAACACAACTCAAAGAGTAAAGTGAGGTCTGGGGTTACCAAGCCACCAGGTTACTACAATAATCCAAACACAACATAATCAGATCATGAACTAACCACTTAGCCATTTTTATAATGAAGAGCAAGCTATTCATCCTACAATCAATCATTAAGGAAATGAGGTAAAAGTTATGTTTAGCTTCTTCTTGATCCTCACTGCTGTCATCAAATGGATGTCTTTGTCATTTACCATCCCCATTATTTTTAATAATTTATATTTTATTTTAGATTTTTAAAATTTATTAGTACTGTACAAATTCTTCGAATGAAGTATTTTTAAGGCATTTAGGAGCATGTATGAAACATATAGAAATACCATATCTGAGCTGAAAAAATCTGAATGACCACTAGATTGGAGCAGCAGTAGGCAGAAAACTGCTTGTAGCCCATTTAGTGATTGTTACAGCCCAGATATGATAGCTCTAAGGAAGTGTTTATCTGAATTATTAGACAAGCAATGTCTTTTGAACTGCAAGGAGCAGTCTTCTAATATGGTATGCAAGCCTGAAGAAAGACTGCTTTAATGATACCAAAATGAAGTGCTTAATAAACTCTGACTCTTTAAAAGGATTTGCATAACCCTTTAAAATATTCTGCTGGTTCAGGGTAAGTTTGGACCACATAATATTCTCAAAAAAAAAAGGTGTGGAGGGTGAAGAAGTGTTTAATTTCTGTTGTTCTTTTCCTCTAGGTTCTAAAGAACATTGATAAATGAAAGTGCAAGAAGTAAGATGAAGTGAATGCTTGAAACAGAATGTTTGTAGAATGAAGCTCTGCTGAGGTAATGACAGCTGGACTTTGAAGGACATGCTCCTATAATGGAATGTAAAACTGCACACTCATTTCTACAAAGTGGCTAAAGTCTGTAGTTTCTTTCTTAGACATACTGAATCCTGACACTTTTTCTTCAGTGCCTGCATTTGTTTGCTCTGACTTTGAATCATGTACTAGATCTGCTGTGCTCATCCCTGTGGTGTGGCAAACTGGTATACTTGATTCTGACAGATGTTGATCTGGCTTTTGACACATGTTACAATTTCCCTCAGATCCATTAGTGCTTCGCTGCTGCTTCCAACCATGACGGATGGATGGACGGACGGACGGACGGACGGATGGATGGATTGATGGATGGATAGGCAGACATATAGTCAAACAGATAGGACTGATTTATAAAACTATAAAATAGATAGTTCTCTGAAAGAAATTCTATGGGAGTGATTCATAATGCCCACTTCCAATGAAAAATGGTAAATTCCTAAATATTTTACCAGTTTGGATATTGATTATATAGTTGTGACCCATATAAGCTTTACCTATGGACAACAGCTCAATTTCATAAATTCCAGCTAAAATGTCACTTCTGAACTTTCAACAGATAAAGGTAGTATATCAAAAGAAATCACTTTATTTTTATAAAACTTCTTTTTATTTTACTCTCTTAAGACTTCATAAATAGGCTGTGTAGAAAGATGTATATAATTGGATCTTATGGATGAAATGAGTAGTTGTAGTAACAATTAATATCATTACTGTTTTGCAATTATTGTGATCCTTCATACTCTTTTCCCTTGAGTGTGGCCCTTCCAGCAATTTGCAGTGGAGAATTCACCTTTCTTTCTGAACTGCAGACTGCCTTCTGTGTTCTCTATTTTTGCACATTATGATTTAAGAAATGCACATGCAAACGTTAGTGACAAAAAATATGTCAAACAACTCTGACCCTGAATGAAAAGCATTGTCTGTGAAAGAAAGATCACCGCATTGTAAGGAGTGCACCTCTTTCCAAAATGATACATGTCATAATAATAATAATAATAATAATAATAATAATAATAATAATAATAATAATAATAATAATAATAATAATAATAATAATAATAATAATAATAATAATAATAATAAAGTTGGAAGGGACCTTGGAGGTCATCTAGTCCAACCCCCTGCTCAAGCAGGAAACCCTATACCATTTCAGACAAATGGCTGTCCAGTCTCTTCTTAAAAACTTCCAGTGTTGGAGCATTCACCACTTCTGGAGGCAGGTTGTTCCACTGGTTAATTGTTCTAACTGTCAGGAAGTTTCTCCTTAGTTCTAGGTTGCTTCTCTCCTTGATTAGTTTCCATCCATTGCTTCTTATCCTGCTTTCAGGCTCCTTGGAAAATAGCTTCACTCCCTCTGAACAGAAATTTAGCCCAGAACAGTCCCTTTTGCCTTTGAAGTGGAAGAGAGGATAAGCGGACTCTCTCTAAGACTAATGAAAAGAGGAACAAATCCTGCCAAAAATATCTGTGGCTCATAGAAATTTTATGAAGGTTTTCGTTAAAAAGAGTTATGGTTCTCCTTGATGACTTTAACTTAATTTGCTTTCATCTGAAAGATTAAATTGCAGCAGGAGTTGGAGCTAGTTGATCATCAGAGACCCAATCCATGAGGATTGCTAAGAAAAAGAATTGGTCATAAGATGGGATTCAGTTCCACAGAGTCCAGCTGAGGTCTCTAAAAGCCAGACAGAATCTTCAAAGACTAGTCTGAGCTAAGTTTCTGTTCAGCCTTAATCAGACCTTTTCTGTAACAGTACTGGCCTGGAGAATACAGTAGTGAAGCTGTCCTTTGGTTACTCACAAGGGAGATAACACTGAGATTCTGCCTTAAAAACTTCTCATCTGACTCATTTGCCTAAGTCAATTCGAGAGAAAATATTTGCACACAGTAACCCACCCCCTTTCCATCACTTCTAAAAAGGCCCCCAAATCTAACTTTGGTTAATATTGTTGAATGCAATCTCTGAGTTGCCATCATACTTACTTGCACATCACTCTTCATTTCCTTTCTGACTAGACATTGAAAATAGTGGTTGTTCTGTTCTCAACACAGGCATGGAGACGAGGCAGTTTATGCAAAAAGATGTTCTTTATTTGGTACTTGCACTGAACAGAAGCAAGCGAACAATGGCAACATGCCCTTTTATACTTCCCCTGCAAGGGAAGGCTCAACCAATGAATGCAGGCCATTCTCCCGCCTCGCGCATGCGCACGAGGCTGGAGACAGCCTGTCTGGGTCCCGGGCAACTTATGGGCTGCCCGGGTCTATACAACCGGTCCCGGGCAAACACCTGGTCTGCCCAGGCCTCTGCAGTTATCCTGCAGGTTGCCTGTGCCTTGCTGATTGACTCAGCAAGGCTCAGGACACAACAGTGGTTTTGCAAACTTCTGTAGAAAAATCATTGCTATCTGATAAAAATGAAACAGTGTGAAAACAAAATCTTTTTATAAATGGGAGTGTGGCCTCTACAAGCAATCATGATAATTGCATGTCGTTAATTTTATTGTATTTGCCCTTGCCATGCTCAGTTCTTTGTACTACCTTAGTTCACTTTTAAAAGTGTTATTCTTAGCATCAGAAACTAAGAATACCCAGATTTAACTCTCTCCTTGATCATAGAAGTTCACTGAGTAACTTTGGGTAAGATATTCCCAGCTGAAATAATTTCAACAGGTGGTTCCTCTGAGGACAATCTGGAGGAGGGGGGGACTATGTATGTCCCATTGAGTCCCTGAATGAAAAGTAGGGCATAAATAGATAAATGAGTGGAATTGGGGCTAGTTAAGACTACACCCTAGGGACCCTTTGGCTGAAATCTCATTTGAGACTGAACTTATTAGGTGGTGTAGGGTAAAATTGGAAGACTTAATTTGCAGCTCTGGGGATATAATTTGTACCCCAATATGAGATGTATGGGAGGGAGAAAGCGTGTATTTGCAAATTTAATGAAATGATTTAACAGGCTGCTCTGTAAACTAAGCAAAAGCAGTCAGACACCTGGAATCACAGCCACACCTGAAGTCAAAAGGCACTAACAAAATAAGTGAAACATTAACTGCAAAAATTCACACTAGCTGCAAGTGTGTATCAGACAGGTAGGAATTGTCGGCATTTAGCACAGGGGATCAAAGTAGCAATAACTGGTAACCAGTAAAAATAAAAACTTAAAAGCAGATACTAAGGTCCTTTGTTTAAGTGAAGCCTATGCTGTGTAGAAAAGTAATTTAATCTATCCTTTGATTAATATTTTAGTATGCATAAATTAACTCAATCAGTAAAAGTAATATCAGTCATGACCCTGTTGACCTATTATACTGTTCCTAATTAACTGTAATTGCAAAGTACAGTAACCAATCAAATGGAAGTAATGATTTGCATACGCCTATAATGAGGGTTTTTAACCCTATCTCTTTCCACACATTGCCTGTTGCCTTCCAGGACCATGTTTGCCAATAAATCAGTCTATGCTTCAGTGTTACTGTGTTCTGTCTCTGGTTCAAACATACCATATAATGGAATTCTTTCTCTTTCAGTGGCCTTAAATCTCCTAAGAATTCCAAATCAAAAGAGTCACTCTGGATAGCAAGATGAGCAGCATATAAATTTAATAAATAAATAAATGAACCACTAGTTGTTGCTGAAGCTTAACAACTCAAATATGGTCAGACTGCAACTCCTGACTTAACAACATTCATTCAGTCACTCTTACAATGGTGCTGAACAAAGGGTGGTGACAAATGGTCTTCTAAGTTACAGCCGTTGCAATCACATAATCAAAATTTGGTTGCTTAGCAATCAGCCCAGGTTTACAACCATAGCATGCACTTCAATTCCCCTGCCCCAGCTACGTCCCCCCAATGCTGCCACTCTGCACTCAGCTGCTGCCACCTACCCCTGCCAGCCCTGGATGACCTTTGCCATCTTCTCCCCTCTGCTGCTGGGTGAGGGCATGGCCCTGGGATGTCCACAACAAGCATGGCAGGGTGGCAGAGACTTGTTTGCCAAAGGAAGCTTTCTGGACCTTGCTGGAGAGGAGGCAGTGGGATGGAGCCAGTGGAGGAGGCAGAGCAACAGGGCAGGCAGTGACTCCTCTGGTGGAGGGGATAGCAAGATGAAGCAAACGCAAGCATGGCAGGGCAGAAGGCCTCATCTGCCAAATGTTAAGTTGGGGTGTAGGAAAAACATGTGGCTCTCTAGGCAGAATGGTTGCAGGCTAAAGATGATGAGGCTTACAATCGAAGAGCAACTAGCAGGCAGAAGGGGACAACTCGCCACAGCCAACTTGCCATGGCCATGGAACAACTCGCCACAAGACAACTAGCTGTAGGACCATTCAATAATACAATTTAATTATTTAAAATAATTTTAAAAATATTTTAATTTTTGTCATTCACATTTCATTTGGCATCCTTTCTTTAATGATTCTATTCCACCTTTCTTCAATATTAATGTAACTTTTGTCCCATGGCACATTGTCCTGTGGTGAATTGGCCATGATGAGTTGTCCTGCAGTGAGTTGATCATGGCAAGTTGGCCACGGAGAGTTTGCCATGATGACTGTGGCAAGTTGGCCATGGTGAGTTCTGCTAAACCAGGGGTCTTCAAACTTGGCCCTTTTATGTGCACTTCAACTCCCAGAATTCCTCAGCCAGGCACACTGGCTGAAGAATTCTGGGAGTTGAAGTCCACAAGTCATAAAAGGGCCAAGTTTGAAGACCCCTTTCCTAGACCCACTAGTAGGTCACGAGTTCCTTTTACTGCTTAGAAACTTTGCAAAGTTCAAAGCAAATAATAGTAATCATACAGGACTTTTTGCATAACATGGATTGGCACCTACTTTAAAACATGTGTTTCTGTGACAGTTTCAGGCAGGGCAGTTTACTGTACAGATGTGTGATTCAGCTTTGATCTGATTTGACAATTTAAATCACTTGGAGAAAGTGCTTAATTTTCTGAACTATTCAGACAAAAAAAAAAAGAACATTGCTTCTAAATTGTCAAATCTATTCAGAGGCATCTGATTCAATTCAATAATTCAATTCAATTTCCAATCTGATTCAGGAAGTCTGTTCAGTTCAGAGATTCAGTCAAATTGGCTTCAGATCAACTCTCCAATTAGAATTTTTACACAGCTTCATCTTAAAACTTGGCTGTATGACACTGGGATAATTGTAATAAAAATATATTTGTTACTCCCCACAAAAAAAGATACCGAATTTTGTAATATTTGCACATTTATATATAGACACACACATTTCAAAATCATTTCTGTAATTGAAATAGGAATGTAGCATATGTCACCATAGTGAGGATTGTGTGCTAGTGACTTATGTCATTGCCTGTTCATTATGTTCCCTGGATACTAACTACTGATGGCAATTCAGCCCCTGCCCTTCTCTTTCTCCCATTGTTCCTTTCTTTTAAGCTTTAAAGGAATAATGTCCTTTGAAATAGACACCTGTCCTCTATAGAGAAGGATGTTGAGATTTCTCACCTTGGGTGAGAAAGCAGCTTTTAAAAGTGACGACAAGCAAAGAATAGTAAATTATCACTTAGTAAGAGATTTTTTGTGACCTCCTATTGAACACAGGCCATTAGTGACAAAAAAAAACAAAAACAAAAACAGAGACCTCATTACTTTGTTCTTTAAGCAATGGAGAGAAACCAAACATTATAATAGCATCCCCTCATCTGCACCCATATAGTTTTCTAAAGATTCCCAACTTGCTGCTGCTGCTTTCTTTTAAGGATTTTAAAAATAAGTATAATATTTTGTCCACAAAGATAAAGGATGTTATATTCGATATTCGATATTTGATTATATTTGATTTTGCTAAAAGTCACTTTAGATATATGTAAAGTTGAAATACATATTACTTGTATTTATTAACTTTGGTGGCTTGCTGTGAACAATTTGCATTGGTCCTTCTGAACAAAGTTGACCAAATTGGAGTCTTGGAGTCCTAGTGGACAATCACTTAAATATGAGCCAGCAGTGTGCTGCAGCTGCCAAAAAAGCCAACACAGTTCTAGGCTGCATTAACAGAGGGATAGAAACAAGATCATGTGAAGTGTTAATACAACTCTACAATGCCTTGGTAACGCCACACTTGAAATACTGCACCCAGTTTTGGTCACCACGATGTAAAAAAGATGTTGAGGCTCTAGAAAGAGTACAGAGAAGAGCAACAAAGATGAGTAGGGGACTGGAGGCTAAAACATATAAGAAACGGTTGCTGGAATTGGGTATGTCTAGTTTAATGAAGAGAAGGACGAGGGGTGACAGAATAGCAGTGTTCCAATATTTGAGGGGTTGCCACAAAGAAGAGGGAGTCAAGCTATTCTCCAAAGCACTGGAGGGCAGGACAAGAAGCAATGGATAGAAGTAATGAAGGAGAGAAGCGACCTAGAACTAAGGAGAAATTCCCTGACAGTTAGAACAATTAACCAGTGGAACAACTTGCCTCCAGAAGATGGAAGTTTTTAAGAAGAGATTTGTATGAAATGTACAGGGTTTCCTGCCTGAGCAGGGGGTTGGACTAGAAAACCTCCAACTCTGTTATTCTATTCTATTCTATTCTAAATTCAATTTGACCTGGACATAGGGATGTAAGCTTGACAACCATTTGACTTATTTTGGATTCTTTCAACTCATACATTTTAAGGAGATGGACAGGATATATGGAGGGATTGTTAATTTTAAAAAATTAAAGTCGTATTTGATATTTGTTAAAAACTGCAAACATATAGGTTTCCTCTACTATCAGAGACTGACATTTGATATGTGGAAGAGAGCCTTCTTCTGCACTGTTTCCAATAACATCCACTGCCTTGGGTATTTCCCCTACTCTCATTTTCTTTAGAAAACAGCCAAGATATTTGCATTTTCTATTTTATTAATCGATATCTGATTTGTTTTCAGCTTACAATTTTACTTTTATTTCTTAGTTTTACTTTTTGTGCTCTGTACAATTTTATTTATTGCTAGCTACCTTGAAATTGAACAAAAAGGTGGCATAGAAATCAAATCAATAAACAAACAAATCCTGCAAAAGCCTTCTAACCAGAAAAATAGAAAGGCAATATAAGTGGTAAATTTGACCTGTTAGAATTCTGTGGGCTGAAAGCAAGAATCTAGTCCTGGAACCTCAGCTTAAGCACCTTATTCTACAGTCATCCTTCCATATATTAGGAAAGCTCTCTATGTCTCAAAAATGCTCATCAAATTCCTATATACAAGTTCTTCTTTTCACTCCTGTGCAATTAGGGTTAATGTGTGATGAAAATAAGAGGCAGCTGAAACACAGGGAAAAAAACACTGTCAAACCAAGGAGATTTCTTTTCAATCATTCAAGCAAGTCACCTTCCTCTCATTAATGCAAATTCTAGATTGTGCCACAGCTAGTCCTTTCCAAGAGGTTGGAAAATAACTGTTCTGTCTGAGGATAATGATGAAAGAAGCAGGTTCGGCCTCTCTCTTTAATGCCATTGTCAGCTTCACTAGCTAGTTTTATAAAGAGGAATTCAGATGGTACCGAAAACAGCCTCAGTTGCCTGCCTATTGGGAGTGTCTGCGCTTATATTGAATGAGGTTCAATACAATGGAGAGTTCCCTTGAGTCCCTTTCATTGTGACAGTGATCTCGGGAAGTATATTACTCCCAAAATGTTCTGTGCTGCTATGGCTGTCTCTGTGCATGCCAGAAATGTGCAGCATATGGCTCAAAAGCTGCCTGGGTTCTGCCTAGCAGATGTCTCGGGCATAGCTTGACAGGAGAAAAAAAATGTAGTGTCACTTCCCACACCTTTCCCTTTGGCTGGCTAATTGCTATTTATTAAATGGTCGGCTGCTGAGAACTTCAGAGAACTTCAAATGGAATCCCAGTCAACAAATTCTGGAAGAAATATGAAATGTTTCTTCAACAGCTGAAGTCAAGCAACTGAGGCCACCATTGCTGCATACCAAATTAAGCTCCTATTTTGAAAGTCAAGGCAAGAGTATCATCAGACATGAAATATTGCAAGGATGTGTGAAACAAGAAAAGTCATGCAGATTTCTGTCAAAGGAATGGTCTCTGTAAGCACAAGGTAAACTCCAGTGGATGAACGAGAGAATATGGCATGTTAATTTGGCATGTTAAAGGGGCCTTAAGTAGGCTTCTGTTCCACCAAACTCTGCCACTTTGGAGAGATAAGTATGATATAGAGAGTGTTTAACAGCCATAAATCTCATTGGCAGAGTTGTACTGCTGCCCAAGAGTCTTATGCTGGTGGTCTTCCCTCCCATATTGCTGACTCTCCAGCTGCTAATAGGAAGGCACAAGACTTAGCATCCATTTATTGATCTTTTTGCATTTGTCTTTCTTGATGAGAGGAAAATGTTTAGCGCAACAAGCAGCCACTGTACATCTGTCCCTTGTCATGGCTGGAAGAGGTGGGGATGGTGATTGCAGCAGAGGGTGATGAGTTGGGATTTCCTGCCACTGGGAAACCTCTTGCCTCACCACTTCAGAAGAAACCTTGCAAAACTCTATTTTCAGTATAGCTGGAACTAAGATTTCTTTCTAAGGCTTACCTACAATCTCCCAAGTGGTAAGGGACCCCTCCCCAAAAAAGGAAAACTATTTCCTCCCACCAAAGTTACTATCAAGGATGAAACTTTGGCAGCTATGTGCCTCTGCGTTTCAACTTGTCTTTAGACTAAGGGAGGGGAAGTGTTACTTTCGAGTGGGTTAGATGGAGAAAAGAAACTTCTACAATTCCGCTGAAGACCGTGAGAGCCTGAAACCTTTTCAAGGACACCATAACAGGTGTGGATTTTAACAGACGGTTCCCATAATAAACTGAACTTGTTTACATGGACTATGTAAGACGTTGGGGGTCTTACATATACATATACATATAAAACATAAATACCAACCACTAAAATCCAATTACAGATGGGGACGGTGGGGGCAGAGGGGGGAGTTGGGAATTTTTTTTAAAATAACATTTTTAATACAGTTAAAATCCTTCTGAGAACTGTGGCATATAGGGCATCACCTGATATTACTGACTCATAGTTTATGGCCAATGGTATTTAAATATCACATCCGTTAGTTCTCAAGAGCATCATCTAAAATTCTCACAAAGAGATGAATTTTCTCCTTCTCTAGAAGATTATTATATACTATACTCGTATCAATTTGAAGTACTTTTACTGAAGTATTTAAAAATTATCTAAAACAAAAATGATCCTTCATGTCAATCTTTCTCAACAATAAAAATTGTTAGACTGTAAATTATAATTTCTATAATTCATGTCCATTGGCCATACCAAGAACAGTTGGGAGATGCAGTTCAAAACATCTACTATGTTGGAGAAGTCTCCCTTAACCTAACAATTTTTTATATTTTTAGTGGATTTTGTTTCTGCAGTTATTTGTTATCCCCACCATCTTTTCACCACTTCAATCAGGGTTAGAGAGCAATACCAATAGTCAAGAGAAGATAGAATCATCTCAGATTCTTGTAAGCTCAGAATGCACCCCTTAGTTGATCTGTATAATAATTCTTTCTACATCTAGTATGGGAAGTCTATAAGGATCAATAACCCTGAGCAAAAAAAATAAATAGAAAGTAAATTGTAAGAGAGCAGTTTGCTGATGATTTTTCATTCATTTGAATTTCCCAGGGGAAAGCAGATACCTATTAGGAAAGAAAGAAATCTAAGCTGCCACCACCACAAGTTATGTGTGGCATTTCCTATAATGTAGGAAGCCTACTTTGATAAATCTCAAGATATAATGTTTTGTTAAATAAGGAATATTGGATTTTATTTAATTTTATTTGGTTCAAAGCAACCTATTTCCCTCAAAGTTCATTTTTTCTCCGATGCCCCTTCAGACGTTTAGCTGGACCTCTCCTTTATTCCTTTGTCCACATTTCTAAAGTCTTATTCCTTTCTTTAAACTTGACACCCATTTTGAGTTTTTTTCTCTGTTTTCTTAATAAGTTGTAGATATTACTTTAAACAGATTTTGGTGTGAATTTGTGTTAGAGTTTTCTGTATTTTTTTCCTTCTGTATTTTTTCCTTCTATCTAGTGGTTGTCTATTTTTTTACAGTCCAGTCCAGCTACAGTCTAGCTAATTCAAGAACAGAAGACCACCGGAGGAGCAGCAAGAGTGGCAAAAGTTCTTCCACCAATAATAGAAAACATGGGGTGGATTTCTTTCTTATCATAAAGAAAAAAACATTTTTGTTTAAACTAGAAGCGGCACCCTATTTATTTTTTGAAGCTGGGCTCTACTCTGATTAAGGGCAAAATTTCAACAGATGACATATTCTCCAACTTTATCTGCAGGAATTACCAGGTAGAATTAATATGATGCTAATTTCTGTAGATAAAAACATGCCAACAAAATACACTTAAACTATTATTATTAAATAGTTTGGTATGGTTATTTCACACTTCTGAGAGAATGCTTAAGGCAGCAATTAAAAAATAAAAATGTACCCTTAAATCCTTTTAAAATGACCCTAACATTAAGGTACAGTAAACAAATTGATCACAATTAGTCCAATTATCCTTTTAAAAGCAAAATTGGACTTTTAGCATTTAGAATAGTCACTAGAATTAATTTGGCCAACCATATAATCATTTCAATAATAAATACATTTTTTTAAAAAAAAAATCCATTGGCTGATTGCCTATGAATTTTCAGAGTTGAAGTCCCAACATGTATAGAGGATATACTGTATACAGGTATCAAAAAATAATTATCTCAAGTTTTCAGTTTGGAGTTTTATTGTTTTATTTTGGTTTTGCTTTTCAAAAAAAATCCTTATTAAATTGAAAGCATGGGACAATAAATGAAGCTTGTACAATGGTCTTTCAAGCATTTCAGCTGTTAAGCTCCAACAGTTTTCAATTAATGGGAAAGAACGTCACTGTTAATGCTGGAGTGCCATCTAGTGGGAATGGTTCATTGAAGTACTATGCTCCATAGGAATGCTTTCAAAAGAAATTAAAAAGTTATTTTTAGAGCTGTGCCATGCCTGAATATAAGCTTTCTTGGAAAATAAAAAAAAATGATGCAATGTTACAGCCCAGTGCTTTGTTTGGAAGTCCACCAATTTGCTGGGAAAACCCTCAAGTTAAACAGGTGTGGACAGGAATGTCCTACATTAGTTTTAGCGTGAAGTAACAAATAGCATTTTGATAAATTTTGCTTTGTAGCTGATCACATGTCCATAGCAGCCACTTTGTGAATTGCTGGTATGACTCTCCAGCAATCATCTGTCCACTATATAAAAAAAAAGTGTAAGAAATCGCACACTACATTTTATTAGATTCATGTCTGATCAACATACAAAAGATTTATGGACAGAACTTGTTTTGTTGGAACATAGCTATGCATGGCAAAGAACAGGAAGTTGCTGCTGTAAATACTGGGGAAAACTATAACATACATTTTCAGAGCTTGAAAGAAGCAATCATTTTTTGTCCCTGACAATCGGATGTTACCTGATACCAGCAATACTTAATATTAACTATGCTTTCAGCCACATTGCAGTTGTCATGATTTAAATATGTTGGGCTAAGTTTTCAATTTTCTTGCTTCCTTTTTTTCTTCTTTTTAAATAACATCTTTCCTGATAAACAGCGCTTGGAGGACTCAAAGGATTTCTCAAACGTTTGTATTATTTTGCTTGGCCCTAAGGATTGCCAGGTCAATGTATGAATTATTGCCAACTTTGCAGTAATTATTTTTGAAAATAAATCCTAATAATATGCATGGCAGAAACTGAACTAGTCTGTAGAAAGAGAGAAGGGACTACTTGACATGAAGCTACCCTTTATCATAAAAGTCTTGTAATCTTTACCTGTATGGTACCATCTATACCAGACATGTCAAACTCACAACTTCACGTGATGTCGCACGACATATTGGAACTTTTTCCCCATTGCCGGCAATGGGGTGGGCGCAGTTTCATCGTGGCGCGTCCGGCCTGTGGGCCGGCAGTTTGACACCCCTGATCTATACTTATTGTAGCAAACCAGAAACAACTTTATGGCGCTTTGAAATATATTTTAAACTATTTAAATATATTAAACTATTTGTAAAATAGTTTAATGGAGTTCTTTCAGCTAGGAAAGTTCATGCATTAAATGTGTAAAGCATTTCAAATAATATGTGTTGTTTTATAAGTGAACATTTATATTAACATGATCAATTTAATTGAACATTTGTCATTGAGGATAATGACCCTGAGTATTGTACATAAGAAAACACAGTGGCAAGATTATTCCAGTCTATATACTTAAGGCATATGAATATTTCGTGTTTCCCCAAAAGTAAGACCTACCCCGAAAATAAGCCCTAGCATGTTTTTTTGGGGTGGGCCTAATATAAGCCCTACCCCAAAATAAGTCCTAGTTTGGGGGCAAAGCGCATACCTAAAAATCAAGCTAGGGTGGGGGTGGGGGATGGAGCTGCCCCACGTGCCCCGTACCCACTTACCAGGCCTCCCATGAATCGACACCTGCCTCTTCTCACTAGCCCATTTCTTCTGCGGCATCCCCTGGCCTGCATTTCACAGTCAGAGGCCTTTCCAGATTCAATCCGTAGCTCGGTTCTCAGCTGCAGAGGCCTTCTGGAAAGGCCTCTGACTGCAAAATGCATGCAAGAGCTCCATTCTCAGTTGCAGAAGGAAGCTGCTCCTTCAGCCACAGAAGTGGGCCGGCTGGGCGAGGCTGTCAGTGCTGCCACTGAGAGGTGAGTGGAAAAGGCACCCCCTGAAAATAAGACCTGGTGCCTCTTTTGGAGGCAAAAAAAAATAAGACCAGGTCTTATTTTGGGGGAAATATGGTAATTAACACCAAAGAGACCCGTGTTAATTATCCATCCAGTCTTATGACTAAGCATTAACTGGCTTCTCTTTTTGGCCTGACTCCAAAGCTTCAATTTGTGTTTAAACCATTTTTAAAGTATGAATTTAGTTTTAAATAAAATTACAGTTGAAAGAAGTTGCTGGAGATGGGAAAAGTTATTAACAGAGAAAATTACAGTAGTCTGCTCTGTGCTGGAGAGTTAATGAGATGGGGAAAAATGAGAGCATTTAATGTAAGGGCTTTATCTATTAGGAAGACAGTGATAAGTCCTGAATATATTTTAATGAATAGTTGGAACACAAGAATTAATTGTCACAGCTTAAATCAAGAGAACATTTACCTTGTGCTTTTATGCTGAACAATTATTAAGTTACTTTCTTGTTAAATTGCACAATTTTAAGACAGCACTTTCAAGATGTGTTGATTGCAAGTCCCATCATCCACATCCAGCACCATATATTGGTGCCATAATACAAAACATATAGTACAAAAAACAGTCAAGCTAGAAAGTTATTGCCTGATATACATAGATTTACAAAACTATGGCTGCAAATTTGTTATCTCTGCCTTCTCTAGAATTAAATGCCTACTTAAAGGTAAAATACCTTCTTTTGAGATTAAATTTGCTGAGGCATTTTGTCCTTTTGAATTAGCTGATGTGATTCCATCCACCCCAAAAAATACTATAATCAAATCCTTTTTCCTACAGAAAGTGATCCAATCTACCCAGTGCAATGAATAACCAAGGAAGTGGTATAAGAATTTGTGCTCAAGGTAAACCCCCTATTCCTTTAGAACACATTCTTCTCAAAGGGTGATTTGCCATTTTGATAGATCTGCCTTTTATTCCTTTGTTCATGCTTCATCTTTCAAAGCATAATCTGTTGCATCAACATTCTTAATTTTGGCTGATGCAGACTATACATTTTTTTTTTTAATATATTTTATTAGATTTTTATGGGGGTAGAAGGGTTACATCAAGGTGCGTAGGAAACACCGTGGAGATGGGTATATCAAACATCCAAAAGAACAATCACAGATATATAGCTCAAATTAATTCATTGAAAATTCCCTCTCTAATTCCCTCATATAGTCTTGCATATTCAAATTAATACATTTCTAAATAAACTTCAAACAATCCTATCAAATATCAATCACATTTCAATTATAGAAATCCAAGTCCTGTTTTTTGGCTTTACTAATTTACAATTACCATATTCCAATTAGCCTTAAATAGACATATTATTAACACTTTGGGTGTCCCTTTTTAACATAATGATTATGTCTAAAATAAGTATATGATTCCCGCAGTAACATTCTTATGTTTTCTTCATTAATACCATTTCTTCTCTTATCACCAATCCCTCTTATTCTTCTTCTATTACCAAATAATTATCTTATTTAAAATAAAAATATCAATCCACCAAATACATTTCTATCTGATTTAAATATATATTCTATCAATTCATCTATGTCTATAAAAAATCTTTTTAACCCAGTAGATAAAGTTTACCTCTCCAGTAATTATCATATCTAAGACAAAATATTATTACAAAGGATATCCTCTTACAGAATTCACATACTCCGTTAGTTATTAAATCAGTCAAAAACTCAAAAGCCTTTTTAAACCCATTAAATGAAACTTTAAAATACATTTTTAAATCTAACTCTAGGTTTCTTTCTGTGCCATAACGGTTTCCATAATAAAATTCCTGCATCATCAAACCACAATATTAGAAAGTCAGTATTCCTCAACGCTTCAAATTGGTCAAAGTTCTCTTCCCTTTCTTCTAATAGCCTTTGGATGATAGAAGCCGTTTTATTCCATGTTATAGTTACTAGTTGTTTATCCACATTATCACAATTTTCAATAACTTGTATCTGAGTGTCAGTCTCTGTTGATGTTGATGCTTCAGGCATCTCAGTTAAAGTTATTCTTTGATCATCAAGCTTCTCCATAGATTGCATTTGGGGTTGTATAAAGTTAATTTGTTCCTTAGTTTCCACAATTTCTCTCGGTGTAGTTTCATAGTTGAGTTGTAGACATGGTTCCTCTTTAGGTTGTACATATTGCTCACTAGTCTCTTTAGCGCCAATCTGCTCCTTCTCCACTGTTTTTCGGCCTATAACTTGATCCGTCAAAGTTTGGAAGTAAGAGTTCATATCCTCCGTGGCTTCCAAGATTTTTTCCAGTATAAGCTCATAGTCCAGCTGTGTGTTAAATTCCATGTCAGTGGTAAAAAGTTCTTTTAATCTTTTAGTGAAGGCTCTATTTCGTAGAAGTCAACAAATATTCACCTCCAATTCTCAATAGACCAAATCACCACACAGCTGTTTCAGTTATCTTGCTCTTATCATCCTTTGAAGGTCAAAGCCATACTCCAGCAATGAAAAAAATATACAGTTGCAGTAACACTTTTCGTCACAAGATGTCCTCAGCAGGCTATAAGGTCTTTCTTTCTTTCCAAGTTAATAGATTTTTTGTTTTTCACGTTAAAAAAATGAAGAAAGGCCTCTCCAAAATAGTAGACGCGTAGTTATGATAGTAATGATCAAGAATAGAAATATTTTCAGGCCCCCTCAGTATTCCAAAAATTGATTAGTCAATAAAAGTTAACTGGTTTATTTTTTTTTTCAATTCCCAAAGCTGTTTTTCCCAAGTGCCCAAACGCTGCTCCCTCACAGCAGGGAAGTAATTCAAATACAAAAGCTTTTTACAGGAGAGTAATTAGGGAAAGAAGGGGCAGGAAAGGTCTCACCCGGATTCTCCACGGGGGTTCTTTGTGCTTAGTTGTTCTTCTGGCTTTCGGCTGGTGCAGCAAAGTGATCGTCCATTTTACTGGCCGATCTTTTCTCCGACGGCCCTAAGGAGCTGGCTCGGACTGAGGAAGGAGCTGCCACCCTTCCCCAGTCAAACGAGGGCCTCCTCAATGGTGGTCACCTCTCCGGGGCGACTTTCGACCCGATTAAGGGTCTACCGGCGGAGGGAAAACAGCCGGTGGGAGAGACGGATCTCTCCGTGCGACTGCATGTGCCGCGATCCGGAACCGGAAGCCCAGACTATACATTCTTAATCAACTTTAAATACTTTTTAAATAGATATTTTGATGTTACTTTGATGCTTTGGAGAGTGTTAGCAGGAGGAGGAGAAGGATAACTGGAAAAGAGGACAACAGGGCAAAAAGAAAGACCTACTGTTTAACTTTCTTGACATCCGTAACAAATATTACAATGAAAAATTAAGAAATAATTATGTAGGCTACACATGTATGCAATTACTTTTTCCAGTATCAGAAAGATTATTTTTTCAGTTGTAAGTGTAGCACCACCCCCGTAGGGACCGCTAAAGTCCGGGTCCCCTTGGCCTCCTCTTGCCCCTGGCTGCCAGTCCAAGGGATCTCTCACTATGGCACCTTTGATTAACAGAGGTACCTAGTGCGGTGATGCTCAGTCACGGTCGACAGCCATTCACACGAGGTCGATCTCTCTTGGCGGTAGCTCACGTGGAATAATGCTGGTCAATCTCAGGCAGTCACAGCTTACAGGGGGCGATGGTAGTCAGTCCCTGGTAGCAGCAGCTTGCATACGATGATGGTAGTCAGCCCCTGGTAACAGCAGCTTGCGTGGTGTGAAGGTGGTCAATTTATCTCTGGAACTTGCAGGGACCTCCCTTCTCCACTCTCCTCGTCTCTCTCTGCTCTCACTCCACATAATCTTCCCCTACTCTGTACCCTTTGCCTCTTCCAGCTGGTTCTACAAAACCTCTCTATTTCCTCCCCCCCTCTCTCTCCCTCTAACTTTTCCCAACTAAAAATTATGTTCAGCCCGGTCAAACTCTTCCCTGCTCTTCCTCCACCCAGCTTGCTCCAATGAAGGGAAAGAAGTAAAACTTCCCTGACCTATCCTCTCTCCCTCACCTTCATCCGGCTTGCCTGCAACGGAAAAAAAAAACCCAGTAAAAGGCTTCAAAAACCCCTACTCTCTCTCTCTCTCTCTCTCTCTTCCTCTGGCTAATTCTCAACGGAACAAACTCCAGCCAGCCACTTGCTCCACCCGACGTCCCTAAATCGCCACCTTCCTTCTTCTTCCTCTCAGTCAGTTTCCTCCTCCTTTTTGACCCCTCCCAAGGGCCATGCCCCGCCGCCAGACCCACAGCAGCTGCCGGAGCTCCTCATTCCCCTGCCAGGTCGGCAGGGCTCCAGCAAAGCTTCTCAGCCGGCTCCAATCTCGCCCCTGCTCCGCTACATAAGAATGTGCTAGAACCAGTTGGGAGATAAAAGCCTTCAGGGAATAACTGATTAAGGTCTTGTTAATTTCAGTCAGAAGTACAAGCTAGTCAACGTGGAGGGTATTAATCAAGGTCATAGAGCAACCTTGTGGTTAGCAATTATTGTGACTTAGTCACCCTCAAGCTGAAGATAAGATAAAGATTTCCTAAATATTATTCGGCCAACATAATTCTGGTCTAAATTTTCTTTTCTGTAACTCAGTACCATCCAAGTAAGTTGGGATTGCAACCTTCAGAATTCCAGAAGAGACAGGGAATATTGATCCATAGACACTCACAATTGAAGTAGTAATTCACACTGCTTTGAGAAAAAATGCCCTTATAATGTTGGTGCCTCGATTATACATTCCAAAAGCAAAGAAATTAGTAGAACAAGGAAGACAATATAAACAGCATCTTTTTTTCTGCAGGCAAATATTTTTAGTCAAGAATAAAATCTGAAAAAAAATTAGATACAGAGCCATATATTACAACGATAAAGATTATTCTTTGCAAATGTAAGACATTCCCATCAGACTGCTCATTTAAAAAGGCTGTTGAGGGTTTCACTGATTTTCTGAACTACTTAATTTAACCCTAGTTATGAATAAATTTTAGGGATGGTGGGTATTAATTTCTCTTAATTTAATATGCACAATTTTATAGGAATCCAGTCTATTTAAAAGCACAGTGCATCATCTACAATAGCCCTTGCTACACTTTTCAATAAATATTCTATCTTATTCTATGTAGCTTAATTGCTGCTTATTATTTTTCCCTACAGTGATAATTTCCCATTTAAAAAGTATTTCCATTATATGTAACCTGGCGATTTGCCTACTATGGATCAATTTACTGAATACAATGTTATTCCTTAGCCATGAAAGTCAGCTGGGTGACCTTGGGCCAGTTAGTCTCTCTCAGCCAAATCCACCTCATAGGACTGTTATTATGGGGAAAATAGGAGAAGGAAGCTGTGTTGGATATAATAATAATAATAATAATAATAATAATAATAATAATAATAACAACAACAACAACAACAACAACAACAACAACAACAACAATAATAATAATAATAATAATAATAATAATAATAATAATAATAATAATAATAATAATAATAATAATAATAATAATAATAATAATAATAATAATAATAATAATGTTGGAAGGGACCTTGGAGGTCATCTAGTCCAACCCCCTGCTCAGGCAGGAAACCCTATACCATTTCCTGACAAATGGCTGTCCAGTCTCTTCTTAAAAGCTTCCAGTGTTGGAGCATTCACCACTTCTAGAGACAGGTTGTTCCAATGGTTAATTGTTCTAACTGTCAGGAAGTTTCTCTTTAGTTCTAGGTTGCTTCTCTCCTTGATTAGTTTCCATCCGTTGCTTCTTGTCCTGCCTTCAGGTGCTTTGGAAAATAGCTTGACTCCCTCTTCTTTGTGGCAGCTCCTGAGATATTGGAACACTGCTATCATGTCCCCCCTCGTCCTTCTCTTCATTAAACTAGACATACCCAATTTCAGCAACTGTTCCTTATATGCTTTAGCCTCCAGTCCCCTAATCATCTTTGTTGCTCTTCTCTGTATTCTTTCTAGAGTCTCAACATCTTTTTTACATCGTAGTGACCAAAACTGGATGCAGTATTCCAAGTGTGGCCTTACCAAGGCATTGTAAAGTGGTATTAACACTTCACGTGATCTTGATTCTATCCCTCTGTTAATGCAGCCTAGCACTGTGTTGGCCTTTTTGGCAGCTGCAGCACATTGCTGGCTCATATTTAGGTGATTGTCCACTAGGACTCCAAGGTCCCTCTCACAGTTACTACTATTGAGCAAGGTACCCCTATACTATACCTGTACATTTGGTTTTTCTTTTTTCTTTTTTTTATATAACAAGTTTTATTGAATTTTTTTGTTTTACAACCAAGTGCTTAGGACTCATCATGGAGATAGGGCACTCCATAGAACAAAGTAAAAAATATAATCATACATGAACAATTTAAATTACTTCTTTAAAGTTTCCCTCTCTATTTTATCAATCAAAAAAGAAAAAAGAAAAAAACAAAGAACAAAAACTATCAATAATATTTCCACCCGTTTTCAGGCTTAACTAACTTCAATTAACATATTCCAATTTGGCCTTACATAAACATATAGTATACAATTCGGGTATCCATATAATATAAATTGTTTCTAACATATACATATTACTCCAATTATTCACTTTATACTTCTCAATTAAATTCTATCTCTTATTCTATTCTATTTCACATACATATTTTATAAATGAACATGACTTTAAGTATTTTAAAACCATTTTACATTTTAGCCTGAATTCTTTCTAATTATTTCTAAAATAGACATATAATATAACTATTATATATATATATATATATATATATATATATATATATATATATATATATAAATAAATATTTCTCAACTATATTTTATTTCCTGTACTCTATCAAATATTTTTATAAATCAATCCAACATTCAATCATTGTAAATAAAAATAACAGTAATATTTCACCAATCTCAATCCAACTCCTTTAATTTTAATTGCTATTCCAGACCATAATCAAATCCATAATTTACATCAATATTAACTCAGACTAAAATCTTAGATCTTAGAAATCTCAAAAATATTAGCTCAATCAAAGTCTCTATAAGCCATTTTACCCGTCAGATAAAGTTTTAACACACATTTTTAAACCTAATTCTAGCTTTCTTTTTATGCCAAGTAGGTTTCCACAATAGAGCCTTTAGCTCCTCCCATCTTTGGCTATACACATTTTCCCGCAATTGTGTCCGATCGTAGTCTTCTTCTCTTTTTTCCAGTATTGTCTGTACTATGTAATCAGTCTTAATCAGTATGGTGATTATTCATTGTTTATTCATATTGTCAGCATTTTTAATGTCTCGTATCTGAAAGTACATTTCTGTTGCTTTTAAGATTATAGATGTTTTAGTTGAATTCTGCCTTAGGTCATCAGAAATCTCCATCATTTGTATATAAGGTATAGCCTCTTCGTCTTCAATAGGTTGTAAATATAAATCCTCCATCTCATTAAGTTGTAACTCTAGTTGTGTGTCATGATCAGTCAAAATTTGAGATTCCATTTTTAACTCTGGAACATCCTCTATCCTGAGCGCTCTAAAATGTTCTCTTAATTCCTCTTTCATTTCCAAAATTTTTTCTAGTATAAGTCCATAGTTAAGCTGTGAGTGGGATTCCATTCTTTGTTTATTTATTTTTTGTGAAAGTTCAGCTTAAAAGATAGATTGCAATATTATAAAATATAAAATCCAAACAGAAATAGGAAAAAAAAAAAGTAATCAAGCCTAGCACAAAGATAGAGACAGCAAAAATCCCAGTCAGTATTGTGAATATTTAATTTATAATCCAAAGTGATAATAAAAGAGGATATCTTAAAAGTCAATTATTATATTGTAATCCTAAAGCGAAAGAAAATCCATTTTTCTGGGATGTATATTTTATATTATAAAGTCAAACAAACTAGAAGTAGAAAATTGAGCAAGTTCCAAAAGATATACCAGTGTCTGGGCATCACGCCAAGTTCAGGAAATGAAAGTTAGCTGCAAATGGTTACATTGTTACAAGCGCTGTCTGGGCTTCACGCCAAGTTCAGAGATACATTGTAACCATACAATCCACATGAATCCACCCAGAAAGCCGAAGAGTTTTTTTTTCTTTTTAAAGTAGATAAAAATGTTCAGAAGGGGGGGGAGGAAGAAAAACACTCCGCCCCCCTCCCTAAAGATTTCCACTTAAGCTGAAAACAAGCAAGCAGAGAGAGAGAATCACAGTAAGGATTTTTTCTTCTTTTTTTTTTTCAGGATCCCCCGAATTCCAACAGCTCAAATAAACAATAAAAATTAGTTATTTTTTTTTCCAAAGCTCGTTTCCCCGAGTACTCGAACGCCGCTTTCTCAAGGGAGGGAAATAATTTCTAAAAGCTTTTCACAGGGAAGTAAATAAGATATCAAGAGGGAAGGAAAGGTCTCACCCGGATCTTCCACGGTGGTTCTTTTTGCTTAGATGTTGCTGTGACTTTCGGCTGGAGCAGCTAAGTGATCGGCCATGTTACTGGCCGATCTTTTCCCCGTCGGCCCAAAGGTGATTTCTCGGATCGCAGAGGGAGCTGCCGCTCCCTCCGTGATCAGACGAGTGTCCTCCTCCACAGTGGTCGCCTCTCTGGGGTGACTTTCGACCCTGTCCAGGGTCTACCGGCGGGGGGAAACCGGTCGGCAAAGAGAACATACTCTTTGCGCGACCGCAGGCGCTGCGACCGGAACCAGAAGTCTACATTTGGTTTTTCTTGCCTAAATGTAGAACTTTGCTTTTTTCACCATTGAATTTCATTTTGTTAGATAGTGCCCAGTGTTCAAGTCTGTCCAGATCCTTCTGTATCTTAAGCCTGTCTTCTGGAGTGTTGGCTATTCCTGCCAGCTTGGTGTCGTCTGCAAATTTGATGAGTTCCCCATCTATCCCCTCGTCCAAATCGTTGATGAAGATGTTGAAGGGCACTTGGTCAAAGAATGCAATAAGGTTTGTCTGGCATGATCTGTTTTTGACAAACCCATGTTGGCTTTTAGTAGTGATTTTGTTTGCCTCTAGGTGTTTGCTGATTCGTTGCTTGATTATCTTTTCCAGAATCTTCCCAGGTATTGAGGTCAGGCTGATAGGTCTGTAATTTCCTGGGTCCATTTTTTTTCCTTTTTTGAAGATGGGAACTACATCAGCTCTTTTCCAATCCTCCGGTAGTTCCCCAGTGCTCCAGGATCTTTGAAAAATATAGTTCAGTGGTTCTGAGATCACATCTGCCAGTTCCTTGAGAACCTTGGGGTGTAATCCATCTGGTCCTGGCGATTTGAACTTGCCTATCTTAACTTGTATTTCTATTCTGTTTTTTATGGCACTATTTTTGATAGGTTGGTCTGTTTTTTCCCTTTGTGTAAAGACAGATGCAAAAAACGAGTTATATAGTTCTGCTTTCTCCCTGTTGCTTGTCACCTTCTTGCCACTTTCACCCACTAATGGACCAATCATTTCCTTCACTTTTTTCTTGTTTTTTACATGTTGAAAGAAGCTTTTTTTGTTATTTTTGACTTTGGTCGCAAGCCTTAGTTCATTTTGAGACTTAGCTTTCCTCACTTCATCTTTGTAGGCTCGGGCTATTTGCTGATATTCTGACTTAGTTATGTGCCCCTCTTTCCATTTTCTATACTTGTCCTTTTTATCTTTCAATTTGTCAGAGAGTTCTTTATGCAGCCATGCTGGTTTCTTTTGAGAGCTGTTATTTTTCCTCTTTGTTGGTATTGTGGTAGACTGGGCTTTTATTATCTCATTTTTCAAAATTTCCCAAGCTTCTTGAGTTGTTTTTCCCTTGAGGATTCTCATCCATGGAATCCTTCCTAAGCCCTCTCTAAGTTTATTGAAATTAGCTCTCTTAAAGTCCAAGACTCTAGTCTGACTGTGTTCTATTGCTTGTGCTTCCATAATGTTGAATTCCAATATTACATGATCACTTCCTCCCAAGGTTCCTATGGCTTCAACACCTTCTATCATTTCATCTCTGTTAGTGAGAATTAGATCCAAAATGGCTAATCCCCTAGTTCCCTTCTCTACTTTTTGGGAGACAAAGTTTTCTGCTAGGTTTGCCAGGAACCTGTTTGATCTTCCACTTGGTGCAGAGTTTGTCTCCCAGTTGATGTCAGGGTAGTTAAAGTCCCCCATTACTATTGTGATGTGCTTCCTACATACCTTAGTTAGCTGACTAGCAAAAAGTTCATCTATTTCCTCTGTTTGGTTGAGTGGCCTGTAGTATACACCTATGGCAATGTCATTTTCCCCCTTTTATATTGACCCAAATGCATTCAAAACAGTTTTCATTATTGTTGTGCTCTATTTCTGTAGAGATGTAGTTATTTCTTATGTAGAGAGCAACTCCACCTCCTCTTTTATTTGGTCTGTTTCTTTTAAATAATTTAAATCCCTCTAGCTGTGTGTTCCATGTGTGGGTTTCATCCCACCATGTTTCCATAATGGCAATAATGTCATATCTACCCTCATTAACCTGAATATCTAGTTCACCCTGTTTGCTGTTCATACTCTGTGCATTGGTATATAGACATTTGAGTCCTTTATGACTGACCCTGTGTTTACTTTCTACGTAACCTGTGTGGTGCCTGAGTTCCCCTATTGTCTTACCACCTATTTGATTAGTGCACTTTGTGTGGCACTTGCTATTAGAAGCTTGATTTTGCTTGACAGCAAGGTTGATATTCTTGTCCACACACACATCTATGTTACATGCACTGATAACCCTATAATTGTTAGATTGCCGGGGACAGGGATGTTCTGTATCAATTGTCAACGCTGCTAATATTGGATATTATTGCTTTGACAAGATATGCAGAACTATCTGGTATTTTTAGAGTTAATTCAGATGATGGTGGGAGGGGAGGAGAAAGATAAGGAATGAGCGGGATAAGGAACGGAAGTGAATCTTTGCCTTTCAGGCTGATTGGAAAATGTGAATTATGACTGCAAAATAGGGGAGGGGAATAGCCTGGAATGTTATTTGTAAAGAAAGGGAAATTCAGATCTTGGCATCCATTCATGCCGTCCCGACGCTGTGTCCACTGATTAAAGACTTTTAGCATAAACAATGCCTGGAAGTTCTTTGAAGTGTTCCATTAGTCGGAAACATGACATCATGCCAAGATCTACAGCCTTTTCAAACAACTGGGGGTGCAATACCCCCACCTCTTCCTCCTAGGCTTGAGAGGAGCTGGAAAAGAGGAGGAGGAAAAGCTATCATGAGAAACGGGAGTTTGCTTGAATATAACCCGGCAGCTGCTGATACCCCAGAGGGGGAAGCAACAGACAGCATGCTGTGGGAAGATAAATTATGGCAGACAAATGCAAATCGGTGGAGAGATAACGGACTGCCTGCCACTCAAGGTTTGGGTGAGTCACTGGAAACATTTGAAAATCCAGAGGTGAGAAGCAGAAATCAATTCCTGCAGAGAGGAGCCTGCAGCCCTTCCATTGCAGATCAGACAGCCTTCCAAATCCTGTCTTCCCCTGCCAGGGACTCCAGCCCTGAAGAGAGAGGGAATCCCAGTCTGAGGCCTCTGAAGCAATGGGGAGATTGCCTTCCCCAGCAGGTAGATTTTCAGTGACTTCTGAGCTTGCCACAACGCATTCAGTCTTAGCTCCACAAGGCCGTCTGGAAACAGCGAGGAACCGGCCCCTGCCTGAGGACCCTGAGGACCCTGAGGACACAGGTAAATCTCCAAATGGCCTCAATGATTCTCTATAAGAATGCAAATGACCAGCTGTCTGCAAGGAATATAAATCCTTCCATTCTCCACCATCCAATCAGAGCTGAAGAAGCTTCTTGGATCAGAAGCAAAACGTCTTCAGAGAAAAACAAGAAAGTTCAGTTGTCTCTTGAAAAAGCACCTTTGGGACAATTGGATATCAGATTTTTGAAATCTTCAAGCCACCAATGCCTAGGCTGCAAGTCTATATATGTAGTCTTCAACTTACAACAGTTTGTTTAGTGACCGTTCAAAGTTACAATGGCACTGAAAAAAATGACCATTTTTCGTACTTATGACAGTTGCTGCATCCCACAGTCAAGTGATCAAAATTCAGATGCTTGGCAGTTGACTCATATTTATGATGGTTTCAGTGTCCCGGGGTCCTGTGATCACCTTTTGTGACCTTCTGACAAGCAAAGTCAACGGAAAAGCCAAATTCACTTAACAATCATGTTACTAATTTAACATCTGCAGTGATTCACTTAACAATTGTGGCAAGCAAGGTCATAAAATGGGGCAAAACTCACTTAACAAATGCCTCACCTAGCCACAGAAATTTTGGGTTCAATTGTGCTCGTAAGTCAAGGACTACCTGTATACCAGAGATGTGCATGGCATTGCCTCCCATTTTTTGCAGTCTTCAGAAGTTTTCAGGAACATACTATTGAACTATCACAGCAAAATTGCAATATACTGGGAATTGGTTTTTTTCCCTGCCCACTCTTGGAGGCTGAATAGTATTGTTTTTTACCCTTCCTTTTAATAAAGCAGATCACAAATTTTAATCCCATATATCTTGGTAACCTCCTACATCAACCCTATGCCGTCTACGGCTATCAGAGTCAGGAAAAAGTCTCTAGTCAGAAAAAAAAAACTTCATTGTAATTAAATAGGAATAACCTATATCTACCTCAAAGAGCCACTCCAAGCCCTGCTATGCTGCCTCATTGTGGAGGGGATAGTATGTTTCCTGGGAGCTATGAATAAAGAATGCCAAGAACATATATTCCCAGCAGGATCACCCAAGACTTGAAGGTCATCCCAGCTGTTCAGCTAAATTAAGCAGTCATCTACATTGGGACAGTAGCAAAACAGGAAGATGCTGGAGGAGGATAATTACTTTAGTAACAAAGGCAAAAGCATTGATTCATATTGTGCAGGAGAAAGCAATGGTAAACTACTCTTGTATTTTACTGAGAAAACCACAAAGATAGACAATATAAAGTGACTGATTACAGTACTACATGACAAAGGAGATGCCAGATGTTCGATAGGATTTTAGAAATGGCTGAGATCAAGAGACATTATTGCAGATTCACACTAGAGAATAAAGCTAAAAAGTACCCAAAAAGTCAATACAGCATATGTTTAACTGATTATGAAAATCCTTCAGTTGTGTTGCCAAGCTGTACAATGCCTTTAAAAAAGCGGGAATACAAAAACATCTCATTTTCCTCGTGAGAAACCTATACATACAGTATTTCTGCAAGGTCCACTAATGAAAGTCTAGAACAATAAAAAATTGGGACTAAAAATTAAATGTGTAGAAGACCAGACTACCCTAAATGTATTGTATTTAGCAGTATTATTCTCAACTGTCCTTAGTTTTATAGACAGAAAAAATCTGTTCAATAATATTGAGGCTTATTCAACTTTCTTCCTAGGGTATTTATAAATCTGGCTATTTAAGAGTTATTTAACTATTGTCATTGAGCAAACAAAACTTAGTATGTGATAGGAACTAGTCACTCATAGTTCAACATCCTCAGAATATTTGGGTATCAAAGTACAATAAACTGCCTACTACCAGAGTGAAAAGAAATCTGACACATCAAGATAAATATTTAGCAGATAGGTTTTTTTTTTAAAAAGGCAATGAGATATTAATTTATGAATTAACAAAGAAGCTAGGCTTTTCCCAGCAAGAAAATATAATGCTGAGAAAAGTAATCCTTATTTTTACTGGTCATGTTAGGAATAGTGACCATCAGTCATGTTAGGAATATTGAGCATGTGTAGCTTTAACTATTTCTTGAATAGTTAATATAAACCACAACCGCTGGCTTCTCATAGAACATTAAGCCAAAACCAAATGTATGGTGGGAGAAAAATTGATGAGAAAAGTTAATACAGATAGTCCTCAAATTACAACAGTGCATTTAGTGACTGTTCAAAGTTACAATGGCACTGAAAAATATGACTTATGACCATTTTTCACACTTACGACCATTACAGCATCCCTGTGATCACATTATCAAAATTTTGACACTTGGCAGTTGGCTTATATTTATGAAAGTTGCAGTGTCCTAGGGTCATGTGATTATCCTTTGCGACCTTCTGTCAAGTAAAGTCAATGGGGAAGCCAGATTCACTTAGCAACCATGTTACTAACTTAACTGCAGAGATTCATTTAATAACTGTGACAAGAAAGGTCGTAAAATGAGGCAAAATTCACTTAACAGTCTCGCTTAGCAACAGAAATTTTGGACTCAATTGTGGTTGTAAGTCGAGGATTATCTGTATAGCAGAAAAATATCCATGTTTGATTTTAGCACTAGCTTTAGATTAAAAGGCAAAAGTGTTCCAAAGATAGAATCTGCCCTGCATGCCTGCTAAGTTATGACATATTACATAGGCAATATGTAATATGGCTTTCTTTCATTTATCTTCAGCAAGGTTATAAATAATTAACAATATTTTATTTTTTATTATTTTATTTTAATTTAATTTAATTTAAAAAAAAAGATTTTGAACTTTGTGACAGAATAGACCCAGTGTAAGGTTCCGAAAGGAAGATGCAAATTCAAGGAAATCTGAGACATTTTTGCCCAGAAAACTCTTTATTTATGCAACATTACTTCAGTACGAATGAAGTGAAACCAAAAACTAAACCCTCCTACTTCTTCCCACAGTGTCTAAGCATTTCCTCCTCCCTCATGTGACAAGTCATAAATCACATTCCCCAATTAGTTTAAAGTGTGAGCTTTCCCTCCCGCCATACTATCTATCTTCTCACATTTCATTCTTTGAAGACGCTCTGCTGAGATATTGTTATGGCTGAATAGTTCTCAGCACATTCTTTACTCCCTCCCCCCATACTATCTAATAGTGGCTCTTAAAGTAATACACAGGTTAAATAGTGAATGTCTGCATCCATATATATTGTCAAGCATAACATTCGATGTTAGCAGCCTTGACATCCGGCCCCCCTTACAAAAACGACCAATCCTGTAATATAAACAAAAGCATATGTTAATGATCAGGTTTCGGTTTGTTGGGATATTTTGCATGAAATCTTTTGACGAGTCTGTCAGCTTCCACCTCGCATGATTTCACCCAGGTGGCTTCAGATAGCGGGTATCCTTTCCATTGTACTAAGTACTGCAATTTGCCGTTAAAGATTCTGGAATCAAGACTACGTTTCACTTCATAATGGGTCTGCCCTGCAACTACGAGGGGCCCAGGTGCTTTCTTTGGGGGAGGTCTTATAGTGGAGCCCCGATAAGGTTTTAACAAGCTACTGTGGAAAACAGGGTGAATTTTACCCAGAAGTCTAGGAAGTTTCAGTTTTACGGTGACCGGATTGATGACCTTTACTATAGGGAAAGGCCCTAGGAATTTTGGTCCTAACTTCTTGCTAGGTAGTTTAAGGCGTAAATATTTGGTTGACAGATAGACTTTTTCCCCAACTTGGAACGATCTTTGGGGAGCCCTCTTTTTGTCAGCTTGCTTTTTATAGGTTTCAAAAGTCTTTTTTAAAGCAGATTTAGTGTTCTTCCAAACTTCCTCCCATCCCCTCACCCATTGGTCAAGCGTCTGGGAAGCGGTTGGCTCTTGGGGATATTCAGGTATTGGACCGAACTCTTTGCCTGTGGCTACTCTAAAAGGTGTGTAGCCGGTACTGCTGTGCACAGAATTGTTGTACGCCACCTCTGCAAAAGGGAGGAGGTCAGTCCAATTAGTCTGCTGATAGGACACGTAACACCTGAGATATTGCTCCACCATTTTGTTGGCGGCTTCTGCAGCTCCATTGGTGGCTGGATGAAAAGCAGATGATAAGCCTTGAGATGATCCAATTAATTTAAGAAAACTCCTCCAGAACTTTGCTGTGAACTGCACCCCCGTCAGAGATTATTTGTTTAGGGGCGCCGTGCAGTCGGTAGATATGTTTCAGGAACAATTTAGTCAGTCGTTGGGCAGATGGGAGTCCTTTACAGGTGATGAAATGAGCCTGTTTCGAAAACAGGTCTATCACAGTCCAGATGACAGTATTTCCTCTACTTTCAGGTAGGTCTACGATAAAGTCCATAGCTATTTCTTCCCAGGGTTGGGAAGGGTCTGCCACCGGCTGCAGTAACCCAGGGGTTTTCCCCGGGATTCTTTTCATTGTGGCACATACGGTACAACTCTTCACATAATTTTCCACATCCCGTTTCAGTCCAGGCCACCAGAATTGCCTGCGGGTGAGATGTAGAGTTTTTAGGTATCCAAAGTGTCCAGCCTGTTTAACATCATGGCTATGTTTGAGAGCATTTAGACGGAGGGATTTGGGTAAATACAGTTTCCCTCCCTTGTAAGCTTTTGGCTTGATGTAAGGTTCCGAAGGGAAGATGCAAATTCAAGGAAATCTGAGACATTTTTGCCCAGAAAACTCTTTATTTATGCAACATTACTTCAGTACGAATAAAGTGAAGCCAACAACTAAACCCTCCTACTTCTTCCCACAGTGTCTAAGCATTTCCTCCTCCCTCATGTGACAAGTCATAAATCACATTCCCCAATTAGTTTAAAGTGTGAGCTTTCCCTCCCGCCATACTATCTATCTTCTCACATTTCATTCTTTGAAGACGCTCTGCTGAGATATTGTTATGGCTAAATAGTTCTCAGCACATTCTTTACTCCCTCCCCCCATACTATCTAATAGTGGCTCTTAAAGTAATACACAGGTTAAATAGTGAATGTCTGCATCCATATATATTGTCAAGCATAACATTCGATGTTAGCAGCCTTGACATCCAGTGCAAGGAAAATGCTTGCACTGGATCTACCACTGGACACCAGTTAAGGGTCTATCCTTGGTGATTCAAGTGTCAGGGTTAAGAATAGGAACCTGGCAGCAACTGGCAAGCCAGAAGGGGGCTCAAGAGGTTTCATCTTGTAGGCATCTGGTAGAAAAATAAAGGAACCAAAACAAAAAGAACAACCAAAATGGGGACTTCCAGTTTTGCGTGGTAGCGATCAGTCGCGGGCTTGCAGATTCCCCGCACCCCCACGGCTAATTTCACCCTGCCTGGGGACCCTAAATGGGTCTAAGTCGCCCTGGAGAGGCGACGAAGAAAGAAGGGTGCTCCAGCTATTCTGGAATGGTGGCGGCCATTCCGTTCGACTTGGGGAAAGCCTTCTAACCCGACAGGAGAAAGGCTGGCCGTATTGCATCGACCAGCCCAAGCTACTAGCAACCGAAGTCCAAAAGCACTAACCAGCACAACTGTGAACAACGTGTTTCAAACTGGGTGAGGAATTCGATTTTCTCTTTTCTATTCTACATTTAATTTCCTGGAAAAGATCTCCAAGAAGCAAAATACCTCTGAAAGGGAAGGAGGGGGATTTCCGCCCCACCCTTATACTAACGGAAGCAGCGAATTAATCTTTTTATGGAGGATCAAAATATATGGAAGTGAAAAACGAATAGTTGCTGACACCTAGTGGTGGATGAAAACTATGATAGCTATGACTTTAATATAAGACTTGGCAAAACCTGGAAAAAGCTAATCTGTGTTTGTGACCTTCAAAGTTTTAACAACAAAGAACAGCTGTGACAAAAAAAAAAGATAATAATCTGGGCTTAGACAAAGAAAATTATACATTTCAGGAAAAAAAATCTTTTTTGAACTATTTGGATTACAAATATCTATTTAATTGGGACTCTAAAGCTATTTGCAGAGAAAAGAAAGGAAGAGAAAAACTCAAATTTTTGACCATCATGGATCAGAGACATGTAGAAAGAACATATCAAGAAAACATAAATATTTCACAGGAGGAGATATATTGTTGTTGTTGTTGTTGTTAGTTGCAAAGTCGTGTCCGACCCATCACGACCCATGGACAACGTTCCTCCAGGTCTTCCTGTCCTCTACCATCTTCTGGAGTCCATTTAAGCTCACGCCTACTGCTTCAGTAACTCCATCCAGCCACCTCATTCTCTGTCGTCCCCTTCTTCTTTTTTACAATATATTTTTTATTTATTTTTTAACAAAGCATAAATCACTCAATAATTGGTAAACAGTTTGTTGTCTGGGTTACATTTGTGAAACAATCCTTAACAATTAATTTGTATAATCTGTGTTCCAAATATTAATTTTGGTTGATTTCCTCTTTCCCCAAAATATCTTTTGCAAACATTGAGTTAATACAATTCTTATTGTTTTAATGAATAACAATTAAGTATATAATTTTTCCAATATTCCTAAAAAAATAATAATCATATTAGTATAATATTTTTTTTCTTTTCAGTCATTTTGGTTGTCTTGTCATAAATCCTGTTACAATCCTTATTTTAGTTTATTTCTCCCACCAGATTCTAGATATTCTTACTAGTAAAAATTTTCTCAACGATTAATTACATTTACATTGACAGATTTAATTATATTTTTTCCATATAAGCCATCTCACACTTTTACATTTCTTAAGAAATAGATAAAAGAATGAAAAGAGAGAAGAAAAAGAATAAAAACGAAAGAAAAAGAAGAAGAAAAGAAAGCAAGAGCAAGAGCAACGGAACATAAGAAATAACATACTACTTAAAATATATATCCCTCCTAGGTTCATCATCATCCATTGGCATCCTTCAGTCTCGAGAGACTATGGTATTGTGCTCTGGAAAGAGGTCCTAAAGCAGCATCTGATGTGGCTAAAAAGGCCAATTCGAGAGTGGCAGTCCCTTCCACACTGAGGGCAGATACAATCTGTCCCCTGTCCAGCCCCCAGATTTCTCTGGTTCCAGGACTGCCTCTTTGCCTCAGCCTGCCGCGCAAGTGTCTCTTCGAATTGGAGAAGGCCATGCTGCGTCTTTAGCCTCCAGGCTGAACGATCAGAGGTCAAGGATTCCCAGCTGTTAATGTCCATTCCCAAGGCCTTTAGATCCCTCTTGCAGATATCCTTATATCGCAGCTCACGTCTCCCTCTGGGGCACTTTCCCTTCGGAATCCAACCATCAGCCATTCTCACGACATGCCCAAGCCAGCGTAGACATCGCTGTTTCAATAGTGTATACATGCTAGAAATTCTAGCACATTCCAGGACTGTGCTATTTGGGACTTTGTCATGCCAGGTGATACCGAGAATACGTCGGAGACAGCGCATATGAAAGGTGTTCAGCTTTCTCTCCTGCCATACATGAAGGGCCCAAGACTCACTCACTGCAGTACAAGAGTGTGCTCAAGACGCAGGCTCTATAGACCTGGATCTTTGTATGTTCTGTCAACTTATTAAGCCATACTCTCTTTGTAAGTCTGCAAATGTGGTGGCCACTTTACCAATATGTTTATTCAGCTCAATATCTAAAGAGAAAGTGTCAGAGATAGTTGAGCCAAGATACACAAAGTCATGGACAACCTCCAGTTCCTGTGCAGATTGTAATACAGGGAGGTGAATCCACATCCTGACCCATGACTTGTGGGTTATAGGTTATAGGTTAATATATATTTATTCCCTCAATTTCTTATTCTTTTTAACCATAGTTAAGAATATATTTAATCTTTAAACATTCCATTCAATAGGTCTAATCATCTAATCCCTTGACTCTGATTCAAAACATTTTTTTATACTTTTATTCAATTCAGTCACATTTAAGTATCTAAAACATTTGCTTTAAGTCACAGAAAAGAAACATACTATATTATTTAAAGAATTCATCCCTCTTAGTGATATATTCCAAAATTTTTCTATTTCTTTAACCATATTCGAACAAATGCTTCTTTTTTAAGTATTCTCTCTGATAAGTCCCATCATCTATTTCCTTAGTTTCCATCTTATTTTTTTTCTTTGCCCAGTATATTTCTTAATCAATGTACTTTGCTGAATCAAAAGGTTTTTCCGTATGATCATAGGTATTGCTGTAGATGTAGAAAGTAAATCAATGTCTTTGTCATGGGCATTTGCCCACTCCTTTTTATTAGGAATCTTTTTCCTTCCTTTTCTCTCCACTTCTCTTGTCACTTTTTGTCTCTCCAGTTTTTTCCAGTCTTTTTTTTTATCCTCAAATTTGCTTTGTAGTGTTGAAATGTAAGTTGTCTTTTCTTCCACTTGAATTAAATCATACAATCTTTTATTTTGTAAAATTCCATCTTTAAGTCTCTATCCTCAGATTTATGTTCAGTCATCTCTGCTGTATTCTCCTGAGGTGCTTTTTTTGGGAGTAAAATTAAATTGGAGACAAGTTGGTTTATACTTTCAAAGTTGTTCTATATTTCTTTGTAGTTTGAGATCATTGTCCTTTGAATTGGTTGCAGCTTATCATATATTTCCTCTTGTGAAGTATACATTATTTCTGTAAGTCTCACTTTATCTAAACAGCTGTGTTTATTAAAACTTTGAAGGTCACAGGCAGAGATTTCATAATCCTCATCCATCTGTAGGTGTCAGCATTGGCTCATTTTTCAGATCTTTCTAATCTTTTTCCTCCTTAAAGGGTTAGATTCGCTGCTTCCAATAGCCAAAAGGTGGGGGGAAACCCCTCCCTTCTCACTCTCGGAGGTTTATTTTTCCTTCTTGGGAGTTCTCCTCTTCAGGAAAGTAGGTAGTATAGAGAAAATCAATATTCTTACCCAGATTTCAAACGCACTGTTTATCATCAGCTTAAATTAGAGCTTTTGACTTCCGTTGCTTGCAGCTGGGGCTAGACAATGGAGTTAGCTAGCCTTTCTCCTGTTGGTTTCTGGAAGGCTTCTCCTGGAGCGATCGGGGAGACCACCGTCTCTCCTAGGTCCCTGGGACTACCTTCCTTCATTGCCACCTCTCCGGGGCGGCTTCTGGCCCATTTAGGGTCCCCAAACAGGAAGAAACTCAGCTGGAGGGCTCGCCATCCCAAATCCCTCAACTGTTTCGCTGCTCACAGGAACCGGAAGTCCTCTGTCGTCCCCTTCTTCTATTGCCCTCAATCTTTCCCAGCATCAGGCTCTTCTCCAGTGAGTCCTTCCTTCTCATTAGGTGGCCAAAGTATTTGAGTTTCAACTTCAGGATCTGGCCTTCTAAAGAGCAGTCGGGGTTGATCTCTTCTAGGACTGACCGGTTTGAATGCCTTGCAGTCCAAGGGACTCGCAGGAGTCTTCTCCAGCACCATAGTTCAAAGGCCTCAATTCTTTGGTGCTCAGCCTTTCTTATGGTCCAACTTTCACAGCCATACATTGCAACTGGGAAAACCATGGCCTTGACTATACACACTTTTGTTGGCAGGGTGATGTCTCTGCTTTTTAGTATGCTGTCTAGATTTGCCATAGCTTTCCTCCCCAGGAGCAAGCGTCTTTTAATTTCTTGGCTGCAGTCCCCATCTGCGGAGATCTTGGAGCCCAGGAAAATAAAATCTGTCACTACCTCCATTTCTTCCCCATCTATTTGCCAGGAATTGAGAGGGCCGGATGCCATGATCTTGGTTTTCTTAATGTTGAGTTTCAAGCCAACTTTTGCACTCTCCTTCTTCACCCGCATCAAGAGGCTCTTTAGTTCCTCTTCAATTTATGCCATTAGAGTGGTATCATCTGCATATCTTAGGTTGTTGATATTTCTCCCGGCAATCTTAATTCCAACTTTTGATTCATCTAGCCCTGCCTTTCTCATGATGTGCTCTGCATCTAAGTTAAATAGGCAGGGCGACAGTATACAGCCTTGCTGGACTCCTTTCCCAATTTTTAACCAATCAGTGGTTCCGTGTCCAGTTCTCACTGTTGCTTCTTGACCCACATATAGGTTTCTCAAGAGATAAATAAGAAGGTCTAGTACTCCCATCTCTTTAAGAACTTGCAACAATTTGTTGTGATCCACACAATCAAAGGCTTTAGCATAGTCAATGAAGCAGAAGTAGATGTTTTTCTGGAACTCCCTAGCTTTCTCCATGATCCAGTGTATGTTGGCAATTTGAAGACCCCTGCTATAAACTATGGATTGTCAGCTAGACTGATACTTTCAGAGCAGTCACTACTTCTTGTCTCAGTTCAGTCTACTCTCTTCTGACTGTGAGATTTCTTTCATGCAAGCTGCAGACTCCTCAAGAATACTTTTTAAAATAAAGTTTCATAACTTCAATATTTCTCCCTCCGCGCATTCTTTCTACACACAAAGCCATCAGCTTTCCAAGATTTAGAAGCTTAAGATAGCAGAAATAACAGCAGCAGGCTAAACAAGCTTCTTGTAAATAAACAGAAAACGAAAAATAACCTTTCTTTTGAAATGTAATGCACTTCTTTACTCTAATAAATTAAAGTACCTTCCCAATGGGAAATGATGCAGGTGTTATCCTGCTTGGGTTTGTACAACTCCTGAACTTACAGCAGATCTTTCCAAAATCTGTTAGTTTGCTTAAATAGGAAGTCGGGATGTAAATCAAATAAATTTACAAAATAGAATAGAATACTTTATTGGCCAAGTGTGATTAGACACAAAATTATTTTTTTCTATAATGTAAAGCAAGTAAATTATGTTATGCTTTAGCGATATAAAACTCAATTATGTGCAATTATCCCCTCTCCTCCACTATTGCAAGCAGGATGGGATGTCGTTTATAGGTTTTACTGCTCTATTGCCGAAATTGAGGGGGGGGGGAGAACTACTGTACGAGCTGCAACACATGGTTATGCTAAATTTTGGATATCACTGGGGGATAATAATCAAAGAAATCAAAAATTCTTTGTCCCTACACTGAAGATATTGTAAATTGCTTATCGTTGCAATGTATAATTGTGAGAAACGTCATTCCTTAAGACTGATCCTGACACCAAGAGGTTTGAATTGGATTTATTCCTCTTGCAATGTTTCCTCGTCTTGTTAGTCCTTTCGGCCGATTTCTCGGTACATACATATTGCATTGATTGCTGACTGGGGAATTCTGGGAGTCTACACATCTTAAAGTCCCTGCGATTGAAACACACTGATCTACACAGACGTATCCCTCGCTTTCATTGCAGAATAAAACTTTTAAATTCCAACGGACTCTCAACGTGTGTAAGTCCTTAACATCCTGCAAGGAAGACCGACAACTCTTTCCTCTTCGTTCCTTCCGCATTTGTAATACCTTGGTAACCCGAGCTCAGAACTGTCTTAATTGGTCACCCGCCTCTCCGGCTTTTGATTGGCCGCGAGAATGACATTGACGCGTCGCTCCGCCATTGGCATCGGTGTCTTTCCGGCCAATTCAGAGAGGCCATGTCAGAAAACATGCGAGCCAATGAAAACGTGCCGTCTCCAACGTCAAGCAGCTATTGGAAGCACCGGAGATGTGCTCTGATTGGCCGCCCTTGCGGCTGAGGGGCGGAGAGCGGGGGGCTGCTCTCCGGGTTTTCTCGGAGTGCCGCGACGGAATCGCTTGCGTCTTCAGCGGGATGGGTGTTTTCTCGCAGGCCGGGCCACGGTGGTTCCTCGCACGGGTGGCGGTGTGGTTGCCGCTGTTCCTGATGCTAGCGTCTATCAGCTTGGCTTCTGCTGGTCAGTAAGAGCGTTTCCGGTGGGCTTTGCTTGTCGACGGGGGCCGAGTTTGGGAGGGGAGATCCTGATTGAGAGGGCGGCAGCGGCGGCCCGGTATGGGGGTGAAGCAAAAGGCCGAAAGCCGGTCTGGGTAAAGAGAGGCGGCCAATCGAGAACCGGGTCAAGTGCGTTAGAAGAAATAGTTGCTTTAGTGGTCCTTTCTGCCCAACCTCCCAGAAAGGGTATATAAACATCGCAGATTAGTCTCTTTTATCTTACCTTTACAACCTCTCGCTTCAATACTGTCACTAATCGCTTTTTTAATTTAATTTTATTTATATCTCACCTTTGTTATGTTTATAAATAACTCAAGGCGACGAACATCCAATTAATCCAGGCAGGGCGGAGAAATATTCTGTATGGGCCCCCTTTGTGTTTAAAGGCACTTGCTGTGCATACTGTACGTAAGGCTAGACTTCGGGGTTCAGAGCAGAGAACGGGTCCACCTGTTGTAAGGCTCCTAGCAGCTTTTTCCAGAGCAGAGCCGGGTAATGATCTGCTAAACGAGGAGTGGAAAGGTTTGTTTATTAAGCGCATTACTAAATGTTGCTGAAGATTTTGCCCCCCCCCCAATAACTGATGGTTATTGTACATGCTTAATATATGGTTCATATACTGATAAGTCTATATAAGTATCCAAACAAGTGCATATATAATATGTATTGGGCACTTATTTGTTATATTTATATCCCAACTTTCCTATAAAAACTCAAGGCGGCGACTATGATTTCCTTTTGCCTATGCAGGCATATAAATATGATCTATGCCTGCAGCTGAAGCCATTAATGCACATTAAAACACACTGTACCAGACATGTTCTAATGCTTTGCTGATAAGATACACATTTGTCTTTTTGCATCAGGAAAGCCATTTCTTGATCATCTCCCCCCCCCAAAGAATACTAATTTATTGTAATATATTAACACAATTTCAAAAGCCTCTACAGAATATTTACTGATTATTATATTACATTACATTATTACAGACTAAACTTAGAAAGAGAAATGGAGAAAAAGAATAAAAAGTAAAAAGAAATATATAAAGGAATGACTTCCAATCTTCATCACAATAAGAATAAGCAAATTTGATAACTCTTTGCCCTCCCATAAGGTTACAAAGACAAAATTTTCCCACAAAAAGCTGTTTGTTTATTTCCAAAATCTTAAAAGTCTCAATATTCCAAATTCGCCTGGACCCTTAATTTATAACTTTCTTAGATCAAAATCTATTTAGCTTTTGCTGTTTATTTCCTGTTTTAAGTTTTTAAACTTACAGTTAAATTTTCTTCTGTTTTAAAACGGCCGTAACCTCATCATTCAGATCTCTAATAACCTTAAGATGGTTAAGTAAGCAGTTTCTGAAAATGACTAGAAAGTGAGGTTATCAAAGTCATTGTCCTTTAGTTTAAAAGACCATAGTGGCTGTCAGCATGATGGTTGATCCCTTCCTCTCCTGGTACTCCAACCTGTGGGAGATTGTTATCCTGCAGTCTTCTCGTGAGGAGCATCCATCCTGGGTTACATGTGGTTAAGCTATCATCTCCTATCATTCTATTCTATTCCTTGTCCTTGATGGTTCTTCAGTTGTCTAGCTTTTTTAAAGACTATTTAGTTTGCCATACCTCCCCATTTCTCTACTCTAGAAGTCTATATTTATCTGGCTGGCCAGAATGCTCTGGAAAGCACAAGATGCCAGATGGTGATGCTTATTGTTTGTGTGAAATATGTGAGCTCATTTCTGCAGTGTGGAACAGGAGCAATTTGAAGAATATAAATGAATAAAATAAATTTAGCAATGAAGTAAGTTAATAACTGATAGCAGATAGGGAGGTTTGTAGTATTAATGGGTGGGATAGTAGTATTTCACTGCCTAGAATGTCTGAGAAAATTGGCTGTCATATATAAAAGAAAAGCAGTGGAGATTGATAACTGAGATAGTTGTATTATTCCCAAGAACACCTGGAGAGAGGAATGGCCCAAGGTACCTTCTTGTGGCCTGACCATCAGTGATCTCTCTACCAAACCACCCGATCTTGACTTGCCTCACTTTGTCTGATTAAATTGAACAGAATTAGGTGTGATACTGGAAGAAGTGCCACTGCTCTGTATCAGTGGGAATTGTTGTGATTGTTGTGCTGATATGCAAACTATTAAACATATTATGCAAGATTGCCCGTAATGTGCATTCTCTAGTTCCCTAGAAGATCTGCATGAAGCAGCACCAGAGGAGATTACCTGGGTAGCTGAATTGGACATCCAGTTATGAGGCCACTGCCATACTTCCATAGAACTTTTACATGGACTGTGTATATATGTTTACTTCTGTTCTGTCATGTTCTTATCATACCCTATATAAATAATAACTGAGATAGTAAAGTCAGTTTGACTGAGAGAGTAAAGCAGATAATTCTACCATTAAACTGCCCCACTAGTAAAATAAAATAAATTTTAATGTTTCAGTCAAAATGTTGACTAATTTCTCCCTTATTCACACTTAAAAACCAAGTTGTTTAATTCAAATTCACCCACATAATCTTCAAAGATGTAATAGTATTTCTATATATTACTTAATCAAGGCTGGATATATGATAACGCAAGATTTCTTCCTAGCAAAACCTCTCATATTTAATACTAGTTCATCTCTAGGCATATTTTAGATATATTCACTGGAAATTTCCTCCTGTAGTTGTATGAATATTTGTCTTGAAATAAACCCCATTGAATATAATGCTTGTTTAGCTATTAGAGCATACAGAATTGTATCAGAACAAAAGTAAAATATTTCTTGATGATCCTAGCTTTGTCATGTTCTTTCTCTCTCTTCCACATGTTTAAAGAATAGCTTTGCTATGAGAAGTGTTACAGAAGTCTTTCACAGAAAACAGGCAGAACAATGCCAAGGATGAATGCTTTATCTAAGGCGCATGGATAGGATACAGTTTTATCCAGTTGTTTGTCTTACGTTCTCGCTGTCCAAAAATCTAAAAGCGTTTTCTTAATACAGTATATCGGCTATAAGGAAAAGTGTACTTCGAGTACTTATTACATCCAAAAGTATGGTTTGATATTTTATTTTTTTAGAGTACCCAGCTTTGTGAAGCAAAACAATTCTAGATTACTAATTTTTAATTGGCACTATATTTCTATACCTATCATCCTATTACTATTACTTTCAAATAACTAAGACACTATTTTAAAATCCTGCTCTAAAAGTGTTGTTAGCTTTGGACTGATGATAATATTTGCATTTTTGTTTTGTCATTTATTGCAACTACTGTGAAAGACTTTGTGTAATGGTAGATTATCAAACAAAAGTTCAATTTTTTATCATCTTTTCCTCTAAAAGTTATATTTCAGTTCAGTTTTATCATTCTTGCAATTCTTCAACACACTAATTGTTTTGCAAAATATTTCTTCTACTATCTGGGTAGCAGAACATGCACCTTCATTATAAATCTATATGATATTTGTTTTTTCCAAATAAGACTGGATTATTTCAAAATCATTGACTCTATTTTAGGTATAGGTCCTTGCCATCCATATTAACATTGCCATGGAAAACATTTCTGGGCTCATGGATATAACTAAAAAGATTTCTTTTCCAGGCTGACTAGATTCCTGAACATTAGCTTGACTTTAATGCTGGGAATATAATATTTTGTGGTATATGAACCATCCTTCTGTCGTCTTTATTGCCCTGAAAATTTGTAGATTTTAACTTCAGAACTGGCCATATTGCAGAATTTTAAAAGTATAAAAAAATCATTCCTCCTCCCCATCCTCCTAGTTAGATTTACCTCTTGCTTTTCCTTTCCTTCTGGAAGCTCAAGATTGCCCACCTAGGACTATTTTTATTACAATGGCCTTGTGGAGTAAGAGATTGCAGTCAGCTCAAAATCAGTCATTGTGTTCCATTGCTGGGAATAGGTTTGAATCTATCCTAATCCAACATGTTTATCACCATGATATGCTACATTAGTTGGGGAAGGCTTCTCTAAAGTTTGTTGAAAATTATATTCTCGATAACATGGATCAATTGTGTTTTTATTTATTGATTGATTGATTGATTCTATAAGTGTTCTTTTTTTCTGCAGTAACTGAACATTATTTGCAATTTCTAGGTTGTTCCTGCATTAATATCCTACCTGATACTTTCTTTAAAAATACCTATAATTTGTGTGTGTGTGTGTGTGTGTGTGTGCGCTTTAATTTAGCTGATGGGATTGTAGAAATTACTACTGGTGTCCCGTTTGAACTGTGGTCTCATTATCTGTAGTTTTACATATTTAGCATGGACAAATAGAGGTGAGACCTCGGTATACAATATATGGGAAAGTTTTTGCTTATCTTTGGTTTTGCACTTGATTTTTTTGTTAGTTGTTGCACGTAACAAACTTTTGTGCATGAGAAAGAACATGATTATAAATAAAAGGATTGGGTTATCTTAACAATATATTTTTAAATGGTCACAACAGATATTGATAGGTCACCTGTGGCACAAGATTTGTTATAGTAACCAGTCACCTTGGTCAGAGGGACTTGCTTAGCTGGTTATGGAGGAAGTTTGCCTGATCAGAGTCTTCAGTTAGTACGGCATTAACATCCAGCAATGCAATTGAAAAGCCATTCCACCGAGATTATGAAGAACCTCTTAGAGCAGAATAATTAGGAGAACCAAATGCCATCAATGGAAAGACCACAAGGAAGCCACTTGGAGCCATGTGACTAAATTGATGCAAGTGTAAATATCAGTACATTGCACATAAAATCATTCTTGAAGAATTTCTAACAAAAAGAAGAGACTGGCTATAGGCTTTGGATATAATTTCCCAAGACTCAAGGTCTTGTAAATTGCAGTGTTATTGACTGTGGTTTTATGTTGGAATGGAACCACTCTGAATAACAAGAGTCACGTTTATCCATCTTTTGCAAACTCTGGGTTTTCATATTAGAAAAACAATTTAGTTAATTGATCTTGAATTGTTAATAATCCTAATTTTTTTCTCATGGGAATAAATAATTAGCATGTGCCTGTGTTTTTAATATACACTCAGAGTAAGCTTTTAAGAAACCAGACCTGAATGTTTACCCTAACAGGGTTTCTAGTTTTTAAAATGTACTCTTTTTTTTTGTTGAGTCCTTGAAATATAATGAACCTAAGCTAAGACTTCTCTGCTGGCATTTTTTTCCTACAAAATCTTTACCAGGTGAAAAGAAAAAGACAACTAAACAAACAGAACCTGTTTTTCTTATGATACATTGCTTTGGAAAGAACATCTTATCTGCTGACAGTCAACATGTGTGTTTGCCTGCAACTTAATATAGAGCTTGTTCCTTCAGAGAGATGTTAACATGATGCAATGAGAATGAAATACAGCCAACTCGCTTCACTTTAAAGATACAAATTATTTCAATACATTTATTGGTTTGATAGTTTAATGGGTTTACATTAAAGTAATAGCCTGTTGCACACATAATACTAAGGTAACAGAAATCTTGCAATTTATCGTGAAGTTGATCATTAAAATATGTCATTATTAGTGTCTATGCTTTTTAATTTGAATTGTTTTCAAGTGAAATCACTCCTTTTGATACTGTACAATAGTTTTCTCATTATTATGGATACTAAATATGCTGCTTTTTCTGAATAAATCAAGTTAGAGTTTATATTACTAGTATGGAAATTTTCTGAAACATTACTAAAGAGTGATTTCTAATTTGCTTTCTATATTATATAACATTGCCCAAAATTTATTGTAGATTTTTTTCTTTTATATGCAAACTTTGCTGTATGAAGCTTCAATTAGAAGACTTCCTGTCTCTGCTCCATTCAGTTCCTTATTTTTGGCCCTTTCCATGTATCAGAGCTTTTTATTTTCTTATATTACCTCTGTTTTGTCTAAAGCATTTTTTTTCTTCTGCTTAAGGATTCAAGCTGATCTAAATTTTTTGAAATAGATGTACTGTAAATAGAAATAAATATCAGTCACATTGTTATTGTAATGTGTCTATGCTTGATGATTATTCAAAATAAAGTAAACTCACATTTTACAGTGAGAGGAAAAAAAATACAATACCTTTTACAGGTTTTCAGCATATTGATTAATTTGGGATAACTGATTGAATTAGAGCAGCAATTTAACTTTAAGCTGAATTTTATTTACATACCTCTAGTTATTCCACATTGCCTTTTGCAAATGTAAGATTTCTTTCTTTATTGAAACAATTTGTATTTTCTGCTCCAATTGCCACACCATTCTAGATAGTCCTGTGATCTTTTTAGTTAGTGGTGAGCTGTGGTGGCGCAGTGGTTAGAATGTAGTACTTCAGGCTACTTCTGCTGACTGCCGGCTGCCAGCTGTTTGGCAGTTCGAATGTCACCGGCTCAAAGTTGACTCAGCCTTCCATCCTTCCGAGGTTGGTAAAATGAGGACCCAGATTGTTGGGGACAATATGCTGACTCTGTAAACCGCTTAGAGAGGGCTGTAAAGCATTGCAAAGCGGTACATAAGTCTAAGTGCTAGTTCTAGTGGTGAAGAGAAGAAGTAATAAAAAAAGTCTATCACTCATTTTTTCACTAAAGACAAACTATGCTTTGTAATCCTTCCTGATTTGGATTATTGATTTACAAATAAGCTATGAATTATAATTATACAGCGCATTCAGAAAGTATCCAGGCCCTCTTCACTTTTGTCAATTTTATTATGCTGCAGCCTGATTCTACAGTTGTTCACATTCATTTTTTTCTCATTAATCTACACTCGGTACCAACAAAGTGAAAACAGAATTTTAGATATGTTTGTAAATTTATTAAAAAGAAAAAACTGAAATATTACACTGGTATAAGTATTCAGGCTCTTTGCAACAACAATTAAAATTTAGCTCTGATGCCTCCCATTTCTCTTGATCGTTGCTGATATGTTTCTACACCTTGATTGGAGTCCACCTGTGGTAAATTAATTTGGACATGATTTGGAAAGGCACACACCTCTATAGAAGGCCTCACAGCTGACAATGCATACTGTAGCAAAGCAAAAGCCATGAGGTCAAAGGAACTGTCTGCAGTGCTCAAAGACAGGATTATTGCAAGGCACAGATCTGGGGAAGGCTACAATAAAATTTCTGCTGCACTGAGGGTTTCTAAGACCACAGTGGCCTCCATAATTGTCAAATGGAATAAGTTTGGCACAACCAGGACTCTTCCAAGAACTGGTTGCTCGGTCAAACTGAGCAATTGGGGTAGAAGGGCCATGGTAAGAAAGATGACCAAGAACCTGATGGTCACTTTGACTGAACTCCAGATATCCTGTGTGAAGATAGGACAGAATTCCAGAAGGACAATCATCGCTGCAGCCCTCCACCGATCTGGGTTTTATGGCAGAGTGGCTAGACAAAAGCCTCTTCTCAGTGCAAAACACATGAAAGTCTGCTTGGAGTTTGCAAAAAAGCACCTGAAGGACTCTCAGACTGTGAGGAACAAGACTCTGGTCTGATGAAACCAAGATGGAACTGTATGGCCTCAGTTCTAAATGTTTTATCTGGAGGAAACCAGGCACCGCTCACCTGCCCAATATCATCCCAACAGTGAAGCATGGTGATGGCAGCATCATGCTGTGTGGGTGTTTTTCAGCAGCAGGGACTGGGAGACTGGTCAGAGTTAAGGGAATGCTGAATGGAGCAAAATACAGGCATATCTTCAATACAAACATGTTCCATGGCACTCAGGAGCTCAGACTGGGCCGAAGGTTCACTTTCCAAAATGATAATGATCCTAAGCACACAGCCAAGACAACACAGGAGTGGCTTAGGGACAACTCTGTGAATGTCCTAGAGTGGCCCAGCCAGAGCCTTGACTTGAACCCTATTGAACATCTCTGGAAGGACTTAAAAATGGCTGTCTACCAACAGTCGCCATCCAACCTGATTGAGCTTGAGAGGATTTGCAAGGAAGAATGGCAGAAAATCCCCCAGTCCAGGTGTGCAAAGCTTGTTGCGTCATACCCAAAAAGACTCGAGGCAGTAATTGCTGCCAAAGGTGCTTCAACGAAGTACTGAGTGAAGGATCTGAATACTTATGCCAATGTGATATTTCAGTTTTTTCTTTTTAATAAATTTACAGACATTTCTAAAATGTTGTTTTCACTTTGTCATTATGGGGTACTGAGTATAGATTAATGAGAAAAAAAATGAATTTCAACAACTGTAGAATCAGGCTGAGCATAACAAAATTTGCAAGTGATGGGGTTCTGAATACTTTATGAATGCACTGTATATTCATTTATTAGGTATGTATTTATCTCTAGCACATTGTTGTATGGCTTTGGGTGCATATTGCATTTATGCATGAAGTAATTTCATAAATGTAAGTTTATATTTGCATATTCTTTATCATCAGAGAAATTTTGAGACAAAATTAATGTCACTTATTAAGAACATGATTTATTCACAAATTTTGCTGTTAAAATCATCCTTTTTAATTTTGTAGATGAAGAAGCTGCTCAAGAGGAGTCTTTTGAATCAAAGGTGACTAGTCTTTTGTCTGAGTTTCCTTTCTCATGGCTGAGAATTGCTATGCATTTTTGAATTAATGAAGATGGTGCAATATATAATTGCCACGAAAAATTCTTTACCTAAGTTTCATGGATTTATAAAAGCTTAAATGAGAGAAAAATATTTTTATTTCAGTGATTCTATTATTTTGAAATATATTAGATTATTTATTTCCACACAGGTCATTTCAGAATTGAAATGGGAAATATTTACAGCTAATTTCTAGCAAGCCTATCCTTTAGCTGCATTGGTTGAAGCTGGCGGAAGTCATAGTTAGCAACATCTAACATCTACTCTCTGCTGGGAGTAGAGAACAGACATATTTTAAAAACAAAAAGCAGATTCTGGAAGAAAATGTGATAAATTGGAACCTGTAACAAAGTAGTTTTTAAAACCTAAAGGTTATCTTGGTGTCTTTTGACTTCTTGCATGCAATTATCTTAAAATAAAACCCCCAACTTTGCTATATTTCCTAACAAAAGCTATCTGTTTCTCTTTTCTCCCAACTATTTATTTTGTAGTCAACCTTGCCTTCTGAAGAACAAGTGAAGGATCATTCAACAGGAGCCCAAGTGGTAGCAGGTCAGATCTTTATTGATTCTGAAGATCCAGAGGCTCTAGCTGAAGATGGAGATGGTTTTGGAGAAGAGCACAAGGAAAGGACTTTGGAGAGCTTAAGCTCTTTAGAATTGTCTGCCTTACTAAATAAAGACTTGGAAGAAGTAGAAGCAGAAAAAACAGGTGATTGTGTGGGTTATTAGTGTTTTCCATCTGCAGATCTTAAGTAGTTTTATATGTACTTTTTAGATGAGATTGGTAAGAGCTTGAGGAAAACATCATGGTTTTTAGAGAAATTGATGAAACTATAGTTGTTATAGCGAGTCAGAGGCCTCATATCCCTCCTTCCTGTAACAATTTGCTTTTTTCCCCAACAAACTGCCCTTAAAATAATAGTAACATTATATTACTTATCTGTAAGTCATTACTGAACAAATATATAGCTTGCTTACAAGTTTTCAACATATCCCAATTAAATCTTGCAAATTTCTATGGGGAAGTGGTAGTTAAAAAAAGCATCATAGATCCTATCTGCAGGTTTTTAAGAAAATAGGTATCTTATTTCAAAATGTGAGCAGTAGTGTAGAAATTGCTACAACTGTGCAAATATAACATTTATTGTTTCTATTTGTTAAAAATAATGGCACCTGCATGAGATCCCAGATATATTTTCATGTTTCTCAGTTGTTTCTCTGGGTGTTATGTGGTAAAAATCAGATATGTGTCTACAAAAATATAGCAAAAATCACTAATAGTGTTTATTTAAAACAGCATTGTTTAAACAGTATGTTCTAAATTCTGCCTACAGCTTTTTTGTAATTTAATACTCCTTAGGACATGAGGGCCCGTTTGGTGTAGTAGTTAAGGTGCTGGCCTAGAAATCAGGAAACTGATCTCTGGTCTTGCTTTAGGCATGAAAGCCAGCTGAGTAACTTTGAGCTAGTCACACTTTCTCAGCTCAACCCACTTCATAGGTTTGTTATAGGGAAAATAGGAAGAGGACAGAGAGTTATATATGTTCACCATTTTGAGTTACTTATAAAATAAAGGTGGGATAAAATTGTAATAACTGATATAAATATAAAAATGCATTCATGTGTATCCATGAATCAGTAGAATGGATTTTGCTGGTAAAATAGTTTTCTGTCTTTCTTATATCTCAGCCCCACCAGTGTACTCATAAGGTTTTAACAGAGTTACATAGTTAATCAGACTTCTGATCTAAATGCTTTTTATTACAGGTTGCTGGTAAATCTCTTTAATGTCAATTAAAAAATCATAGCTTACATTCTGTGGTTTTAATTAACTACTGATTCAGTCACTAAATGCGGACAACATTATTAATCCTTGTAGGCATCTTATTTCCAATTCTTAGATCCCAATTTCGAAACAGATTTTAGATCAGGGGTGTCAAACTCAATTTCATTGAGGGCTGCATCAGCATTGCGGTTGTCTTGGAGGGGTCGGGTAGGTGTGGCCAGGGTGGGCGTGGCCTGCTGGGTGGGTGTGGCTGGAGTGGGTGTGGCCTACTGGGTGGGCATGGCCAGCTCTACATCGTTCGCGTCAAGGGTGCCTGTGGGGCCTGGGCAGGAGTGGGACAGATCTGAGGGTCTCTGGCAGAAGGAGGTGGGACTGGGGCATGGTCCACTGGAAGACCCTCACTGTTCCTCTCAGGCCATGCGAGGGGGGGCTGGATGGTGCCGCGGGCTTCCCATAGCCCTGGGCAGCAGAGGTCAAACGCCCAGCCCGGCCCTCAAGCACCCACAGCACCAAGCCAGCCCCACTACCCAAGGGGCTGCCCAGCTGCACTTACCTCCTCCTCAAGGCTGCTGCTGCTGTGCTTGCTCTCCTTAGCCAGGTTGCTCATGATGGGTACGAGGGCAAAGTCAGAGGGAGGCCCATTTCCTCTCCATGGGAGGAGACCCGGCTTTGTATCCAAAGCTTCCTTAGCAATAGGATGGGAGACCCCCAGGATAGGCCAGGAGGAGGGTGCAAGGGGATGGTGAAAGGGCAGCAGGGCAGGATTAAGGCAGGACTTCCCTCAGACCCTCCCTCCCTCCCTCTCTTTCCTTCCTTCCTTCCTTCCTTCCTTCCTTCCTTCCTTCCTTCCTTCCTTCCTTCCTTCCTTCCTTCCTTCCTTCCTTCCTTCCTTCCTTCCTAAGAACAGAGTGGTGGGAAAATATTTGAGATGAGGGAGGGAGAAAAACAGGCAAGAAACGCAGCTGGGGAGGTGTCACCCTTCGTGAGGAATGAAGAAATGCACCATCGCCTGGAAGTGGCCAGCACATGGCCCTCACCTACTTCACATATCTGGCTTGGTGGGCTTTGGGGAAGGGAACACCATGAGCAACGTGAGAGTCGACGTTACGTGTGCAATGCCGTCCAGCCCCCAGCCTGCCTGGTTTCAACAGGCAGCGAGGCGCTCTCCTCACAGTGCCAGGCAGCACGAATACGAAAAGAAGCATGACGCCACCCATCCCCCAGCCTGCCCGGTTTCAGCAGGCAGTGGGGCGCTCTCCTCACAGCGCCGAGAGGCTGAGCTGGGCAGTGCGAAGCTCGCCAGCTTTGCACCTTGCTGCCTGCTGAAATCGGGCAGGCTGGGGGCTAAGCGGCGACGCGCTTCTTTTTGAATTTGCGCCGCCTGGCTCAGCCTCTCGGCGCTGTCAGGAGAGCGCCCCGCTGCCTGCCGAAATTGGGCAGGCTGGGGGCTGAGCGGCATCACGCTTCTGTTTGGATTCGCGCCGCCTGGCTCAGCCTCTCGGCGCTGTGAGGACAGCGCCCCACTGCCTGCCGAAACCCCTCCCCCGGAGCCCATCAAGCCAGATATGTGAAGTAGGCGAGGGCCATTTGCTGGCCACTTCCAGGCAATGGTGCATTTCTTCATTCCTCACAAAGGGTGACACCTCCCCAGCGCACACCCAGGGGGCGGGGCCAACGCGGCATGGGCCTGTCCCTTGCTTTTTCCAGACGGCCTTGTGGAGCTAAGACTGAATGCATTTCAGCATAGATGGCCACCACAAAATTTTACATTGGCTCCCGGCCCGCCAGGGCCAAGGCAGTGGGGGCCATTCCCTCACTGTTTCCAGGATGGCTTCGTGGGCCACATGAAACCACGTCGCGGACCGCATCCGCCCCCCGGGCCTTGTGTTTGACATGTCTGTTTTAGATGGTGATGCTAGTGATACCTGGTATTCATCACAATCCCATAATAACAGATTTTTAATCAAGATTACCAAAGAGAATTCTCAAATATTTAAAGATTAATCAGTATTTGAGAACTTGGACTTAAATATAGGAAGGCATATGCATATTTCTTTATTAATGCACTGAAAACAAGACTATTCACAAAATGGAAAATGTTTTGTTTCTATTAAACAAACCACTGAGCTCTGGAAGTTCTGCAAGATTATTTTTGATTCAGTTGCATTCAGTCGAAGGATGAGAACTTTTAGAATATTTGTCTACAACCTTATGTGGGCATACATCTTAATACTGAATTAATATGCATGACTGCATACTTAACTTTCCTAATATGTTATCTGAAAAGACAGCTATACCATATTACTGGTAGCAAATAGACAAGCTGGAGGGGGGCAGATTTCAGAACATTAATCTAGAAAAATATGGTGAGAAACATCTGAATAGAAATTGCAATATGTATTTTGAAAGAAAGTAGTAGTGTCTTTTTTTCATATCTTGTCTGTTTCAGTGCAGTATATCCTTGTATTTTGTTAGTTGATGGGAATGTTTTTTATATCTGATTTCACACATAATTCTAAATCATAAAGTAGATTATTTTGAATCTTAGCTTGTGGGAATCAGTTACTGCAGCTTATTTGGGGCTTACTGCAGTGCGTATGGCATAGAAGGAGTTACAAATAAGCTATTACTGTATTTGGTTACCATATAAGTTTTATTTGAATATAAGCAGATAACCTTTATGATACATTAAGATTTGCAAATTGAAATGTCCCAATAGATTTTTTTAAAAACAAATATTTTGCAAAATTAAGGCAAGGAGCATCTGAAGTCCTTAATCATTATGAAACTTTTCACACATCTAATTATAATACTGAAAGAAAGCATAATATGATTTTTGCTCTCTTTTAGTGCTGTATCATAAATATAGCACATGCTCGCTGGCTTTTCAGTTCTCTTCAAATGCCACGTCAAATTGCATTTCCTAATTTTATGTAAATTTCAGAATTGCATTACATCTTGTAAAGAGATGATATTCTGTCAAAATCCTAATCTATTTTTAATTTAAGTCAAGGACTATTAACAGTAAATTGTTGCAGAATATTGCAGCATTAAAAAGGACATGGGTACTTTATCAACAGATTTAATCAGATTCTACCTTAATTGATTTAGATAATTTCATTGTGATTTTATTTTCTCTTAATTGTTTAGATTTTGTGACTGTCATGTTGGCTTTCAGCTGTACAACAACATGGAGATAACATTTCATGCATTTGGTTCTGCTGTAGAATAGTTTCTGACTGGCAGAATTTTTGCCAATTCATATGTGATTCTGTTAGCCTGTTACAATTTCTTGATCTTCTGAAACTGAAAATGTGAAAATGTTTATAGACTTCTTTTTTAATAAAATACCTTAGGATATATATTTTACACAGGAAATCTGCAAGAAATAAAATTCTGTTAAAATTTACAAACAGTGGGTGACCTTGTAGGCATTGTAATTTCAGGGTGTTTCATGTGGGTTTTTTGTTTTAGTTTTGACAGCTATTGGAGGAACTGCAGGTGGTGAGTTATGTCGGTTCCCCTTCCTCTTTATGGAGAAGGAATACTCAGAATGTACTGCAGATGGGAGAGAAGATGGAAGACTATGGTGTGCCACAACCTATGATTACAAGACTGATCAAATGTGGGGCTTTTGTGAAAGTAAGAATGGCTTTCCTAAGAAATTCAGTTTTCAGACTTCGCGAATTTAAATTAATGGGTGTCAGTAAGGGACAGATACAAACGAATGTGAAAAGTTATATTTGTGCATTCTGAGAAATGGATTTAAAGGATCCATTGTTAATAGAGATTCTGCATATTATCAGCGTCGGCACTGTTGCCAGTACAAGTACTGCTTACAAGAAGATCTCCCAAAGGTATTTACCAGGAGCCAAAAACATACCTTCTGTATTTTTGCAAGAGTTAAATTAAGCAGCTAAATGAAATGACTCTTTAGCCTAATGTTGTACATATGGCTATTAATTCACCATTCAATTTTTACTTTTTATATTTTAGAACTTTTGATACTCACGAGCTTGGTTTTTTTAGAGTAGAGCTTAGATTTAAAGTTCTGATGCATTTAATACAGTTAAATAATGCTCCAGAAAAAAAGATATCAATGTATGGGTAATTGAATATGTGAATATTTTCTCCACATGCTTACAAAACTTTGGAAACTATAGAAGAATAATCCTGAGTGAACAATAAATATAAAGAAGCATTTCTTTTCTTTTTTTTACTCTGTTCATGATTTCAATTGCTAGTTCAGCTTTTTGTTTAAAATAATAAATCACATTATGCGGAACAATACATTTTCTATGCTAAAATACAAATCTCGCTGATCACTGGAAATATTTCTATCAATAGAGTTAATCAAAGCTTCATTTCCATTTATTTTAATTCTAAAAATGTAGCAGATAAACAATGTTTATTTTTGAAACTTGTCAGGTGTAAAATTTCATAAAATATCCTGCTTTCTATGCAAAATGTGTTTTGAGTATAAAATAAAATGGTTTGGACCTTGGGAAATGCTCCAATCAGCTCATTGGGGGGGGGGGGGAAGTATGTTTTCATAATTTTTTACTCTGAAAATACCACAAAATACTTTGCATATTCCTAATAACTGAAATCAATGTGTTTTTTTAAAACATTTAAAAAAATAACAGCTTTTTTTAAAAAAAAACTTCAAATGCATCATGAAGACTGATTTCTAAGTATACCATCAAATTATGAGCCAGATATACTTTGGATTATTTTTTATATGATTGGATTTTTTTTCTTTTCAGAGCCTGTAGTAATTTGATTGCCGCAGTATAAGCAAAATGGCAAAAAACAATAGTTTAACAAACAAAAAAAAGCCTGAAATAGATGGTCTCAGAATAAAATGAGCAGAATTTTAGTGAGTGTTAATTATCCTTTTTTAAATCTTCTTTTTATTAGCTGAAGAGGAATCTCATAAGAGAAGACAAATGCAGGAAGCAGAAGATGTTTACCAAACAGGGATGAAAATTCTTAATGAGAGCAGGAAAAAGGCCCAGAAGAAAGAGTGAGTTGTCTTCTTTATATAGCTCAAATCTTCTGGATAGAAGGATATCAATAGCCTTTAATAATGACATCTATATGTCAGTTTCTCCCAGTATTGTATTCAACAAATTTATTTGGATTACAAATTCTGTGGATCAAACTAGCAAATGCAGAGTCCTGATGCCTACTGTGTTTCCCCGAAAATAAGACCCAGTCTTATATATTTTTTGCCTCCCAAAGAGGCACTAGGTCTTATTTTTGGGGGATGTCTTATTTTGTTTTCCTGACACCTGCCTAGTCTTGTGGCGGCGGCACCAACAACTCCGTACAGCAGGAGCCCACATGGCTACCACCCACTCACAGCCGCTTGCGGCAGGATGCCACATGCATCATGCAGGTGCCGCCACCACAAAGCGGGGGGGGGGGGAACTGCCCCATGAGCCCTGCATCCACTTACCTCAGGACTGCCGCAGCCAGGCCTCCCAAGCCATGACACCTGTTGCATCACTGCCTCACTTCTGCGGCTGATCGCAGCAGGATTCCACATGGCCTGCTGCGAGTGGCAGCACGGCAAAACACGCCACGTGATGTTCTGTTGCCGGCAGCTGCCAGCAACCAGAAGTGGGCCGGCAATGGCCACGTAGGCTCCTGCTGGATGGGGATGCTGCTGTTGGTGCCACTGCCACAAGGCGAGACAGGTGTGAGGGCATGGGAGGCCTGGCTGCGGGGGCCCTGAGGTAAGCTGGTGCAGGGTGCATGAGGCAGCTTCACCCCCCTACCCCTGCCCTAGCTTGATTGTTACACTTGAGCCTTGCCCCACCTCATGCAACTAGACAGTGGGACGGAGTGGACAGGGTCTTAACTAGGGCTTATTTTGGGGGGGTAGGGCTTACATTAGGTGCACATATAAAAATCAAGCTAGGGCTTATTTTCGGGGAAACACGGTATATGTTGAATATATGCAGTCACTGAGAAACCTCTAATGTGCTCCAAGTTTCTTTTACAACAGGGTCCCCAACCCCCAGTCCACAGACTGATACCGGTCTGCGGCCTGTTGGGAACCGGTCCACGCAAACGTCAGGTGAGCACGCAAAGCTCCATTTTTGCAAGTGGCGGGTGCGCATATGAAACCATCCCCTCTCCCCTGCCACTGCTGGTCCATGGAGCTGGAAAGATTGGGGACCACTATTTTACAAGATATAGCATATCAGATAAATGCTACCTATTAGGTTAAAACTTAAGGCAGAAGTAGATGAGTGCCTATTTCTGTGAATCATGAAGCCCCCAAGCACACATCATTAGCATGGGGTAGTTTCCTCCCTCCCTCCCCAATTATTAACAAAGGTTTGATAGGTTCAGTGCACATTTTTTGTCATAACTACCCCCTGCTAACAAACTGGAAAAAAATAATTTCAATCTCACCCCAGCAATAAAAATGTTTGACTTAATGTTTTTGCTATTATTTTCAGTATATGAGGCCTTGCATTTCAGTTATGACATTGCACTCATGTTTTACATTACATATCACATGAGAGAAATGTGCTAACTTTTAGGGAAGAGATTTGAGGTCTGTCCAGCTTGGGTGTATTCCCCAGAAACTTCCAAAAGTTTTTAGCAAGTTGTATTGTTAATGTAATATTAGGGGAACATTATTAAATACATAACGAGGGAATAACCATGTTCATTGTAAATGTTAATAAAATGAAATTGGATTTGGGTTTTAACAATCATACTCATTCAAAGGCCTTGTGCAGCCTTCAGCTGGAGAATTTGCACACCATCTACACATGCATTTTTGGAACAGCATTTATGCTTAAAAGAACAACAGCATGCATTTTTTTCCCTTAAGGGCTTATCAGTATTTTTTAAGAGCTGCTGACATGAATCATACTAAGGCGATGGAAAGAGTGTCTTATACATTATTGTTTGGTGACTACTTGAAGCAAAATATTCAGTCAGCTAAAGAACTGTTTGAGAAACTTACTGAAGAAGGATCTCCTAAAGGTCAAACAGTATGTATAATTTTTCCCTCAGGGCCCACAGATCTGTCATTCTTATTGTGAAAGGTTCGGGGGGGGGGGGGGGGTTGTATATAATTGAAAAGTATGCTCACATTTTAAACCATATTCATCTATATAAAATTATATTAATTAATTTACAGATACTAAGTCAAAAGGAGCAAGGGAACAAACCAATTTCATATGTTATACTTCCAACATAGTGAGATTGATAGCTAGCCCCTTTTAAACATTTTCTATTTTTAATAAACATTTTAAAAGTTGCATTGTTTTTATCTTAAGTTTATACAAAATTGACTATTATTCTTAAATGTTGATCTATTAATGTGAGATATTCCAACATTTCATCCAAGAATTGTAGCCAAAAAACTAATATTAGCCTTCCAGTATACTTTATTAAAAAAGACTGTAGATCTAAAATCATCCAAAACACATTCTAATACAATATGGGCAACAATTTAGAAGTTTCAGATAATGCTAATAGTTAAAACTGTGAAATCAAGTGACCCAGAGTCATTGAGAGTCAGGTTCCATACAGATTTAATAAATAAGAAATTATTATCATCATCTCGTAAAATATAGTTTCATGTATCTTCAGGAAAAATCCTCATATTATACCCAGGTATGTGTAAACATTCATATCTGTGTTTTAAATTCATGTTGGGAAAACTTTTTTTTTTTACGCTTCCTGAATACTAAAAGTGCAGCTACTGAGCTTATTAGAAGGAGGGCATTTTACAGGAGGGGAGCCCCTGCAGTCCTATCATGATGAGGACTGTCAATAAGCATTCTCTACAAGCACCTCTTGGGTAATCAGATTTTATTTTGAATAAGTGATCTTGCAGATAACTGGCCCCAAGCCGTGTAGCATTGTATTCTACTGCTTGATTTATACCATTTAATAAGACTTGCAATTAAGCAAATTATAATATCCCAATATATCTGTTACACTAGAGCAGTGTATTAGCACCACTTAATAAACACATAAAATTATTCATGTGGTAGATTAATGAATAATTTTTCCTTACAAAAGCCATGGTGGCGCAGTGTTAGAATGCTGTATTGCAGGCTAATTTTGCCGACTGCCAGGAGTTTGATTCTGACCGCCTCAGGGTTGACTCAGCCTTCCATCCTTCTGAAGTTGGTAAAATGAGGATCCGGATTGTTGGGGGCAATATGCTGACTCTGTAAACTGCTTAGAGAGAGCAATAAAGCACTATGAAGCAGTATATAAGTCTTAAGTGCTATTCTATTGCTATTTTATGTAAAAAAATTTGCACCTGTGTCAAAACAAAATCCGCCATGCAGCTTTCTATGGTCTTTAAAAAAAACCAAATTATCTGTGGCATTTGTTATGGATTTCTTCATCATCATCACCACAGCTCACACACTATGCCTATAAAAGATGTCTGGATATAATGCTGTTGTCTAATTTGGATTCAGAAAACATATCTAATCAAAATAATTTTGTAAAATTGCTATTTTTTAATGTTTCTTTCAGGCCCTTGGATTTCTATATGCTTCCGGTCTTGGTGTTGATTCCAGCCAGGCTAAGGTAATGCAAAGCCACCATCTTTTGCCCGTTTCTTGTTAGTATGCCATTGAAAACAATACAATTAACCAGCTGCACTTTTTTTTTTTGTAGGCATTAGTTTATTATACTTTTGGTGCTCTTGGAGGAAATTTAATAGCACATATGATTTTGGTAAGTAGAGTTTCCTCAACCATACAAATAATGACATAAAACAGCAAAATCCTGATAGCAATCTTGCCTTCTAGGTTTTATGGCTATGTTTGGTACTTACCGAGAATTTATCCCAAAGAACAGAGAGAAATTTACCTCGAGGAGATAAATTTAGTATTATTAATTTGCTTTTAAAAAGGAATATTGTAATTGTATGTATAAGGTTTTGGAATTGCTCAATTTTATTGTTTTTACATACAGCATTCTATCCTGAACTTCATTGAAACGAAGTTGCAGATAATTTAACAAAAACGTGTTATCTTTGTTTTGAGTATTTTCAAATGTAAGACAGCAGTACTTGCTTTATGACAGTAGTTGCTTCTTTCCAGGGCTACCGGTACTGGGCTGGAATAGGTGTCCTTCAGAGCTGTGAATCTGCACTTACGCATTATCGTCTAGTAGCTAACCATGGTATGTATATGTATGTATATACATCTAGTAGATCAAGAAATAGATTTATACATTTCCATTAACTAATTTAGACACAAGAAAAATTTGTGACATTTATTCCCTTTAAATAGAAATGTTGGTTATATAGATTATATGATGGCTAGTAATCAGCTAATGCTAAAAACAAAGCTTGGAAATCTGATGTTTGTTTCAATTGACATAACAGGTTTTGTCACAGGATCTACAAGGGGAAATGTTTCAATATCCCTTGCATGGTGTAAATTTGATCTGGAACATTCATATATCTTGTAGCACATTTGGGGAAGAGATGGGGAGGGAAATCTTATGCAAACAAAATTGTGCTATTATTTAGTTTCCCATAAGAAATAATAGAATTGCAAGCATATAATGAATGTTTTTCTTTAGTACAATATTATCTTAATTAGATGTTTCAGGTTTATTTCTTATTTTTGCAATACTAGATATTATCCTTGCTTGAACTAATTGGTTCTGTTTAACCCTCTTATTTGGAGACCTAGCTGGCATCACAAATATTTGTATAAAGAAATAGCAGCCAGAACCTCTTCATACTTATTAAATTAGTTGTCCCATGATAGTATTGTGTCTCTCCCCTCTCCCCCATAAACTTAATCTACAAATCCCAGGGTTGGAACATTTTTGTTTGTGGAAAGTATCCATAATTTGGAGGTAATCTTGAAGGGCTTCCTTAGAAAGGAATATCTTAATGATACAGTGTTACTTTTAATCTTGTAGCAAACTTCTGTATACTTTACAGAATCACATGACTCAATGAAAGACATATTTGCTTATAAATATTTATGTGTCAGTTATTCAAAGGGCATTTAGAACAGGTGAAGATTCCTTTTAGTAATTCCATGTATGAAAACTATGATGTGCACTAGACTTTGAATTTTATAAGGATAAAATTAAATGTTTCAGCTCTGTTCTTTCTCCCTAGTGGCTAGTGATATCTCTCTGACTGGAGGCACAGTGGTTCAGAGAATTCGTCTGCCGGATGAAATAGAAAATCCAGGAATGGCAAGTGGAATGTTGGAGGAAGATTTAATACAATACTATCAATTCTTAGCTGAAAAGGGAGATGTTCAAGCACAGGTAATTTAATTGTCAAACTAGGATGGGAAAGAGAAAAGTTAGTTCACTCATTTATATTGATTGAACAGGAATAGGGAATGTGGCCAATTTTTGGAGTTGAGTAGGTTCACTGAAGAAAGTTTGTTTGCCTAATTAGATAAAACAGTTTATTTTTTTCAATTGCATTGTGTTTGCTTGTTTAACTGCCTGAGAAGCTAGACCTACAATTGCAGCTGATTTATTGATTAGCTACTGGGTGGAGGTACATTCTTGCAATTTAGTGTCTGGAAACAGAGAAGAGGCAGTTAAAAGTTTACAACTGGAGCAGACAAAGAGAAGGAGAAGCAAAAAAGGGAATGCAACGGAAGACAGTAGAGAGGAGCACACTGACTACCCATCTCCAGAAACTAAACAAATGAACTTACAGGTAGTTCTTGGCTTACAATCACAATTGAGCCCAAAATTTTTGTTGCTAACTTAAACAGTTGTTAAGTGAATTTTGCCCCATTTCACAAGCTTTCTTGCCACAATTGTTAAGTGAATCACTGCAGTTAAGTTAGTAACATGGTTGTTAAGTGAATCTGATTTCCCTACTGACTTCCAGATCCCCCAAAAAGGTGATCACATGACCCCATGCCAGTTGCCAAGCCTCTGAATTTTGATCACGTGACCATGGAGATTCTGCAACAGTTCTGCAAATGTGAAAAATGGTCATGTTACTTTTTTTACTGCCTTTGGATCTTTGAACAATCATTAAATGAACTGTTGTAAGTCGAGGACTACCTGTATTTGTTTGTTGGTATGTAAAATTTATTTGTCGCTTATCTCACCATGTGACTAGTCTAGGCGGCTTACAACAGTAAAAACAGAGAAATGAAAAGAAGTATAAACATAACAGTAACAACATAATGACACAATAAAATAAACAATGAAAATACAGTAATATGAGATTAAAAGATGGGCGGGAAAAGTAGGAGGCGATCAGCCTAGCAGTCACCTCCATTGTGTGGTACTCTGCATTGGATCCCCAGGCCAAATGGCAGAGCCAGGTCTTTGACTTCTTGTGGAAGAATAGGAAGTGGGAACAGATCTCACTGTGGGGGGGCGGCGGAGGGTAGAATGTTCCAGAGGACATGTGCTACAGCAAAAAAAGCTCTTCTGGATCACAACCGCCAGAGTTCTTTGATGGGATCTGCAGTAGGCCCTCTCATATCAACACGAGTGGGGCAAGCCTGACCTAGCAGGATGAGATAGTTCTTCAGGTAGCCTGGAATTTAATAACAGGGCTCTTCTTAAAATTAACAATAAAATTATTTACTGAGAGAATGATGCAAGTAATCAAATTAAACTAAAGATCTTGAAAATAATAGGATATATGTCAGTTAAACGTGTTAGTGATGGTGACGAGATATTGAAGAATAACAACATGAACTTTTTTCCCCAAGGTTGTGTCATTTTGATGGACTATTTGCCACATTTGTTGGAAATGGTGAAGAGTTTATCAGGAGGCAAGTTAGGGAATACTCAACTATACTCTTTAGGTATAACATTTTTTAAAGGAGCTTTTTAAAGAACACAAGTTCCTCCAAGGTTTTTTAAAAGGCAGCTTGGTTGGTTGTAGAGCATACTATATTTTCAAAACATGAGGAAGTCAGATTTTATATAAAGCTGGGGAAATTTTTTCCTTTCTTTTCTACAAAATGCTATGAGTACTTCCATGCATCATTTCGATTTAGTTTGCACTAAAACTAGTTTGCACATTCTCTTTCCTGAAACTTAGTACAATGAGCTGTGGTTGCATGGCATTATTTTACATAAGTGTCAGGGCCCACTTCAAAACCTCATCCTAAGAAAGCAGAACTCATGGAAGCAGTTTCTTCCAAAAGGAACTTTTATTAGGAGAAGCTGAGAGCAGGCATAATAGACAGGATCTGAGGGTTTTTCGCTCAGATCAATAAGTTAAAAGAGTCCCAAGCAAACCGCACCCCAATAGTTCATCCGGTCAGTTCAAATGGGCCAATCCCCAGGTGTTAAGTCCGTTGTGGGAAAGAGCTGATAACGCCAGTCTGTCTCGGGTGTATAGCGGTGTTTGTTGGGTCTTTGCACCTTCCCTTCCGAAATAGGAGATAAGCCCAATGCCCAGAGGTGCATTCCTTTCTCCTCCCCCCTTCGAGCTGACATCAAAGGGACGACAGTTGAAAGAGCATGTATGCAGAGACAGCGAAGGTGTTACATTGTAGCGATAGATAAAACAAAGAGGCAGCCTGCAGTGTCTTCCCCCCTCCTTTCCAGGAGCATGGCAGAACCCAGAAGAATAGAATTAGAAAGAGCCCCTTAATCAGTATGGGTTTTGACATCCTGCCCCCCTTAAAAAAATGAGAGGCCCACCTGTGGGAAAACAGAGACAAATATAGATATAGGTTAGTCCGGTTTGTTCAGGTATTCGGTGTGAAATTTCTTAAGCAGTTTAGGGGCTTTAATATGAAGTTTGTGGACCCACTCGTTTTGGGAGGATGGAAGATGTTTCCACGCAACTAGGCATTGAGTGGAGCCATGGTATTTCCTAGAATCTAAGATTTCTTTAATTTCAAAATGTTGTTCCCCTTCTACCATAATGGGAGGAGGGGGAGGAGCAACAGCTGGTCTTAATGGTGACTGTTGCTCGTGTTTTAGAAGGCTGCAGTGGAAAATTGGATGAATTTTCCTGAGGGACTTTGGGAGTTCTAGCTCTACTGTTACAGGGTTTATGATTCTGACAATGGGGAATGGTCCTACATATTTGGGTCCCAGTTACTTTGAGGGTTGTAAGAATTTTAGGTTTGGTGGATAGGTAAACCTTCTCTCGTACACTAAAAGGTTTTGGCTCAACTCTCTTTTTATCTGCTTGCGTTTTATATGCCTGCCTAGCCTCATCCAAGGCTTTTCTGATGACTGGCCAGGTATTCTTTACTTGTGCAATCCACTCCTTTAACGAAGGGATTGCAGGGTCTGTTGTGGGGAGTTCAGGCATTGGGTTGAAACTCTGTCCTGTGGCTACTTGGAAAGGTGTGTGGCCCGTGCTGGAATGGATGGCGTTATTGTAAGCAACTTCTGCAAATGGAAGTAGGTCAGTCCAGTTGTCTTGCTGGTAATTAATAAAGCATCTTAAATATTGTTCAAGTACTGAGTTCGAACGTTCAGTCCCACCATTCATTTGCGGATGATGACTGGATGACAGTCCCTGGGTGGGACTTTCCAGAACTTCGATGTGAATTGTACCCCTCTATCGGATATGATGCGTTGAGGGGCTCCATGAAGTCGATATATGTGTTGAACAAACAGTTTTGCAAATGTCTTTGCATTAGGAATTTTTGCGCAGGGAATAAAATGTACTTGTTTGGAGAATAAGTCCGTTGCGGCCCAGATGACTGTTGCCACTACTCTTAGGTAATTCCACAATAAAATCCATGGAGATCTCCTTCCAGATTACTGGTTGCAGTAATCCAGGCGACTTCCCTTGTAGTCTTTTTGCTGAGGCACAAATCGGGCAGCTGGCCACATAGCTTTCAATGTCCTTCTTTATCGAAGGTCACCAGAATTGCCTTTTAACTAAGTGCAATGTTTTTACAAACCCAAAATGGCCTGCGGATTTCGAGCCGTGGCACAGTTGCATGAATTTTAGTCTCTGGCTTTTGGGTATTTACAATTTTCCTCCCACCCATGGTAGTCCATCAGTAATGGTGCATAGGTTTTTATGGCTCGAGCAATTCATCGGTTTCTAGAGCCTTTTTGGATTTGATGCCTGCTTCACTTGCTAAAGGCTTTTGGAGTTTGGCTTGTGCTCGCGTAGTGACCTGTGCTGCCAGCTGTTTTTCTGGCATCAGGGGCTTTGATACATTACTTCGAGTGCTGTTGTATTGTGGCATTCGGGACAATGCGTCTGCTAGAAAGTTTTTCCCTCCCAGGAGGTGTTTTAACGTGAAGTTAAATTGGTGGAAATGTTGTGATCACATCGCTTGCTTGGGAGTTAATTTCCGGGGCATTTTAAGTGCTTCCAGATTTTTGTGGTCGGTCCACACCTGGAAAGGAATTTTGTTCCCTTCGAGGAAGTGCCGCCCAGTGAGGAGAGCCCATCGCACTGCACATGCCTCTTTTTCCCATAGGTGGATGTCAGGGCCCACTTCAAAACCTCATCCTAAGAAAGCAGAACTCATGGAAGCAGTTTCTTCCAAAAGGAACTTTTATTAGGAGAAGCTGAGAGCAGGCATAATAGACAGGATCTGAGGGTTTCCCGCTCAGATCAATAGGTTAAAAGAGTCCCAAGCAAACCCCACCCCAATAGTTCATCCGGTCAGTTCAAATGGGCCAATCCCCAGGTGTTAAGTCCGTTGTGGGAAAGAGCTGATAGTAAGCTAGCAAAGGCATGATTTCCAAATCATTCAGAACATTGTAATGAGCAATACCTTACAAAACAACCCTCATGATAACAGCCATGATTTTGTATAGTTCATCAGCTTATGATTACTTTTGGAGTACAGAGTCTTGCCTTGTTCTCATTGCTCATCCTTTATTGTTTTGGGTTGTTACAAAGAACTTGTGTAAATCAATGTTACTCAGCAGAAAACTGGATGTTTGGGATAAATGTAAGGAAAATCTTTTTTTTCCTGATTAGTTTTCAATATGCAGGGAGTAATTTCATGTGGGGGCATGACTGTGCTGCCCTTTGGATCTAAGGAGAAAATATGCTTCATTACCCTGGAAGATCATGTAGTCCTCTTTGGCAACTTAAGGCAGATGTTTCTTTTCTCCAAATCATGTGGTTGCCTGCCATAGTTAAGTACAGTTCAGGAAAAAAAGATGCATTTGGTGACAAGTGCCTCATGAGCAGTCTGATGTGTTCTAAAGCATCCTTTTTCCTTAGAAACTGCACAGCCCAATTAACAATCTGAAGAGATAGAGCCTGGGCTGATATATATTTATTACATTTATTCACCACCTGACTGTATCAAAGCCTTGTCTCCATTATTTTTTACAAAACCTAGCATGGAGTGCTTGTAGGTATCTCATCAATTCTGAGGTGAAATTACTATTTTTTTTAATTGCAGGGCAATTTTTCTTTAAAATATTTCCTGCACTTGATTTGGAGGTTGTCCCTTTATTGTGTGTGCATTCTAATATTCTTTTTCTTCAGAGTACGCTTTCTTGATAGGAAATTAAATAACATGTTTCAACTACTATTTCAGGTAGGGCTTGGACAATTACACCTGCATGGAGGAAGAGGAGTAGAGCAAAACCATCAGGTATCTGTAGGGCAATACATAAGATGTTGGTACATTTAAGATGTAAAATGAAACGGGAATTGAAAAGCTTTCTATTTATTGCAAGAGCTGTTTTCCTAGCATAACAGTAGAGATCTAGGAGGTATTTCAGTGTTGGGTGGTCACTGCACAAGGAGCCAAATTCCAGTTTGTCTTGTATTACATAGTTCCTACCTGACATTGGTCTGCATGCATTTGCTGCAGCTCACAAATACATCCCATCTTGCCTGTTGCAACTTGTTCTGCATGGATTTATGTTGAAAAGTTTATGTAGAAAGATAGAAGACATTGCTCACTTGCTTGAATAAGCAACAAATGTTATTAATAATGCAATAATCAAGATGACCAATGTATGTAAGTGAAGAAAACTGTTTAATTCAATTTTGGTATTAAATAAGAAGGCGTAGACTATGCCTGTGGGAGAAATTTACTAAATAAATTATACATTAAGTAAAGCAATGTTTCTCAATCTTGGGAACATTAAGATGCATGCACCTTAAATTCCAGAATTCTGGAAGTTGAAGACTACATGTCTTAAAGTTGTCAGGGTTGAGAAACACTGCTGGAATGATGCAATCAGAATCACAGTAATGCAACAAAAATAAAACAAAGGTATTTTTAAAATATAATATAGTTCTAAGATGATAATTTTAAGTATATTATTTAACATAGCAATCCCATTAAATTTATTTACTATATACTTACTATAATTAGTAAAGTAATGGAACAACTTTTTGTCAGCTTTCTTTTCCTTGCAGTGCTAGGGTACCAATAGGAAATGCTTATATTGAAAAACATTTAAAAATAATGCCTCCTTAAAATAGAATAACTCTTTCTTGTTTCTCCACATCCTTTATTCTCATGGGTGGACCAGGCCTCCTACTCTGCTAAACTGATACCAAGAGTTCATAAGATCATGATGTAAAAAGGTGTAATAGTCATAATAAGTATTTATGTACCCTTTAGCTAATTAAAAGGAAATTTTCTCAAATTCTCAAGTCATGGTTTTGATGGACCAAAAATTGTGCATTGAAGATGCAGTCCTGTGACTACTTGGAATAAAGCATTATTTATCACAGTGGGATTGCTTTCAAATAAACAAGGGTATGGATAGGCCATCAAACAAATGATACTGCCTTAGTATTCAAAAAGTGAAATAATTGTTGAATTTGCATATTTTAGTATCACATTCAGTTAGTTTTATATTTATATTTACAGTGGGGCAAAAAAGTATTTAGTCAGCCACCAATTGTGCAAGTTCTCCCACTTAAAAAGATGAGAGAGGCCTGTAATTGTCATCATAGGTAGACCTCAACTATGAGAGACAAAATGAGAAAACAAATCCAGACAAATCACATTGTCTGATTTGGAAAGAATTTATTTGCACATTATGGTGGAAAATAAGTATTTGGTCACCTACAAACAAGCAAGATTTCTGGCTCTCACAGACCTGTAACTTCTTCTTTAAGAGGCTCCTCTGTCCTCCACTCATTATCTGTATTAATGGCACCTGTTTGAACTTGTTATCAGTATAAAAGACACCTGTCCACAACCTCAAACAGTCACACTCCAAACTCCACTATGGTGAGGACCAAAGAGCTGTTGAAGGACACCAGAAACAAAATTGTAGACCTGCACCAGGCTGGGAAGACTGAATCTGCAATAGGCAAGCAGCTTGGTGTGAAGAAATCAACTGTGGGAGCAATAATTAGAAAATGGAAGACATACAAGACCACTGATAATCTCCCTCGATCTGGGGCTCCACGCAAGATCTCACCCCGTGGGGTCAAAATGATCACAAGAACGGTGAGCAAAAATCCCAGAACCACACGGGGGGACCTAGTGCATGACCTGCAGAGAGCTGGGACCAACGTAACAAAGGCTACCATCAGTAACACACTACGCCGCCAGGGACTCAGATCCTGCAGTGCCAGACGTGTCCCCCTGCTTAAGCCAGTACATGTCCGGGCCCGTCTGAAGTTTGCTAGAGAGCATTTGGATGATCCAGAAGAGGATTGGGAGAATGTCATATGGTCAGATGAAACCAAAGTAGAACTGTTTGGTAGAAACACAACTCGTCGTGTTTGGAGGAGAGAGAATGCTGAGTTGCATCCAAAGAACACCATACCTACTGTGAAGCATGGGGGTGGCAACATCATGCTTTGGGGCTGTTTCTCTGCAAAGGGACCAGGACGACTGATCCGTGTACAGGAAAGAATGAATGGGGCCATGTATCGTGAGATTTTGAGTGCAAACCTCCTTCCATCAGCAAGGGCATTGAAGATGAAACGTGGCTGGGTCTTTCAGCATGACAATGATCCCAAACACACCGCCAGGGCAACGAAGGAGTGGCTTCGTAAGAAGCATTTCAAGGTCCTGGAGTGGCCTAGCCAGTCTCCAGATCTCAACCCCATAGAAAATCTTTGGAGGGAGTTGAAAGTCCGTGTTGCCCAGCGACAGCCCCAAAACATCACTGCTCTAGAGATCTGCATGGAGGAATGGGCCAACATACCAGCAACAGTGTGTGCCAACGTTGTGAAGACTTACAGAAAATGTTTGACCTCTGTCATTGCCAACAAAGGATATATAACAAAGTATTGAGATGAACTTTTGATATTGACCAAATACTTATTTTCCACCATAATGTGCAAATAAATTCTTTCCAAATCAGACAATGTGATTGTCTGGATTTGTTTTCTCATTTTGTCTCTCATAGTTGAGGTCTACCTATGATGACAATTACAGGCCTCTCTCATCTTTTTAAGTGGGAGAACTTGCACAATTGGTGGCTGACTAAATACTTTTTTGCCCCACTGTATATTTGCTCATATAATGCAGATTTTAAACAAACTTGAATGAAGGCTAGATGTATTAAAAATTGCCACATGTTTATATTTCTGCTCTTTTTCTCCTCCAGAGAGCTTTTGAATACTTCAACCAAGCAGCTAATGCTGGCAACTCACATGCAATGGCATTTTTGGGGAAGGTAAGGCACACCACCTTTGAGCTGTGTATTTTTGATTACTACTTCAATCAGAGGATTTATTACTGTAAAAAATAAAACATAGCTAAATGTCAGTGTGATTGTCTATTTAAATGTTTCTCTAAAAAGCAGTATCTGACATAACTTCAACAGAGAATGAACAAGGCCCAAACCTTCCTAGGCCAGTTTAGGGAATAGCTTTAGCTGCCATAAACACTTTTCTATTACTGATACTTCACACAAAATCCAAATAAACCAAACTAAAATAATTATAAATTGCAAATCCTATCTATCCTGACTACAGGTGCCACATAAATTACTGTTCAGGAGATAGTCAGAATTCCTCGGTAAAAGTAAATTGTATTAAATGCTGCAATTTAGCAAACTGTTAGCAAAGATATTATGGACAAAACCAGATATAATGGACAAAATCTATACAGTAGATTTCTGTACTTAACCCACATTCATCATTTTATGTATGCATAAATTCTCTATGTAATGAGAATATGAAATGGGGGAACCAGTCTTTTATGTCTTTCCACAATTTTTCTGCCTAATCTAGGCCCTCCATTTGGAATAGAAATATCAATGTTGTTAATTGCTTCTGACCAGCGTGTAATTCTTTTTAGAAACAGAATCCTTAAAAAGTAGGCTACTTTCATGACAAGCTCAACTTGTAATGGCTTCATAGTCACTTTCAAATAGTTTTCTTGACATCATCATCATTTTAGACATTGTCTTGTCTACTGCAGGATGAAGGCCTCTTCCACATGTTTCCAACCTATATGGTACTAAGCTTCATTTTGCCAATTGGGCCCACAATACTTGCTGTTGTCATCGATCCATCTTGTTTTAGGTCTCTTTCGTGGACGCTTTTTATCAAGTGGGATCCATTCTATGACTGCCTTGGTCCACCTGCCATCAGTTCTTCTTGCTATGTGACCAGCCCATTCCCATTTCAATTCTTTTACTACCTTGATGATATTGTATACTTTCGTTTGTTCTCTAATCCATGTGCAGCTCTTTCGATCTTGTCTTGTAATGTCAAGCGTGTATCTTTTCACGGTTCTTTGCGCCACTCGTAGCTTTTGTATTGATTGTGAGATTAGTATCCATGTTTCACTGGTATATGTTAGAGCAGGTAGCACACACTGATCGAAAACTTTTCGGGCATAGGAGGAGGTTCTTGAAAATTATGCTTAGCTTGCTAAATGCCTGCCAACCACATTTAACACGCCATTCTATTTCCTTTATTGTATCACCTTCCGTTGAGATCCATTAGTCAAGGTATATGTAGTGTCTACTATGTCTAGTTTTTCTCCAGATACCATTTTTTTTTTTCTTTGGTGAATTTATTTCTTGACAACAATAGAGAAATATTTCACAATTCTGGGATTTCTTTTCAATGCTTCTAAGAATGACCTGCAGCCCTTATGTTTCCTCATAGTCTCCCTTCCAAGTATCAATTAGGTCTGCCTCTGCTGAGTGTCATGGTTTCAGGATTAGTGAGGTTATCTAAACCGATTAATCAAACAACCCATCACTGCTAAGCTTACTTTCCTTTAATGACTCTGATACACTTATTTTTATTCACATGTTTTTAGACTCTAAAAGAATTGAGAGAATTACTTCATTTAGAAAAAGACTACTAATTTAGTCATAGGAATCAATTTTATGGTGTTATGGTAGAAACCTTCAATCTTGGAAGGTTTATAACACATCTTCAGATTTTACTGGTCTGTCAAATAAGTCACACTTAAATTCTATTAATTAGACAATTTTCCTGGAGAAAATCTGATAGAATGCTTTCCTCCTTAGTATTTTCATCCACTAAGCAAGAATTGAGATTTACTTAAGTACATCTTCTTATTGGAGACTTTCTCATACTAAACTGAAAGAGGAATATTGCACATTTTTTTGTAGAATTCTATTAGTTTGATGAAACAGGTGCTCTGAACTACAAGTGGCTGGCTGACCTTTAAGAACTGCAAGAAAGTGTCCACAGATATAGAGATAATGTTTCTTCTGCATTCTAGTTTGTAAGGCACAGATTGTAAGGAGATTTTTCTCCCTTCCCTTTCTTTTTTAATGGATCTTTCAAGCTACACTTGTTTCTTCCTCTGCCACAAAATAAAAATTAGACAAGCAAAACCAATCCTAGAGGCAAATCTGGATCATGCAAGTCTTGCTTCCAGAATGAGGGGGGAATATATGTCCATTTTTGGATGTTCTATTAGATCAAGCCAAAAGGAACCTTGACAGCAAGGACAATAGGCTGTTCTTTCTCTCGAAGAATCTTTCTTCTAAGATCCTGTTATGATACATGCATTGATCAACTGAAACAAAATTTTACAAAATTGTTTTACATTTAAGCAACTTTAATGATATTATTATGGCTTTCATTAATGTTGGTATAATTCAAAGAAAAGTTCTGCATTAAGTGGGCCGGATATTATGCCAAAGAATAAATATTTTTTTCTAAAATTAGACTCTTAATAACTTTTAATTACGTTTTGTTTTTATAGATGTATTCAGAAGGAAGTGATATTGTACCTCAAAGCAATGAAACAGCCCTTCAGTACTTTAAGAAAGCTGCTGACATGGTACGTTGCTGAAATCTTGGTTACAAGGTTACAAAAACTCATACGTATACAACCATATCTCTGGAAGCCAATCATTTTGAAATGAAGTGTTCTTCACGCAACAAATACATATTTATTTGTTTTTGAGGAAAATTGTTGTTTCTGATATATTCAGAAAATCCAAATAAAAATGCATTTTTCAAAAATCACATATGTTCAATATTCTCCATTCATGATGCTCCACATTAATTACTAAACTAAAGTGGTTTTAAGCAATATGACAATTGCTCATATTTGTAAGACATATGTGACCACTTGGTAGTATCTGTCATTTGTCCCATACAATAAAATTCATATGTGCAAGTCTGATTATTTTCTTCAAGTGCTTTATGTCCAATTTGTCCTGACATACTACTTTAATGAGAGTTGTAATACTGCACATTTGGTATAAAGATAGGCTAAGACTGGGCATCATGACAATTTAGTAATTATGTGAACAAAATGGAAAATATTTGTCTTCAGCTCAGGGTGAAACTGCCCCATTGATTCAGTATGTTGCATATTCTGTTTTATACGGAACAAAAGTCAAAACATTTCATAAGTTCAACCATAGGGAGCTTGGAACAGGTCCTTTGATCCCTCATTTTTCACCTCAAGGCCACAAAAATAGATAATCAATGCTAACTATAATCTATATAAATTGTCCAAAGGGATAGTTTTGAACAGTTCTAAATTTCCCACTGCAAATAATATAATTGGCATGCCTGGGAAAGGGTTGCCAGCCTAATAAATACTCGCTAAAATAAAACATAGGAAGCATGATAGTTTTGTTTTGAACTTAAAAACTTCTTTTCAGGATTGGAATATTTGTTTCCCAACCTGTCTTTTTACAAGTTACTAGTTTTGAGTTAGATTTTAATCACATTCTTGTATTTCAGGGCAATCCAGTAGGACAGAGTGGTCTGGGAATGGCTTATTTATATGGAAGAGGTGTTCCAGTGGTAAGTCTCCTTAGGAAAATGGCAGTAACAACTCTATTAAAAAGAGGAGGTTGTTTTTGCAATATTAGAATCATATTGTTTATATTGCACTTAAATGGATATTAAGGAAAGTATCATTTGAAAGGAAATTAGAAAAAAATATATTTTTAGGTGGTGGAAATGTTCAGGTAAACAGTTCCAAGTATCTTTCAAAGATCCTGAAGCACTGAGGAACTACCAGAGGACTGGAAAAGAGCTGATGTAGTTCCCATCTTCAAAAAAGGAAAAAAATAGATTCAGGAAACTACAGACCGATCAGCCTGACCTCAATACCTGGGAAGATTCTGGGAAAGCTAATCAAGCAACGAAACACTGAACACCTAGAGGCAAACTCATAGCCAAAAGTCAACATGGGTTTGTCAAAAACAGATCATGCCAGACAAATCTTATTGCATTCTTTGACAAAGGGACAAAATTAGTGGACCAGAGGAATGCTGTGGATATAATTTACTTGGACTTCAATAAGGCATTTGATAAAGTAGACCGGCGGCCACCAACCTTTTGGGCACCAGGAACCGGTTCCATAGAGAGAGGTTTTCCTCAGACTAGAGGGGGTGTGGTTTCGTCTGCTTCTTGCATATTGTGGATGGGGCTTCACTTGTTTGCACGGCCCAGTTATTGGCATGCCGCGGCCCAGTGCTGGTTCATGGACCAGACGTTGGGGACCCCTGAAGTAGACCACAACCTCCTACTTGATAAGACAGAAAAATGTGGGTTAGACAGCATCACCACAAGATGGATTTGTAACTGGCTGACCAACCACACTCAACATGTAGTTCTCAATGGAACTGCATCTACATGGAGGAAAATAGGCAGTAAGGTACCCCAAGGCTCTGTTTTAGGCTCAGTAATCAATGATTTGGATGAGGGGATAGATGGGGAATTCATCGAATTTCCAAATGACACTAAGCTGGCAGGAATAGCCAGCACTCCAGAAGATAAGCTTAAGATACAGAAGGATTTCAACAGGCTTGAACATTGGGCGCTATCTATCAAAATGAAGCACAATGGTGAAAAAAAGTAAAGTTCTACATTTAGGCAAGAAAAACCAAATGCACAGGTATAGTATAGATGGTACCTGGCTCAACAAGGGATCTTGGAGTCCTAGTGGACAATCACTTAAATATGAGCCAGCAATGTGCTGCAGCTGCCAAAAAAGTCAACACAATTCTAGGCTGCATTAATAGATAAAATCAAGATCATGTGAAGTGTTAATACCACTTTATAATGCCTTGGTAAGATCACACTTGGAATACTGCATCCAGTTTTGGTCACCACGATGTAAAAAACATGTTGAGACTCTAGAAAGAGTGCAGAGAAAAGCAACAAAGATGATTAGGGGACTGGAGGCTAAAACATATAAAGAACGGTTGCTGGAATTAGGTATGCCTAGTTTAATGAAAAGAAGGACTAGGGGTGACATGATAGCAGTGTTCCAATATCTTGGGTTGCCACAAAGAAGAGGGAGTCAAGCTATTCTCCAAAGCACCTGAAGGCAGGACAAGAAGCAATGGATGGAAACTAATCAAGGAGAGAAGCGATCTAGAACTAAGGAGAAATTTCCTGACAGAACAATTAATCAGTGGAACAGATTGCCTCCAGAAGTTGTGACTTCAACACTGGAAGTTTTTAAGAAGAGATTGGACAGCCATTTGTCTGAATTCCTGCCTGATCAGGGGGTTGTACTAGAAGACCTCCAAGGCCCCTTCCAACTCTGTTATTCTGTAAGTATAAGAGGTAGCAGAGAAGAAATGCATCCAAGAACATTTTGGATGTTTGAGGGTGGCAGAGTTGGCAGAATAAACAACATGGGATCAAATGAAAGTGTAAGAAAAAGGAAGCTATGGAATGCTTAAGTCCTCAGATTCATATTTTACTCATTATCACTTAGAAGCAATATATGTATTCACATTAAAACATAATAAAAGAGATTTAGGATTGCACTGAAGATTTTTTAGTGCACTTTAGTGTGGAACCCTGACTGATCATCCATCCTCTGTGTCCCCCTTTAGAACTATGAGCTGGCCTTGAAGTATTTCCAGAAGGCAGCAGAGCAAGGATGGGTCGATGGACAGCTTCAGCTGGGCTCCATGTACTATAGTAAGAGACCTTTCTGATATTCAGAATTTACATTTTGGAACTGATACGTCATTTTTTTATAGGGAGATGTTGGAAGTAATTGAATAATTGAGACTTTGCTTTTCTTTTTTAGGAATGAAACATTTGTAATTTTCACCTCATAAAAATAGGCCATAAACTAGGTTATTAACCTTTAAAGCATGTCATTTTAAAAAGTGTCATTGTTGAATAAGTTTCTTTTTGCCTGCATATTATTGATCTTTTAATATGTATCCATGCCAAAATAATTTTAAATAACAGACCAGAGTGCATCTCTGTTTTATAGCCAGAAAAATAAATATAATAGTGTATGGTTGGTTGGGGGTTATTATGTATTATTTTATTTCTGAATTGTCTAATAATTGAAACTCTGGGCAGATTATGGTTAATAAAGATATTAAAAAGAATAAAACTCATTCATACTTAGCACAGGAAAGTTATTATAAAGCTAATGGAAGCCACAATTCATATTTTCATAGAATGAAATTGACATGTTGTTTTATTTAGTGACCTAAAGTCTTTCTTTCCTGCTTTTGATTATATTGATCCAGGAAGTGGATCAAGACACTGAGCTCTTTTAGTTGGGCTGTATGTTAGGACAAAAAATATAATGTGTCAAGCAGAAAGCAAGATTTCAGGTTTGCACCAAACTTCTTAACTCTAAATTGTAGGAAACTGAATGGTTTGTAAGTTCATTTAGAATTATGTATTTTAATTTCACAATTCAGACTGAACTGGTGAATCTTGTTGTTGTCAACTAAGTGAAATAGCAACATTGATCAAATTTAGAGAGTGTACAGATCAAAGGACATCAATTCAATTATTCCTGCTAATTCTTTTCTGTTTGTAGATGGCATTGGAGTCAAAAAAGACTATAAGCAAGCCTATAAATATTTTAATCTGGCTTCTCAAGGGGGCCACATTCTGGCCTTCTATAATTTAGCACAGATGCATGCTACTGGCACTGGAGTAATGCGGTCCTGTCATACTGCTGTTGAGGTAAGTATTAGTTGTTTTCCTAAATGCAGGGACAATGAGCAGACAGTGTTGCACTTGTTTTAATGAAGTTCTGATGCTGTATTAAGGTGGGTCATCTTTCGGGGCATATAAATACAGTGGCAATGAACTGTTTCAAATAATTTAGTATTACTATGGAAATACTTTAATTGGAATATATTCAAATGAAATGCAGGGCTTGACTTTCTATAAATATGAAGAATACAGTTTGCTGTTTAAAGAGTGAAGTCACCTATCTGGATAACAAAAGGCTTAAATTTCAGCCTGCTTATTAACATGAGCTATTCCAGGTTAAGTATTTTTTCTTTAAAGTTTCACATAAAGTAAGATGAATTCTAAGAGAAATTCGAACAACAGAATTAGCTTGCTAAAACAGCAGTATCTACTGATGAAATCTATTCACTCTTTTCCCCTATATGCTCCAAAATTTGGACCTTTCATTCTTCTCAAGAATGAAATTGTGAGCTTGATGGAAAAAGTTCAATGCTAAAACATTTAATGTAATCTAGAAACATTAAAAATAGGATTTGTTGGGAGTTTGTGCTGTTCACTGAGTTCTTAAACAGGTTTGATAATCTTTTTACCTAATGCTTGATTACTCTTTCTCATTCTTCATCACTGTTGAATGTTTGTGCAGATAATGAACAAGATAATTGTTTCTACAACTAGAATATATTTCTAAATAGACAATAAAGAAATTAAAATTACCTTTTTTCCCCCTGTAGCTGTTTAAGAATGTGTGTGAACGGGGCCGTTGGTCTGAGAGACTTATGACTGCTTACAACAGCTATAAAGATGGCAATACGAATTCTGCAGTTGTTCAGTATCTCCTTTTGGCAGAACAAGGCTATGAGGTTGCACAAAGCAATGCTGCCTTCATTCTTGATCAAAGTAAGGATTAAATAGTTCCTTATATTGCTGGTCTAGTACAATGCAGTGATAATTTTTAGCATCCAGTTCTTACTTTTGCTTAGCTGCTTTTGCCTATGCACAAATGCATGTGATATATCAATTTAATATTCATATGAATTATGAATGAAGCATAAATCCACACAGGAGTGGTAATCCCATAAAAAAATAAAAAATTCAAAAGCATTCTGAAATTAGTATTCTAGAACTCTAAACAGATATTTCTTTTTTTCCCTTTGATTGTTCAATTATCAGACTCAAGTGAAAAATTCTATTTAAATGCCATTTCAAAATGAAAGCATTCATCTTATTTCCTTTTAAATTATATATATATATATATATATATAATGTCAATACATTAATTGCTAATTATAAATCAAGTTCTATTATATTTTAATAATAATGAATAATATGAATTTGTAACTAATTAAAAGATAACCAAGAATTAGTTCAGTTACTCATATTCCTTTCCAGTACTAAATATTTGGATAGTTGAAAATATATAAAATAAACAGATGATGTTTAATTTGTCAACAGACAGCAAACTGCTGAACTGATTCAGCCAACATAAATTTTCTGCTTATCCCCTTAATAATAGATTTCATTCATTAAGCTATCAATTAACATACATACATTTTGGAGTTCATCTCCTCTGTTCTTTGCTTATCAGTATTTACCATCCTATGTGCAGCAAAAATTAATAGTTATGTTTGCAGATAGGCTATTAGCAGTGCTGAAATTTAGTGCTATAAACTCTTTTATGTCAAATTGAAGTAGCCTAGATAACTATCTGCAAAAAATTGACTGTTTAGCCAATTGTCTAATTTTGTAGGTTTCTATTGCATCAGCTTCTAAATTCTTTGTATCCCATTCAGTTTATGAAAGTTAATCTCATAAACTAAAATCTCAATATATTACTTCAGTGAATATATGAAGTATTTGCTTGACTTATATGAGTGAGGCAATGTTAATATAAATTAAACTCATAGACAACAAGGGCCCAAACAGTTCATAAAAGACTCCAAGCATTTCTGCATTTCTTCACTGGACTGGAAAAGAGGGATAATCCTTAAATCCAGTGTGTATTTCACATATGCCCCAAACATTATTTTCTGGATTGCAATTGGTTTTTGTATACATTTGACAAAATGTCTGCTTAAAATTCAGGTTGCACAACTTTTTGCCAAGCTGAAAGTTGTATTTCACCATTAAATGGCAGTTGAGACTTCAGGGCGAAGTCAGAAACCAAATTGGATTTCATTTATTTTCTTTACTACTTAATTAGAATTACATAACCTGAAGATAACTCTTCAGTCACATATTCAATAATTTTCCCTTCCACAGTGTTTTGTTTTGTTTTAAATATACAACAACTTCTGGAAGTTTTTGTTTGTTCCATCCAAGACTTCAGTTTATGCACCTTGGGCATATTATTTTTATTTTATGTTTTTGGCCTTTTGTCATAATAAAATATGATCATGATGAATCTTTTGTCCAGGCATCTGAGACAATTAATGAGCTTTGACTTTACTGGGCTTTAACTTTGCAGAATCCAGTAATCACCATGACTCCTCAGCTGATTAACATGCTTGCAAACAAGGATACTGATTCCGTGTTCAAATAATTCGGTTTTTTTTTTCATTTTTTTAGTTAATTTATGCGAAATTAACAAAAGCAGTGGCATATAAAGAAAACTTATATAAAATATTTTACAGATGGCATTTAACACCAGTGAGATTAGCAAAAATGTTTTAAAAATACTTCAAACAAGTGTTGGAAATGCAAACAAAAACCAGGTACCTATTACCATATCTGGTGGACATGCCCTAAAGCTAAATGATTTTGGTCAAAAATACACTTATGGTTGGAGAAAATGCCTAAGAAACAAATAGACTTTAAGCCAGAAGTATTTTTGTTAGGAATAATAGGAGCAAATTATGAGAAATACTGTATATATTTAATTTTACATGTACTAACTGCAGCAAGAATTGTATTTGCCCAATATTGGAAAAATGAAAACTTACCAACTGAAGAAGAATTAATTAAGAAAATTTTAGAGTGTGCAGAAATGGATAGATTGACTTTAAAGATAAAAGAGAAAGAAGATTCAGTGTATTTTAGAACATGGAATAATTTTTATCAATGGCTAGAAAAGCGAATTAGAGAGAAAGGAATGTGATATGTAACATTGAATATATACTAGTAAGAAGACTATTGAGCAATTAATTAACATATTGTTTATGATAATTACTTCATTGTTTTTGTAAAATACATGAACCCAGACAACATGCTGTTTGCTAAATATTAAGAATATTATTTTAAAAAATCCTAACCCCGACCCTACCCTATTCCTAATCCTATAAAAACTAATAATAATAATATAAATAAATATAATAATAATAATAATAATAATTTGGAAATGACTTACTGTCTCACCCTTTTCCCCAACACTATAGAAGAAGCCAGCATAATAGAAGAGAATGAAACCTATCCAAGAGCCTTATTACACTGGAACAGAGCAGCCTCACAAGGTCAGTCATTTCAGAATTTAGTCCAGTTTCCTAGCAGTAACCTCGAGAACTGAGCTGTTGTGGATGGTTTTTGATCATACTAAGGAGTTGTAGCAGTACTTGTTTAATAGCTGAAAGCATATCTTGATAATAATGTACCATATGTTTTAATACAAAACTGAATCTAAATATATTTTATAGATTTGGGGTATCAGAGGCTGCTTCTGCATCCATATTCTTGTTGTATTAGTTGCCATAGTCAATTTGAAGTGAAAACATCATTTTTGAAGTAATTTAACCTAGAAATCACATTCTAAATAATAGGAATAGGGGCAGATACAGATTCTGTCTGTAGTGCAAGTCTGTTCTCTCCACATTAATTGCAACATCTTGAAAGGAATGCAAAAACCTAAACAGTATTACAAGTTCTTTCATAGATTTTATTTTTTTGATAGGTTACACTGTTGCCAGACTAAAACTTGGCGATTATCATTTCTATGGTTTTGGCACCGAAGTTGATTATGAAACTGCATTTATTCATTATCGCCTGGCAACAGAGCAACAGCACAGTGCCCAAGCCATGTTCAACCTAGGATACATGCATGAAAAAGGACTTGGGATTAAGCAGGTAAGCAAGTGCATAATTATTCCCATAGTTTTGCAATAACCCAAATATATGTTTCAAAAGACTGTCAGAATCTTCTGCCTTTAAACAAGAGTATACTGTAAGCGAGAAATAAACGTGGCTTTCAACCTAGCTGCAGAAGATTCTGTAAGTGATCATTTCAGACTTTGACCAAAATAATCAAATTATTATACTATTCTCGGAGTAGAGATTATTTGGATTGATAAAATCATTTTAGTGTGATGCAAAATCATAGTGACAGTCAAAAGCACAAGATATAACTATTTAAAACCATAATTTCCAAAGTTCTTGTTAACTTTTTATTATTCTGTCATAAGCATTATTAAAGAACAATATTAAATTTTATCCCATTAACTCATGTAAGTAATTCTTGTGAGATACATACACCAAAGGAAGAAAGGAGATTCTCTGTACAATATTCATATGATCTGGTTAGCTCTGTTTTCGCAAATTTTGTGTTTTGTATATGTTATAGGATATTCACCTTGCAAAACGCTTCTATGATATGGCAGCTGATGCTAGTCCTGATGCTCAGGTTCCTGTCTTCCTTGCACTTTGCAAGTTAGGAATTATTTATGCCTTCCAGTATGTACGAGAAACCAATGTAAGTAATGATAAAGAAAATGGTGTTATTTATGTAATCTATATAGTGGTGATAGCTTTTCTTTCACCTGATTAGCTTTGATGGATTTATGTGATATCTATATCCATCCATCTATACACACACACAAACATATGTACACATGCATGCGCACGCACACACACACATCTAAAATGAAATTGGTTTTTAACATAGAACAGTTTCTAGGATTTGGCTGAGAAAATATTTTGAATTTTATTTCCATTCCAATTCTATGGAAATATCTTTATATTTATTGGTCAGATGTAATGCTTTTGATTTTAGTTCAGTTCAGTTTATCCAGAATTTCAAGGACCAATTGTAAGTACCACTTGTTCAACACTGTTGTGCTTTCAAATAGTCGTTGAACAAATGGTCCTTAATTAAGGACTACTTGTATTGCACAAAACTGGCTGTTCTAATTACTATCCTTGTGAGGAACTTTTCCAATATCCAAACATGCTATTCCAAGTATTGCAAAAATGGTCTAGCCTCAGAACATACTCATTCCAACTTGTGCTTCAGATTAGGTACTCTGAAAGAACTATAACTTGAGAAGGAAGTAGTTCTTAGCTGGGCCTTTTCACGTCATCAAAGCACAGAGTATGAAAATTGCATCTAGTCCAGTATCCTTCCCGAAGGGATTCAGGAAGTCTGTGAGCATGAAAATAGAAGCCCTCTCCTGCTATTAAGCCTTAGCAATTAATATTTAACAAAATAGCATGAGATATTTTAGCCTGTCCACAGAAGAAAACAAGTGTTTTAGGCACAAGTGGCTTGGGTGAAATGGGGAAAAAGCCAAGAATACTGACAGCCAGAGAGAGGGAAATTAAAGAAAAGTGTAATATGCCATTGTAGGAGCCCATTTTTATCATCAGAAGCATCAGCACGAAGAATAGGCAGAAAGGCACATAAATCATTGGAAGGGAGGAAGGGGAAGACAAGCAGACAACTTAGTGAGATAGGCTGTAGTGGAAGCTTCTTCCTTAGTACTAAGGCTGTCAGGAAAGGAACAGATGTGCAGGCCAGTCCATCAGCCATGGTCGCAGTTGAAGGGAATGTTCGAGAGACACTGAGAAAGCTAGGGATATGCTGCTCTGGCAGCTGCTCTGTAGAGAAAAGGGGAGGCCATGTGCACAAGCCTCACCTGCTTAAGATTTTGTTTCATCCCAAATCTGGAACAAAGCATTCTGGGCATCAGTTGCAGCTAACTGACTGATCAGAACTCATTTATTGGATTTGTTCTTAGTTTGAAACTAAATATTTTCCTACATCAAACATACCAGGACTGGATTATTTCTTCTGCACTGTTACTATCCATCAAACATAGTCTTGCCATTTAGAAAGATGCTGAAACTATGGGGAATTTCATACACATTGTGGTTACACTATTGAGAATTAATTGTCTCTCCCCCACCCATCCCCGGTATGTTTCTGTTTAGGTCAAGGAGATATTCTCGCACATGGACATGGACCAACTCTTGGGCCCTGAGTGGGACCTTTACCTCATGACCATCATTGCTTTACTTTTGGGCACAGTAATAGCTTACAGGCAGAGGCAGCATCAAGGAGTCCCAAGGCCTGCGGGTCCACGACCAGCGGTACCTCCTCAAGAACCTGCTCCAGAACAGCAGCCACCCCAATAGTAACAGCTGGAGATTCAATGAAGTGAACTGGAATTTCTAGCTAAGACTCTTCTTGTGATCTTATGACAACAGATCAAATAGTTACATGCACACCAGATTCAAAAAAGTGTTGAATTGAGAAAGCAGTTTAGAATTATGCCTTTTTTCAGGGATTTTTTGAGATGGAGTGGAATGTTATTTCTGTGCCAATGGAATAACAAAATAGATTTTGTGAAAAAGAAGTGTGCTACTTCAAAAGTGATGCCTACTATATTTAGTTCATTCAGTGCCCTTTTCAACTGTCCTTTGATTGTTCAAAAAGAAATATATTATGAAGTTTAATATGAGAACATCAGATCTTGTGCTCTTTTAAGTAAAAGGGTGTAGTCTTTTCCAAATATGTTTGTGATTGTGATAAACTGGACTTTATTTTATGGTTCTCCCAATTATTTTGAAACCAACATAAACCTCTGTAGTGGTATCAGCCATGAGGGTCTGGATGCTTTACCTTAGAATTACCAGTCATAAACAGATATATATTCATGGGCTACTCTTTCTAGAGGTCAGGTTTAAAATGCAAACTATACTTGTGCAATGACTATTTAAATAAGATGAAACCTCCATATTTTGTTTAGCATTCAGACTTGCTTGAATTATGCACACAAGAATCTTTCTGATATATCTTTTCCCAAGTGTACATGGCAGCTTGTTTAGTCTTCCTTTTTATTGTTTCACAAGTATGCCAAGATTTATCCAAGAAATGGGCTGAAAAAAGGACCAGTGTTAATCAACCTCAGAAGACCTCTTTATTTCAGTGGGTTTTTTTGAAGTATTTTCTCATTGGGTATCATTGGTATGCTTTTCAGTCCATCATAATATATTCTTATGATTCAGACTTATTTGGGGTTGAAGATTGTGCAATTAAGTGTTATTAATATAACTGCTATCTACATATCTCTTTAAAATATGCACTCTGATGTTATGCTGCACATGGCTTTTGGAGAACTAGTCAGTGAATATACGTATGATAGACTATCCTAACAGTGTTGTTTTATAACAACCTTACAATTATGAGCTATACCAACTATGCCAGATTTGGGTAGAATGCATGTGATTTTTAAACTTTTGCAAAATGAGAATAGAACACATGGCCAGGATTGAAACATGGACATTTTCAAAACAGTGAGATGCAGTAGAAAATCTATTCCCAAAATTTCCCTTGCAATGTCATGTTTTTGCTATAATATTAATTTATGAAGATTTTATGTACTATACTAGGAGGAAAAAATAACAAATTTTGACTGAAGACCCAATTTTAAAAAATAGTCTACTTTTCAAATGTAGATGGTTCTAGTGCATCATTATATAATCGTGAGTACCCTTGAAAGAAATATAATTAAATGCTGTTCTCTGAAAACTAAACCTTATTAAGTGCATTTAAGAAATATGCAACTTCTGTATATATCAGTAGGCTCCCTTGTGTAAGTTTAGAATACATGACAGGAACAACAAAAGTCCCCTTACAATGAAAGTGGAGAGAGAGAAATTGAGTTTGTATGACTCTAAAATACAAGGATATTTTTGAACAGGATTGCTTATATCTACAGGAAGCTGTTTTAACAGCAAGGCATATGTTTTAGCAGCAGTATTACTGAGGCAGGTAATTATGTAGAACTCTCCTTCCACTTGTACACATTGGATAAGATGAAAAAAAAATTGCAATGAATACAAGATGTGAAAAACACAAAAAGGAAACAATAATTAAAATCTGTTCAAGTATTTGGGCTGCAGTTTTTTTAAAATAATTTGTGGAAAACTTAGCTATTTCAGAAAAAAAAAACCTTTCCTCAAGAAACCTTGCCTCCAATAAAAGTTGCAAATGGAAAAATGTTCCAAGTCTTTAATTTGAGTAATGGTCTGCCCTTATGTGTATTGTGTACAAACTTTTACGTGATGAACTCCAGAAATTTATATTAACATAAATAAAATCCAAATTATTATATTGAAACTATTTTTTTCTGAAATATAAGTAATTTTTCAAAACGATTAAAACATTTCCAATGACTTTTCCCTCTGGCATTACTTTTAATTACTATGGTGAGCTATTATTTCTGCTCCCTAATTACAGGCATGTAATGATGGATTCTATATGCTTAAACTTCACTTAATGTAATATCCTGCATCTAGCACTTGAATGAAAATACAAAATTGCAACATTTTACACCCTTTTGACTTTCTGCTTTCAAAAGTCAGGATAAGCAATACTTATGGTTCCTGTTTTTAGTGTTGCCTCATCTATATAAAAATATTGATTTAAGTTTTATATGCTTTTGAAAAGCATCAAGCTAACTCAGGGATTTTAAGAATTAGTAGATCTTCTAGGTTATCTGTCTAAACAATTGTATCTTTGATTATTCTGACCTATTCTAAATTGAACTTTTACCATTTATATTTAATTAAAATGAACACTACCAGAATAGAAGTACTTCAATTCTGTTGATGCTAGGGAAAAGACTTTAATTTTTAAATTTTAATATGCAGAAGAGTTTAGTAAGCAACCCACTTACTTTCTGAAAGAGGGTGAATTAAACTTAATCTAAATAGGCTGGTTGATGGGAATCAAATTTCTAAATACAAATTGTTATAATTGAAAGGCATTCTTCTAAACTTACTGGAATTTAAAGACTGTTTCTATAAAAACAAAACGTCTATAGCAGACCAAATAGGATTAGAACATAAAGTTGGTTTATTACAGGCATTAAAGTTCTGTTTAAACTTAGTAATTTTTCTTACCCAATCTTTAAAAAAAAAAACTTATTTTACCAAATGTGGAAAATATTATCAGAAGAATGTTTTGGGGAATAATATACTGTTTGAATATTATAGTTCAGGTTGTTAGCTGCATTAACATGCTATGCATATGTATGCAAAAATTTATTCTGTGTAGATCAAACTGTTTTGAGGATTTAGTCAAGAGTATTTGAAATTATGGCAAACATTTTACCACATTGGTCAGGCTGTTAGGATCTGCATTCTTCCTCTGTATATCATAATGCATCTTAATCTAGAATCTGTAATGTGACTATACATGAGGATGAATATTGATCTTTGAGAATGTATTCCAGTGTATTAATTCTGTTCCTTAATAGTGGTAAGAGATCTGAGAGCCAAGTTTTTCTGCATTTTAAGAAACCAAATGTACCGCACTCCGACTAAAGGTAGCCATCACTGTTAGATCCAATCGCTGAACCTGAGGTTTCAAGCAGGTGCAAGCACTTGCACATGCAACACTATTATAGTAAAGCCTTGGACCTTCAAGCCACAGATTCCTGGTGTAAATGGTTCAATTGATAAGAGTGGAAACCTCGGTGCATTTGTATGAACACAAGGCTTTATTGCAAATTAATATTGATAGAAACATGCTGCAAGTCCTGGCTGTCTGAAGCTGGACTTGGGCCAAAACACTCTTTGCTTGCTATTTGTAAAGATCCCCACATGTTAGGCCCTTCCAGCCTTTTAATATTTTAAACAGAGCACAATAAACTCATTTTTTTTTTCAAAGAATTGGTATGATTTGAGTGAGTGCATTTGCAGAGAGGAAATAAATCTGTGTGTCTGACTTGGATTGACATATATTGGCAAAAGGATAAGTCGCTAAGTGTGTATAAGGGGTTTTGTAAATTTTCTTTTGTATTTAAGATGATGCAGTATAAAGGCTGGAAAAGTGTAATATAGCTGTAAACAAAATCTGTTAATAGAGAAATGTACAGATTCATTTTGTATTATATCTTGTTAAATAAAGATGCCACTTTGATGATTGGCCTGTAATGAATGCTGTAAGAAAACTTGTGTTGCCTTTTATTAAAGATATTTTTGATAAAACAGTGATTCATATTGTTAAACTTTACATTCCCATCTTTCAAATTCAATAATGATTTGTAATCAACTGTTTATTGAGTTCTAAAATATACACGCCATCATGTATGTCAATAATGGTTCATAAGGTAATTGCTATGAATTATGTATTTATGTATTTCATACTCATGAATGCGTTGGAAGAACAAGCAATGTTCTTATATGTATGTCATTTGTAGTGATATTTTGTATTGTGTGCAATATACATGGTAATATACATTAATAAGCCTAGACAAAATAAAGCAGTTTATGTCTGTAAGAACAGTTTCCAGCATAAGAATGGGCATTAAAACATCCCACTGCCTTCTGGCAGCATATGTCTGTGGGCATTCACAACCCTTGGAGGTGTACGCTCTGTTTAGCAGTCACCATGGGAACAAAATTCTTTGTACAATACTAATCTCCCCATTCCCTTTAAAGAACATAAGGATTTCTCTACAGTACAGCCTTCCTGATAACTTTTAACATCACTTTACTGCAAAGTTTTGTTATACTCGAAAGAGTTTACATTTAAAAAAAAAAACAGGATTTGAGAAACAATGCAGATTTGTAACACCGGATTGAAATGGGCGGACCATAATGTATCTTTTTGCAAATAAGGCCAGACCTCAATCCTTTCAGGCAAGCTGTTTTCTGTTGGCCTCTAATCTCCTATTAGATAGTTGTAAGAGCAACCACTCTAATGCATACTATAATGAAAGACTCAAATGTGCTTAGGGAAATTGCCATGACAGTAGAACAAGCCCCTAACCTGATTTTTAGGGACAAATTTAAGTCAGATGCCTGCTTGTCACAACGAACAGCACTGCCAGTCAATCACTGCATGAGGTAAAAATAGAAATTAGATCATTGTATGTCAATAGACCTAAAGGTTCACTAAAATACAACCATCTCAATCTACTTCCAATTTATTTTGAAATATTTTTAAAAAATAATAAATTACTTATTTCAATAGTATTAACATTACAATCCAGCACTTGTGTTACAAAATAGACAATATTAACTATTAAACTATATACCCTTAGTGCCACTAAAATAGAGTTACAAAGCTGTTTATTTTGCATTGCTCAACTTTTCTAGCATCTTATTGCTTTACATACAGAATATACTAGATGTGAGTTATTTAGCTTCATTTTTGTTCTGTTTCTTGATCTGACTTATTGTTAGTTTATATTCCTGACATTTAGTAATTTTTTGGAACTGCATTTTTAAAAGTGATTTGAGATCTGTAATATTTTAAAAGGAAATTGCAATATAGTGCAGATATTTTGCATTTAATTTGAAAGAATTAAGAACTAGCTTAAACATCTTCCAATAAAATAATTAGAATAGAATATTTTTGCCTAGATTGTGCTATATATATTTTTAAATGAAGAATTAAGTTGATAATTTTTGCCTGAGAAAAAAATACACAGAATGATAAAATGAGATAATGTTGAACAGAATGAAATAATATCTAATTCTATAACTCCTTTCTCTTACTTTTTGTTTGTTTTATTGAAGGCTGTCTATTGAAGTTCATACAAATTGTTCAATCTGTAAGAGAAAAAAACACTCCCAAAGCAATAGGAACGAACTTGTACATTTGAGGGGAAATTGTTTAAATCCATACTCCTATCCTCCAGCATGAACAACCCAAACAGATTATTGACTCACATTCAAGCTGTTTTTAGCCAGACAGAATCTTTATGTAAACATGGAGCAGGTACACTTCAATGTCAAGGCTGAGAAACTGTCAAGAGTTTGTTGACTCAAAAGAGCAAGAGGAAAAGAAATATATAGGTGGGTTTTTGCATTCTGCAGTAACTTCCAAGTATTGGGGTTACCCAGTTGAGTTTCTGAAAAAACAGACTGATAACTCTGCCTGGCCTGTATTCTGGCTGTATGGTATTGAAAATGTATATTAACTACTTATAAAGTATTGTTATACAGAAAAGATATATTTTCAACCCATGGTTTTTTATTTATTTATTTGCCCTTTTATTCAATATATATGGCTGCCCATCTCAGTATATCAAAGTGGTGGGGTGGTTTATTTTATTTTTATTTTTTTTGCAGGACATAGACCATGGGTCGGCCAGCCGAAACATCCAACGAGCCGCACGGACCCGTTTCCCTAAAAAAAAAAACCCCTGGGAGCCGCACCCGCCCGCGCATGCGTGCCCGCCCGCGCATGCGTGTGCACCCGCGCATGCCCGTTCGCGCATGCGCACGCGCACCTGTTCGCGCATGCGCACCCGCCCGCGCACCCGTTCGCGCATGCGCACCCGCCCGCGGCAGAGGCTCCGGAGCCGCAGGTGATCCCTCAAAGAGCCGCATGCGGCTCCGGAGCCGCAGGTTGCCGACCCGTGACATAGACTAAACCTGTTGGCTTCATCATTATTCTGCCCCTTCCTATTAGAAGACCAATACTAAATTCTGTTTCAGATTTTCATCAAATTCAGGTAATATAATTTGATATGCTGAAATACTATGTGAAATTGATAGACTGGATAAAGCCTGTCCAGATAAAAGGGAACTTTTCTTAACTAGAAGACAATATCTTCAACTGATTTACACTCCATCTTAAAAGCACTGAATATATTGCTGTAGATGGTAGGCTTCTTTAATTAAAAATTGGGCAGCACTTTTAGATATTTTTTCTTTATTCCAATATTTATTATTTTCATAAGTAGGTCAAGATGGTGAACATGCTTGATACTCCCTCCTCCAATTTTCCCCACAACCCTGTGAGGTGAATTGGGCTGAGGGAGAGTGAATGACCCAAAGTCACCCAACCGGCTTTCATGCCTAAGGCAAGACTAGAACTCATACTGGTTTCTAGCCTTAACCACTAGACCAAATTGGCTCAAATTTTGTTCCTCCTCAGCAGATATCATTTGTTGGTTTACTCATACAATTTATATGGCAACCAATCTCGTTGCAGTGACTGTGTGTGTGTGTGTGTGTATTACTTTATTAAATTTCTACAAAAGGTAAAAAAAATAAGGAAAAGTCCAAGAAATGAAGAAGAAAAGTAATAAAAGAGTACTTTCAACTTTCTTCAATACAGTTACAAAAATAAAATACAAGAAGCTTTTGCTCTAAAATTCAGTAGCATACAGTATTTCTATAATCCTAAAGACATGACCGCCGTGATGCTACAATGTTCATGTGAAAACCAGTCACAAGTCATTTTTTACAATTTCTACTATGTACTATACTTGCCCTGGATTGCTGCAGTTAAAACATATTCATTCTCTTTCTAGTCTAGTAAGACTAGATTCCCCATCTCCCTCTCCCCCAACTTACAGGGCAGCTTACAAAATATTAAAACAAGATTTCTTACAAGTAACAAATACACTGAGCTGATGCTCTCTGATATAATTTACATAAAATTCCTAATCACACGGGCTGTTTTATGGTTATTGGAACCTAAGACAATGGTGCATTTCAGTGACTGCATTTGTATATATAAGCCATAAATCATTTACTTGCTGCAGTGGCTAGTTCCATGCAACGTACTTTGTCAAAATCAAACAAACTACATTGTGGATTAGGGCGATGTGTGAGAAGATAAATGATAATACTCTGTGATTATAGAATATCGTGAAATCCATGCCAAAAGGAGTGAGTGAAATCCAGGAAGACTATTATAATAAAAAGTAAGGTCTCCTTGTCAATTTTTCCTTGAAATCAGCAAGTTTGGACTGGCCTCCGGAAAATCCAAAAACATCATTTAAATTTATCTTTCAGAGATACATTGATCGTTCAGTTCTGCCTGTTGTCCTTTTATGCAGGAGGGAGGAACGAATAACTGCTTAATTTGACGCGCTCTTCTTGATGCAACATTTGCAGCATGCGGAAAAGATAGCTAACACAAGTTTAGAATGATGGTACAAAATTATTACACAGTTGTATGTTTGTGCCACGGATTAAAATCAGGGCATCCACGTTCCACTACTCCAGCAACCCAAGGGAGGGAACACTCCGCCGCCCATACGTATTTTGCCACGCCCACAATCCTCTTCAAACCAATCCCAGCTCCCTTTCGCTCTCCTCCGGCCGGCTCAGGAGATGGCCCAATAGAGAGGCTCTGGCTCTTTTCTCAAAAAGAAGGAGGAGAGAAGCGGAGCGGCTTCAAGGGGCTGCCGGCTTTTGCTTAGCTTTCCTGCCGCTGCTGGGAGATTCAGTGTCACTTCAGTGTTACTTTCCTCGGCGCGGTCCAATTTCTCCCCTTCTGTGCCTGGAGCGAGCGAGGGAGTCAAACTGCAGGGAGTTTCGCAGGTAATCTGTCTTTTCCCTCTCCGCCCTTCTACAAACCGAACGAGCAGGTGGCGGATGCCCGGCCAGTCGTAGCCAGAGTCCTCTTTCCTTTCTGCTCCTCATCCCTGATGTGATGTAAGAGAGGAGACGTATTTCTTTGAGGCGAAATACGTCTACGGCCATGTTCCCTCTTCTCAATCCCTGAAATTGATCAAAGGGAACGAGCGTGCTTGGAAGAATACATTGCTCGGCGGCGGGCTGAACAAAGACCAGATAATACGGTAGCCGCTTCACCCCGCCTTCCCTTTCGGTAGCTTGGCTCGCCTTAGTTTAGGCTGAAAGAAGGGTTATCGGAGTTAGAGTGTAGCTTGCCTCGTCTCTCTTTCAAATCTCTGTTAAAATATAATTTCGGCGGCGGACATGGGGAAGTCGGAGAGTGGCCGGTTACCCTCCCCCACCTAGGGCGAGATTAGCACTTTTGTGTATAGCTTGGATGAGTGGGTGAGGAGTGAGTTGTGGTTAACTGGTGGCTTGAGGCACGGTTCATAGCCTGGGGATGTTCCACCCGAATGTTCCTGTTGTACAATGCAATCGACTACCAGACTCCTGATGGGAGTTACTATTAAGGAAATGGGCAGAGCCTTAACTGCATCCTGTTGCTTTGCATCCTGCCATGTTCAAGCATTCCCTCTTAGGATCTTTACCTGGGCAGTTCAAGCACCTGCTTAAAGGAGAAATAATTGTTTCCATCATATGTCCCAGCCACCTGTCAAAGTGCTGCCAGAGGGACTGCTCCGCCAATCAAAACCCAGTCTGCAGCTCTTGCAACCTTAATAAACAGGAATGGGAGAGTTACAACTGAAGGGGATGTTACTTGGATTTCCTCCCTGTGAAAGGTTATGACTGCAAATTAAAGCATCTTCTAAAAGAATGCACTCATAATAACCCCGGGGGAATGGGTGGAGATGAAGCTTTCAATATATGCAAATTCACAGTATGTCTTCCTTGCTATTCTCCTGCTTTGAATGCATCAATTACTCTTATACTTAATGAATCCAGCTAAATCTGCTTGTATATTAATATTTTAGATGGCATTCTCAAGGATAGAAAACTGAAAAGACAATTTATAACTTGTCTTGGTTTGTTTGATGGAATTTAGTAATGGGCATAGAAAAAAAGCAGTAGTAAAAATAGAATGTAATATATGTGGGAGTGGTAAAACTGTTGTTTCCTAGATTAATTTAGGGGTGTTGTTTAACACAAAAGGGGGGGATATTTTAGATTTTTCTACCTGAAGCAAAGCAATAAGTGTCACCCAATTCTGGACCCCAAATCAAGATGCATAGATTCAAAAACCAGTCTTGGCATTTTCTCATTGGGGCAGAAAAACCCATCTGCAATTCTCCCTCTCCCTGGTAGTGAAAATATAACATCAACACTGAGGTATCAAGTAATTAGCAAATGCTATGCATTCATACCATCTAAAATTAGCAACCTCTTACCTAATGGTAATGTTAGCCAGGACCCTCAGTTTTTGTTAATGGGGGAAAGGACCTAATGTCACTGGGAAGGATGAGAGGTTATGTATACATCAAGTGTAAAAACATCTTGGAGCACTCCTCACCTTAAACCTTTATTATATATGTGCACACATATCCCTTTCTTTAAAAAATAAAATAAACCCAGATCTTAGAGAACTAGAAGCCATCCTGAAAGAAAGGAGGGTCAAATATTTTATCATTTGAAGAGTTCTGCCTTTATGATGGGGGAAAAAACTTTGAAGCATTAATATTGTGTTGTCCTTGCAGTAGTGAATGCCTCAGCTTATGTTATGGAATGGAAAGATCAAGAGGGCTTTGAACAAACAGTGTTGCCAGCTCATGTTTGCAAGTTATTTCCTGAAGAGTAAACCTGGTTGGATTTGGTTGAATTAACATTTCACACTAATTCTAGACATTGTAATTTTATGTCAGTGGTGAACAATATTTAGAGGTCAGGGACTGATTTTGGAAATGGGGGGGGGGTAATGGCTACTGTGGGTGGAGCAATTATAGAAAGCTAGTAGAGCATGTTACATATACTGTATAACATTTTGTTTCTTTCCCACCTCTTGGGGATGGGTGATATTTATGAGGAGGTTACTTTTTAAAATTGTATTTTAGGTTTTATTGCCTTTTTCATGCAAACGCAGTGAGACACTGTTCTAATACATTTGTGTAATTGTACCACTGAAATTTAGTACTAAGGTGAAAGAGGATTCCACTGACTGCATGTAGCCTCAGGTTGCCTGATCCTTTTCTGTGAGATAGGCTGAAATCTGAGGATCTGGATAAGCAAAGGCATAAAAAAAACATAATACAAGATAGCTGGAAGGAATGCAAGCGCCAGTGAACTCAGCATCAAAAAACTCAGATAAATGAGTAAAGCTTGAGAGAAAAATAGAGAAGATGAAAGAAAGAACTTGAGAAACAGTCTCAACAAAAAGGAATCAAATTAAAAGTCAAAATTGAATATCACCAGTATATAAAATGTTCCCTTTAGGGTTATTATACAGTCATGTGAAAAAGTAAGTACAGTCAATGTAATTTTTTTAAAAAAATGGACATGCCAATATTTTATCTTTATTCAAAGCGTATAGAAAGATAAAAGTGATTTATCTGAACAATAAAAAAGCCAATGAAAAATTGACTTTGCAATTATTTATTCAAAAGAAAGGGGGGGGGGATAGGTCATTTCTTTCTGTGGAAAAAAATCCTTGATTCCAATAGCTGATATTGTCCTCCTTGACAAAAGAATCTCAAGTAGGTATTTATAATAACTGTATACCTTCTCTGGCATTGACCAGGAAGAGTTTTTTTTCCATGTAGAATTTTTTTCAGCTGGACAATGTTTGAGGCATTTCTTGCACACACAGCCCATTTCAAATCGCCCCATATCATCTCAGTGGGATTTAGATCTGGGCTTTGAACTGAACAGTCCAGAACCATTTTATTTTTTTTGCCCAGCCATTCCTTGGTGGATTTTCTGTAATTTTAGAGTACTTGTACCTGTACTTTTTGTTAAGTATCAGTCTTCTGACAGATGGTCTTGCATTATCCTTAAGCTTCTTCTAGAACAATGAAGAATTCATAATGGGTTCTATGATAGGTAGTTGTCTGGGCCCTGATGCAACAAAGCAATCCCAAACCTTAACATTTCTAGCACCATGCTTTACAGTTGGTATCAGCTTCTTCTGGAGAAATGCTGTCTTTTCATCAAACATTTTCTGGTATTGTGGCCACTTGTACATGATCTTCTGAAATGATTGATATGCAATTGTTTAGCAATCTTTTTAAATCCCTTCCCAAACTCAGCATCATTATAATATTCAACAATCTTCTTTTTGAAGGCCTCAGAGAGCTCTTTCACTCTAGGAATGGTGCTAAACACATCTCAACAGCAACAGCAAATAAAACTAAATGACTGAGGTTTAAATCAGGGGTTCCTCCCAGATCCTTTCTAATGATGTTCTAATCACTTGCACCTGGTCCAGTGCACCTGATTCTAGTTTTAGATATTTGAGTTAGTGATAAATGTAGATATGTGCTTACTCTTTCCAAACGCAAAATGTGCATTTATATTTATTTAAATTGTACAGTGGATTGCAAGAAGTAAATGATGCATGATATTTATTGTATTATATCCCCTTTATGTACTATACCATTGTTGTTGAAATGATCGAATACCTGTACATTGAAATATGTTGAAAAAAACTCAGTGGGGTGTATTTAACTTTCTCACATTACTGTATATCCTGTTTTGATAAGGAATGCCCCATATTGGGCTTCTTTGAAGTTGTTCAAGCTTATTTACATATTTACATATATATATTGGAAAAGATGGCTATATAGATATGCAAAAGGTAAGTGCAAATTTGACTATCAGCTACAGCTTGGTCCCCCTTTGCCTGGTTGAGTTAGTATCAAGCAAGTTCTGAAACCTACATTCCCCAGCTTTGTCTATATTTTTATTCAAGCATTTATTCAAACATTTGTAAAAAGCAGGTGAATCATATCACCTTTGCTACTGCCCAATACTTTCTTGATCACCATAATGAAGAAAATGACAAAATCTGCATCATGTCATCATGAAGCAAATTCCACTCCTCTTTATGTCTCAACATTGGGCATAAGAACATAAGTAATCGAGTTTGCATTGTGACATTATGATGCATGTGTTGCCATATTCCCCACCTTACCAGTGTCTAAATTGCTGCCCCCAAGAATGTGATCTTTAAAAGTATACTGCCTCTGGAAATGTAGTTTCCATATAAGGAGCGTGGTCATTTGCTATTGTTCTTTATCTAATCATGCTTTTAAGATCACTAAGCAACCAACCTCACAGACTATGGAGATCAATTCTTGCTACAAGATTTACAGCCCCTGCATTACTATACTAGGAGATAGCAGTCTCAAACAGCAGTCCTTGATAGGAGAGAACAGCCATAAGATATTAGAGAACAGAACTGTGTATTAGGCTTGTGTAGTCCTTTGGTAATAATTTGCAAAAAAAAAATGCTTTGGAGTTGTGTGACAGCACCTTCTTGGAGTCATTTCTGAAGCATTGTAGCTGCACAGACCTATAATGGGTGTGCTTCCTAACCTCACTGTAGGTACAGCAGAAGATGTAAAGATGCTTTAAATCTTTAAAAATGCTAATTCCATTAACTTGCTCTTCTTGACCTCTCGGTGGCTTCCAATGCCATTGACCATGGTATCCTTCTGGAGCAGCTTCAGGGCTGGGAGTGGGGGGCCTTGTACTATCCTAGTTCACTTTCTTCCTCTATGGCCACTTTCAGTCAGTGTTAATAGGATGAGAGAGAGCCTGCCCTTGCCCACTGCTTTGCGAGGTCCCGCTGGGCTCGGTACTCTCTCCGCTCCTATTCAACGTGTACATGAAGCCGTTGGGTGAGATCATCCATCACATGGACTGAGATATCATCTGCATGCTGATGATACTCAGCTGTATGTCTCAGCCTGTGGTGAGTTAAGCAATGCCGTGACCTCCCAGTCACAGTGCCTGGAGGCTGTTAGGGGCACTGTGGGGGAGCAACGGGTTGAAACTGAACCCTGGCAAGGCTGAGTGGCTCTGGGTTTGGGGTTCTTTGGTCCATGGAGAATTGCCATCTTTGGTCTTGGATGGGATGGCACTATCCCAAACAGACCGAGTGCACAATCTGGGGGTTCTCCTGGACTTGCAACTCTTGCTCGAAGAGCAGGTGGCAGTTGTGGCCAGGAGGGCCTTTGCACAACAGTTTTGCCCTTTTCTGGACCAACAATCCATACTCACGGTCACTCATGCCCTAGTCACCTCCTGTCTTGACTATTGTGACGTGCTCTGCATGGAACTGCCCTTGAGAAGCATCCAAGAGCTCAAGTTGGTGCAAATTGCAGCAGCCTGCATGGTTTTGTGCAGATCTTGGTGTGCACATGTGTCACTTCTCCTGCAGGAGCTGCATTGGTTGCCAGTCTGCTTCTGGGTGCAATTCAAGGTGGTGCTGGTTGTCACCTTTAAAGCCCTTCATGGCTTGGGACCAGGTTATCTAAGGGACTGTCTCTTGCCAATCACATCCACCTGACCCACTAGAGTGGAGAGGCAAGGAATGTTGCAGGTCCTGTCCCCTAAAGAAATACATCTGGCGGGACCCAGAAGAAGTGCCTTCTCTGTAGTGGCTCCCTCCCTCTGGAACATCATCTCTCCAGAAATTAGACTGGTCCTCACTCTGACATTCTTTCAAGAAGGCCCTGAAGAAGTGGTTCTGCCAGAGGGCTGGAGAAACCAGAGCTGGATGGAGCCCAATAAAAGGCTGATATGAGTATGTGTTGTCGCCGGGGTGGGGGGGTTATTATATTATTGTTTTATTTTTTTATTATTTTTATTTTATGTTGTGTTTTTATTTCCTATAAGCACCTTTGAGTCACCATAAGCGAGTAGGTGGCAATATACATTTTTCAAATAAATAAATAAATAAAACTTCTTTATATTGAGACAGTTTCCTACTAATAGAAAGGATTATACACTGAGCTGTTCCTAGTTTTAGTGATATTTGTCCAATTTCTAAATATTTCCCAGAAATGAAGGGAAAATGTATCTCTCTGGATTACTGAATCTGAAAGTCATACCTTGCAATCATGAAAAGCCAATGTTTTCTGTGGAGTTTTCAAGTATAAAATGTTCCATTCAGATTATGCCAGACTTGTTTCCATCCTCAACTTGGGCTGTGCATTAGCAACTTATTTCAATAGTGATGATTTTAGCAAGAGGCAGAAGAGAAATGTTACATTCTTAAATATTGCCTTCTCTTTCAGAGGATCAGTTTAAGCAGTTGACATAGGAGATCTTTCCCCAATGGAAGAGGGTTTCAGCTTGGTGAAGTAGCAGTTCCTCAGCAAGGCAAAAGAGCAGGGTTGGGGAAATGACACAATAATATGGGGAAATTGACCAAGTCTCTTATAGCTCCTGTTTTCCACCAAGAGGGAGTCCATGTGGCTTACCCTTCCTGTTGCTAAGCAACAACTCACAGATCCTCAACATAGCATTTTCCAAATTCTACCCAGATGGCTCAAGTCTGAGATTGGTGAGTTTTGAAAGCTTCCGTATATACAGGTAGTCCTTGAGTTACAATGGCAATTGGAACCAGAATTTCCAACGCTAAATGATGCAGTCATAAAGCGTGACATCACGTGCCTGCATTGCTTAGCAATGGCAATCCTTACAGTCCCTGTTGCTGTTATTAAACAAGGATCAAGTAAGCACCTCCTTGCAGTTTCCTGCTGGCTTCCAACAATCAAAGTCATTGGGGGAAAGGGGCAGGAAGTTGCAAGTTCCAGGCAGCTTTCAAGCAGGCTGACCAGGAAGTAAGTGGCAGCTGCCAGGTAGATGGCACAAAAAGGGTGTGTGAGTGGCCAGGGAGGCGCGATGCGAGTGCAGCAAGGTTTGGGGAGAATACACAGGTGAGGGAGATTTACATGAGCAACTTGCAATCTTCTCTGCCAACACTGAAGGTTGGAAATTGCTATCGTGACCACGGGATGCTGCAACCGTCGTTTGAGCCAGTGGTCAAGCACCCAAATCACAATCAAGTGCTTAGGGGTAATGGGATGACCAGAACTTTGAGGACTGGCTGTAGCCATTACTCATTCAACACTGTCGTAATTCCAAACTGTCATTGACCAAGTGGTCATTAACTGAGAACTACCTGTATATTCCTACAAAACAACTTTAAGAGATGAACACCTGTGGCTACAAACTGGTTCATTGAAGGACCTGGTCAGTGCAATAACTGCGCTGTTATCAGTGTACAAAAGTTATGTATATCTTTTTGCATTCTACTTGTAGAAATTTGTTGCTAGGAGAAATACAATTCCTTGTTTAGTGACATATTAACTACAGGAGGAAATACCGTTTCCTTCCTGGCTTGGCTTGGTCACTTGGCTCATCCTGCTAAGCACTAGGAAGATATTTTTATACATATTAACTTAGTTTCCATTCTATTAATAACTAAAGAATTTTAGAGCAAGAATTCATCAAAATTAATTGAGTGAGCCTTTCTCTTCAAAAATTGTCTGATTTAAAAACTCTTCTGCCCTCCAAAAGACAAGATAATATGAAGCTTCTTTTCAATAAAAGCAGAGTTCATGGTAGTTTTACGCACATATTTTATTATATCTTTTATATAAGCTTCTATTTACTTCCTTTTATAAAAATAGAAGATGGGATTTGAATTTAGGGGAAAATAATATATTTTGTTTATGACTAAAAGTTATTGTTTTCCACTCACAAATGGAATGCTCAGGCATTGTGTGAAGAAAATAACTTCCCTGAATTGAAATTAAATGAAAAAAATTAGCCAGTTGAGAACATCAAGAGCATTGCCACATAGGGAATGATGTTGGCATGCTGTAAACTGGTGAGAATCATTTGGAGTGAGGCTGCATGCGTGAAACTTGAATTTAAAAAATAAATACATAAATGAAACAGTAGAATTAAGTTGCCTGAGAAAATATATTTTGGAAGGATATACCTCTCTAAGAATGAAATGTCATTTATCTCTTTATCTTAAATTCATTATCTTGTCCCTATTGGATGGCGTGGTGGCTCAGCAGTTAAGATGCTGGGCTTGTCAGCTGGAAAGCCGGCAGTCCTGGTTCAAGACCAGAGTGCCACGCAACGGAGTGAGCTCCCGTCCTTGCCCCAGCTCCTGCCAACCTAGCAGTTTGAAAGCATGCAAATGTGAGTAGATAAATAAGTACCATTTTGGTGGGAAGGTAACAGTGTTCTGTGATATCATGCTAGCCATATGACCGCATAAATGTCTTTGGACAGCATTGGCTCAATGGCCTTGAAACGGAGATGAGCACCACTCCCTATAGTCAGCAACGACTAGTGAAATAAAATCTGCAGGGACTCCTTACCATTACCTTGTCCCTATTGGTTCCTAACTGCCATAAGTAACTAATTACAGGGAAGAACTTAACAGTGTCTTTTCTGAATTCTTTCTTTGCAGTTAGTAATGTTTGGTATCTGATACTGTACTGCAATATGGTAAAAGTGGATAACTAGCTTATATCACAGATTATCATGTTATTACACTGAATAGTGCAACCAACAACAAAAGAATTTCCCTCAAAGAGAAAAAAAACTTGATTTACTAAGATCTAATAAGAAAAGAACAGGAAAAAAAACCACTCTGTTCTCATTTTAGGTGACATAAACATAAGGGAAGTGGTAAAAGCAATAGTTCTGCTATCTAAATAAATTATGATTACATATGTTAAGCCATGATTTAAACATGGATTATTAAATAAATCACAGTTGCCTGGATTTGTTCAATGTGCTAAACCATTAACTATGATTTATAGCCCACACAGACTATGCTTTAGGATATGTGAACTAGGACTGTAGTGGATTACATTTGAAGAATTTCAGAGGACCAAGTTAAAGTATAGTTTAACCAGCAGAATTATGCTATGTGACTCTATACAGCTATTTCAATGCACAAAATTAATGACATGGAGATGCAACCTCGTATGAATCGCATTGGATAGATTGTACATACAAGTGGACAGACAACTATAGAAATCCTCCCGGCTTTAGTGTGCAGATATGTAACTGAAATATGTAAAAATTAAATAATGTATCATGAGAAGTCATAAGTTGTATATAAAATTCTTTGTATAAATATAATTTTAAAGAGTTCATGCAATAGAGTTTTAAAAATGTGCTTGCATGAAGTAACATATTTTTTTTGCATAAACTAGATAGAATAACTATGTGTTGTGAGATTTATTTATTCTATCTAGTTTATGCAAACCAAAGAACAGCATCCTATTGTTGTTGTTGTTGTTGTTACATTACTTCAAACAAAATATGTTTTAATTGTCTCTATTGATGGCTGATTTGTCTGAATGTCAATGTTTGGATTTAGCATGGCCCAAGTGATTCACAGTTTTCCAGTTGAAACTGGAAAGTTCCAAATCAGCCATCAATAGACACATAAAAGTCATCCATTTTTACATATCATTCAAAAGAGACAATTAAAACAAATTAAGTAGGAAACAAAAAGACCAGAATATATTCTCTCCAGCAGCCAATACTCAAATAAGCAAAGATTAACACCAGGCAAAAAGCCAAAAACAATAACCAAGGAACTACCTCAGAGAAAACCAAACCCCCACCAATACTAGCATATCTGGTGTCCATATAGAAACTGCGAGAAAATCCACACACACTAGCTCTGACAATGTTTCCTAGTTGGGTAATGAAACATCTGAAAGCAAACAAACTCATAGAACAACAAGCACTCCACAAAATAAGTTCTGTCATCAAGATGTTAAGAACTTCACTATTTCATCTTAATTGTCCATGAATCTAGTGTAATTACAAGATGTTTCATTCATACATATTTTCATTCATTCTATGGGGAGGTCCCACTTCACATATTTTATTTGGCTTTCCCTCTACAGCCCAGGGATATTGTGGTAGAATTTTGAGCTTCAGTGATAGATAAGCATCAGAATGTCAGTAACATTCTATGCCATCTCCAAAAGAAACTGAGCTCCATTTAGTGGCAGCTAATTTGCTACCATAGGAATTGCTGAGCTACAAGGCAATTCATGGTCATTTGCTCCAGGGATTTGTAGAAGGTAGAATCAAAGCTCAAAGTAAGCAGAACCAAGGTAGAGCAGAAAGTTTCGAATAGAAACTTGTAATTTTTTTCTTTTCTTTTTTTACAAACCTGAACTTACCCAAGCAGGAAAAACTCAAGAAAATAAATTGGGAAATATTAGCATTTTAAATGTGACAAAATGATATTCTACTTAGCAAAAATAGATTTGATTGTGTGCCATCAAATTGGTGCTGACTCTTAATAACCACATAGCTAGTCTACAAAGTGAAATAAAACCACAGTATTTCTAGGGAATTAACAAATGCAATCTGCGATGTATAACAAACAAATGTGGGTTAATGACTTAAATGCTCACAGTAGTCTAAGTGAAGCATTAATAGTTGGTAGTTTCTGCAGATATACATATGGCCTTCTATTTAGAATTCCTCAGCCAAGAGTGAACATTCTAAGGAATGAAAACTGCATATCTGGAGTGTTCTATGCTTAGCGAAGGTTTTTCTGAAGCATTATGGAAAATTAAAATAGCATTTCCAGAGAGGTCCCAGGGGTACATGAGGATATTGCATATTGAGAGGAAGAAGGAGAGAACAATTTCAGCTCAAAACAGCAAAATGTCATTTGAGAGATAAAGGAAAATATTACTATGACACTATTCCTGTTTAGATTTTTGTGAGTCCTTGGAAGAAGACTAATCTGAAGGGTTATCATTTAAAAACAAATATTTTAAAGGCAAATTATTTGCCACCAGATTCTTGAACTGGGATTAAAAGAATCTTATTCCTGTATTATAATTTTTTCATTGTTTAAATGAATTAGTAAGTCTTACTTAGGCATTGAAAAGATAAATAGTGCAATTCAAATTCTACATTTACCCACCCATGCTCGTGGTTCTCTCTCAGCCTCAATGAGAAATGAGTTCAGAAATAACAAACTAGCTTGCTAAATTGTACAATAGATTTATTTCAACTAATTATCAGGTTTTTTTCTGTTTTGTGAAAGAGTGATGTATTATTAACAGTAAAAGGAGAGACTTAAACATGAAGGAAGGCAATGCTTATAGCAGCAATGCTCATTTTCCTGTCATCTTTTTGAGAGTTTTTTTTCCTGGATACTTAAAAAAGAAAAAAGGAAGGAAGTTCTCTCATTTACTTCCTCTTTGAGCCTCTAGATAAAATATATTTTGTGGATAGATGTCCTGCCTCTTCTTTCTTTCAGAATAATTTCATTGCTGTTTGGAAAAATTAATGCTGTATTTGAAAATTATTCAAAATATTCTTAGCCAGAAATTTAAGTATGCAGTAAGCTAGAACAGTTTGAACTAGTCAGGTGGGGGAACAAAACAGCCAAATATTGAAGTCCATAGAGATCCCTCCCTGTCTCAAGGGCAAAACCAAAAAACATAACACTGCTGTGACCTTAAATGTCTTGAATAGAGATCTGAATAGCTAGTTTGCTTGTTTAAAGTAGAACTATTACTTGGGACTGAGACTCTTTTTTACATTTAAGTTTTAAGTTATAACTTTAATGGGACAAAAAGAAAGAATGGGAGTCATTTACTTAAATGTCACGGTTGTGAAGGAAACTTGTCAGCTCACTTTCTTGCCAAGAACAGGGTAGCTGTATAAAGATAAAGAAACTATTTTCAGTAGAATGGCTTAAATTCAGAAGTGTCTTCAAGTTCCTGCTTATAATGTTCTAAATTGGTTTGTTGTGGGTTGTTGTTTTTTTAATGAGAAGGAAAGGTTCCTATCTTCCTAAGGATTATGCAGGGATCCCCACCTCAGGGACAAAACCAAAACAGAGAACATACCATGTACAGCATAAACTTTATTTTTTTAAAATGAGAATCTTGCAATCACACTGTTTATTTATAGTATAGCTTCTGCTTGCCTAAAAATGCAGACTTTTTTTCAATATGTACAGTAGTTTTCTAACTTTGATGGGAAAGGAGAGTAATAGAGATGTACTTAAACTTTGTAATTGTGAAGAAAACCAGTCGGTTTCCTTGACAAGAAGCAAAAAGAAGCTGCATAAATTAGCACAGTCATAGCAAAACCATTCTTTTTTTCCCTTTTACATTTCTTTTCTTTTCTTGCAGCATCTCATTAAAGTATTTTTCTCAACCCTCTTTGAAAAAATGTTAAAATTGTGTGTCGATTCCGATGGAACTGTTTGTGCATTTTATATAAGGCCACCCAGCTGAGTTTTGCCTAAGACTTTGTGTCTTCTAACCCAGTGCCTTAACCACTACACCAAAGGGGTTCTCGTGATGAATATAGTCGATATCCTCAACTGATGACCACAATTGAGCCCAAAATTTCTGTTGTTAACTGAGACATTTGTTAAGTGAATGTTGCCCCATTTTACGACCTTTCTTGCCACAGTTTTTAAGTGAATCACTGCAGTTGAGAAGTTAGTAACACAGTTGTTAAATAAATCTGGCTTCCCCATTGACTTTGCTTGTCAGAAGGTCACAAAAGGAGATCCCGTGACCTTGGGACACAGCAGTGGTCATAAGTATGAACCAGTTGCCAAGCATCTGAATTTTGATCACATGATCATGGGGATGCTACAAAGGTCGTAAGTGTGAAAAATGGTCATAAATCACTTTTTTCACTGCCATTGTAACTTTGAACAGTCACAAAATGAACTGTTGTAAGTAGAGGACTACCTGTATTGTGAGCCAAATTGTCTTATATTATGGATAACACAGACAATATGCATTATTTTATTGATATTTTGTAATATCTACAGTCTTAAATTCTTTATAATTCTGCTTTGTAAATTTAATGCATCCCTAAGTACAGTTGTCGACAAAGAGACTGCAAACTCTGGTGAAGTGTATTTGTAGAAGTTTAATGATAAACATATAACATCTTTCTTAACGTTTTCCTAGCTTCTTCACTTTTACTGCCCTCTTGAACTTCTCAATCAACCTCCAGGAGGCACTGCGATCCTAGTGGTTAAGGAATTCCATATTCCAACTTCACCATAGAGTTTTTGGATGATTTTGAGCCAAACTCTGAATCCACTCTCTCTATCCTACCTTACAGGATTTTATTTGGAGATAAAATAAGGGGAAAATCCCCTTAATGCTACTTCAACTCCCACAGTACAGTAAGACTATTAATAACATATGTACAAATAAATGACATTTGAATATTTAGTTACTCATCATGGAATTTTTATAACTGGAGAAGAGGCATATCAGCGCAATCTACTAGTCTGGCATAATTCTTCTTCCAAGATGGAGAAATAATAACTGATATTTGACCTTGTTTACAAGGCTAACTTCAATGATAATCCAAGCTATTTTGCTGCTTGAGACAGAGCATAATATCCTACGTCAATCAAATTATTTTAGCATCTGTGCTTCAGCAGAGCCTTTCCCTGTTTCTGGCAGCAGCATATAATGGTAAACATAATTATTTGGTGCCACTTCATAACATTCTATAATATGGAGCCTGAAACAGCTGTATTATGGTAAGATCAGTTCTAACCTCTTTGTGGACAAGACTAGGGAGAAGCAGCCTTATTTCTGCACTAATCCCATTAGAGGATTGTTTTACTTACTTTTTTTTTTAATGTATTGCTTTTTAAATGGTTTATATTATCAATGATTACTGCATTGAATTTTTTCTCTGCTCATTTTCTGCTTTCTGGTGTACTATGCAATTGTGAGCTTCTAGAACACTGAGGACAATAGACAGACTTACAATACTTTAAAATAAATATATCCCATTTTTGTCTCATTCTGTGGCAGGTAGGACACAAACCTCTGTGAGCATATGCAGAGCATTCGCTTTCTTGTACTTTAGAGTTATTTATTTAATCAACATGATGGAACTGGGCAATTCTGAGTGGCTTGTAATAAGAACAACTCTTTACAGAAAAACCAATAAAATGGCCAAATCAATGGAAACCAAAAAGAACAAGACATGATTATGCAAATTATTCCACAAAACATCCTACGGCTTTGGGAAAGATGCAGATTTTGAGGCTTGCTTAAAGTATGGCCAGGCCAAGGCAGTTCAGATCTCTGGGGAATAATATTGTAGAAGACAGGTACCATAACAGAGAAAGCCTGATTCCTGGGACCCTTTAGATCAGGGGTCCCCAACCCCAGGCTGTGGCCCACTACTGGGCTGTAAGCAGTGGTGGGATTCAAATATGTGAACAACCGGTTCTCTGTGTGGATGCTGCTTCTGGAAGTCCATTCTGGGCCTGGGCAACAAAAAATTAGCTACTGGTTCTGCCGAACTGGTGCGAACTGGCTGAATCCCACCACTGGCTATAAGCCATTTGGAAATGGGCTGTGGAAGTAGTGGGTGAGTACGCATGCATATCCCCACTTGCACGAGCAGCGGGCAAGCGCGTTTGTGCATGCTCCATTTGCATGAGTGGCAAGTGCATGTGCTTGCCATTTACGCAGAACCATCCCCTCTCCCCCCCCCCGCTGGTCCGCAAAGCCAGAAAGTTTGGGGAATTCTGCTTTGAATGACATTGACCCCGAACACATACCAACTGGGCTGGAGTGAGCAGAAACAATGAGAGAAAGCTGGTTCCACAGATAGTCAAGCCCTATGCTATGAAGGATCACCACCCTACCTTGAATTCCATCCAGAAACTCACCAGTAGCCATTTTAGCTTGCACAAAAAACATGTTCCATGAGTATTTTGAGGCATGCCCACAACTGCTGATGCAGCTCCATTCTGGACATGTTACCATTTCCTTCGTACACGGTGTTGTGTGGTCAAACTGCTCTGGGAATTGTTGTGTTTTGTGTTTGAAATTTGTTGTGAAAGAAGTTGCAGTAGAAAACCCATACCCTCTGTTCAGCATTATGGTCATATTATGCTCCAGTAATTTTCTTTGTTCAGTTGACTTTATTGAATTCTTTATAGTTGCTGATAAAGAAATAGTTGGAGGTTAAAAATGCCACTAATTGTAGTGATTACATTTGTTTTTGCATAGCTGTAAGCAGGAAGAATAATGTCAGTACATGTTTATTTCTGCGGCTGCACTAGTAAATCTATCGTACATTGCAAATAATAATAATAAAGTTGGATACAAGGCAGAAGATAAAGCAACATTGATTTTGATAATGTTATTTATTGTCTTCATTCTTGTGTAATACAGAAAAGCATTGAAAATGACAGAAATGCAAAACTTGTGGAAACTCTAAGGGAAAGAATAGAGTAAGATATATGGTAATTAAGGCACTGGCAGTGAGATAAATGCAGATAATGTCTGTTTTGTATTGACCAGGTCTCCTTTGCTAAAGAAATATTATATATTATTAATGTCATTTAGAGTGGCAGATAAAAACACAGACTATATTTCTTATATGTAATGAAGTTATACAGCTAAATTACATATTCCTAAAATTTCTTTTTTATAGATGCGTTTCATTTTAAACAAAAAGCAATTTACAGTCAGCTGGAGTATCTGTTCTATATTGTTGTATTAGATTCAGATTGTGTGAAGATGAATAGGAAAGTGCAGCAAGCATGACATCTCTGGCCAACATCATTCCTTCCCCACAGTCTGAGTGGGTCTCCTTCAGTGATGGACTTCACCGTTCTGTTACTTCCCAAGGTAAATCTCTCCTCTTAGATGACATAGGTTCTTGCTATTTATTGAAACGAATAAGCATTTCAATTCAGCTATAGTCAAAACCAAAAATCTCCTGTGGCTTGCAATGAGTACAAGTTCTGCATATGTACAGTTCTCCATCTTCATCCCCCCACCTGTGGGATTCTATCACTTACCAATTGCATGTTACCAGAAGAAGACTCCTTTAAAAAAACTAAGGAAAACGTTGAGTATGTCCTTTGCGATTATCCTGATCTCCTGATCAGATCCCAGATGGTCCACTATAAAATGTAGTAACAGTTATGGAAGCAAGTATAAGGGACAGCTATGGAGTGTCCACTGTAATTTTAAAAATGTAAAATGTAAAATTATAAAAAAATTGGAAGTTTCCAGCATCCTTGAACAAAATATTGTTGGATTTTGGAATGAGAATTGTTAAATCTTGGGAGAAAATTGAAACTGGTAAGATTTCAGGTGATTAAAAAAAGATTTTTGAGAAAAGAAGCCTAGTGTCAAAAATGTTATCTAATGCTGAAATATAATATTATAGTGAACCCCATCAGCCATTAAGCTCATTGGGTAAATTTGGATCATTCACTCAGTATATCACAGAAGATGGCAATGAAGATAAAATGAGGCCATGATGTCCAGTTTCCTTGGCTTCTGGAAGGAAACAGGATAAATATGTATATCATGGTTTAAAAGGAGAAAGAGAATGCAATAGTATGCTTTGACACAATTATGTTTAGAGAAATGAGAATTGTATTAGTGTAAATTGAAATATTGATCAAATGAAACCAATTATGGGATTTCTTCTACATCTACAGTTTAATGGTAACCTGGGCAGAACTTTTTGTTACAAAAACTCAAGGCTAAGGAGTTTCTGTAACAAAAAGGAATAAAGTAGCAGTCCTTTGCTAATTTTCCTTTTCCTCCTGTAGTATCTTCATTTTACACCCCATACGTTGCCATTTTAATATGTATTTGCCCATTTTTTCTACATAATAACTGGCTCTGTTGAATAAGCTTTGTTGGCTGGATTTAGTTATAATACAAAGTCATAGACTAGGGCTTAGATTTCACAAAAGCTGAGTTTGTACATCTTACTAATCAGTCCAAACAAACATAGGGGAGTCTGAAGGTAGAAGCAGAAGAGAGTATGAAAATACTCAGTGCGACTACTGTGTTTTCCTGTTCAGCAAACACAGAGCTTTAAAGTCACTCTTTACTGCTCACATACTGTATGTTAATGGATGATAAAGTTGTGTGTCCTTCTTAAACAATTAGTATGATGTCATATTACTCATTTTTATAGTGGGGTTCTCATTACAGGTTATACTAGGGAACCACTTGAGAGATTTCTTTCCTCCTCTGATACTTCCTCTGAAGGCAACCAAAATCTAGATGGAGAACTGCCAAGTCTTTCACATGCTGAATTGGGAGAAAGAATAAACAAAACAGCTGTAGGCCTTGATCTGTCTTCATCCTTCAGCACGTGGGTCCAGTTTGAAGATGCACCCTGGACCAACAGTTCACCAGAGCATCCACGTACAGGTTGGAATGTTACTTGTTTATTGTGTATTATAGCAGGGATTAACAATAAGCCACATCACCTTTTACCAACCTGGTACTCTCTGATGTCCTAGATTAGAATTCCCATCATCACTCAATTAGTATTCACAACCTAATGGATATTAATTGGATTAATGAGGGAACTGGGATGGTAATATATAGTTCAGCTTCTTTCAGTTGGAGAGTTTGGAAGTTTCTGTACTGTTTGACCTAGGATGTTTAAGACTCAACTTGTTCTGTGGATGCTTCTTAAGCATGTTGGTAAAGGAATCAATTTTCTAAGCCTTGATGTAAAGCATTTCTATTTTACAGAAGTGTATGTGTATATTGATATTGCCCAAAGTCAGTGTACCATCCAGATATTAAACAGGAATATTGTAAAATGCTTTCCATACAGATAGTTGGTTATTGCCAATGGGTGGTAGTTGTTCTAGACCCTATGTATGAAGGGGACCTAATCTGAATTTTGATTCAGTATTTCAAACAATTGGATGAAGAGATGTTTTTCATTTAAGCTAATCAGTAAAACTGTAACATCAAGGGATTGGGTTTCATACAGACTCTTGTTTCTGGAATATAAATAAATATAAATAAATAAAGCAAAATAATTAAGTTGATCTAGGATGTGGTGAAAAACAGGGGAACTAAATTAATATTTCATCCTAGTGATCAGAGTATTTTTCTTTCATTTTATTTTTTTTAAAAAAATAAATATTTTTGAAAAGCTTTGCTAGATGAAAGAGTTTCACAGAATTGAAATATGAAGACAGTTATTTCTTTTTTGTTGCTGCTTTAGAAACAAACATAGAGTCCAATTTAGAAACAAACAACTTTAGCCCTTTTTCACCAGCCTTCAGCATCAGGGCCAGAAGGAAATTTTCATTGCTAATCTGATTGTTTTTAATATGGAGATGCCTTTTTACTTGCGCACATGTGCTGCATTACCAGTAACAGAGGTATATTACTGATTAGATTGCTGTTTTTAAATATGTAATGTTGAGATTAAAATACTTATTAACTTTAATTTTTTAAAAAATAAAGATTCCCATGTTTTCATCTAATTATGCAAATAATGGAATGTGGAATATGACCAGTATGGTATCAGTGGAATGATAGGGAAACAACTAAATGACAACTTAAGAAGTGACTTTGATCATCTCCTCTAAGCTCTTTGTCTCCTGTGGAAAAATTTGAAGCCAGTTGGCTATCCATTAGATTTACTGATCTACACCCTGGAATTTATTGAGGCATGAAAACTAGAGTTAGAAAACATCTGTTTTGATTGCAATGTGTAGCTTACACTCTTCTCAAGGATTTTGTCTGATAAATAACAGCCCTGGTAAATAATAACCTGATAAAATAATTCAGGTGACAAGGAAGTTATCTCACATCCTTGGAAAGACTTATTCACAATAGGATAAATCTCACATGATACTTATTATCTAGTCTGGCGCTAAAAAATATTAAGTCGGAGTTATAGCAACAGAAAGAAAACAATAACTAGAAATGAAGAGATATTAAAGGTACTGTTTGATGTCAGGGTAAAAGCTTATTGCAGTTGACTTGCTGGAAGTGTTGTCAGCAGTCCAGTCTGCTTTAGTGTAACTTGCTTTCAAATATAGAATAGCACTGCAAGGACACAGTATGGCCAGAAATATTTGGGATGAATTTCTCAGAAAAAAATTAAACCAGGTAGAATTTTATTTTGGGGTGTATGGAATGATAGCTATGATTTTAATAGTCGTATTGGTAATTGTTTTTTGAATATGGGATTTGATAGCTATAACCATATTCAGATACTCTTGGAGTATGTACAGATGAATATTTGCAGACATGAGACAAAGATAATAAAAGTGGGGGCAGATGTTCTTAGCCTTTTCCCATGCATATATTATTCCTGTGTGAACATATAGACTATGCATATGAAAGTTTTATATATACTGCCTGACATTCTGTTTACAAAAAAAAAAGTTTAGAAATGTTGTATGCATGCAACCGAATAACCTATATTAAAGGTTACTTTGAATGTGATCTACAGCAAACCTCAGACTTCCAGGTTTCTTTCCCCTACTCCTCCCAGCAGAGTTAATTCTCCAAGAGAGTTAAGAATTACTAGAATAAATACTGTATAGGTCTATCTGAGATGAGGGATTAAATCTCAAGAAAGACTAGTTTAAAAGAAACTGGTTGAGGAATGTGCAAAATAAAACCAAATGCTAATACCATTCAGTCAAATTATTCATTACACCCAGAGGTCCCAATAGATTAGATTTCTTTCTGTTTCCTGCAAGATTTCTCTTCATATTTTGCAGGAAATCTTTTCTTCTGTACAGCCATCTAGGTAAAATCCAAAACAGATGATGCCACCAGAAAGTTTAATTCAAAAGAGTGGAGGGTGGGAAGATGTTTGTACTCAAGAGATTACCCAAATGATCCTCCAGATTTACTTTCCCAGAGGTAGAAGGGATTCTGACACATTCTGACCTAACAGGAATCTCTAGAAGGTTGAATTGCTGTAGGTGCCCACATTTTATTTCCCTGCCTAGTTCTCCCATGATACAAGTGTGTATATGAGTCTATGGGCTTAATGGGGAAAGGCTGGCATGTGCTTCCTCTCTCCCTTCAGCTCTCAGAAATGGCATATTCTACTCATATGCCCACGTCTCAGTTTTCTTGGCATCTTCCATTCCTTCCCTTCCCTATTTCCTTCCAACCACCTTGATCAGGGTTCCAGCATAGCATGTTGCACTGCCTTCTATCCTCAAGCCTTCTATCTTCAAGCACCAATGCCTTCACTTCCTTTCCCTCCTCCTCTCCTTCCCTCTGCCACTGCTGATAATATCCCATTTCACCAATCTGTTTTCTCCTAACCTTTCCAGCACTGTCTCTGTTGTCCAGCACTTGCCTCTGTCTCCTTAACAGCTGCTAACCCTGACCTTTGCCTGCTCTGACTTTTCCCCTTAAAACACTTGTGCCCGGAGCGTTGCCTTTTCTTCCTAATCCAGGACAAAGCAGCCCCATTTTGCCTATATCTGGACTAAATGAATGTGTTTGGTCTGGAAACAAGGTCCTTGACAAGCCACAAGTTCCATGTTCTGCGCATTCCTGTCGTGTACTTGATAACCCCTTTGTATGGAACTCTTTTTTTTCCCCCATTAAATTTAATAAAATTATTTTTTTTTCTTTTAAGCCTCATCTCCAAAAATATTTTGTTGGATGTGTCCCTCCTTGGAATATTCAGAGAGACAACCTCTTACTTCAGAGAGCAGTTGGACAACTACTTCAGAGAACAGTAGCAGCCCAAGTATCACCCCTTCCTACACTGATCTTCAATCAATAAATACGGAGGATTTGACTAGTGGAAGAGCATCCGCTGCAGACTCAACTGGTAAGTGACATATTTGTTTGTTTGTTTGTTTGTTTAATGTATTTGTAGGTTTTATCATTCCAGACAACTCTAGTATACTTGGCCAATTTTTGTTGAATAAACTTATATAATTCAGGATATTTGTTTCCAGTGAATCCCCATCATAGGGAAATACTCACACTACAGGCAGCGTCAAGTAAGCCAGCTTGTCTTATTCCTACATTCTGGATGCTGTTATTCCAGTTATCAAAGTCCAGCAATGAGGTGGCAGCTGTTGAGCGTGTATTGAACTGAAGAAGCTTCTTGAATGAGAAGCGAAATGTTTTCAGGGAAAAGAACCTGAAATCCAGTTGTCTTTTGGCAAAGCACCTTTTGGATCTCCAGCTCTTCCAGTTAAACCAGGATAGCATTTCCCCCCCCATTAATAGGTGGTATAGGGACTGTATCATGAAACATGAAGTTAATTCTTTTCCCCTGCCATTGTCTCAGTTAATTTAGTTTTCCATTTCTATATATCCATTGACTTTTAAAAAACCCAACCAAAATACATATTGGTGTTAAACTACAAATAACAGATTTATCCTGGCCCTAAGATTAATGTTGGAATAAAAGAGGAAATGAAGACCAAACATTATTGACTGGAAACACTGTGGTTTGATATTTCAAATAAGTAATAGTAATGGGATCCTCTACTCTGCAGCACCCACCTGCCTACATTCACATCCGCTCCTGCTCCTGCCTGCACTTGTACCCTCCCATGTACTCACCCCACCCATCTATAGTGGTCCGCACTTAGTGATGCAGTGGGGACTGTTGGGATTGCCATCGCTAAGCAGCACGGTCATGTGACATTGCACTTTACAAACACATTGCTTAGTGATGGAAACTCTAGTCTCAATCACTATCGTAACCCCAGGACTACTTGTAATGCTGGATACCTGGTATGTTATCAAAGTAAGAAAGATGTTCACCTTAAGGCATAAATAAAATGACTGTCAGTATTTTGGTGAAATTAAACTGTTCATTCCTATGCATTTTGGGGGGGTTTGGAGATCATTCCATTGCTTTGTGGTTAATTCATATACAGTTAGTATGATACATTTTACAACATAAGGATAGTCATTCATTGTCTTCAATTTGCTGACTATAAAAGAAATTGCTTTTAGGTTTTACAAAAATGTTTTATAGGTACAGAGTTTGAAAATAAGAGCATTCGCTACTTGTACAAATACATTATGTAGCTATTTCCTATTTCCCTCTTAACTAGTTTTCTTTGGATAGAAGAAGATGAAAGTACAATGGAAAAATAAAGGACAGGGTTTCTTTTTTTTCTTAAAACAAACCAACCTGTAAAATTCTAAGAATAAAAGGGTAATTGGACAATGTTACTCATCTAGAAACATGCTGAAACTATGCCTGAGAGCAAGCTATCCCTGGATAAAGACCAACTGCATCTGCAAAGTACAACTATATACCAAATAATATTTATGGTGCATAATCACAGCATCACAGCATGCTAACACTTTATTATGAATTTAATATGCGATTGATGAATTTTCTGTAGTGATTGGAGATCAAAATTAACAGTAACACTAAGTGCTATTATAAAACAGTTCAATTTGATTATTGGAGTGACTTACCCATATAAAGGTGTAATTTTCCATCATCAAAACAAAGCAAAGATCCTGCTCTGTCCCCAAGAATTTGAAGGAAAATGGGGGGGGGGGGGAATCTGCTTACTGAAATAAGAAAACCCACTTAAGGTTGCTGCACAAAACTGTGGGAAAGAATCATGAGATCATATTGGTGAGAAGCAGAATCATGTGGTTTAGCACTGATGGGAGGTTTACAGAACCAATTTTAGAAGCAGCTATTTTAAATGATAGAGGGCTAATTAGAAGCAGATTTTGTATAAAAAGAGTATAGAGTCATAGAAGAAGGGTTGGGCTCAAAAGTTGGCTTACTTGTTCTAACAGAATTTGTTGCAATTCCCCCACCCTTCCTTAAAAAAAGAAAATGTTGGTATATTCCACAATCTGAATATAAATTAGCTTACATATGAGGTATACACAGAAGGTTGTCAATTTAACATTTTAATATTAGCCAGTTTTACACATCCAGGGATACAGAAAAAAAAATAACAGAGTTGGAAGGAACTTTGGAGGTGTTCTAGATCAACCCTCTGCTCAAGCAGGAGATTCTATACCATTCTGGACAAATGGCTGTCTAATCTCTTCTTAAAAACCTCCAGTGATGGAGCATCCACAATTTCTGGGAGCAAGTTGTTCCACTAATTAAATTGTTCTCATTGACAGGAAATTTCTCATTAATTCTAGGTTGGATCTCTCTTTCATTATTGGATAGTCTTTTTATTTGTGCTTATAATTTATGTAGTGATCTAGATGCAGTATATTATATTTTATTTATTTATATGGCTGCCCAACTCACACTAAGGTGACTCTAGACAGCTTACAACATTAGAAATCCACAACATAAAAACCATATACTTTCCCTCCCCCAATGGCAGCAGCAACACAATGAGACCAACCACTTGATCGGCTAGATATCAATCACTTAATATTCAAGCTGCATCCGGCATGGTAGGTGCTGAAAAATATTTGGACATTTTTTTCAACAGAAATGAAAATAATTGATTATATAATCAAGAGTTTGGGTGGGACAAATGGGAATCAAGAATTTGCTTCCCAAATGAGGAAGTTTCCACACTCTTGTCAAAGGTACTCTAGTCCTTCCAGGATCAGAAATTGCAGGCTTGTTAATTAATTTACTGCTACTCTACTAATTACAAAAGAGTAATTAAGAAATTGTAATAATCAAGGGTAATTGTGTGATCAGTTGAGGGCAGTAGTAATTCTTCAGGATGAGTTACTTTTCTACCAGTCTTTTGATTGGCCAATGCACAATTTCCTTTCATGAGATTGTCAGCAGGATAGTGATTCATAATTAGATTCGCAATACCAGTTTATGTTCCCTCTGGAAAATTCCATAAGATTTGGAATTTTCTGGAAAACTCATGATACATGAGCAAACGTAATCAGGACATTTTGTCCTTACGCTTTCTGTAATTTCGCTTTACCTGACTTGTTTTGCTCAGTGTAAATCTAGGGACAAGGTGCTTTATCTGAAGTGCAAAACACCAATCAATAGAATAAACATGACCAGATAGCTAGAATATCTGAAGCTCCATTGAAATAGTAGCAGTTAGCAAAAGCAACAGCTTGGGACGGGAATTAATTTTCATCAAGGTTAAAATAGACAAAAGAAACCTAGAATAGAACTTTAAAAATGTTATATAATAATAGTCTTTCTGGCTGAACATCAAAGAAGGATGATAAAAAGAAAATGATATAATTCAGAAAAAAATGTGGAGACTATCAGTCAGAATGAAGGCTGAACTGGCAACCTGTAGCTTTTCTCTGAATAGAAAAATATATAAAACACTTTTCATTCATCTCAATTCACTAAATGGCTCAAGCTTTCCTTTAAGTGAGAGACTGAGCTGTATTTGAATGCTTGTTAGATCATGCATAGCAAATGTATTTAACTCTGTATTTACCTTACTGGCTCAGATATGTAACCACCACTTAGTAGTGTAGAATAATATTGTTCTAGATCCAAGGCAGCTCTTCACTTCAACTTCAGGTACTTTCCCACTTGACTAGATATATATAATACAGTACAAACATACACACAATTGGATGAAATTTGTAGAAGTATCTTATTCTAAGCAGTGAAGTTTGTCACTTGCATGTTTGCATTAGTTTCTCAAGAATTTGTGTTGTGTATTCCTTCCATTGTTGAATTGACAGAAAAATATGTTACATAAATTGTGCTGCTCCCACAGCTCAGTTTTATTATGTCTTTGCCATAAAGACAGGAATTGGTGCTGTCCTTATTTCATGTAGGAGTGTTTTGGTGCACTAACTGGTATTTTTCCCAGTTTCCTTTCTCCTTGCTAACAATAAAAAAACCCTCCAATTTGCTGTCCTTCAGTTGTAGTGGGAAGGCTCTCTAGGTTCTCATTCCAACTTCATCTCGTAGTCTTCCTATGCATCATAATGTTGGTTTGTTTTGACATAGGACTGTTGATCCTTTGTCAAAACACTAAAAATAAAATAACTGTTAATCAAGACAAAGCTTGCAAAAACAGATGTGATCTTGCTAAAGACTAGTACATATTGAAGAACAAAGCACTCAACAAACTTAGAAATGACATAACTCAACAACTTGGAAGCTTCCAAAGCAAATAGTTGTCCTTGTTCTTTTGTGACTTTATTATGTCAAAGTGTCACCCTAAATGAGAGAACAGAAGCACAATCTGAGTCCAATGGTCAGATTTGAATCAAGATTCTTTGGTAACATAGTTATCCTCTTCCCTGTTTTGAGTCTCTTTTTGTCGTCATTTGGGAAAAATAATCAAGAAGCAAAAGCAGTGGCTGGCTTTGGATGGAACTAGACTAGACTATTGTTAGGACTCTTAAGACACCCTTGGTACTGTAATATCTCACCAACACTAGAGTCATGCTATATATTAAGTTGAAACACAGTTGTGCAGTAAATAATATATGACAATCTTCAGACATTAGGACTGTTAAATAAAATATTTAGGAGGGACTTTATAGGAGGAAAGATTTGGGCTGAACCTTAGGAGATACAGTAAGAAGAATTTGACATAACAGTCCTATCAGGTAGGATATTTTAAATTTTCTTATGCACATTTTATAGAAAGGCAAAGACAACCCCATAGAACAGAGTTTGTACTTCTCTTCTTTTGCTTCTATAATATCCAAATAAAAGCAGATTGGAAATAAAAAAGCATGCTTAATTCATGGGCAGGATGCTTATTCTAGTGTGACATAAGGTAAAATCCCCTATTTCAACTACCTACGCAAATTTTACCTGGCATTTGGTAAGGATAGATTGTTTGCATGACAAGGTTTATATGGGGTGAAGAAATAAAATTTTATTTTAACAGTAAAGCATGTAAAGAAGACCATCTCAGCAATGGACTGGGAATAAGCAGAGGCAATGTTATGAGGATATGTCCTTTAAAACCAATTACTATTTTTGTACTATAGTAAGTTGACTTGACATAAGGCTGATTGCCTTATGTCTCTGACTCTCACATGCATACATTATTTATCTGTGATCTTTTTCTGTTTATAATATGCACTAACCAGTTTTCATATTTGAACTGCTCTTTAAGGAATAAGGAAGAGTGGTATTCTTCTTTCTCTTTGTTTGAGAATTGAAAAGTCTCGGTCATCATTTCATTTCAAGAGCAGTTATTTCTGAGAGGAGTGGAGGTAGTAGAACTGGGGGGAAAATATGCACACCTGCCCTTCGTAATTGAAGCACACACAACTTTAATAGAGTGATTGTATCTATTATGTCTAACAATTTGAGAGAAAAAAGCTACTAGATGTTTATGCTACCATTGTAAAGCTTAAAATAGGATGTTGGACTCAGTGAAAGTTCACATATGCTATACTCAAGAGACTGGACACACAAAAGTGGCTAATCAGAGGCCACTGTCTGTGAGGTTTGGTATCATCCACTTGTTAATGTCAAAAACTTTAAGTCTAATTAGTCTATTTCTCAAGATGCTGGAAAACTATGAAACATACAATAACTGAAAAAGAGCAGGGAAATCACTGAAATATACTCTGAATTTCCCTTCTCCATTTCTCAAAGACTTTAAAAAAATAATTCCCTGGATTTAAGTAGAACTATTATTCCCAAGTCTGCACTTCCTCTTTTTCTGTTTCTTCTGACCTCCAATTCCTAATACGTTTATTTTTCATATATAAAATATATATAAAATAGAGTTGAAGATTCACCAAGTTACCAAGTCAGAACAACAAATAAATTACAATATCTGAGTAAGGTCCAAAGTCTCAAGTCCATTCTACTTCTGCTTTGTAACTGTGATGTGTTAGATTTGCTCTGAGTATTTCTGAAATGGTGATTTCAGAAGTCCCCTTAATTGTCATTCTTTGGTCTCTATAAAAGAAAAACTATGATGTGTTGACTCTGTTATTCTTTATAGAATTCCCGACTTTTTTGCATTATCTTCTTTTAATTTAGAAAAAATTAAATGACGAGAATGGTAATATAGTGTGACCTATTAAGTGTGGAACTTTTAGAGAAATTATAGTAGTATGCAAGTGTAAGGATCTCCATACTGAAATCAGGAATGGTAATACTTGAAAAAGTTTTGATATTGCCCCCTGATGAAGAAATACTACAGAGTGCATAAAATAAAAATATATGTTAAATTATCTGATTTGGGCTTGAGAACAATTCAGAACCCTAAGAAGACATAACCTTGTTTCATATTGACATTGTTGGCTGTGATCCTTTTAATAATGTAGTTGACAAATTCATTAGTTTAATCTATATGACACATTTTAATTTGTCCTCAGTAAAGGAAAATAGCATTTTGTTTTGTTTTTTGTTTAGATTTCCTTACAGTTCCTTTTTATTTTTATTTTCATTAAACACCAATTAAAAGAAAAAAAAGGAGAATAAAGCACTGTATTTGGGACTGGCTGCTCTTGATGAAGTAACCAATTGATTGAAATTGGAGCTCCAGGCAGCAGTGCCCAGACACCTATTAGCTCATGCTTTAGGTCTGCTGATGGTTATCTTCGCTCAGACATGGAAATGGAAATTTAAAAAGCCACTGCTGTAATTTCCTGAACTGTCCTAAAGAGATTTTGAGGAAAAGATATAATTTAATAGGTGTGTTTGAGTGGGATAAACAGACAATTTAACTCTTGACTGCCATCGGAGTAGATGTAAAGCAGTGGTTCTTAACCTTTTTGAACGAATCGCCCCCTTGAGCCAATGAGGAAGTTGTCATCGCCCCCCTCCCCCAACATGCTCCAGGCGGTGGCCTACCGGCGGCACGGCAGGATCCAGCGTTGGTCCTGGCAGGAAGCGGATCGTTGCCCTGGTTCCGACCGAGGACGCCGGCAGCACGGGAGAATGTTTGGTGACGCAGCCAACGGGGGCGTTCCGCGGATACCCCGCGGCCCGCGACTTGAGCCCGGGGATGCCGGCAGCGCGAGGGGAGGCTTGGCAACGCAGCCGATGGGGGCATTCTGCAGATGCCCCGCAGCCCGCGGCTTGAGCCCGGGGACACCAGCAGTGCGAGGGGGGGCTTGGCGACGCAGCTGACGGGCGGGGCATTCTGCAGATGCCCCGTGGCCCGCGGCTTGAGCCCGGGGACACCAGCAGTGCGAGGGGGGCTTGGCGATGCAGCTGATGGGCGGGGCATTCTGCAGATGCCCCGCGGCCCGCAGCTTGAGCCCGGGGACACCGGCGGTGTGAGGGGAGGCTTGGCGATGCAGCCGACGAGCGGGGCATTTCGCAGGTGGCCCGTGGCTTGAGCCTGGGGATGCCGGCGGCACGAGGGGAGGCTTGGTGACGCAGCTGATGGGCGTTCTGCAGATGCCCCGTGGCCCGCTGCGTCGCCAAGCCTCCCCTCGTACTGCCGGCATCCCCGGGCTCAAGTTGCGGGGCATCCACGGAACGCCCCGTCAGCTGCATCGCCAAGCCTCCCCTCACGCTGCCGGCATCCCTGGGCTCAGGCCGCGGGGCATCTGCAGAATGCCCCACCCGTTGGCTGCATCGCCAAGCCTCCCCTCGCGCTGCCGGCGTCCCCGGGCTCAAACCACGGGCCGCGGGGCATCTGCAGAATGCCCCGCCCGTCGGCTGCGTCGCCAAACATTCTCCCGCGCCGCCGGCGTCCTCGGTCAGAACCGGGGCAACGATCCGCTTCCCGCCAGGACCAACGCTGGAGCCTCCTGTGCTGCCGGTAGGCCGCCGCCTGGAGCATGCTTCCCCCCTTCCCGTGAATGTCAAGCCCATGGGGGCTTGACAGTGTGGCCGGCTTGGCTGCCCAGGGAGCGGCCCGGGGACAGCCCCCTCTCTCCCCCCCATATTCTGCTCACCTCACCCAGATATCGCCCAGGTTAAGAACCACCGATGTAAAGCATTCAGAAGCCAAAATATTGACCAAACAGGGCAGACATAAAACTGAAATTAAAACATGTTCACCTCCGATGTCATTACTCCTTTTGAATCCAATAGTTCATTTTGTTAATAAGTATGCTTAGATTACAATATCAGGCTGGGAGAAAAAAAAAATTCCCACTGCCTGATAGATATTCAAGCATTATATTTCTGAGATCTGCCCAGAGTTTGAACTATTTCGGGATTTAAACCATTATGGATATATAAATGTATTAAAGTAATTATGTAGTTGTTGTGAATCAGGGTATATACAGATTGAGTAAATAAATATCGGATTAACTATTCATTATAGGTGGATATAATAATTCATTATGAGGCGGATGTAAGGCAATGCAGTCCTAGGCTGCATTAATAGAGGGATAGAATCAAGATCATGTGAACTTCTAGTACTGCTTTACAAAAGCCTTAGCAGGTCCACACATGGAATACTGCTTCCAGTTCTGGACACCACAGTATAAAAAAGATATTGAGACTCTGAAAAGAGTGCAGAGAAGAGCAATAAGAATGATTAGAGGGTGGAGGCTAAAACATACAAAGAACGGTTACAAGAATTGAGTATGTCAATTCTAATGAAAAGAAGGACTAGGGGAGACATGATAGCAGTTCCAATATTTGAGGGGTTCCTACAAAGATGAGGGGGGTGAAACTATTTTCCAAAGCACCAAAAGGCAAGACAAGAAACAATGGATGGAAACTAACCAAGGAGAGAAGCAACCTAGAATAAGGAGAAATTTCCTAATGGTGAGAGCAATCAACCAATGGAACAACTTGCCTTCAGAAGTTATGAGTGCTCCATCACTGGAAGCTTTCAAAAAGACACTGAACAATCATTTATCTGTAATGGTATAGGGCAGGGGTAGGCAACCTTGGCTCTTTTATGACTCGTGGACTTCAACTCCCAGAATTCCTGAGCCAGCCATGCTGAGGGGAAAGGGAGAGGTTTCCAAGCTGAGCCATGCTGGCTCAGGAATTCTGGGAGTTGAAGTCCACGAGTCATAAAAGAGCCAAGGTTGCCTACCCCTGGTATAGGGTCTCCTACTCGAGCAGGGGGTTGGACTAGAAGACCTCCAAGATCCCTTCCAACTCTATTATTCTATGTTCTAAGAGGAAATAACACAAATAAAAATAAAAGCTTCGATTTTATTGTTTATTGGACAATAAAACAGATAAGAACTATAAATCAACAAAAGATTTGCAGAATTTATTTTATTTTAATGTGAAATTATGGGACATGAACTAAATCCATTGTTATTTGAGTGGATTCAGAACACTATGTGGTGTAAATAAAGTATAACAATAAATAATAATTTGCGCATAACTGTTACGATATGTCACTTATATTTTTTATCTAAGATTTTCTAGAATTTGGTAAAGATTAATTTTCACTGAAAACTAGACACAGTGTAATGTGAAGGAAAATCTTCAGATTACAGATTTTATGTGCAGATTTCAAAGAAATCCTGAAAGATTTTTGCTCAGGTTTCCACAGTGAAATGTACTTTGACAGAGATTGTATTGTTTCTGGGGGGAAAAAGAGGCAGGAAATTCCAAAGGTAGCAATTGATGTGTTTTGTTAATAACCATGCATTTAACTATGTCTCTCAAGTATAGATCTTCAGAGTTCTGACTGGACAAAAAATAGATATTATGTGCTTAACAAAATTCTCTGTATATTAAACTGAGTTGGGAAGAAGTAGGATGCTTGCCAGTCCTAAAACATTATAGCACACAGCTAAACCATATTGAATAAAAGTATCTTGGCTCTGCAGATTAGGCAGTTAGTATTCTCCAAAGTGCTTTTCTGTGCTTCTTTTGTGACATGATGTTCTCTAACTGCACAGCATTAGAATTTGGTTGGGAAACTTTGCATAAAAGAATTGGAGCACTTTGGGTGCTTTGCTTTCAGGAACTTGTTTCTTCTCTTGCCTCTGGGCTGATTTGTTTGTAGAGGCTCAACTGCCTCCAGCAATGTAATATCAGTGTGAACCAAGGGGTATCCTTGGAGATTAGCAAGGTTTTCTTAAGTCTTTTTAGTTCTTAACCTCTTTCAAGACTGAAGCTAACAGGCATTTTATTCCATAGCAACTTTGCTTAGTCTTTCCCCCTGCCTTCCCCCCCCCCCTTTGTAAAATATATAAAAACATTTTTGGTGTGTTTTATAAGCAGACAGTGTAAAAGGAATGCTTTAAATGCCATAATCTCTCTTGATGTTTTGCATTAATTCTTAGCCATAAGATGAAACAAGAGGTGAACCTAAAATGCTCAAATATCTGCCCATTCTTCATTCCTTTGTTTTCTCCTTTCTGGGAAAGCGACCCCTTGCCAGGCACCAACATATCCCGATAATCCCTTTTTTTCTATCATGTTTTCATAACATTGCTCTCAGGCAGCTTAAAATCATCCTCAACTATTCCATTTAAAGTGATTTTTTTTTCTTGTTCTGCCATGGATGTGATCCAGCATACTTCATCAATACTATGTTGCTATATGGTTAGAACTGGAATCTGCCCAGCATTCATGGGCCACTTTACACTGCTGTGGGCATACTATCCCACCATTACAGATAATTGGAAACTGCCCTTCATGTCCATTTGGGTTTGGGCTGCAGAATTGGACAACTGATTTCCACAAAGACATAGTTTGCCTAGTACTTTCATAGCACTTGTCCAGTTCTACATGTGCTTCTTGTAAATATGGGTTTAACACTCTTCTGAAGGAACAGTAGACTGCACTAGACCTAAGGTTTACTGGACTGTTGAAAGAGTCCTAGTCCTGAGCTGCAAAGAAAGTCAATTTAAATAAGACAGCCAAATTACATTATATGGGTATTTCAAGATACACCCATAATTATTCATGTAGATATATACTGGACCAGTTGTAACTTTTAAGTGGTCTTCAATCCCCGCTGCCATAATTCAAATGTGAGGTGACCAAAGCATGAATAACTATGAATAGGGCTTCCTGGTCTAGAAAAGGAGGAACAGAAGACAAAACTTTACAAAGGCCATCCTAGCTATGCTTACTACCTGCTTTTGTAGCAGAAGCTAAAAGTCTAAGAGGACCTATCAAATTGTGTACCAGTTCTCACTATCAAAATGCCAGTCCATTCAAAACTGAACATGGTAACCTCACATATCTGGGGGATTCTCAAAGCCCACAACCATTAAGGTTAAGCCAAATCCTATTTTAGAAAGCAAAAACGTATTAGGTATTTTTCTTTTGGAAAATTAAAATACATACATAAGTCCAGACCAAGGTCCCATACCTATTTTATTTCCTTGGTAAGATTTATTGTACTAATATTTTTATTCAAATTTATTAATTGCTTTCTCCCAATCCTTTGTGGATTTTTCCTTGACATAGTATAATATTAATCTTCAGTTTTCTAAATTTAGGTTCAGTTTGATCCTGAATGAAACTAGTTAAAAATGAAACCAACTGCTCTTTAATTGTTAAGTAGTCCTTATTCTTTAAGTGTGCACATGTCTAATATTAAAAACTGAGAGTTCTCTTACATAATTTTGTGTTGGACGATATAAAACTTTTATTGGAATCAGAAACTGATGAATCTGATGGCAGTGTTGGAATTTGTTTTTAGTAAAAAATTTCCTTTCTCATTGTTTGACTTTTATTTAGACTATTGCTTTCTTGTTTTTAAAAGAAGCACTTCTTTTTACTAGAAGCATTAGTTAGCCTGATAAGGGTTTCGGTGCAACTTCTTACTCAAAGAAATGGCATTGTAAAGTATTGTGTTTCCTGATCAAATAAAACTGCAGGTAAAGACTGCAGCAAGATTTGAAAGATTACCTTTTTGCTATCACTAACTGATTCTGCCTTTTAACTGACAAATGACCTTCTGGCATGGTTATGAATTTTAAAGAACATCAAGCAAAACATTGTTTTGAAATTAGTTTCCATTGTGCTTTGCAGAAAAGCAGTGGAGCAGCCCTTCTGCTTCATAGACCCAGTTAATAAGGGTGACCGAGCACATCTTCATTAAACTGTTGGTGTTGCTGTGTTAAAGGATTTATTTGGTCCTAGCCTACTTTCAGATCATGACCTTAATGAATCAACAGTAATGACTGCACTCTGAAAATGTTTTGTTGAGTTGTCATGGATCTGAAAGCAATTAGTAGTTCAGTACCTTCTTTTGGGAATAAGGGAGGACCCCAGTGTTTTCTTTTTCTTAATAAGAGAGTCTAGCTGTCACAAACTTTAAAATTCACTGGTCTGATTGATCAGCATGTTACTGCCTTCACCCAAATCAAGATAAAAAGAATATTTTATTTTAGAATGTTCTATTCTGCTTATGAACTAAGCACTTTAAAAAAAGGCAATGTTTATGTAGCATGCTATTTCAGGCCCCAAAAGATTTCCAGAAGGAAGATCCTGTAGGAATATTGGGAAAGCTGAAGTTGATAACATGCTAGGATTGATAATATGCACTAACAATAAAAAGGGATGTAGGTATTTTCAAAATTAAAGGAGAAGAGTATATTATTCATTGAAGATGGCAAAATGCAAACAAGACACAAAAGACTTGTGCACTAAGTACCCAGTTTATATTTTGGCTCAGGCTCTTCTCCAAATAGACAGTATGTGTTTTACCATGCAACTGTGAAGAGTGGAATTAAAGCTTGGGGTTCATAGTCAATGGTCAAATAATGCCTATTTAGTTTTAATGAATTTAAATCAGGGCCAGATGAATTGCCAATTATAGTACTGAAGGAACTAGTAATGCTGTGCTGTACCTTTATGTCCAGGTAGTCCTCGACTTACGACCACAATTGAGCCCAAAATTTCTGTTGTTAAGTGAGACATTTGTTAAGTGACTTTTGCCCTATTTTACGAACTTTCTTGCCACAATTGTTAAGTGAATCACTGCAGTTGTTAAGTTAGTAACATGGTTGTTAAGTGAATCTGTCTTCCCCATTGACTTTGCTTGTCATAAGGTCACAAAAAGTGATCACATGACTTCAGAACACTGCAGCTATCATAAATATGAGTCAGTTGCCAAGTATCTGCATTTTGGTCATGTGACCATGGGGATGCTGCAATGGTCATAAGTCATTTTTTTCAGTGCCATTATAACTTCGAACAGTCACTAAACTTGAGGACTACCTGAATTACCTTTGAGGAGTTCTGATAAATTGATGAAGTATCAGATGAGTAGAGGCACTTAAGGCATCTTCCAAAAGAGGAAAATGGAGGATCCGGGAAGCTACCCATCTAGCAATTTCTAAATATCTTGAATACAGTGCAGTAATCATAAGAAGCCAATGTAGATATGGCAATACCAAATTTTGCAATTACTTTATTCTTTTTTAGCCATAGTAGATTGTGAAATTGATGTAATTACATTGTTATGCGTGTGCATAAATGTAATTTCATTTTGATTTCTGCAAAGCATTTGACAAAATGTCCCACATTATTCTGATTTGCAAACAGGTAAAGCATTGGGTGGATGGCATGGCTATTAAGTATAAAATTATTTTTCAATAGTGCTCTTCAATGACTTCTCATCAAAATGGAGAGAGATACTGAATGGGGTATTATAAGGTGCAGTCTTCTGCCTTGTAGAAATTATTATTTTTTATTAATTATTTGGATGGCAACTGCTTGCTAGATTGCAGGTGAGATAAAATTTATATCCCTGGAAGATAGAAATAAAATCTGAAATTAACTTGATAGATTAGCAAAATGAGTATAAAAAATGCAGTTTATCCTTGATAAAGCGGTAACATTCTTCACTTAAAGAATAGAAATTAAACGCACAGTTCTAGAATGGAGATATCTGGCTTGTATTTGGAATAATCTTAGAACCGATCTTGGAATAAAAGTTAATTGCAAGCTGACTATGAGTCACTAATGGGACATGGTTGGGGGGAAAAAAGGCAAATACATTTTATCCATATCCACAGAAGAATAATTTTGGCCAGTCTCCCTTCAATATGTCCAATTCTGGTTACCACACCTCAGAAAGAATTCAGAGAAACTGGAACAGGTTCAGGGAAATGAAATAACGACGATCAGAGGACAGGAAGCAAAGTCATATGATTGAAGGCAAAAAGAATGTTTAGTTTTGAGAACAGAAGACTGAAAAGGGTTTATGATAATCACTTTATAAGGACTGGAGTGGTTGAGGTCTGTTCTTGGTCATAAAAGATGAAGCTGAGAGAAAAGTGTAAATTTTGCCTCTTCTATCTAGAAGACAAAGCTTAAGAATTCTTAAGGCTGTTCTTTGGAGGAAAACCCTTCATTTCAATCTTATGCTTTGTCTACTCCATTGTTTCAGAATATAGGACACAGAATTCAAGGTAGTCCTCAACTTACAATCACATCTGAGCCCAAAATTTCCATTGCTAAGTGAGACATTTGTTAAATGAGTTTTGCCCCATTTTACGACCTTTCTTGCCACAGTTAAGTGAATTACTGCAGTTGTTAAGTTAGTAACATGGTTGTTAAGTGAATCTGTCTTCCCCATTGACTTTGCTGGTTAGAAGGATGGAAAAGGTGATCACCAGGACACAGCAACCATCATAAATATGAGTCAGTTGCCAAGCATCACGTGACCAAAGGGATGCTGCAATGATTGTAAGAATGGTAGTATGAAAAATTTAATTACAATTACCAAGAAAGGTGGTGAGATCCTTTCATTAGATGCATTTAGGCAGATACAAGATAACTATTTGTCAGGAATGATTTAATTTGGATTCTTATACTAATTAGGGTTTGGACCTGATGGTCTAAATGGCCCTTTCTAACTCCATGTTCTTACAAGATTTTCATGAGAAGCAAAATGTATGATGCATTCCTATATAAATACTCTGAATTTATTTATTTAACCATTCCCATATATTTTATTGTTTTGGATACAATAAATATATGAAATTAAGAAATGAGTTTAAAATAACTGAATCATCACCACAACAACAATAATATCCTTTAGAAAGTAGATATGTTTACTTGATTGCCATTTTACTCATTTATATTAGAAAGACTAGGATTAATACATGACGTGGGCTGAAGCACAATATACATGCTACATACTTTCCACTAATGGCATCCTTGCCCATAAATCAGAACTTAGTTGGTCAGTTCTGAATTATAATACTTTATTTAGCCACAAGGTGGTGTTTCCTAACACCAAGTTCATTTTTTTGAAAAAAAACCCATGTAATTAGCTTATACTAAATCTATGTATAGCGTCTAATACTAAGTAGTGATTATAAACCATCAAGTCTGATGTGTTGATCATTTATTGCCTATTATTTGATCATATTCAGTATTGTTTGCATTTCAGCAAGTGGCTTTCCAGGGTTTTGCAATTGAGCTAAGTTTTTATAGATTAAATGTGCGTGGAAAACAAGTCCAGGTAAAAATTCACTTTAATAAACCAATAAGGGATTTCATTGTTTCTGATTAACAAAATAAAAAATATGTCATTATGGCAATGTTTGTAATTTACATAAGAACATCATTACACAAGTGACAAAAATATGCATATTTGATTTGGTGTTCATTTGGGTAATGAAACCTTGCAACTGATGAAGATGATGTCACCTGCATAATACCCTGATACAATGACATAAATCATTATGACTGTTGGTCTATTGTATTGTATCATCCAATACAGTACTTTGAAGTTTTAATGTATTCTATTATGTATATACTCTATGCCTTTACTGAGGAAAAGGAAGTGGAAAAGAACAAGATTTTGCAGGCCCACAATATTGTCCTTCATGAGTTATCATGACCTCTTCAGGAGATTCCAAGGAGCAATAAGAACTTCCATTTCTGGGTCAACAATTACAAATAGCCTGGAGCATTTTGGATTTGTTGGATTCCTATTCCCATTTTTCTCATGCTAGGAATTATGGGAGTTTCCCCAATACATCTGGAGGTCATCAGATGAGGGAAGACTACATTACAAGTTCATCCCTCTTCAGCAAAAGTTTAAACCAGAAAAGTCAACTTTGAGAGCATTAGCCAGTGCCTTGTATAAGAGGGTTTTTTTCCAGTCCCACAGACTATCTTCAGTCCTGATTTTAATGTAAGTTGACTTTTGAGCAGAGATGATCGACACTGATGGTATTATTGTAAATTAAGTCGCTTGAAGATATTCCTCCAGCTACTTAGTAGTTTATCAGCATGCTTTTAGAGGAAAATATTTTGTAGTTAAAATATCACCCACTATTGACCTAGTCACTTGTGGAATATAAGATTGTCAGATTGTCAAAAGAGGATTTATCATCAGTTTGTGTCATCCAAAACATGCTTGGATTTAATATCAATGAATATCAATGGCTATTTAAGACTTTAGTTGTTTTTTTAAAAAAAATCTGAATTAGTTCTTCATTAAAAAAAAAACACAACCAAGCAAGATTGTTTATCCCAGAAATGGGATGATCTCTATCTATAGTTCAGATATATTTCACAATAGGGTAACTGTCTCTTTAAACACCGAGCTTTGTTGCCCACAAGCAATTATTAAAAAAAACAAATGATGCCTAGATTGCCCTGTCCTTTGTGCCTCCCCCTTCAGGTATGACTTCCTTTCCTCCCCCATCACAGAAATCATTAGCCAGTTCCAAGTATTTGAAGGTATTAAACTGTCTATTTTGTTTTGAGTCTCTCTCTTTTCCTTCCTCCCTGGGTGTGCCTTGTTTGATTTGCAAGTAACCTGCTAAGTTCTCTCCCTGCTTCCCCCCCCCCCAGTTACGCCCTGCCCACACCAAATGAGCTGGGCTGACTGAGGCAAGCAAACAGCCAAAGCTCCTGCTCAAGCATGCATAATGCATACCGCCCCACACCACTCCCACAGTCCCAGTGATGCAAAGGGAAGCCTCGGCCCGGCAGGCATTCGAATAGGCGCTTACTCAACTAACAAACACACAGCACCTTCTCCTGAGTGCCACAAGGTATTTCTTTCATTTTAGCTTTGGGAAGGAGGCTGGCAAGTTTTAAATGGGTAGTAAGGCAAAAACAGAAGCAAATGCTGGATGGGGCAAGGGTGGGGGGGGGGAGATTGAGTAACATGTTGCTTGTGATATCTTTGAAACTCTGGTGCTGAAGGTTTAACTGCATGTGTAACCTGAGAACACTAAGGTGGCGTAAGGAGCATGTGCTTTTAACTGGTGATTTGAGCCTAGAGGGATGAGACTGGCTGCCCTCTGCCTGCATCTACACCTTGGCAAACCTGCTTCTTTTGGTTCTAACTTTTGTAAAAGTCGGCTCATACACCTAGCTGCACATAGAATGGGCTCAGCAGGGAAGAGTTCGCTCCTCATTTTAAGAAGAAATGCTTATGCTTTTAGCACACTTGCTGAATGGCAAAAAAGGATAAGCTTCTTTCTTACTTGGAGATAGTCCAGGGTTTCTGTTTGTTACGGTTTTCTTAAAATAAACAACAAAATGCTCCATAAAGCATATCAGCATCTAAAAATAGTGACAGGTGTATTTCTTTACAGTATTTTGGTTTGTTTTACAAGTTTATAAGAAAATTACAGTGAATTGCATTTTCATGAATTAAACCTGCTTCTGTAAAATCCTCCACTGATTGTTACAACCTTTAAAAAGAAAAAAGAGTTTCATTCCACCTTCTGTTTCACTTTTTTGCAAATTAGACATTCAACATTGAAAGGTGCTGCTGGGATAAAGATAGTGAGACATATGAATGACTTCCACTAAAATACATACCTATTATGGTAATATTAAGTCTAATAATCTGTCAGAGAAAAGGGGGTTATCTGAAAAATAATCAGTTCTATAGTCTAAAAAATGCAGGCTTACATTCAAATAATTGATATGGCAATGAGGAAAACAAATCTTGGTTTTAGTAATATTTGTAGAAAATAAACTTTTCTGCTGTTACCTTGAAGCCAAGACTTTAATTTTATAAGTTGCTGAGTGAATAATTTTGATATAATTGTATGACATTCTAGGTAGAATTGCATTTATTTCTTTTCTTTTCTTTTCTCTTTGGCTGGACAAGTGCCAAATAGTGTTTAATAATTGGTCTCTATCCAATAACACCACCGCACCCAAAGAATCTTGAGGCTTCTTTCAATTGCCTTTTGAATAGGTCACAGTTTATTGCACAAGAGAGCTCTGTGGCAACTTAAAAACACGTAAAAGTATTGGGCTAGTGCAGAATGTGTCTACTGAAGTTGGACATAAAAAAGTTAATGCTACAATTAGTGGTCTTTATAACATACTTCTTCTGGGAAGTTCCTTCTCTGTCTTTTGGACTAGAAGTCTGCTTTTACATGTTGAATGCATTTGTGGAAAACTTGTAGTTCTATAAGCTTTATTTTAACCCCGCTCCCCAAACCCAGAAATTATATACTGTATATCAAGCATCTATTTGCATTTGGTCTTATCACATATTGAAGTGGAGGGATATCAGAGGAAAAGCAGTGATGATGGGAGTAATTTTTTTTCTCAGCTGTATGTGTGGTAGCCACAAGCACATTACTGTAGAAAGAGCCATCGGTAGTAGGTTTAGTGAACCTTAGGGAAAGCAGAAATCGGGTACAAGCTTCACACATGAAAGACTTCTGGATTAGGGCTCAAGTGATGGGAGAGAGCTCTGAGTACATAGACAGAGAAGATACCATCTAGCACAGTATCTCAATCTTGGAAACTTTAAGATGTGTGGATTTCATCCTCCAGAATTCCCCAGTCTGCATGCAGTTCTACACATACACACCCAAGATTCAAGTAGGGGTTGTTGGTGAGCATAACTGAAATCTCCTTTTCTTCTTTTTCTTTGTTCTCATCTGGGTTTGCTATCTCTGCCATCTTTTTTCTTTTTTTCTTTTGTATTGTTTTCTTGTTTAAATGTATGTTTACAATATAAGCTTAAGAGCATTAAGAGACATTAAGAATAAACATTAAGAGATATTAAGAAAAAAATGTCTGGGGATAAAATGGACAGATATTTCCATAATTTATGTCTATGGATATGCAGTGGAAGTGTCTTGCTTCTATTCTATCTCTTCTATAATCTTATCAGTAGAATGTACATAATGGATTGAAGTTCCACAATTCATACTTTCTCCCTCTCTTCTTTTAGTTAGTATGACAATTATAAATTGTCCTCATAAGTTTCTGGTGCTTGGAACAGGAAGGAGAACTTCCCACTTGCAGGCCAGTGTTTGCCTACCAGTTTTCTCTAACCTAATTATAAAGCTTGGGACAGCTTCACAATCTCATTGAGTACATCGAATTTCCAGTGAACCACATACACATTACCCTTATCTAAGGTGAAGGATGGATGAAATGGGAAGCCACCATTTCAAAGTGTTCTGAGTATTCTGAATAGCTTCTCTCTTTAGATGTTGCCTGATATCATTACATGGAGAAAGAGGAGAGTACTGGACCTATCTCACTGATGTCAGCAGGCTAGAGGAAGGGTGAGGTGTTGTAAGCAATGGGTTACATGTGCAAGTAGAACCAAGCTTATTAAAAGCATCTAAAGGCAGATGCTTAAGACCCCCAAACAACAAATAATGTACATCATAGAAGTTACATGGTATGGTAGAAAGCATGTACTTTTGAGCATTCTTCTTGTTGGGGAAAAGGGAGAAGAATGAAAGAAATCAGAGCAAAACCAAAGACTTCTTACTAGTCTTTTGCACCTAGTGGTCAATTAGAAGCCCAAAGAACCAATGCTTCTGGAACTAGAACTGAATTTTCAACAGTTCGGTCCTCCAACCATATTCTGTGTGAAATGGTCTATTTAATAGAGTATTTGGTGGTTGAACTTGGTTGTTTGCTTGCAGATGTTTCATTACCCAACTAGATAATATCATCAGTGCAAGTGAGTGGTTTGCTTCCTATTTATATACAGTAGTCTCTCCTGCCAGTTTTGGCAAAAGTGTAGTTTTCTCCTTGATTAGGATATTGTTTTCTGCTTGATTGTTTGCCTGGTGTTAATCTCTGTTTAACTGGTGATAGCTGTTGGAGAGGATATGTTCTGTTTTTTTATTCTTTCTTAGCTTGTATGTTGTCTCTTATGGTATGTAAAATTGGTTTATCTCTTATGTGTCTATTGATGGCTGAATGCCAAGCTTCTTAGTGTTTTGGATTTAGTTACAATACTCACAGTTTTCCAGCTGAAACAATAGTTGATTCTTTCGATGTATCTACTTGGTGTTCATAGATACACTCTGCTAGTCTTCTGCCTGTCTGCCTACATACGGTAGTGGCAATCCTTACACTGTATATTGTAGATGGCTCCTGTTTCTTCTTGGACTACTGGGTCATTTGGTTTACTTAAAATGTTTAGGAGGGCTTTGTGTGGTACAGCAATGCTGTCTGGTTGTAATAGTCTGTTACTTGTTTTTGAGATGTTTGTGATGTATGGTAGTGTTGTGATGTAGTGGAGTGGAGTGAGTGGTCAGGCATTTTTTGATAAAGTTGTATGAGTATCCATTTTGTTGAAAGAGGTTGTGTTTCCTTTGTTTGGTGTTCTGGATCACTGCAATGTATTTGTACTCATCCTTTCCCCCCACACATTCAGAGTACATTTAAAACTCACTGTACTATCAGAATTAAAAGACAGCCTTTTTTCTCACTGGGACAGTGATCTGGAAACCACAACAACAGTGTTCAGCCAAAATGTATGGAATGTTGGTGTTTGTGAGTGAATTGTACTTACTCTGTGAAATTAAACATACCATGAAAGCATTACTTTTAAAAATAGAGAAATAATGCAAAAAGGCTATTGCAGAGTAAATCATTGGTGAAAAACCAAAAGTTTTCAGTTCTGTATATGAGAAATGGATAAGTCCAATTAGTCACAGTTTGTTGAAAAATTGTGAGTGGTATAGATAGGAAAATAGGTTCCTTTATTTAAAATTATTAAATGTTGACTGGACTGTATAACTTAAAATATATAATAATTGCTTGTGACTTAAATTTTTTTGTCTCTGTTTTTTCCAGTTTTTTTCTCCTTTAAGAACTGATAGGCCAGAATTGTAGAACTGATGCCAGGAAAGTAAAAGTGGTAAAATTAGCCAAGATTAATGCAGGATGTTAAGAGGAAAAAAAAGTGTTTTGTAGAAGTGTTCAAAATAAAAATAAAATAAAAAGGGAAATATAGCAGCTATTTAATGAAAATAGATAAATATTAATATATTACAATGAAAAACACAAACAGCTCATATTTTCTTCAGTCTTATCCAAAATAAAAATATATAAACCAGGAAACTGAAGAGCCAGAAAAAAGGCAGGGTTGAAGCTTCAAATTGATAGAAATATGGCCAGGGAATACTTCTTCAGTTTAAATTAATTTAAATGTCAGATCAGATTAATTGCACCCTTATATATTATCCTTGTCAAATCCTGAAGAACTGAAGGGCAAGATGAGTGGAGTGTTTTCAAAAATAATGTATAGGAAAATTCAGCAATCTATACGCCATAACTAGAAAGATGCAAGAGGATTTCACAAAGAGATTTATCTGTCAAAATACACTGCAATTATTTTACCCAGTAGAAATCACAGGCCAAAATTTTGGCAAATTACATTTTGCAGGATCCAGTATGGGTTGGTCACTGACCCAGATTAGATCCTGCAACATTATCTTAGGACACGTATATTTGATTTCATTCATGAACTACATTTTGCTTTGTTCAGATAACTTTCTTAACAGATTATGGAAATATTCTAGATATAATAATAATATAATAATAATAATAATAAAGTTGGAAGGGACCTTGGAGGTCATCGAGTCCAACCCCCTGCTCAGGCAGGAAACCCTATACCATTTCAGACAAATGGCTGTCCAGTCTCTTCTTAAAAACTTCCAGTGTTGGAGCATTCACCGCTTCTGGAGGCAGGTTGTTCCACTGGTTAATTGTTCTAACTGTCAGAAGTTTCTCCTCAGTTCCAGGTTGCTTCTTCCTTGACTAGTTTCCATCCATTACTTCTTGTCCTGCCCTCAGGCGCCTTGGAGAATAGCTTGACTCCCTCTTCTTTGTGGCAGCCCCTGAGATATTGGAATACTGCTATCATGTCACCCCTAGTCCTTCTTTTCATTAAACTAGACATACCCAATTCCAGCAAACGTTCTTGATATGCTTTAGCCTCCAGTCCCCTAATCATCTTTGTTGCCCTTCTCTGCACTCTTTCTAGAGTCTCAACATCTTTTTTACATCGTGGTGACCAAAACTGGATGCAGTATTCCAAGTGTGGCCTTACCAAGGCATTGTAAAGTGGTATTAATACTTCACGTGATCTTGATTCTATCCCTCTGTTAATGCAGCCCAGCACTGTGTTGGCTTTTTTGGCAGCTGCAGCACACTGCTGGCTCATATTTAAGTGATTGTCCACTAGGACTCCGAGATCCCTCTCACAGTTACTACTATTGAGCAAGGTACCCCCTATACTATACCTGTACATTTGGTTTTTCTTGCCTAAATGTAGAACCTTACTTTTTTCACCATTGAATTTCATTTTGTTAGATAGCGCCCAATCTTCAAGTCTGTCCAGGTCCTCCTGTATCTTAAGCCTGTCTTCTGGAGTGTTGGCTATTCCTGCCAGCTTGGTGTCATCCGCAAATTTGATGAGTTCCCCATCTATCCCCTCGTCCAAATCGTTGATGAAGATGTTGAAGAGCACTGGCCCCAGGACAGAGCCCTGGGGCACCCCACTGCACACTTCCCTCCATGTAGATGCGGTTCCATTGAGGACCACACGCTGAGTACGGCCGGTCAGCCAGCTACGAATCCATCTGGTGGTGATGCTGTCTAACCCACATTTTTCTATTTATCAAGTAGTAGGTTGTGATCTACTTTATCAAATGCCTTACTGAAGTCCAAGTAAATTATATCCACAGCATTCCTCTGATCCACTAATTTTGTCACTTGGTCAAGATGCAATAAGGTTTGTCTTGGCATGTTTGCCTCTAGGTGTTCGCTGATTCGTTGTTTGATTATCTTTTCCAGAATCTTCCCAGGTATTGAGGTCAGGCTGATAGGTCTGTAATTTCCTGGGTCCATTTTTTTCCCTTTTTTGAAGATGGGAACTACATCAGCTCTTTTCCAGTCCTCCGGTAATTCCCCAGTGCTCCAGGATCTTTGAAAAATATAGTTCAATATATATAATTATATTGGCTTTAGCAAATCATTTGATATAATACCTTCCTAATGAGCATGTTAGTTAAGTGTAAGCTAGATGAAATTATAATAAATACACATAAAGCTTTCTTAAAAATGGTATTTAGAGTGGCCCCTCAATGGTTCTTCATCTATTTGGGGGGAAGAATTGAAGGGATGCTACAGGGATCAATCATGAATCCTTTGCTATTTAGCATTTTTATTAATGACATGAATGAAGAGATGGAGGTAATGTTTATAGAACGAAATAAAATTGAGTGGGAGAAGTAACACCCGGAGGTTGTTTAATTTATACCTTTGGGCAGGATGGGTGTAGCCCCCATTGAGGAATGGTTGTGTGTCTGTTGCTTCCTGGTTTGATCATCTTTTCTTCTTCTTTAATTGCTATCTTATTTTTATGTTTTTGGTGAACCACCAAGAATCGCTGGGTTTGGAGTGGTATACAAATTGAATAAAATGAATATATAATAAATAAGCTTTATCTAGGAGCTGCAAGCAACAGAATGGAATTTTACTTCTTTGATTAAGAAAGAGAAACTATATACATATAAATCTAAAGGATGGGAGATACCTAACTTTACTGTATACTTCTGGGGGAAAAAACATTAAATTTGCAATTGTTGGTCTCAATAAAAGCAGCAATGTGATGAAGTTGCAAAAATGCCAAATGCAATTTTCAGCTGTTGCCAAGGAAAGTATCATTTGTAAATCAAGGGAAAAAATTATTCAACCTTATTCAGCTTTGATCATATTTGACCTCAGGTACTGTGTCCACTTCTGGGAATCATGCATTAAGAATGATTCTGAGAAATAGGAAAAGATACAGGCCATCAGATGGTCAGGCCCTTTTAGATACTATGAAAAGAGACTGAAGGACCTTTTCATGTCTGATACTGAAAAAGATCACTGAAGTAGGGTCATGATATAATTTTTCAAATATTGCAGAGTTGTCACACAGAAGAGAAAACCAGATCTTCTTGTTCCAGATTATGGGTCATTTTAACCCTTGTTCCAGATTATGGGGCCTTGTTAATTCCCACCATTTGAAGAACAATTCTTTTCCCCAAATTCCCTCAAATTTTCTTTGGGGGGGGGGGTTGGAGAAAATAAAGGCAGAGGAGAAAAGAGAATGGAGAAGGAGAGGAGAGTCAATACTTTTATGTATTATTGAATTTTCCCCATTTTTAGAGAATTTAGAGGTATGTTTCAGATAGCACTAATTAAAGTTTAGATCAGCTACCCAGCTTATCAGTGTGGGCTTCAATAACATTATAGTAAGTAACACTTCCATTACAAGTTTGGGCATTGAAACATGTAAAATTAACTCTTGAGGGATATATTTGTGCAATTCACTTTTGATGTATTAAACCCTACTTCAAGAAAGACTGCTTTCTCTCAAACTGGCAAATGTGTATGCCTACAGTCAGCCCAGATCTTCATACCTACATGTACCTTATTTATAAAGAAGTTCATGGAGCAATAGCATGTTGCTATTTATCTAATATATCATTATCTAATATATAATATATCACTGAGCGCTCAAAGCAGTTAATGAAAAAGAACTCTGAAGGAAATGGTGTCAGACCAAGATTTAGTACTATGTACTTAGTACTGAAACATTGCTACTTGTTCTTCTAGATGATCTATTCTACAATATTGGTTGAAGGGGAGGGATGACTCCCTAGGTCCCTCCTTTGAGGGGTGCTTCAGGATCTGCTATGTCTCTCCTCATTGTCAACACCTAAACAAAACCTCTGGGCAAGATCATCTACCAGTATGGATTCGGTATCATTAATACATTGATCATTTCCAATTATACCTTGGGATTCCTAATTATATGTATATCAGATGACACTGTTAAGGTTGTGTCCCAAAGCCTAGATACTGTGTAGTGTAGGTTTGGATGGAACCACCTCTAACTCAATCCTACCAAAATCAAGTAGCTATGAGTGTTTGGGCCACCGACAAATCTGTGGATATTTCATCTCTGACTTGGATACGGTGCACATCTCTTACCTGTTCCTTTGCTATTATCATCATGAAAGGTCTGGGGTGAGCTTTGAATTTGTGTTCTTGTGGTTTTTTGTATTTATGCCTGTGGATTTGTAAGTTTGAATTCTTATTTCTCATCCTCTGATGTAGATGAATTACTCATACATCTCATACAGTTTTGGTCTTCTGATTTGTTTAGTAGAGAAAACATAAGAGCCTTTGTGTGTGTGTGTGTGTGTGTGAATAGATGTAAAGTTACTTAGGTGTATTAATTGTGGATAATTAGATTAGCTCAACACTTATGGAAATATTTTAAAACTATTGGTAAATGTATGTATATTTATTATTTAATATATGCACGTATATTTATTGAACAATATGTCTTTTTATCAACAATAAAAAGGTTAATTCACACAACTGTGGTATGATGTAATTGCCACTGACACACTGAAATTGAAATTGCACCTTGAGAACGTCAAAATATGGATTGAGCAAAATAGAAATTAATTATAACCATATATAAGAAATACTGGAAAATCCTGACTTCTGTTGAGTATTCATGGTGAACTGGACCTCCCCAAAGGAGCGAAGATGGTACTGTGGCAGAAACTAATAGCCAGAAGGTGAAATCTGGCTGGTGCAGGCCCCCTGGAAAAAAGATTGTGAGATCATTCCACTTGCACTCTGGACAGCTGCTCCTCAGGAGTAGACTGCAGGAACTGAGGCATTTGCAATCACATTGTGAGTTCAATGGTTGGGAGTTGAGGGATTTTCCCACCAAGCTCACAATTGTAATGTGGCTCTTATGGACATAAAGTACACATGAGTTTCATTTCTTAATCATGTTTGGATATAACTAATTTACAGATAAAGAGAAGCCATTAAGAACCTTCAAAATGACAAGTTTTATAATACTAAATGAGTTTTCTCAATCCTTAATGAAAGAAGTTTTACATACAAGCTTAAGGACTTTCATTTTTTAAAAAATAAACAGCAAAAAGATGATTAGGACACTGGTTTTGGAAAGTTGTAAATGGACTAGGATTTGAAATAAGATTTTGAAATTAATTATTAGAATCTTTTCCATGGGAAAATGCTATTGTTTTGAATTCTTGGGAAAAATAGGATGGGACTTTGATGGTTGGACACTAGAGGGAAACAGAAAGAGGTAAAGATTATAATTAAATGAGGAGAATACTTAAATTTCACTTACTAATAAAGATTGGAACAACATGCTTTCATTATTGAACAATATGTGTGAACAATGGGCCCAGAATTTAATTTTGCCATTATAGACAGGCTGTATTTAAAAAAAGATATAGAAGAAAAAGAACATGTTTTACCGGACAAGACTGATACTGATTTGAAAGTGGATTTAAAAATCAAGTCACAAGAACGATAAGGAAAAAGATGCTAGTATATGGGATATACAAACTAAACCAGTTGATGTCTTAGTAATTAAAAGTTCTATACAAGTAACAAACTAAAAAAGTGACCTAAATAACTTTCCCATATTGGATTTACGAAAGAGGCTTGTTAAAGTTTTGAAATATTTTGTGAGAAGAGACAAAGGGAAAAAATGAAATCAAATTCTAGGATATTTTTGAAAGGAATTAAAGATCAAAATTGTTAAAATTAAAAGGAAGGAATATAAATTATTTTATTTGATCATAGTTAAATTAGATGTGTTGTTGTCTCTGGTGTAACTGATCAGGACTGAACAATGAGCTTTTAGAGTTTTATTTATAGCTAAGAGATGAGATATGAGAAGAAGAGATCATTTATTGTATTTTTTAAAAAGGTGATAAGTTATTAAGATTGTTTATACTTGTGATGAAGAGGGAAGCTCTTTCTTTATACAGTATATTTCTTTTATTTCTCTTTTCTTATCTCTTGTTTCTTTTCTTCTTTTCTATTTCTTCTTTTCTGAACTTTTTCTCTTTTTTCTTTTTGTTTTCTTAGTTTGTATCAATTTTATCTTTTTAATTTATTCCAAAAAGTGAGTTGATGTTGACTTCATAAGCTTATCATCATGTTAAAAAAGCTATCAGAACTAACTCTAACTATGGCTTTTAGGTTTCAGAGTTACTCAGTTTTGGTAAACCCAGTCATATGAGCTGCTTGAGCACGATCCAGTCACAGAACTGGCACCCTACCAGGCAGTCAGATCATTTACATGTTGCTCTAGTCCAGTGAAAATAGCTTGCAGGAAAACAACTACTATACTTCCATGGAAATGTTTAAAGGTCCTCTTGCTGAGAAAATCCACATTATGGATTATGATGGATAGTTGCATGAAATGCAAAGTATGTGTATTAGTTATGGAAACCCATAATAATTTAACAATAATTCATCTACCAACATTGTTATTTATACAATGCTTGTCTTGTTCTTTTCTTGTTTCCTGCTGGAAAGATAACTGAAAGCTCTGTAGGGCAGACTGGCCCTGCATTAGCTATTTGTTGACAATGAAAAGTATCTTTCCTTTCTACTAATAATGATCCAATTTGTTGCTCTTGTTGTTCATACGTGGGTGCCTCTGCAAAATAAAATACCTGTCCTTGATAAAATGTGATACTTGATTCCAGGTACCTTGCAAAAGAGGAAAGGATTTATTTAATTCATATTCCTTCGTTTTGCAATTATTTTAGAGCCTACAGGGTCACGTCCTGGCCAGACACAAGGAATAAAATATTCTCAGGAATGCTGATCTATAAGACTTTCTGCTCTCACTTGAAGCATGGGAGAAAGACTAGCCCAGGCATTCCAGAATTTTGGAATTTGCACTTAGCAAAATGAAAAACAATCGGGTAGAATATATATTTATATATTGCGATTTTAATGTTTTATGCTGTAAGCTACCCAGGGTCATTTAGTTACATTTATTTATTAAATGTATGTGGCAAATACATTAATAAATAAATAAATAAACAAACAAACAAATATTTTATTTAAAATTACTTTATTTTTTTCATCTATAAAATAAAAATAAATAATTTATTTTATTTTATCATCTGTAGAAACAATTGTTTTGCAATTGGAAGTAATGGCAGTTAGAAATAGCAAATTCTATTCTACTTTATTTACTTTTGTAAAAATGATTTTTATAGGGCAAAATAAATCCATCTCTGTTGTAAAGAACTCAGATAGTGAAAAGCTTGTTTGGAATCCAGTTTAGTTCTGAAATTTGAGTGCAAAGGAAATAGTATTTCTATATCTGTCTTTTAAGAAGAACAGGAAAAATGTGAGCCAGATTTTACCATCAGTTAGATACTACTATATCTTTTTTGTTTATTACCCTCAGTTAGATACTACTATTATTTTTTTTGTTTGGAATTTCCTGTCACTGTTGCCAACATTTTAATTTAAAAAATGTGTATAATTCATAAATTGTTCTCTGCAACTCATTTTTTAATTCAGACTACATCATCAGTCACGATCGTTTCTTCACTATGGCTTTACATTAACAAAGTTGATAATGGCATTGTCCTTGGCACAAATTCCTTTGATGTATAATATTAAAAGCTACGAATCCTTGAATATCGGGAGAAGAACCATAAGAATACAAGACTGTGTTTTTATATTGCTGCCTAAGAAGAAGAAATGTGTTCAGGGATTGAAGCTTGGCATTTCCTTATTAACTTCAGAAATTCAGTTGTTGGATCAACCCATTATCTATTCTCTTTCCATTGTCACATTTGGAATCAAAGGTGTCTCTACTTCCTGTGCTTCCACATTAGCAATAGGAATAGCACTTAGTCTTATATACCGCTTCACAGTGCTTTACAGCCCTCTCTAAGCAGTTTATAGAGTCAGCATATTGCCCCCAACAATCTGGGTTCTCATTTTACTGACCTCGGAAGGATGGAAGGCTGAGTCAACCTTAGATTGAGACTTATTTAACTATCTGCCTATCTAAGCATATATAGCCATCCATGCCTAATTGTGATGATGCAAAAATGCATTGCAACATCAATGATGCAAGTGCCACCCTTTCATACTTGTATCACAACATCTCACACAAATATTGTACCACAATATTGCAAAATATGTTTTGGCACTTGCACTACCTTGCTCCTCTTCATGGGATACCTGCATAGATATGCAAAAACAATCCATTTTATCCTTCCTATCTGAAGTTTTTGAAATTACAAAAAGAAGCAAGAGTTATTCAATAAATAAACATCAATCTATTAACTATTCTCAAATCATCTCTTATGAAGCAAAAATAACTCTGGAATCATAGGAAATATTACAGGTCTCATATAGATTATGCTTATATGGATTATGATGGTCTATGATAGCTTATTGAGATCAAAAGTTGTAACACTAACACATTCCATTTAGTATACAACAGAATCTCGGTTACTTGCTATGGGGCCATTGTATGACATTTATTTTTTATTTTCCAGATGATTTAAACAAATGATTTAAACACTATTAAGGAGTATTTTTGTTTTTAGCTAATATTAATGTGATTTTAGCCAATATTATATGTGATTGAAATTGACCTCATTTGTAAGTATAAAGATTTTTGCATGTAACACGGCAGTCTTGCAGAAAAGAAAAACAAAAACAACACGAAGTGCATAGCTACCCCATGGTAACCTCTTGTCCTCTTTCAGCTGCAGCTGTTGAGATCTACACGTAGGAAGGGGATATTCTGCTACAAGAATGATCCTCTGTACTTTGTTGTTAACAATGAAACAAATCTATTTTTCATATTATACATTGACACTAAGGGAGTTCCAGGACAATATGTAAATTTAGTACATTTCTGGATTTGAATCTAATAAACTGTGAAGTACTCACAGTAGGAAATAATTAAACATAGCCTTTCATGAAAGGAGTAACGACACACAATTGTGCTTCATTAAGCGACACCTTGTGTTGGACAGAGATTTCAAATTGATTGGCCCATAGAGCAAACAATAGACTCTGCCATAGATTTCTGTTTGCTTTGCTGCTATAGCAACAGGTTAAGGGTTCTTTTCCTTCTTCTGTATTATATGTAGTTTTTCAGTTAAGCATATTCTTTGTGAATATAAAAAAGCTAAAGCAAAACTGGGGGATGGAGGGTCAGATTTAAGTGTGATGGAATAATGTTCTTAACATATATTACTTGGAAGGGAATCTTCTTGGGATAAAGTTTTTCTAGGGTTATATGGCAGTTTAGTTAAGAAGATTTCTCAAGTCACCGTTTGCAGCCAGATGAACCTAGCCAAAATATCTGTTTTGAAGACTTGTGTTCTGCATTTACCTTCTTAGGAAGGTAAATTGGTAACTAATAGGAGGACTGCATGGGTACTGATTTCCCTACCATATCAAATCTCTTTATTGATTACATATTGTTACTCTGAAAGCACTTTTGGAATTGACCTTATCTGCCAAGTATACATTTTACTAAAATCTATTTTTTTAAAAAATTCTGTTGCGCTCTTTTTAAAGTTTAATCTTCTGTCATTTCTCTGAACTTCTGTGAAAGTGCATATTCCTAAAAATAGCATTTAATAGAGTATATTCAGTTCAAAGAGTGCTTTATAGCATGTGGGGACCTGTCTATAGCTCTTTAAAGTAGCCACATCTTTTTCCCGGATGACATAGCCACTGAGGTGTTGTGCAATCATAACAAATTAGTGATTAAAATGAAATCATAATACAGACTGATGTGCAAAGATCACTCATGAGAAGACATAATGGTTGTTTTCCTCATTTCAGGCAGCAGAAGCCTATAATAGGTCTAAAACATCAACTAACTCTTGATCATGTCGGTTCTATATTTCCTAACAGGCCAAATATAAGGTGTGTTTTTTTAAAAGCTTATTAAGATGTTGTGGGGGTGTTTTAATTGTCTTTGTATGCTGTCTTGAGTTGTGTGGATAATAAGGTGGTCTTGCAAATCAAACAGACAAAAAGTGTATGTGATCTCAAATCCTAACACCATGAATATAGCACCATGGGACATACTACCTATGGAAAAGAGCACATTATGAATCAGTGGTTGCAATCACAGTCTTACAAATATTCTAGAGCAGGACAAAGAGTTAGATATTTAAAATGTCCAGAACTATTTGGAGTCAGTTCATATAAACTGTTATGTGGAGTTGTCTGTGCTGTAGATTTGTAAGCATGAATTGTGCCTGAAAAATATACGAAAAAGATTGATTGAAACATTCAGTTGTAGTATGTCAATACTTTGAATGGCTCACTAAAGTTTTACTGATAAGGATAAAGAATTTTACCACTGAAAAACACTCACTTGCAAACAAATAAAATGAAAACCCATGGGTTATTATAATTTAGAATTAGCCCAGCTTTATAAATTAAGAAACAAGAGATTCCCTAGTTCTCCCTAAAAGGGGATACTTTGGGGATATGAAGTGGAATGCAATCCCAAAATTATTATTAGGTTTTATTATCATACCATTGCTCATTGTTGACTGTGTAGTTGTCGTACTGGTTAGCCTTTCTTCTGAAAATGCAACCTCAATGCTTAGTTTAGACTTTAGTTCCTTCTGTCCCTGCATAGCAACAGCAGGTAATGAGCACGAAAAATACTGTAGAAAGGAAACAGTGCTCTGACCTCTTGCTAATTCCGTTTCCTGGATTTCTGTGATATGACCACCGGTAACCCCATGAATTTTGTCCATCTCTGCACATATGCAAAGGGAACGAACAGAAGAGAAAGGACATCTGAAAGATAACAAAGCAATATTGGCTTCTGTTAATTTCCTGCAATTGTCTGCAGTTGTGTCCGCATTCGAAGCTTCCTTATGAACAGTTTATCTCCTTGACAGGAGGATTGGTCACTGAGTGATCTCAAAGAGAAAAGAAAGACGGTCCTCTTTACTCCAGAGGTGAAGGTCACTGTATGAATAGTGTTCTTGTTAAGGGAACTGCACCTACATTTTTTTTTTTTTTTGCTTTTGTTTGGAGTCTTGATGTCTGGCCTGAAAAAGATTTCAGTAACTACAAAAAGATTGCTGTGTTTGTGGAATCCCCAGGGTCACCCATTTCCAGAGAAGGGGAATATGGACCGCACTGAAGTAGCATGGGTTGCTTCGTGATCCCTCAGTTGGAGTGCCATCAGGCCGTTATTCTGGTCAAAGAGGGGTGAAGAAAAATAGAGACCTTATTTTCTGCCAGATTTACTTTCAGGTTGCCAGAGTGGTTTATTTTTGGTTCAGTTTTAATTCAGTGTTACTTGAATGGCCCTTCTTAAATTCTAACTTGCTGTCTACAGATTAAATATAGTTGCTTTGTCTGCCTCTACCACAAGATTATGGTTAACCCTGACTGAGAAAAGCATAACTGTTTATTAACTCAAAAGATCTTGTGCAGGTAGTTTTTCTCACTGTCTGCAATTTCTTCTTCATGCAGTATTAACTGCATTGTACTGAAGAATCTAGGGGGGAAAGGCACTTTTCATACTAAAAAAACATACTGTTATTTTGAGTACTGAGAGGAAGAAAATGACAGTCTTTGAAACTACAGAACTACCTTGGAGAAAACTAGTGTTTTAATGCAACAAATAAGTTACAGCTTAACATTTTAGGCAACTGTGTGTGTGTGAGAGAGAGACACAGACAAATAATGTAGTAAGGCTCTTGTGTCCAAGAGGTCCATTCATATGTCATGCCAAGCCACCAAATGTGTTCTTTTAGGCTTAGCATATTTTGTAATCTAGTTGATTATAAATCACAATTTATGCTTTAGAGTTATATATGAGCCCACTGTAAATTATTCAACTACAATAAAAGAAGCATGGATTAATATGATGCATGAACCCAGCCACTGACTACAGTATATTGTGTAACATGAAAGCCAGATGTATATGTTATATGTTTGCACATAAAAGACTCTGGCCTCAGTCTCTTCCATATTTTAATTCTACTGGGAATGTCCTCTATCCCAGGGGTCCCCAACCCTCAGGCTGCGGCCACTAGTGGGCTGTGAGCTGTTCGCAACTGGGCTGTGGAAGCAGCAGGCAAGCGCAAGCGCACATCCCCACTTACGCAACAGTTGGCAAGCGCGTGCACGCACACTCCATTTGCATGAGCGGTGGGCGCATGTGCCCAGCGCTCACACAAATGGAGCTGCACATTCATGCGCTTGCTGGCCACTCACCTGGAATCATCCCCTATTCCCACCATTACCGGTCCCCAAAGCCGGAAAGGCCAGGGAACCCTGCTCTATCCCCTGCACTGAAGAACAACTTCCAGTCACCTTATTTATGGTATGACTCATTGCTGAATTGCTATAAAATTAGGTCTATTGTTTTTAGAATTTATACCCTTATTAAAGTCAGTGTATGTTATAAACAAAGCATTCCAATATTTAATAAAGCTCATCTAGTTTAGTTCTATTACATGGATTGTGTGTGTGTGTGTATGTGTATCTGTAAGAGGGTGAGGGGATATTTTGAAATATCCAAAAAGAAAAATAAATAAGAATAGCCAAGTAAACTAAAAAACAAATTTCATTAAAACTCCTGTTTCACTCATGTATTACCAAAAAAAGAGACCAGTTTGCTTAAAAAATACTTCAGTTGATTTTTGAAGGAAGGAATAATTGCTGTATTTTAAATAAACAGCCAGATTGGAAAAAATGTGAGCAGATGGCTTGTGTGATGCCTTACTCTGCTATACAGGTGCATAGCAGATTATTTATGAAGTATTTCAAGGCTCCTACTTTTGTATTTTATGGTCAAATTGGGTTTATATTAGAAAACTTCAAACTGAGGGCACTTAAATTAGTTGACTGTTCCTTATAAGAAAAAATATTATAATTCCATAGCCCAACCTTTTAAAAAAATGTTCATCAGCTGAAGATGCCAACATGATTCTATAGTCTGGTCCTGCAGCATTCCAGACACAAGTATATGGCTAAGAGGCATTAATCATAATTGTAATAAAAATAACAAATATAAATTCTTGTCATTTTGTCATCTGTTTACTCTCACAAGCTAGTTTGGTGAAGTGATTAAAGCACCAAGTTCAAAACCAGTAAACTATGAGTTCTAATCACATCTTAGGCACAAAGCCAGCTGGATGATTTTGGGCCAGTCCTTCTCTCTCAGCCCTAGGAAGAAGGCAATGACACACCACTCTCAAATATTACTTGTCCAGGCAATCAGCAGGAACCAAGGCTAACTCAAGAATGCACAAAACAGTTTTACTATCAGAATTGTGTATTATATGACATGCCTGCCTCATTCTTCATTTTGGAGCTGATAAAAAATTTTCATGGAAAACTCTACCCTTTAACTGGGCAGGAAATTGACTCTACAGCAACTGATGAAAATAGTAATTTGATGTTTTATATGAGACTGATGTATTATCACTCAAGTCATCATCTTCTGCTATGAAGTAATAGTTTTTAATATTAATCTTAAAATTATCTTGTATCTCCTCTGCCTCTGGTGGATCTATACCATCCCTCTTACCACTTGAACCCAAACTTCCTATTACTCTACCAACTAGAATATGACAGAGAGAACTAGGTTAATATATCTTCCTTGGTACTGGCAAAAGAGAGAGAAAATCTCATTCTTTGTGCTTTTCTTGGTAAGAGTTTAAAGTGAAGGCACTATGATATTTATCAGAAGTAGAAGAGGTATCATACAAAGGGCTTCTTGCCTGAACTTGCTTTCGCTTCGAGCTTTTAATAAAAGGTGGATAGCATCTTCTGTATGCTTTTTTTTGTTCCTGTCAGTCCTATCCTATCCTATCCTATAACTATTTCTAGAAATAGTCTTAACAATAATGAATTATTAAGGATGCCAGACATAAAAACTTCTGAGTAGCTTGAAGAGGCATGCTTAATGTATTTTTCCCCGAGTTCTGTGGAAATATCTAGCTGGTCATACATTGATGGAGCATTTACTGATGCAGTGAATCTCTTATATACCTCTTATATACCTTACCTCTGATAAGTTTCTAATAGGATGCGGATATTAAATTATATAATTATAATTTATAAAGTTCGCAGATGATACAACAGTAGTGGGCCTTATTCAGGATGACAAGGTGGAAGCTTACTGCAAGGAGGTTGAGGGGTTGGTGAACTGGTGAAAGGAAAACAGCCTAGTTTTAAATACCGGAAAAACCAAAGAGATCATTGTTGATTTCAGAAAAGGCAGGCACAGCCACACTTCTCTGTGCATTAATGATTCACCTGTGGAGATGGTTACCAGCATCAAATTCCTGGGTGAGCAGCTAACGAGTAGGCTGACTTGGTCACTCAACAGTGAGAAACTGGTGAAGCGGGCACAGCAGCGCCTGCATTTTCTGCGCCGCATGAGAAAAGCACATCTTCCTTCCCCTGTCCTGACCACTTTCTACAGGGGACAATCGAGAGCATCCTGTCATACAGCATCACAGTCTGGTTTGGAGGCATCACTGCTTCAGACAGGAAGGCGGTGCAGAGAGTGGTGAGAATGGCCGAAAAGATCATTGGCAGTTCCCTCCCTCCCATCCAGGACATAGCACAGAAGCGTTGCTTGAGCAGGGTCTGTAAGATTATCTGGGACACTACACATCCTCTTCATGACCTGTTTTCCTTGTTACCTTCTGGGGGGAGGCTTCGTGGTATCCGTAGCAGAACATTCAGATTCAGCCATAGTTTCATTCCATACAGCATCAACCTTGTGAACTCTCAAGCTTCCTCCTTCCGTTATATATTCAAGATGGACAGTATTTAATATTTATTTGCTATGTATATGTAGGGATGTGGGTCTATACATATGTTGTTCATAGTATGTTTAGGTGTGTGTCATGTATGTGTTTCACTTTGAGAGCGGGCAACTAAATTTCATTTTTTGATGTGTGCCGTTGTGCCCACAGTAAAAAAATGACAATAAAGGTTATCTTATCTTATCTTATCTTATCTTACCTTACCTTACCTTATCTTATCTTATCTTATCTTATCTTATCTTATCTTATCTTATCTTATCTTATCTTATCTTATCTATCTTATCTTATGAAATAAGTCAAGATATTTGGCAGCATGTCTCTGAAGGAGGGCTATAGATTTAGTGTTCAACAACATCTTAAAGGCCACAATTTCTCATACTCTGAAGTAGGCATATTCACTTAATGATTATTTGTTAATATAGTTATTAGCAATTTCTGGGCAGAGAGGCAATTTGTCTTTGAATACCAATAACTTAGGAGCCAAAATGTGGGATGTCAGAGCCTTCAGGTTTTGGGGGAAGTATCCTGGAAGCATCTACAACATGGTCAGCATAGAAAACAGATGGCTTTTAATCAGGTTTGATTTAGCAGGGCTTTCTTTGGGTTCTTTCTGCTGTTAAGATCTCTGATGCTTTTGGAATTGTTGTCTTACTCATAGTTGTAATTTCTAAAATAGTACTGATGTTCTTATGGCAGAATTAGATTACATGGGATTTTGATATTGATTCAAACTTGAAAAAGGGAGATTTTGATGATGTCTCCTTAATTTCCGCAAGTCATGCTAAGTTTTCAGGATGCTTTATCCCTTTACTTTTTATTCCTCTAGCCTGTTCCTGGCCAAATAAATAATTACATTGTAAGGAACTATATCAATTAAAGTACTGGAATCCAAGAGTCAAAAACCTATGATGTCAGGTTAACAAAACTTCAGATTATATTTCTTCAAAATCCCCAGGTAAATATTTAAAATACCACAAATGATGGTTCAAACAAGCACCAACAACACAGTTATAATACCAATAAAAATATTCCAAGCAAAGCAACATCAGTACTTATCCCTAAGATATTTGTATAAATGCATACTACAACTATGAACTGGGCTAAAACCTAATGAAATGTCTCTTGCACAAACAAACACATGCATTTTCAAGATGTCATTTTGTGAATAATAAAGGAGAAGTCTTCTAGACACTCATTAAAATAATCTATTCTCTAAACAGCACAATGTGGATAAAAAGGAAGCTTATTTCTTATTTGTTCCTCATCTGATGAATTATCATCAGTTCTGCTCTTCACCAGCCCCTCCCTCCTTGAAACAGTTTGCTGCCCACGCAGCCTGCAATAGCCATGAAATTGTTTCAGTTGTATATTCTGCAGCTTATTATAATTATATTGAACTTCTTGTGCAGTTGAGAGAAGCATTTGTTCCCATGCATGGGATATTTTGCTTTCTATGTTTCAGTTAGTTCAAGGTCGTTTATATAAGTGTGAAGGTGTTATATGTGTTCATATGCATAATTAGCTGGAGTGTATTTATCTGTTTAAAAGTAGAAATACCTTTACAAGAAATATTTCTTATTTCTTTATATTATGAATTGGATCGGATCCAAAATAGAGATTTTATGAAAACTCTTATCACAAAACATAAAGGTACAATAAACATGCATTTGAATAGATAATCTAAACTGTTCTCTTTAGTAGAACAATAGTTACTGTTTACCTAAATGAGCAGCATAATCATATAAGGAAAACATTTGCACTGGAAGAATAAAGGAAGGTCCTTGGCCCTGCAAAGGACAACATTGATGAGGTTGGTAAATGTCATCCTCTGATTTCATAAATAAGGCCAATAGATTTTTATTCTGTGGATATCATTTCAGTATTTTCCAGGCTTTTCCTCTAGACAGAAATACTTGGCACTAGGTTATCTTCATAACCTGTTCGATTTATGTTAGATTCATTTTTATTTTTAAATACAGGGCTACAAATCATTATGCTTAATCACTGAAGAGCCTAACAGCACAATCTTATACACATTCAGGAAGGTTTGCATTTAATAGTGGTATGTGTGTGTTTCTGTGCATGTGTACCTTAAAGTCAGTGGTAAGTGACCTGGACAAGTCCCTGTACTTTTCTTGTCAATATTTCAGATTGATTTGCCATTGCCTGCTTCCTAAGACTGAGAGAGTGTGACTGGCCTGGGTGACAGTTGGCTTCATTCCTAAGGCAAACTTGAACTCACAACCTCCCAGATTCTAGCCTGATGCCTTAACCACTATACCAAACTGACTCCTAGTAATGCTTACTTCTTAATATATAGATAGAAGATTAAAGACGATATAAGATCAAATGTGAACTTTTAATTTAGCGTTTCAATGATTGCTTGATTATCTCCTGTCATGTTGGTGTTGACTCTTAACAACCACATAGATAGGTTTCCTCCATGAAGAATCTTTTGATTTGTGTAAAATAAGTTATCAGTTCACAAGCACTTGAAAAATTGTAATTTCAGAAATATTGAGAATGCTACTGAATATTAGCTTGACCAAGACTGCTCCCTTTCCCACAGCAGATAGTGGTGAAAGCTGAGTGTATTCTAAACCAGTGAGAATTCTTAATTCAAAAAAAAAATTGTGATGAGGCCCATCATTGCCTGTGGTGTGGGTACATTATTAGCGGCTAGCTTCAGTTCTTTGAGTGCACTTGAGAATTTCAGGAAACTGAAGATTCATTTCGTTTCTGATAGAGCAAGTTAATGAAAATAGCAAAAGAAGATAAAGAATTATCCAAACTATCTACTTAGTCTTACGGATAAGCTGTAGTCAGATGTTTATACACTCTCTCCTCATTTAGTGACTGCATTCCATTCCAATATTTTGGTCACTAAGCAAAATAGTCATGAGGTGATCTTGTGACTGAGAAAGACACTGCAAACATCACTGGCTGCTGTGCTCACATTCAGATCACGTGCCTCACTCTTTTTTTTCTTTTTTCTTTTATCCCTTTGCAGAACAGAGATTGCTTAAACAAGCTATCTCTTCCTGAACTGCTTTTCTCTACAGCGCAGGGCTTCTTTAAAAAATACTAACCGCTAGTTAACAAGCTCAACTCTGTGACGTTAATTGCTTGACTAGAAACCTCCTGCTGGCTGCACAGCTGCCTGAAACTTACCAGACCTTAATCAGTTTCACATTGAAGGCTTGTTGTTGGGTACAAGAAATTTGGTGAGAAATGTGCCCATTGGTCAGAAAATTGTTCTTTTTAATTACTGTTTATTACTCGCATACATGTGGATTGTCACTAAATGAGGTAGTTACTAAACAAGGAGTGGTAGTTACTAAACAAGGTATTTCTTTTATGTGGAATTAATTAGCTGATAATACTCTAAAGCAGGGGTATCAAACTGCCGGCCCACGGGCCGGATGCGTCATGCTGAAATAGCGCCCACCCCAGCTCCGGCAATGGGGAAAAAGTCGCGATATGTCACAATCATAACACAAGGGAACGGATACATATGTAACTGAAATGCACAGATTTCTAAGAATCCAAGATTCCCTGTTAATGTGCACATAAAATGATGGGACAGTAGGAAAGGTTGGAGCCTTGCTCAGGCCTGGAAATCTTCTACTTACAAAGAACTTGAAGATAGAGCCATTATATATAAAATTCTATTTAACATTATTTTACATGCTTGTGCACATTCCTATGCATACCTGTAGGGCAGAGGTGTCAAACTCACAACGTCACGTGACGTGTCACGACGTATCACAACTTTTTTTTCCATTGCCAGCAATGGGGTGGGCGCGGTTTCGGCATGACGCATCTGGCCTGCAGGCCAGCAATTTAATACCCCTGCTGTAGGAAATTAACATAAGGATCTTTAAAGAAATAGACATAGAGATATAGAGACATACATATACACATACATATACACACTGCAATATTTTGATACCATATATAACATGGTAGGCTTTGTAATGGACTAGTTGTTATATGTGGCAATAATATTTGACCATATAATGACCTTTTCTATGGCAAAAAAAATGTTTATGTAGTAAATATACTGAATTTTAATATTAAAGATATGTTAGGTAATATTAACAATTAATATTAAAACATTTTAATAATCTGAAAACCAATAATATTTTTGTAATACAGTTTAGCTTTATGGCACCATCTTCTGGTCACTCTATTAAATTATTTTGATTTAACAAAAGTCATGGTTGACCACATGGTTCAAAATTCTCATGCAGCTACTAGTTACTCTTTGCTTACTTGCTGTTCATTTTATTTAGAATTATTTTCTGACTCCCCTTCAGAGAACGGTAGATATTCAATATTATAGTTACACTGTTGGATCAGTAATCCAGTTCTTAAACCAAGGTTTTTACAGTAAAGAAGAACTTATTGTCATTTATTCTGGAAAATCCAGTATTAAAATCTTTCATGAAGTACTGGGATAAGGCTAAAAATCATTCGCCTTCATGGTGCCGTGAATGTTATTTTTGAGAGAGTACACCCTGTGCTATTTAGTCTAATTTAGAACACAGAATAACAGAGTTGGAAGGGACCTTGGCGGTCTTCTACTGCAACCTCCTGTTTGAGCAGGAGACCCTAGACCATTTCAGACAGATGGCTGTCCAGTCTCTTCTTAAAAGCCTCCAGTAATAGAGCACCCATAATTTCTGAAGGCAAGTCATTCCACTGGTTTTGTAGGATCGGTTCTTAGTTTTGAGATTTGAGGATACGCTGAAGGCAGATGCTCATACTTGTTCAGTCTTTCACATGGTTTCTTGATTTCAGTCAAGTATTTATATACAAGCAATAAAATGCTTTACTACTTTATGCTCTACAATTTGTTGTGGATGACAGATAAACTTCACCCTAGTCCTATATATTCTGTGATGATAGGATCCAACTATTATGTCTACAGGAATTGTTATTTTGGTATATCTTTATATAGCATCTGTCTCTTTAACAGAAACAAGAACTGGTACATAGTCTGGAGTCAGGTAGATGGAAAAGTAGAAGTTGTCTAGGAATATAAAAAGAATCTTACCTGCAGCAAGGCAGAGGATCTATTTAATATAGCATCCTGTTTCCATATTCCTCTTTTATAGGAAATCCACAAGTAGAACAGAATAGTTTTCTGCTATTGTTCCTCAGCAATCAGTGCTTCTGTTCCTGGAGGTAGCCTTGAGCTCTCAGAGAAAGGCTGGGTTTAAGTGCAAAAGAACAGTAACATGTAAGAGGATGGTTCTCACTGCAGGCAGAAACGTTTGCACTTCAGGCTATCATAGTGAAGAAAAAAATCTACACCACTTCTCTGTAACAGGCAAAAAAATCAGGAGTCTGATAGCATCTTTTCTAACTAAAAAATGCTTATTAAAAGGCATACGTTTTTGTGACTGCAATTCATTTTATCAGGTGTATAGAGTCTTTCTGTTTTCAGAATGTCCTGAGCCTCAGATTCTCTAGCTCAGGGGTGTCAAACTGGTGGCCCACGGGCTGGATGCGTCTTGTGCAGGCCACGCCCACCCCAGCTCCGCAAAGGCAAAAAAGTCACGATACGTCACAATATGTCACGTGACGTGAACGAGTTTGACACCCATGCTCTAGCTCTTACATTGTCTTTATAAGAAACAGCACTCTGTTTTTCCACTACCCAACTATTTTTCCATCCTAAAACTGATTTTTGACATTGCAATAAGTATGCAGTCCTACACATAATGACAATATGAAATGTTATCTTTAATAAAATATCTGATCTATTTTAAACATACATAAGAAGTAGAACCATTTAACAAGAAGAAAAAGCCTTATACAGTGGTCATCCATAAACCTCTCTGCTCTTATTTTCTATAAAAGAAATATAATATCTGCTCATATTTAATAGATATTTATAGATTCTACTAGTCTGCTTAAAGATATTTAATCAATTTAAGAAAGGTGATTTTGAGAAAGGTAGTTTTATTTCTGCTAAGATTTTATTAATGGTTCAATATAAATAAGATAAAAGGGACCATTAATATAACTTGTTCCTCACACAGAAAACCTTGTGAGCCTACTGGAATATCTTGATTCCTTCATTACTATGTAATCAATATGTGTATAATTAAAAAAATATATCAGTCATTATGTAGTAATGATATTCTTTTTTCTTTCTGTCAGACAATTCTTCATCTCTTCTTGAAGATGAGGAGCTAGGTATGGAGGCCACCAGCTGGCAGCTGAACAACACATCCATTAATGGCCATGTTGAAAGTGCAACCACAGCCCGTTTCCCCAGCTGGGTGACTTTTGACGACAATGAAGTTAGTTCCATTTCTCCAATAACTATATCTCCTGTGAAACAAGAGTCCTCATCATTATCAGAAGAAGCAACAACAGCAACCACACAGGTCATAGATGTGAACACTAGTACCCCTTTATCCTTTAAAAAAAGGGAGCGCCCCAGGAGCACTTTGAGTGATTTTTCTAAAGTTCAGAAGCTAGATCTTTCTTCCATCACCTTGGTGCCATCAGTTGATGGAACACCCCCCTGGAGTGCTACTAATCCGTTCCTTGATGTATCACTAAAGGATGTTCAACCTTCTCCTATCAATCCATTCAGTTCTTTCTTTGAGGAAAGGGATAGGCATTCCCAAGGCAACTCTGTCACTGGAAACACTAGTAAAAACCAGAGAGATTCTCTTCTTATCCTTCATCAGGAACCTGATTCCATCAGCTTCAATGAGCCAAGTGCACACCTTAGACATAGAGATGCTATTGAGCAACTCAAGCAACTCCATATTGGTGATCCAGATCAGCAGGACATTCTCAGTTTGCCAGATGATGACCCCACAATCTCCACTGAGCTCTATAATACTTTGTCCACTTTGGGACCACCTCATCAAAAAGATGGCTGGCCAATGATGCTGAGGATACCAGAAAAGAAGAATATAATGTCTTCTAGGCACTGGGGTCCAATATATGTCAAACTGAAAGATAGAAAATATTTACAGCTCTTCTATGAGAAGGGACTGGAAAAGCCTTTTAAGGAATTCAAGCTTGAAATAAATCATGAGGTTTCAGAACCCAAGCTTCAAAATTATGATGAAAATGGGAGGATACACAGTGTGAGAATAGACCGTGTCACTTACAAGGAAAAAAAGAAATACCAACCAAAGCCAGCTGTTTCTCACATAGCAGAAAAGGAACAGGTTATTAAGCTAGGCACCACCAATTATGATGATTTCCTTAGCTTTATCAGGGCTGTTCAGGATTCGTTGATGGATTTGCCTGCTTCCTCAACAGATTTAAGTACAGTAGGACTTAATTACCAAGAGGAGGAAATCACTGTTGATGTAAAGGATGAATTCTATGGAATTTTGGCCAAAGGAGACAACAGGATCTTGCAGCATAATGTATTGACACGAGTGCATGTGCTCAGTTTTCTTTCTGGACTGGCAGAGTGTAGGCTGGGCCTCAACGACATCCTTATTAAAGGGAATGAAATTGTTTTGCGGCAGGACATCATGCCCACCACCACTACCAAGTGGATTCAACTGAATGATTGCCATTTCCATTCATGTGTGGATGAAGAGGCATTTGCCAGTGCCCGTGTCATTATGTTTAACCCTTTGGATGCTTGCCGATTTGAACTGATGCGCTTTAGGAGTGTGTTTTCTGAGAAGACCATGCCTTTTACTTTAAGGGTTACGGCTAGTGTCAATGGTGCTGAGGTGGAGCTTCAGAGCTGGCTGATGATGTCACCAGGGTTCTCATCCAACAGAGATCCTCTAACTCAAGTCCCCTGTGAAAATGTGATGATTCGTTATCCTGTGCCACATAAGTGGGTGAAAAACTTCCGGAGAGACAGTGTCCTTGGGGAGAAGTCCTTGAAAGCGAAGGTGAACAAAACTGCTAACTTTGGATCCACCAGCGTGTCTGGTTCTGAGCCAGCAATGAGGGTAACACTAGGAACTGCAAAATACGAGCATGCTTTCAATTCAATTGTGTGGAGGATAAATCGCCTGCCTGATAAAAATTCTGGTGGGTACTGCTGCATGAATTAGATTAGCTTGTAAGAAAGGCACGTTAGCATAGTTCTCGGTATCCTATCCGGAAATTCAAATCAGCTCTTGTGTGAAATGAAGTTGTTCCATTTTCTGAAAGTATGACCATGTAGTATAACCTCAATAATTTTATCTGTGTAGTTCCTCAGCTTTCTTCCAAAAAATATGCTTTGGGGTGGATAAGGGTTATACTGTATGTAGCTCCTCACTGGAATTCTTAAAATGGCTACATTGTCAAGCATCTGATCATGTAGTAGATTCCTTGCCCAACAGCCAGATAGTTTTCAACTTCCACAAGGATAATACCAGGAGAAAGATAATGAGGGATCAGGTAATGTATTGATGCAAACTTTTTCAGATTGCTAACTATTTTTATTTTGTTGTAGAATCAAGGGAAAATCTAATATGAAGCTTTCCCCCCTATTCTGTTTCAACCACTAAGCAGGACTCCTTCAGAATTTTATTTCTAATGGCAAATCTCACAAGACTTATTAGCGGTACAAAAAGGAGAAGCTCCAAGGCATTGAGCCTTCTGAAGATGTAGTTGATGATCTGCCAGCAAAACTAGTACTTTCTGAATTAAAACTTCAGTGAAAGGAATCAGCTGGCCTTTCTCACATGTAAAGTAGGTCAGCATGTGTGAGATTCCAGAGTTGTTCCTTTTTTTCTGAATCTTTAGGAAATCAATTATTTTCCACCTAAAATTCTACGTAGTATACTCTGTTCTCAGCTGGAACTGAGGAACAGAACTCCTGGAATTTTTAGTAGTAACAGAATTTTTCATTGGTTTTAACTCTTCTCTAATCTTGGGAACAGCTACCACATCTTTTTCAGCACTTTGGCTTCATTAGAGGAATTTCAGAGAGTGGTGATAACTGCCCGACTACAGTACAGCACCATCTTGTCTGGACATGCCTGATCTCCTGGCATGTTACAAGCAAGGCTCTATTGAGAGCAGAGACGGTTCCTTTCTGTTCCATCGGCTTTGTTGCTGTAATGTACAAAAAGATTAGCTTCTTTGTCCCAGGCAATTGAGTGTTTAGTATGTTTTTCAGTTGAAGGCACATGACCATCTTCTGTAAAATTGGACAGTGAACAGGAAATTTATTAAATAAATTATAAATTTATAAGCCATCCAGAGTCACCTTGTAGGGGAGATGGGTGGCATAGAAATTTAATAAATAAATAAATAAATTAAAACATCACTAGCCCGTTGTTGACAGTGAATTACAGCTAACTCTAATTAACAGATTAAAAACCATTTACAGAATGATTTTTCTCATACTGGAAAGCATTCCTTTTGCATCAGACAAGAAACACACATGAAATAAAGTCAGGGATAATCAAATGAATAGCAGCAGAGGTGTCAGGTAATAGAGGGGTGGTATAAAAAGGGAAGACAAAATCATGTTCCAAAATTGATACATTCTGAGAAAATTTGTCAAAACAGTACTAGCTGTACTAAACAGTATTTCATGAAACTGAAAGTTTTTGAAATGCATCTAGTTAAGATCTCAGAGACTGAAAAGGGTTGATCAGGCATGTTTGAACATAGAATTTGAGTGCCTCTATTCTGCATGGTGATCTCTCCCAATTGCAGAAATCTTTTGAAATCCAATCATTTATCTTGTACTTTTTGTATAATCAAAAGTCTTAACAAAAATAAAAAATGAATACTAAATTAATTAATTACTTGCTTACATATTTATAATATTAATTATCTCTGTCCAGAGGCTGGGTAACTCCACCAACTTACAGACTGGATTCTCATATGATTCTAAACAAATAAAACCAAAGAACCAATGAAAGTAGTCACAATATAATCCTTTGCATGAAATACTGTAGAACTGTTGCATATAAATGATTGGACCATTGTAATCAAAGGATGTTCATATAACCTTGGCATAATTAAATTTTACTTCTAACTTGGGCCTTGGTAAACTGATTTTGTGATGCATGGAAAAAAATTTTTGTCCGTTCTGGATACAAGGCAAGTGCACAGCTGTCTTTTGTTGTGTTTGAGAAGCAGCTGTTATGATGTCATATCTCTGAACTTTTTTTAAAAAAAAAAAGTTATGATGGGCCAATTTGAAGTTGTAAGATCAAAACAGCTAAGCTGAATTCCCCTGAAAAGCATTGCTTTTTACAGTATTGTTCCGACAGCAGCTTCGTAACTTCTGATGTGTGCTTCTCCATAAACAACTTGTTGATGCTGGCTGATAAATAATGGGCCTTGTTTATAGGCTGTGAGAAGTCTCCGTTCCAACTGCGTATGATTCACTGCTTCAGGACAAAAGGATGTTTTTAGTTAGCCAGCATCAGGCAGAATAAAGAATGTTGAGAAAATATTGATTCATGGAATGTTTTTCTGCCTAGCCTGAAAACAGGCCAGCATATATTGAATAAGAAAAGACTTAAAAGTACAGCTTTGGAGTTGTACACTGTAGAAAACCAGCATTTAATCAAACATCACTTTCTCAATGTGTACTGTATGAAAATTGTTGCAGTTTTAAAATAAATTCCCTCTAAAATATCGTATAGATTATACACATGCACATGCACACCACCAGCAAATAGATTTTATTTTTGTGTCACACTGACTTTCAATATCTTTGCTTTGGAGCTTTGTGTATTGCGTGCACTTAGCCAGAATGGCTTGTAATTGTGATTTATGATACAGTATGTTTTGAAGTTCAAGACAATTGTAGCCTATTCAGTAATTCGTAGATAAACAAACCATGGTATTTGGTGCAGTTTTTCAATCTTAGTTACAGAAAAAAGATAGAAAAAGACACTCTTAAATTAGGCAACTTCCCCCAAATAATGTCCCAAATGGAGTGAACAATTTTGATTCCATATTGCAAGTGTCCTCCAGAACACTGGATACCTGATCCTCAAACATTCTTCATTGCTCCTATAGATGATGGTGAGACTGGCAATGTCTTTTAAACTATCCTAAAAAAAATATCTTGATTCTGCTTCTAAAGCAGAAATTAGCAATCTTTTTGTTGTTGAGTGCTTCATGGCAATCTGACACTGCATACCACTCATCTGTTGGCTGAAGCAAGTTGTGAGCAGGTCAAAAGCCAAAACAACTAGGATTTGTCATTTTCTCATTCTATCAGCTTCCTTGCACTTTATTCTCTCTTCCCTTTTGACACTCTCATATGTCTCTATCCAGAAAACTGCTCATGAACAGACTGATGGTTCATCCAGAAGTCTGAATTGATTGCTGACATAGAATTTTCAATATTACAAAAGGGCCTCACTACAGCCCTTCCATATTTTAAGCAAACATCTACATGATCTATACCAGGGGTGTCAAACTGCTGGCTCGCGGGCCGGATGCGTCATGGTGAAACCGCGCCCACTCCATTGCCGGCAATGGAAAAAAAGTCGTGATACGTCGCAACATGTCACATGACATTGCGAGTTTGACACCCCTGATCTATACTAAGAAATACCAAAATATCAAAGAATAAAAATAAAGCTTCCACTTACATATAATAATAATTAATAATAGTAATAGTAGTAGTAGTAGTAGTAGTAGTAATAATAATAATAATAATAATAATAATAATATAATAATAATAAAGTTGGAAGGGACCTTGGAGGTCGTCTAGTCCAACCCCCTGCTCAGGCAGGAAACCCTATACCATTACAGAAAAATGGCTGTCCAGTCTCTTCTTAAAAACTTCCAGTGTTGGAGCATTCACCACTTCTGGAGGCAGGTTGTTCCACTGGTTAATTGTTCTAACTGTCAGGAAGTTTCTCCTTAGTTCTAGGTTGCTTCTCTCCTTGATTATATACATTAGTTTAATATATACATTAGCTATCATAATTAGGTTCAGCTTGGTGGTAGGCATCATTTCATTGTATGTATAAACAATGTATTTATAAACCATGCTTTATATCCATGAGAATACTCAAAAAATCATCTTGGTGTATGGCATCTGTACCATTTTTGTCTCTATAGTGTGTAACAGCAATCGGGGCAAAGCTGAAAACTCTTCACATAGTAATAACATGGGGTTATTCCTATATCACAGACAGATAGATTGGAGCTCAGATTATGATTGCACAAGATCATTTGGAATATACATACCTTGGCAAGATTTGAATGTGAGACTTCCAAATACAGAACTCACATATTTAAGCAGAAAGTTACACTAACTTTAGTATATCTGAGGTTCCTGCCATCAGTGATTCATATGACATTGCAAGAGAGCACACTTAGATACAGGTATTTGGGACAAAAGGTTGCTCAACCATGTTCCATATTATTCATTGTTATTTAATCCAATGTATCACAACTTTGCTTTAGAACTGATATTTTCGCAGCTTAATTATATGTTTATAAAATTACATGAGTAAACTGTTCCAAATGGGAGCAAATTAAGTATGCATCTGGAGCTTCACAGCAAGAAGAGCAGCTGATGAATACATTTAGTAAAAAAAAGGGGGGGGGAAACAGGTGGGGGGAAAGTTAAGTAAATGTATTTTCATCTTTTTAGTTTTTTATTAAAATATATCTTCAATATCTTATGAACAAGTATATCTAATAAGTCATAACTTTTGTTTTCACCTTACATAAGTGTATATCAAAGATTTGCTTTGCAGCCCTAGAAAAAATTAAATGATGTATTTGTTCCTGATTTTTTCACATGAAAACAATACATGGTTCAAAATGATTATCAGTGATCATCAGCCAAGAACAATGAGTTGTGCCTATTTCTCTATATAATCATGCCTCAATCCCTATATTTTAGAAGAAACTGGGCTTTCCTTATTGCCTTTGGATTGGGCATTTTAGATTAGAATTAGAGTATAGAATAGAATTAGAATTAGAATTAGAATTAGAATTAGAATAGAATAGAATAGAATAGAATAGAATAGAATAGAATAGAATAGAATAGAATAGAGCTGGAGGGGACCTTGGAGATCTTCTAGTCCAGCCCCCTGCTCAAGCAGGAGAACCTATACCATTTCAGACAAATGAAAATTTAAAAGACTACATTTGTATGCATTGGATTATTTTCTAAATTAACCTGTAGAACTGTTAATAGCATGCACCAGCCTTAACTACTATTGTATGTGGTGATGTGATAATTCTGCATGAAAGAAGAGACAACCAAACGTTAGCCAGCATTAGCTGACAGTTTTTTCAAGCATTTTTTCTAGGATTCATTGTGATGTATTTGCAAGGAATGCCAGAAGGACTCCTTGAGAGTTGTGTAGCAATATTCTAAAACGTGTGGGCAGTGTGGCTTTCCAGCTCCCTTCAGTTAACTAATTTTGCCTGTGATGATGAATTGTATGGATTAGTGGAGCCGTCATTGTTTAGACAGGTTCTAGAATTAAGAGTATGTGGTACCAGCAATATTCTAGTGAAGCTTTATTTAATGCCTGTGTGTCTTTATCAAGTTTGATTAAAAAAAATAAGTTGTCAGAACTTATGTCAGAAATGCTGACATCACAATTCTAACATAATCATTTGAATAATTCAGTGACTTTATTTTGGTGTTTGTCATCCTTTTTCTTCTAAGATTCCATGCTGGTGTTCTCAGTTGCCATATTCTTTTATTATTTTTTTTAGCTGCAGGTCATCCTCATTGCTTCTTTTGCCACCTGGAACTTGGTTCAGACCGGGAAGTGCCTTCTCATTTTGTCCGCTATGTGGATGTAGATTTTGATATGCCAGCCAGTTCAGCATCCAAGGCTGCTGTTCGGTCCATCTCTGTGGAGGGCAAGACTGATGTGAGGAAGTGGGTGAATTATGCAGCACATTACAGTTATAAGGTATGGTTGAATAACTGATAACCACCCATTCACCCACACACCCACATCCACACTTTTGGGGGTTTTTTCAAAGTTGGAGTGGCTTACAGGAGCTTTTGGATGTGTTTCTTTTTGCATTCAGATAACTTTTGATAGCATGCCTTCTACAGAATCACTAATGTATGAATAGTCAGATCTTCTGTGCTATCTGATGCACGTTGCCTGCAGTAATTTAATGGATTAAAGCAATCTCCAGCTTTTTGGCAGAATATATGTTGCATGGAAAGGCCCCAGGCTCAGAACCTGACATCTCAAATTAAATGATCTCATATAATAAAAATCAGAAGGATATTTTTTTCCTGAGCCACAGAAGAATCACTTTTAATTACAATGGGACAACAGTCTGTGCATTACTTAGCTTTTCAAGGTGGTCTTTTAAATGATCATAGAATGGAAAGGAAGCTTAGGAGGCCTGTTGTTCATCCCATTTGTCAGAAAACAATTATTCACTCCCATGAGTTATAGCCACATTTGGAGACATGTAGGTCTATAGCATTATTTGAGAAAGGCCCTGTTCTCCTGTCCAACTAAATATGACTCCTGCTGAACCCAACTTGCTTGTTTGGATTTGTTTTGGACTTGCCACAGTGTTTTTCATGTTCATGCTTGTTCTGATCATCCTTCTGCTTTATCAAATGTTCTCACTTTTTTTCCTTCATAAACATTCTTTAATATTCTTTCAATTCTTCTTCAAAATTTTCTAGAGTTATTTTTTTCTGAAAACACCTTGTCCTTCTTTCTAATTTATTTTCCTTTAATTAAACTTCAGTTTTAAAGCTTGAAACTTTCTCTGAACTTACTGATTTCCTTTTTTCTTTTTCCCAAACAATTAAGTCGCTCCTCTTACCTCCTCCTTGAATTTTGCTAGCTCTTTTATTGGTTTACAGGTAACTTAGAGTTCTATTAGTTTAAAGCCCCTCCTTCTTTCCCCCAAGTCACTTCTTTTGTTTCTACCAGTTGTTTCTTTAAAGCATCTGAGCAGAGGGCAGTTGCTCACAGTAGGACAATAGTACATCTCCTTGGCCGATGCAATGCCAATCTTTTCTTGAGCCTTCACCCTTCTCCTTATTGCCTCTGTGGGAACTCCCCTGTGGGTGAACACAGGAATCTTGCTGGCCTTCTCCCAGCCTTTCTATATTTTGCTCAGCTGTTTTCCAGCTCTTCCTTTCTTTTTCATAACAAAGGGTTAAGGAAAATAACAAGACTGCCCCCCCCCCTTCTTTTTAAAGTCAATTTTGTCTGGAATTCCTAGGCATTCGGTTTGCTAGTTTGGCTGATTATAGCTTCTCAGCACCAGTCTTGCCTAAATGCACTCATGTTTCCAACTGAAATCTCCCTCCTTCAGCTCGCCATTTCATCATCTTTCTTCTAGGAATGACTTTTAGGTCTTGAATTACTTAATTGCTGCGGGCTTTGTCACTTTGGGTCTTTTTCTCTCTTTTTTCTCTCCAATTTGCCATTGTGAAGTTCCAATGAACACCGGTCTCATCTCTGAGCAACGGCTCTCCTCCTCCAGCTATTTCTCAATTGTTCCTATTTAATACTGTTCAGTTCTACTTCCCTATTTCCAGAAAAGTGCTTTTCTGTCTACCTCACGTCATGCATCCCTGTGGGAGACACTAACCCATGGCTTAATGGCCTTGACGAGAGGCAGGTAGATTTGCCATCTCATAGCCATCTCAAATGTTTTTTTTAAAGGTCTCTTGGTTTGGGGATATTTGACTGCTTACATCTTTCCCATTTGTAGAATGGTAGAATGGCTCACATTTATAGATTTGAAGAATGTTTACTTTCATGTCTCTAGACAACCTTGCTATTGTCCCTTCTTTACTTTTTAATAGTTTGACTCATTTACTAATTTAGTGTTTCACTATTTGACCTCTCTGTGGCCCTATGTTATGTATGCTATATCATACCATACAATTTCATTCCTTTGTTTAGGTTACTGGCTCCTAGTTGCACATTCCCATGTCATGTTTCTTCGCCACATAGCTCACGTTCTGCACTTTGTTCCCTGGATCAGTTATAAGAAGTCTCCAAATCAAGGACCAACAATAGATACCACCAAAGAAGCTACTGTCCTACTGCCATGACTCCATATGTTTCAGGTGTTTGTACACACGTTTTTCTCTATAACATGAGTCTTGTTTTTCCCCAACTACTGGATCGTATTAAGTTACAACTTTAGTTGTTTACTTCACCAAATTGGCTTTATACCTCTTTGTTTATTTGAACATTAAAGAGCTCATTCCCTTCATGGTGGTAAAGAGCAGAAATCTTTTTTGAGACATTCCCCTTATGCATCCTTTGCCAATGCATGTCCTCACCACGTATAGTGGGGTAGCCCATCTCTAGGGCCTCTGTATCCTAGGTGCTTGGTTTCTTGTGACAGCAAAGAAACCCTCAAGGTTCTTTGGAAGGCATTGGAAGTGTTCCCGTGGTCACACTGTCCATATAATATTGACCATTCTGCAATAATCTAATGCATAAACAAAAATGTAGCACAAAATTTCTCCCTTTTTAAAATTGTCAATTAAAGTTCAGGTGTTTTTTTTTGCCAAAAAGAAAATACTTTTTATTAATTCATTTTCAAATTGATATACATAAAATAATATAAAATAAAAATGAGTAATGCACCATATACAAAAACAAGAAAGAAAAACACTACACAAGAAATTACATAAAAAGAACAATAAAACATCCTGTAATTACAGTTACTGTATATCCCAAGTGCATCAGCTGTTGTTAGTCTTCAAAAGAAAAAACTAAATTTTCAGTGTTAATCAAGCCTGTCCAATCGGTTTTCCCAAAGGGAGAGATAATGTGACAGTTTCTGATTAAACAAAAACAACAGAAAACAAAAACAACAAAAATCAAATAACGAGAACAGAAGCATTCTTTCAATGCTGGAAAGGAGATACTGTTAAGAAGATATTCAAGCTGGCTCTTCCCTAAATCAACAAGTTATAAGAGGGAGGGAAGGTAAAACACAAATGTAGTCTATTTCCTGACCTGGTCTACCTAGAAGTATGCCTTCTGTGTTATGCCACCTGCCCAGTGGAATAACCTTCCTCTTGGAGTTCAAAAAGCTGTTACTCTCCACCTTCTTTCACCATTATAGTTTGAACCTATTTCCACAGAGATATAATATTTGGAAGAATTCCCTCTTGCCTTTGGCCAGTTTGTTATCCTTTAAATGAGCCTTGAAGATTTGGCTGTTTCCCAGGCCTCTAGATGAGTATGAGTCAGCTTGAAAAGGTTATATCCAGTATTGTGCTATGTCTGTTCCCCCTGGCTATGTTCATCTTTTATTTCTTTGTTGAGTTAATATATTGGATTTTGTTTCCAATCTGCACCCTGCTGTGAGTTGGCTGTCCTTATAAATTTTAAAGTATAAATAGGTAAAATAAATACATGTTGGCCTTTCTTCTATATTTGAAACTGCTAACTTTAGCTCTTTTTTCAATAAAAAAAGAGTCATCTGGGGGGGGGGTTCCCTTTCCTCAGGCAGTGCTACTCTTTCTAGTCTGCTAATGAAGCTTTTTATGAGCCATCCGGCACATTTCCACCCAACATTCCTACCACTTTGGGCCTATAACCTTAGCCTTGTTCTTTCTGTATTTTGACATTTAACATTGAAATCCTTTCAGCTGTGTCTCCTGCCCCAGTTTACCTAGTCTGATGGAAGACACTCTGTCTGGTAGGCAAAGTGTCGGCTCATAGGCTTTATATCCTTCTTTCTGTATTTTTATAGGAACAAAGTAGGATGCCCAGATATTTCATTTCTTCCAAAATCAGTCTGTACCTTCAGTAGTGGCCAAAATTGTGTAAACCTTTGGGGAAAAGTGTATTTTTGAGGTTTGATGGCTAATAACACCACTTTTTGGGGGGGAGTAGTACCATAAAATTATATATCAATGGAAAGATAATTTAATCAAGAATGTAATGCAACATAGTTTGTTCAATTATCTGTATTGTATTCTATAAAAAGTTATAGCCAAATAACCAGAAAAAGAAAGCACAACTTGCTTATGTTGATATCAGGTAGCTTTCCTTCATCTGATTGTAGCCAATGAGTGTTTAGAGAGCCAATCAGGTGTCATCTTGTTTTGGCAATGAGCCAATCAGATCACAGTAGGATTCAGTTATTGATGTCATGTATTGAAGCTGAGAGGAGGACATTTGTCAGTGTGTTATGTGATCGCTATCAAGTTGGTTGGGGTTTTTTCTCTCTTTCACTTAGTGAGCTTGTAAAACTTAATAAAATTAAAGTAATGGTGCAAAGAGTTGACTGGTTGCCCAGAAAGTGATGTAAAATAGTATTATTAAGTGAACAAGGCTACAGTTATAAAGAAATTAGAAGAAAAATTGATGGAAACTTAACCAAAGGTGGCATTTCTACTGTACACTTTTCCCAAAAGGTTTCCCCAATTTTGGCCACTACTGTACTGTTTGGAATCATATATTGCCTATTTTTCACCACACCAAAACACCACTGGAAATACGGCACATTCTTTGAACGTATATGGCACTTTCACTTTTTATCTGAATTAGACAGTACTATTTCACAAGAATCAATGTTTATTCCTGACCTTCTGAGGTCCAACTCAAAAGCTTGGTTCTGTTCCCCCACCAGCTCCCAGAATTTATCTTAAAGAATAATAGTAGCTATCAGACTTTGCCACAAGTTATCCAAATAGCAGGGCTTCCTTATAAGTATGCCGTATTCAGTATAATTCAATATAATGTTTGTGTTCATCAATCTAATAGAGAGAAAGAAAAAGCATATTATATATGCTTTTGTTTTTTTGTTCCCCCACTTGCTTTATTGTTTGGGGAATCCTCCCATCTCAAATTTATATATCCACTAAGTTTGGTGTTCTTTTCCATCACTACTTCCCATGTTGGCAGCATGGGAAGAACCTGCTTTTTCTGGAGTCAGTTCTGCATACCTGTCATCTGTGAATCAGAGGAGTACACTGCCCATTCTTCCTTTGGGACAAGTCGTTCTTGAGCGAAGCATACAAAACAAAAATTAGGTGGCCTTTTGCTGTTTTCCACACAACTTCCAGTTTATTTTTCTTTCAGGTGGGAATAGAGAGGAAAAAAAGCTTGAATCCAGATAATTTGGGAGAAGACAGTGACAATGCCAAGGAATGTGCTGTGCAATGAAAGGAAGAAGTAGCTCTTTGAAAACAATAAAAGCAACAAGAATTGAAGAAAAGAAACACTGTGCCTCCCTTCTGTAGTCTGAAGAACCAAGAAGTATTTGGAGTGTCATTTCCCTCTCTGAACATACTTTAAAAAAAAAAATTGGGATATGTTTGCTGAGTAGTTTGGATAGAATTACACTAGGTATATAGGCTTGCAGTGCATTCAAGCCTGTTTTCATCTGTTCCAGTATACTTTTTAAACAAACTGTGTTTTGTCAGCTCCAGTTGTCAAAATTCTATTCGTGTTAAGTATTTTCCAACTGTACACTTGACATTTCCTGACAACTGGTAATTCAGTCTTCACTGGAGTCTTTCCAGGTGATCAGCAACAGCCCTGAGGATGGCTGGTATAGAAGAAACACCAGACTCTGTGTTTCTATCCTGCCTATGGCTCTCGGTGAGAAATTCTGAACAGCCTTTCCTCTCAGCTAGGTAGAGAGAACCACTGGGAACTCCAAATGAAAGACACATGATCTCAGTTTTACTATATGCCATCTTTGAGGCAGAATATTTAAATAATGTATACTTCCCTTGGTGAATCAGAAATCTTTTATGCAATTTACTTAAATGCCAGAGTTATTCTTTAGACATGATTTAGTTATAGTTACCAGTTAGAAGGTAGACTAGGTGACTTTTGGATCATTCTTTCCTGAGAAGATATTGAGGGAAAATAGATTTAATCTCAGTTAGATGTTTAGCTAGGCTGGTTACTATGTGTTCCCCAAATCACTACCATACTGCATACATTAATATGCCGAACTTTTAAGTTTTAATGGGATTGGTAAAAAAAAATGCTTAACTTTTGTAAATGTTGATAATGCTACTTTCAAATTTTGTCTTAACACTACATTTTATTTCGGAGATACTTCAAAGAAATAATTTTCTGTGTTACTAAGCAATTAACATTATTACTTTATACAAGGTAGACATAATGGAAGTACAGGGAAGGTTTTTATGAATTCTTGTGTCCACATGATCTTTTTCATAGAGATGAAAACTTGACTTCTTGAAAAATCTCAGCTCACAGTTGTTGTTTTTAAGAATCAAGTTTCTAGTTTACAAGTTTCTAGGAATATTCCTAAATATGTCTGGACATATCTTTGAAGAGCTTTCTATGAGTACACATTGGGGCTTCAGTATTCTGCATATCCTTTTTAATCCCCCCATGGCCAAAAAGTAAAAGTTACCAATAGCTATAGGAGTTGTAGTCCAATATATTGGGAGGACCACCAAGTTGGGGAGCTGTACATATCGATAATCACACTTTCTGTCAAGCAGAATTTGGAGTATTTTTGCATGGGTATTAATATGTTTGTATGAGTACAGAGAATTCTGTTGGGCATCTTTACCTCTGAAAATGCCAGGCACAATTGCGGGCAAGACATTAGGAAATGTGTTGTCTAGTTTAGTTACTCTACCCTGAAGCACAACATTGCTCAATAGATAGTGCCATGAAAGCCTACTCACAGAATCCTGTCTAAAATATTTTGGTATTATAATAAATCCCAGCTTTAAATAAATTATTAGGGCTAGACTAAAGGTAAATTTCACATATTTTGTCTTATAGACCATATTATTCTGGAAAATGGGGCTTGATGCCTGTTCCCCTGGAATTTTGTGGTTATGATGAAATTACTGTCCAATCACTTGTATAAGGAGGGGAAGGTGTAATTTGTACTTACCTGTAGGCCAACAGCAATTTCAGTAGAAGAGAATATGTGGCGCTCAGGGGTGAACTCAAGAGTCCTTGCTGCTCTCTGAGCTTGGTTGTTTTCTTACAGTTGTTTCATTACCCAACTAGATAATAGCATCAATGCAAATAAAGTAAGTGTGGGCTTTGCTATTTGTATACTGTTTATATACAGTAGCTTGCCCTACCAGTTTTGGTGGTTTTCCATTGGTAGTTCTTTGAGTAGGGCATTGTTTTCCATTTGATTGTTTGCCTGGTGTTATTCCCTGCTTATTTGGCTGCTGGAGAGGATATATTCTGTTTTTTTTGTTTTCTTCTTAGCTTTTTTATTGTCTCTTTTGAATGGTATATACATGTGATTTATCTCTGTATGTCTATTGATGGTGGATTTGTCTGATTGCCAAATGTCCAGGAAATTCCTAGCATTTTGGATTTAATTTTGTCCAAGATGCTCACAGTTTCCCAATTGAAACTATGGTTGAGTCAGTCCATGTATTGTGTTGTGAGATTAAGGAGTTTTCATCATGTCTTCTGACTGTTAATTGGTGTTCATAGATGTGCTCTGTTAGTCTTCTGTTTGTCTGTCTTCCATAATAACTGTTAGTCTTTACACCGTATACAGGCAATCCTCAACTTACAACAGTTCATTTAGTGACCAAAGTTATAACATCACTGAAAAAAATGACTTATGATCATTTTTCACACTTATGACTACTGCAGCATCCCCATGGTCATGTGATCAAAATTCAGACACTTGGCAACTGACTCACATTTATGACCTTTGCAGTATCCTGGGGTCTTGTGATCCCCTTTTGCGACCTTCTGACAAGCAAAGTCAATGGGGAAGCCAAATTTACTTAACAACTGTGTTGCTAACTTAACAACTGCAGTGATTCACTTAAGAAATGTGGCAAGAAAAGTTGTAAAATGGGACAAGGCCCACTTAACAAATGTCTCATTTAGAAACAGAAATTTTGGGCTCAATTGTGGTTGTAAGTCGAGGACTACCTGTATTATAGATGACTCTACAACATACATCTATAACATACAGTGAATCTTCTATAACAGGGTAAGGAATGGAACAGCCACTATGTATTCACTAGAAAGAATGCAAAGCTGTAATCAACTTTCTGCCACTGCTTTGATTCAAGATCTAATTTTTCTGTAACGTATTTAACTTTTGTTCTTGATTTATATACCAGACTATTCGGTCCTCGCTTTTGAGTTGTTTTCATCTGCCCTTTCTTTGCTATATCTTACTTTTTACTGACTGTGTGAGAAGTAATTTTCACAATACCAGTAATGTCCCTTCCTTCGTAATGATATATATTTTCTCATTTGGGTAAACTGTAGGACAGAAAGCCCATTGTTGTCCTTTACTCACTTCATATCATCTAGCACAGTGGTTCTTAACCTTTTTGAACAAATCGCCCCCTTGAGCCAATGAGGAAGTTGTCATCGCCCCCCTCCCCCAACATAACCTCTCAATCACAACATAGGAAATAATTCTTCAATTTATGCAAACACTTTTTTTTGTTTTCTTTAAAATTGTCATCAGGACATATCGATGCAAATAATTTATTTCCAGTCTTTTTCCCATATCTCAACTGTGTGAAAAATTTTGGTGCCACCCGTCACTTTATTCCCAAACTTCGTGATACATGTATTTCATTATCTTATTTATTCAAGACACTTAAATGTAATGACCACTGAAAACAAAATTCAATTGCAAGAAAGTGAAATGCCCGAAAAGAAAAACAGTAACATTTAATGATTGAATTACAAGTGAAATTTAAGACGCAAAAAGAAATATAAAAAGGGCATAAGAACAAACCGCAATGCAGGAACTAAGAATTTCAAGACGAAAACTCTGAAACTAAATTAAGATTCGAGGAAAGTATATATAGTCACGCACACTGTAAAAAGGATTAAAAAGACACAAAGAAAATATAATATCGAACTGGAGTGCACGCTAAAAAAGTACAATACAAAGAGACACAAAAAATGTTTTACAGAGCACAACAAAAATTCGAAAATGAAGCCGAAAACTCAAACTGGAACGTGAAATCCAATGCAAGCAAATACAACGATAAAAGCTCAGACAATTATTAACGAAAAAATGTATGTACACAAAAAGCAAAAAAAAAAGAACAAAGCTGTATGTTGGAAGGAGATGGAATGAATCCCAATTTTAGGTATTCCGTTGAATATTGGCGACATTTCCTCTTCTCGGCCATGTTGAGAGGTCTTCGAAATGAAAGGCACTACCTGCAAATTAAATTTTCGACTCCACTGGAAAAACACAAGCGGACGTCGATAAACCTAGTTTCAACAGTTACGTTGACATTACAGCTGACGTCACAGGGGACAGCCACTCAGCATACGATGTTTCGAAAGAAGCGCTCCCCCCTCCATCACTGCCCATTCTGGCCAATGGCACACCACTGTATGGGTAGAGGCTGCTGCGCAACGCGCATGAAGATAAGCAATGCGTATTCACATATGTACGGCGTTCTGTACTGAAGGAGGAACATTTGAAAACACAATTCAATCCACTAATAGCGAGCGATCTGATGTTTTTGTACGACAGATATACAGCGATTCACTGTACAAAAAAGTCTCAAAAGTGTCCCCAAAACTTCTCACTCAATCGCCCCCATATTGCCCCCTTTTCGTTCCTTCGCCCCCGCGTTGCCCCTTTTCGTTCCATCGCCCCCCTGAAAAATGAAATCGCCCCCTGGGGGGGCGATATCGCCCAGGTTAAGAACCACTGATCTAGCACATCAAGAAGCACATCTGCCTATGTCTCCTAGCTGCATTGAGCTGAATATTGTTTACTGTACTTGGTTTGCACATTTAGTTGCAAATCACAATATTTATAAAGTATTTAAATATTATGCAAGCTTGTCTGAACCAGCCCTTCATTTAAAATTTGCCTCAAAAATTGATGAATGCCTTTTTCAATGAATACTAAAGCTATGAGGTTAAGTAGAAGTCTTTAAAAATACTTATTTCACACACTCTGATATCTGGGTGTGGTAGAATATTCAGGAAGCCCAATTAGATTTTATGTAATCTCAGAGAAAATGATTTGGGGAAGAGAAATGGACATGGGGAAGATTATTTCTATGTAATGTAGTACATGGCCCATTGGGGAGTTTAAAATGTAAATATGAACATATTTTTAAGGGCACCCAGAAGCTATTCTTCCCTTGGTGATCAAGTTTAAAGTGGTCTGAGTAGTCAGTCCCTTTCAGGATATATCCTTATGGAGAATGCACTAACAACAGTTAAGGTATAAGGGAATATGTGATAATCAGCAAACAACAGCAACATCCTGTACTTAACAAGACTTAACGAGAGAGAGGAGATTGTAGAATTGAAGAGGAGAAGCTAAGATTCCTGGCTGATATTTGGGCCCCCACAAATGAACCATCAGTGTTGATTAATAACATCTGCCTTATATAGATTCTACTTTTAATTGACTTATTGGTATGCAGTCTATTGTTCCAGTGAATTGCAGATTGTAACTTACCACCTAATTTAAGTCCTCTATATGGACATCTTTCTATGGTATTGGCAGATTTGTAATGGGAATCCCATTAATTTATTGTGAAAATGTTATCTAACATAAATCAACCCCAAAGCCCTTAAAAACATGAGAATAAATAAAAGGGCTTGTATTGCAATTATGTTGTTGTTCAGTGCCTCCATACAGATAAGTCATAACCTCTTGCACTAATGTATTGTTGTTTTTTTACATATTTTGTAATAGGTTTCTACCTTTTAATGTACTTTGAAAAAGTCTATACACTGGCTAATTCTTTGTAAAAATATTGTGGCACTTCTCCACCCCATCAGAGAAATGTCATTTTGGAGTTTAGGAAGGACTGTTGAATAAATGCAAATGAAATTCCACATTCACAGCAGTCATGTCTTCATTTTTACATTGTTGTTCATTTTTTTATGCAGTTCAAAAGGAAAAGATAATGCCATAACATAATGACTTCTTAAAACATGAATGGTTCAGAGTTTCAAGATGCATGTAAAAAGATGACTACATGGGTGTAAATTTTGCAACATACGGAAGTGGTTTATGTTTGCCTTGTTCTGGATGTTCTTTTAACTTTCTAGTCTAGTCTTTGGCCCTTGGATTTCCTGATGTCCTAACCATGTCCAGGCCTACTTTGCAAAAATTACCATAAGGAATCCCAATGGAAATTATCCAATAATCTGCATAAAACAGAATGAAGTATAGGTAAAGGCATTGATTTCATTTTCTTAATGATGTCATAATTTTTGCTATGCACCTTTATAAACTGATATAGTTAAAGCTGATGGGTCATTTAATCACAAAGTAACTTGATCTGATCATTTTTCAGTATATGGAGTACTAATATCTTGTTATTAGGGGAAAATAAGGTAATTAATATCAGTCTTCATTGATGCTATTCACTTGCCTTGCGTAGGTCCTGAAGGAAGAACACTATCGGCCCAAAACCTTTGCCCTCTTTACCATGGCAAAATTGCTATTTGCACATATTTATTAGGCAAACTGCATTTTTAGGTTATAATTCTCACCACTTAAGTATTATGGACCAAACTATTAGCAAAATATTAAGACTGCCTATACCTCTGATCCAGAATACGTATCTCAGGGAAGAAAGAACTTGGGAACTTCAAAAAGTCTTCAACTTTGATGAGGAATCTTCCTCACTTTGCTTCTATGTCCTTCTGCTCACTAGTAATGCTGACTAGTAATGCCAGGAAAGATTGGTGCAATCCAACAATGTCAAATATAAGCTCTACACATACCACATTTGTTACTGGTCCACCTGTCCTTTTGCCCATGCCAAAGCAAAGCAGATTTCCTGTAAGAAACGTGAGGGCTGGATAAAAAATGTCCCTGGGTAGTATTTGCCTGTCCATCGCAAGAGATTCCCTACGCCGGGTTTGGAGAGCTGCTGCCAGCCTGTTTATAACAGCCGGATCCACTATAGTCAGCTAATTTTGCTCTGCAGCCATCAACCTGTAATAACAGAGTGGAGTATGGCAGCTTAAAAATAAAATTAGCCATTATTATAGCAATTATTGTTTATAAATGGGATATCCTCTACTAATTATTAAATTATAATTATGTATCAAAGGAGAGCATTTTACTATATAAGGAGGGAGGGCAGCTCTGTTCAAATAAATGCAATACCTGATCAATGTAACACAATAACAAAATTGAAATTCATTACATATTTCCTTTTCTTATATATTTCTTTTCAGGTAGGCATCAATAAGAAAAGAAAAAAAACGAATGCAGGTAAATTTGGAAATGCAATTGTTGCTAAAATATACATAAGTAAACAAAATGCACAATCATAGATTTTATTTTCTATAATGTCCATTTCTGTATACTTTGGTTAACAATTTGGCACAAGAGTAGAGCTAAAAAGAAAAAAAAGCAAGAAAACTCCTATATCACAAGAAGTGATGAAGTTGTCTCTTGTTTAATTTTTCCCTTTTGAGAAATGATTGCCATCTTGTGGTTTGATGTTGGTAGTGTACTGGGGGGAAAAATCTAGCAACATGAGTTAAATTGCAATAAAAGTACAAAATGTGAATGTTTTTATAAGAAGATGCATATAGATAGTTTTAAAAATAGACATTACATTAAAAGCAAAAAATATTGATATTTTTTTTTAATTATCACACAATGCCAGATAACAATCTGGAGACCCAGAAAATTAAAAATGATTTAAATCAATAAAAGCAGAAGATAACTAATTATAAATTTTCATCAGGAGTTGGATCAAAATGAATCTCAGCTATCTGCATACTGAACAGATCATTAAGTGGTGGCGCAGCGGTTAGAATGCAGTATTGCAGGCTAATTCTGCCAGCTGCCAGGAGTTCGATCCTGACTGGCTCAAGGTTGATTCAGCCTTCCATCCTTCCAAGGTCCGTAAAATGTTGGGGGTAATAGACTGACTCTGTAAACTGCTTAGAGAGGGCTGTAAAGCACTGTGAAGTGGTATATAAGTCTAAGTGCCATTGCTATCATTACGCAAAACAAAAGAATAAGCACATCATTACTGGCATCAGTGTCTCAAGAGACCATTTTGCAACAACATAACTCAATGAAACTGTCAATAGTGACTATCAGCATTTTCTAAAACTTTTTAAGAACATTCGTCATATCAGCCCTTTGCAGTTACATTAATGGGAGGGCAGAGCTACAGTGACAGCGCTAACTTGAAAAAACAGAGACAACCCTGATCTGAGAGATTCTTAGTGTGTTTTCTTTCACGCACTTCTCATTCATTGAATTTGATGGTCACCAATGCTTGTTTCTAGTGAGATTGCTGATTTTTAAATGTAATTCAAAGCATCTATGTGTTTTCTATTCACTCATTTGAAGGTGTATTTTGAAGCAGCATCTGGAGAATCATTCCTGATAATAGTTACCACTGAATGCCACATGTTGAAATGCAACAAAACCTATCGAACACCAAACTGGGGATAGATAATACCAGTTGCCATCCTGGCAGACAATTCTCTAACAGGATTGTTCATGGAAAAACAATAGCAAGAGAAAATAGAATCACTACGAATGTAACAGAAAAAGAGTTGGAAGGGACCTTGGAGATCTTCTTGTCCCACCCCCTGCTCAGGCAGGAAGCCCTATACCATTTCAGACAAATAGTTGTCCAATCTGTTCTTAAAAACTTCCAGTGTTGGAGCATTCACAACTTCTGGAGGCAGATTGTTCCACTGGTTAATTGTCCTCACTGTTAGGATATTTCTCCCTAGTTCTAGGTTGCTTCTCTCCTTGATTAGTTTCCATCCATTGCTTCTTGTCCTGCCTTCAGGTGCTTTGGAGAATAGCTTGACTCCCTCTTCTTTGTGGCAGCCCCTGAGATATTGGAACACTGCTATCATGTCACCCCTAGTCCTTCTTTACATTAAATTAGACATGCCCAATTCCAGCGACCTTTATGTTTTAGCCTCCAGTCCCCTAATCATCTTTATTGCTCTTCTCTGCATTCTTTCTAGAGTCTTAACATAATTTTTACATCGTGGCAATCAAAACTAGATATTCCAAGTGTGGTCTTACCAAGGCATTATAGAGTGGTATTAACACTTCAAGTGATCTTGATTCTATCCCTCCGTTAATGTAGCCTAGGACTGCATTGGCTTTTTTGGCAGCTGCATATACAATATCACATTTCTGTAGGGACTTACATTGTAGCATGGCTATACAGTATTACAATGACCTTATTATTAAAAATACCCTTTTATTTCAGAAAGCAGTCCTTTGGTTTTATTTATTTTTCAGAAATTCATTTTTATTCTTTATTTTGGTCATTTATCTTTTACCATATAAATGATACCACTTAATACATAGTCTTTCACATTCATATGAAATATGGAGATTGAATTGCCCTTTTTAGAATATGCATTTTGTAATTTTCTTGGTTTTGCTCTTGAATTTTCCTTTTTAAAGCAAAATTATAAACATTTTTTTATCCTTGCAAGCTTCTTTCAGGTAAGTTCTTTTTTCAAGTTTGTCCTTTATTTTTTCCAACAATATATGCTCAACCGTAGGCCAAAGGCTGGCCTATCGTTTAAATAAATGTTATAAGCAAGAGACTCCCAAGACTTATCTGGAGCAATGAAACCCCTGGACAAAGCAAAGTCATACAGGATGTTGCACGATATTCCAAAACTCTTCACTGTTTCTGAAAAAGACCTACACCAACATTGCAGAGTACTACAGTCAATGTTGACAGATGATGACATATACAATATTGATGCAAGCTTTAAAAAGCTTTTTGGAGATGCATTTCAGGCACCCTTAAAACCACCAGTCCATTTATTAATGAAAATTAATCTGAACATATTCCGGCTAAATAATTGCTTTATATAACATGTTACCTCCACAATGAAATCTATATCTCTTTCCAAATACTGAAATATTTATCCTGACTATAACAGCTATGCATTGGAGACTCGTCACACAGAAAAGAATCAACATTTTCTGCGAATGAACTAATAAGTTGGAAAGTAAATAAGTTGGAAAGCCAACACAATGCAAGCACCAACTTCTAAAGGCATATTCAACTGCGGGGACCAGTCATTACTTCAGTTAAATATACCTCTAGAAGTTGGTGGCATGTGTTTAATTTTTTTAAAAAAAATCAAGAAACCTAGGGTGCATGGTAGGCCACATATGGTCTAACTATGCGCTAATCTTTGATAGGAATTTCTAGCCAGGAAAGCTGCTGCTGTTGCTATAAGTTGTAAAAGTCCTACGCATAAGCACAAAAGATTACCTGATCCAGCCTTTGGAATTACTTACCAGGGAATGGTACACATTCACTTGGATTACACTGACTATAGAGCATGAGCTGTGTTATCAGCCTGCAGCAGGAACAAATGGATGAGAAACAAGATTATTCATTTATTTTTTATTACATTTATATGCCGCCATCTCAGAGCGGTCAAGCAACTCTGGTAAATTATTTTGTTGATTGTTGCTTTGGGGTCAGAGCTGGTCAACCAATGGTTTTTCAGAAGTTCCCATTCCATATTGTCATTATGGGAAGTATATTACATTATTAGTTGGTATCCAAATCCTTCTTTTTCCTTCTCCATCCTTTTTTTCTTTTGGAGGTGCCTAGAGTCTCTGCCTGTAATTTCAAACTTTTGAAATACACTGCATATAAGTTTTTAAGTCTTTTTTACTGAATAACCTGAAAACAAACTTAACCATAAATTAATACACACGCAAAAAAATGTGGAAACAGGTAGCTTTAGAAAAGGAAAACTGTGTTAGCAGTTCTTCTAAAACACAGCTTCGTAGGTGCTTCCAAGTCTCAATTTCTGAGTTAGTTTTAAGACTAAGCAGTGGCTGATGCTGAACCAATTTGAATAAACTGACATTTTAGATTATAAAGAAGGATGTTCAGTTGGAGAAAGAAAGCATTCAGTAAAAGAGGATATAGAATTGCAGGAATGCTGTGGCAATGAGATAATTTTATGGATGCTATTAGAAAGGAGATAATGAAGAGAGAAATGCAGATATACTTGTGGGTAAAAAAAAATTAGAAAAAGGGGAACATCTTTTTCTGTACTTCCTTCCCGTACTTTTCTTTTGTATTAGGTATTTAAATATAGCTAGTCGTTTCTCATGATTCTGTGACCTATTTTAAATTACATGTAAATTAAATACACAAATGTTTTAAAATGACATTTAAAATACAAAAATCTCAAATACATTACAATTAATTTGATTAAAGGAAGAAGTAACCACACTAAGATTTGTTTAGCTGTGAAAAACAAAAGACTGTTGTGGTATTTTAGAAATAAATTTATTATTACTTAAGTTGTACATAACAAATGCATACCACACAGAGCCCCTCTATGAGGCAGATAGTGGTTAATAAGTTTGATAGCTAGATAGACAGACATTGCAATTGATGATGCATCTAATATTGTGATCTGCCTCCAGGAAAGGTTACACAACATTAGATCAGTACAGATACTCCTTGATTTACTAACACAACTGGGACCAGAATTTTGGTCACTAAGCGATGTGGTCATTAAGTGAGCCATCACATGAACAGACCCAATTTTACTACCTTCTTGATTACCACAGTCATTAAGCAAATTAGGTGGTTGATAAGTGAATCAAATTGTCCTTAAGTAAATCTGGTTTCCTCAATTGACTTTGCTTATCAGAAGCTGGCTGGCAATATCACAAATTGTGTTCATGTGACTGCAAGACACTGCAACTGTTGCAAATGCGAACTAGTTGCCAAGCACCCAGATTGCAATCACATGACTGTGCGGATGATGAAATTGTTGTAAGTTTGAGGATGAGTTATAAGCCGTTGTAACTCTGAACTGTTATTAAATGAACAGTAGTAAGTCAAGGACTACTTGTAATTTTGCTATTGTTGTTTTATTAAAATAACTGATGTATATATCCAAGCATCTTTAACTTTTACAAAGGAAATGGTTGTTATTCAGTCACTATGTCATGAGATTCCATGGACCATAGCACACCAGCCCCCCCCCCCCCGTCTTCCACTGTCTCCCTGAGTCTGCCCAAACTCATGCCCACTGCATTGATGACGTTATGTAATAATCTCATCCTCTGCCAACCCTTTCTTCTTTTGCCTTCAATCTTTCCCAACATCAGGGGCTCTTCCAATGAGTCCTCTCTCCTCATTTGATGGCCAAAGTATTTGAGCTTCAACTTCAGTATCTGTCCTTTCAAAGGACAGTCAAGGCTGATTTCCTTTAGGAACAAAGGGAATAGGCCATCTTTTAGAGTTAAAATCACAGTATTATTGACTGAGAGCCATGTTAAACAGGGAGTGGGATCACTATGACAATGGGTAAGATCATGATATAAAAGCGGGTTCCTAACATAACAGCTGGTGGGCAAGAGAAAAAAAATTATAGACATTTTTTTTAAAAAAAATATCAACATTTTAAATTGATTTTGGTTGCTGCAAAAACGGCTGCATGCAGCTCTCTATGGACTGGCAAAGTCCACCCATGCTTTAAAACAGTGGTTCCCAACCTTTTCTATACCCCGCACCCCTAGAACGCTTCTGATATATTCTCGCACCCCTTACAAAAGTTCAAAATAATGGCAACGAATTATGCATATACACTATAATTTTGAAAACCCAAGTTTTCATCTCATTTCATATCATCTCGCACCCCTGGTTGGGAACCCCTGCTTTAAAAGATACAGTAGGCTATTCCCATGACATCTAATAAAGTACTGAAGTACTTTCTTCTCTCAGACCCACATCTGACAGGAAGTTACAGAAGATTGCTCTTATTTGGACATTTTTGTTTATTTGCTTAATTATGCAAAATCAGTGTTTACATTATGCTCAATATTCACCGGCTTGTTTGTAGTCCCTCCTAAATTACCCCTCTCCGGGTTGCTTTTTTGAATTTTGTATTTCTTATATATAGACAGGGCTATATGCATACGTAATATACTGTGACTCAATAAAAATATATTTTCTATAGTTAATACTGTTCGTCTGATTCCATGAAACCAGTATAATGCAAAATAAAATTTGGAGCTAAATGAAATGTACAGCTCTGCCTTAGCACTTTGCATTGAAATGGCACATAGCTTTTAAAGACTGAGCCAATGATTCTGTATCCATTTTAGACATACTATAGTAATTAAACACATTGTCCCTTCAGTTTAAAATGTGGTTGTCTGACACAGGGTGATTGTGAATGTCTACGTACAAAACTGATGAATATAAGAGCCAACTAGGATTCTATGAGCTTAGTAAATATGAAAACACCAGTATCTGCAAAAATGAGAAAATATAGAAATACAAGAGCAAATGCACGTGATACACTGAAAACAGTGCATTGTAAAGTGCTGCCTTGACACTGCATTTATGAGAATCATTAATGTTATACATTGTCAAGTTTAAGAACTATTGGCAAGAGAAAAGCAGATTTGGGTTTCTCATTCCCTGCAAATACACTAATATTAAGGTATCAATCAATTTCACTTGCTTCCATTCACAAATTTTCAAGAAAAGCAATAAAAGTTACTTTTGAATAGATCTGCTATGATGGAAATTTTTGATTTTGATCCAGGTTGTATTAGCCTATTCTAAAAAGGAAGATGTTTTCACTGAAGACACTTTGTAGATAACACTTTGATTCGTAAGTTACTATGTTCCTTGGATTGTAAAAAATATAATTTGCTAGTTCTCTGTACCGGAAAAATACTAGATTTATGACAGTACACCTTTTACTGGTTTTACCAGTAAAATAGTAGTGGCTTGTCAACCCTAACTCCAAAGAATGTCCAAAACGCTAAAAGCACATCGTTTGAACTATCCAGAGGTTCAGGAAAAAGCAAACTTATGAAATTTCCATCCAAAACGCTAAAAGCACATTGTTTGAACTATCCAGAGGTTCAGGAAAAAGCAAACTTATGAAATTTCCATCAGTCAGAAATCTACACCAAAGCAAGAAGCGAATCTGAAGGCATATATCCGAATATCAATCAAGAACTGAGTTGCTCCTTCCAAACAAAAATCTCTACATCTTCGTTGAAGTATGTAATCGAAAGGGGTGGAGAATCATTTGATTGAAACTACTGTAAGCAGTCAAAAACTCTTTTGTAATTCCTCAAAAAGAGATTTTCATCGGCATCCTGGCTCTTGCTAAATTCAATTCTTTTGTCTTTATTTGATTTTAGCACAACAGATTACGAAACCTTTATATTTTCTGTCTGCGCAATAGGGATAAACAGTAAGAAGAAAGATGTTAGTCTACAGATCACGTATTTTGGATCATTTTCCCGCCCAGCGAAACGGAAACCGGAAACAAGGTTTATAATCTCTATTTTCCACCTTCGCAGCAGAAATCCCTGACGCACCCCTAAAAACAGAAGGATAACATTGCTGAAGTTGGGAGGGGGAAAACATCTCTGCTTGTACTGGACGAAGGGCACTTTTCTAGGGATCGGTATGCCTGCATTTGGGGCGCGAAAAGATCCCGTTCGCGCTCAGGACTGTCGCGCAATCTCTATGGCTGTCGACTTAGCTCCACCCCTGCGCGTCCTGGCGCCAGGAAGGCGGAAGAAGTTCGACGGGAGGAGGCGGAGGAAGACGATTTCTCGCTCCTTCTCGCGGCGCTTCCCTCCTTCTCCCCTCCGCGGCCTCCCCCTTTCTCTGGCCGCTCGCGCAGCTGCTCGGCACTTGCTATATAAAGGGCGAAACAAGCGGAGCAGACGGCTGGCGGCTGCAGCCCAAGGGCCGCCGTGTGAGGCCGGGCCGCGGGGGAAGAGCGAGAGGGTGGCTTCTTCCGCGCGGGCGGGTTAGCCGGGCTGAGGAGAGGACGCCCCTGAGGCGAGACAGGGCGGAGGAGGAGGCGGACAACAGCGGCGGCGGCAGCAACGGGGAAGGGGGCCCTAGCTCGCCTCAGCCTGCTCTTGTCCGGAGGGGGGTGTTCGGGGGCGCCCTGCCTCGGGGTGTGTGTCCTACCCAGGGGTGGTGCGGGACATGGCGAGCTCGACTAACACAAACCCCGTGGTAAGGACGAGGGTTGCGCAAGGGGCTCTGAACGGGAGGGCGGCGGGTGGGTGCTCGGCTTGGGGAGGCGAGGATGGCGGGGCAAGGGCGGGACGGCGGCGGGAGCAGCAGCTCCAATTCGCGGGCTTCCGTCCATTCCTCCTGTGGGAAAAGGAGAGGGGCGAACGAGCGAGCGCTGGATACTGCTTCGGGGGAGTCGCGGAAGAGGCGCCGCGGGGTCTGGAGGGAGCCCGCTTCGTCTCTGCGAGTGGGGGGCGGGGAAGGAGTCGGGGGACGCTCGGGAGTGAGGTGGCGGTTTTTCCCCCCCTCGGAGGAAAGGCCGGGCGGGGGAGGAACGTGCCCGGAGGTGAGGTTTCGCCCCCCAAGCATTTAACCTGCTACGGTAGTGGTCGAAACCGCCTCTCCGCAGACTACAGGCATTGGTAACAAATGGTTGGAAAGCACCTTTAATTCCTAGTCTGGCAGAGAACGTCTCTTCCTTCCCTTCACGCAGGGAGATGTAGGTTTCTATCTTATCTAAATGGGAAAAGGCCCTTTTGATCCGTTTTCTTCAGGAAGCGCTTTTATTAATAGCCCCTCTCCTTTCCCGCCTCCTTTTCTATGCTTCTCCCTTCAGTTCTTGAGAGGACAGGCTCAGTTTCTGAGTCTCGGTTTCACATCGGTATACAATAAGCAGTTACACGAAAAAGAAAAAGAAAAAAAAAGACCTCCCGGCCCCCTTCATCACTGTTACCTTGTTCTGCACTAAGAAAAAAAAAACCCAATGAAAAATCAAATGCATTCAAAAATAAGCACCCCACCGGCCAAAAAATGAACCCCTGCTGACCAACCGAAGTCCTGATGTTGATTTGGAGGCTCTCATTTTGTGCTCTCAGATCCATCATGGCTTCCCCTTGCTTTTCTCTCTCCCTGCTCCTTGTGTTCCTCCTCCCTGTGGCTGCCCTGTTTATATAGAGCCATTGCCGCTCTCTAATATAGACTCTGCCAGGATGGGAAGGTGCTTTCCAGCCCCACGTCACCGCCTCTCCATTTAAACACCACATCAGCCTTTAAATACGGAGAGAGCTGTGAAAAGCAGGCTGGGAGGTGCCTGCACTACATAGGCACAGACCAAAAAGCGCTGTCTTTTGTTGCTTTAGAATAGAAGCTTTCACTAGCTCTTCAAATTCGGGTTAGCCGGACTGTCACATGATAAATAGCTGCTGTTTCTTGTTTTTTATGTATAGGGTTGTTTTTTTTGTAAATTGTGTAAAATGCGGAAGAGTTTTTATTCTACCTTTATTTTATAAAAGTTCTATGGGGTGACTGGCTGAGCGCAGTGGGATTTTGAATTAGTTTTCAATAGGAAATTGAAACAGCATATATTACATTTTGTAATAAGATGCAGCATGTAATTATTTTTCTTGCTCTTAAAACATTTTTCACCTTTGGGATGTAATAAATTTTTATGGATATTATTGAATTGTTCTAAATCATGCCATCTCAGTTTAATCTGGTTGAGAATTGAGCTTTTAGTACAATTGTTACCAGTATAACATTGTCCTAGAGCAAAGTAATTTGATTTAACAGTCAAAGATGAGCATTTGAATGCTCTGTAATGTATAATTGCCATAGTCTTAATCTTTTATGTTTTAAAAAGTGAAATTCTGCTTTAAAAAATGGGTTTTCCATGGAGTTTTACATTTACTTAATTTAGGTTGTTTTCACTTTTAAAGAACCTTCAATGTTTTGAAATATCACAAGAGTATATAAACATTTTCAAACAGTTATTTTGACTTTTTAAAGCCTAAATTGTATAGGTCTGTGATTGAAGATGTCATTAATGATGTCCGAGAAGTCTTTCTTGATGCAAGTGTGGATGAGCAAGTCCTTGTGGAACTTAAAACAGTAAGTTATAACTTCATGTGTCTCAAATAATTCTTGCCTTTTAGCAGGTGAAGGCTATAAACATGGTCACGTAAATGCTCTGGGCCTGTGAAGAACAGTCTTGACTGATCAAGGAAATTAATTAATTCAGCCATCTCTGCAAATATTATTCTTCTCAAGTCATTCCTCCATTGTGGATAGTGTCAAACCTTTCCACTTTTTGAGCATACAATAATTTTGCTGCAGTTATATATAAAAACAGTTCCATGACTTTATTCTAATTACCTATCCATTGGTCCAAAAATAAATTTCTCTGATTTCAGTTGTGCTTTAATCTTTTAAAATGTTCTAAATTAATGTATGTATTTGTATCCAAAAAATTTTTGGCTTTTAACCCATCCACCAAACATAATGAAATGTCCCTTCATGTCCAACAAAGATTCAAAACACCTTTATGCATTACAGACAATTTTTTTGGTGATAAATACAATGCAAACTATGCATCATTTTATAAAGATTAACTTTAAAATTAGAACATAAGAGAAATTTTAATCCTTTCAACAACCTATTTTCCCTTTGTTCCATTTGCATATTGTTACCAAAATTTTAGCCCATTTTATATATTCACTTGTCTCATATTTCAACAAAATTATACATTTTAGCAATAACACATTCCTCTTCAGTACATAATTTTGTTTCAAATTCACTCTTAGAATGTTAAAAAACCAATTATCTTTTATCCAATATGCTTCAAGTATTCCTCCATAGGTATCAATAGGAGCTCAAAACAAGCTTTTATTTCCTCATTTTTCATGCAAGAGATACAAAAATAGATTAGATGGTGGTCCATACTAAGTTTCAACTACACTAAACTACCCAACATTGGCCAAGGAAGTCAATTTTTAAAAGACATTGGTAGCATGCTACAAAGAGTCAGCTGACTAGTGATAAATTGTTTCCAATGTTACATTTGTAAAATGTGTAACTATCATACATGTCAGTAAAATGAAACACAACCTAAAGTTTGTTTATAACTTACATTGTTATTTGCTCACCAGTAAATATATATTTTTAAAAAATAAATACAGCTATGGGAAAACAAATTGCTGCAATCCAAAGCTGTTGATGGATTTCATTCAGAGGAACAGCAACTTTTACTGCAAGTACAGCAACAACAGCAGCAGCAGCAGCAGCATTCCCATCATCATCATCACCACCCGCAGCCACAGCAAACAGTTCAGCAACAGTCCCAGCAAGTCCTTATTCCGGCAACACAGCAAAGTAAGACTCTGAATCTTAAGAGTGTTGTTGCCAATGTTCCAAACCTTGTAATCAGAAGATTACTGGCACTCGCCAAAAACATTTTTTTAAAATATTTTCTTAACAATAACAATCCTGTGAGATAGGTTGGTCTGGGAGAAAATGACTGGCCCAAGTCACTACCTCATAAGATTCCTATGAAACTCAGTTGATGTTACTGCCAAGTTTTTGTTTTATCAGTTTGATTTTAAAAGTTTTAATATAGTTTTTATGTTATTTTAATATTTGATTGGGAGCCACTCAGAGTTTGTTATAAGATGGGTGGCTATTTAAATGTTTTAAATAAAATATGTATTATTTGTAGTTTCAGTTTTTTTATAGCTGTTGCCCATTTGAATTCATAAAAGTGTCTCCTGAAAGCAAAATGTCCATGCAGTATGCAGGAAAGTTGATACTATAATAGCTTTTTTCTTACATTTTTTTAAATTTAAATAACTTTAGATGAAATTCTAACTCATGGATGAGCATCTTTTTCTCAAGGTCCATTTTTTTTAAATTATATTTTTGTTCCTCAAGAGTTATGAATGATATTCTTACTGACAAAAGTATGTCACCGAATGCATAGGCAGCAATTTTCAGACTTTATTCAGGCTTTGGGTGGGTTAAATGTTGAAAGAGTTTAGATGAAAACTTGTGTTGTCAAAAATTGCCAGTGGCAGAGGCCTAAGCAGGCATACAGATTCTTTGAATGAGATGCATTTTTACATTTATTCAACTTGCATTTAATAGTTTTTAAAACAAAATTAAGGTCAAGGAAGGATACCTCCCTACTCTCCTATGGATGTGGACATTAGTGAATAAATCTTCAGGGAAGTCATGCTCCATTTCCTGAGCTAAATCTCTGATTAGACTTTCTTTGCACTTCCTTGTGCAGGGAAAAGTGTAGGATTCTAGGATAGGGAGATGATGGAGCTGAAAAAGAAATATATGACCAGCCAAACTGTAGAGTTTTCATGACTGAATTATACCTCAGAGCTGAGGTTTCAATTATGAAACTAATTTAACTAATAACTAATGATTGTAAGCTGCCCAGAGCTACCCTATATTAAAATGGGCAGCCAATAAATTTTATACGTAAATAAATAATTTTATTCATAAAACAGCCATTTTTAACCTTGAAGTAGAATGTGCTCCAAATTGAAAATATTTTGCCCACCACTGAAAGGACAGTTATAAATTAATTACATAGACATTGAGGATTTTTGTGTTTATTACAGACTCAACTATATATTTTATATCAGAGTTTACAATATATTTAATACAAAAACCTTGTTGAAGAGGAAGCATAATAGTTTGTTATTAATAAGCCTTGTAAAATGTTTTATGATGATCATAGCAGTGATTGCTTGTTTTATTCCAGCACCTCAGCCTCAAGTTATTATGCCAGATTCCAAACTGATACAGCACATGAATGCATCAACCATGGTAAGAATATGTAATTCATAATGTTTTAACTGTGCATAATAAAAATCATATAAGGGAAGATAACTTTATGTACTAGTTCTCTTATACAATGTGTTTTCTTCCTACTTCACTATTTTACCAGGTTCAAGACTTCAGCTGTGTTTATTGTTAGGAATTTATTTTAACAAAACATGATTTAGATAGAATCGCCTACTGCCTTCATGATCTCTTAAAAAAAGGCAACCATCTTGTGCCAATAGATCACTTCCATTAAAATTGGTCTCTTCTAATTAATTGTCCTTAATACTTAAATGAATCTATTTTACTGTTAACTGGAAAAATGTCTTAAATTATTTAAAGATGCTTCATTGATCCAAAACAAGGGAAAAATATGTTTTCTTAAAAAAATAGAATGGTTGCACAATTTGAGAAGCCCAGTTTTAAACTATCAGATTTTCTCTATTTCTTAAGCACTTCGCACTAGGTTTGTGCAAAATTGGTGATAATTGCCATCAGCTTTACATACTTGTATGTAACTAGAATTAATTTAGGTTTTACAAGCAATAGATTTTTCAGAAAACGACAGGCGAACATTAAAAATAAGTCTCTCTTTGCATTCATACACACAAATGCTGCTTAAGATAGGGCATTGCATTTAAGTTTGAGAGGTTCTTAGCTTTAATACTTTAAGAATTATATCAATGAAGTATATTAATAGGGAGCTCTGCCCTCTACACTTTTACATCTGTGTTTGCCTATCATCTAAATTATGTTTAAAATAAATGAAATTATGAGAGCATGTAATCATAATTAAAATCTCATGGGTGCTGTAAGCTGTTCTTTAAGCATGACCAAATGTGGATCAAATCAAGAATTAGAGATTTGGGGGTGGGGGCAGAGTTGCTGTATTTTGCATAGCTGACAACAGTGCGCATAGGCAACTTAACTTGTGCTGGGTTATTAAATATTGTTCTGTCTTATTTGGATTTAAATCTATTAACAAAGTTTGATTCCTAAGTTTGAAGAGAACATAAACTTTCACTTGTTATCTGAAATCTACATTCTTGTACAAATGTGCACAAGAATGTATACAAAGATTTATGTGATGCTCTACTTCCTGCCAAGTCAATTCATTTCATTAAAATTAAGAATAGAAAATTACTTTTTAAATGAAAAATAGGAGTATGATAATATGTATGATGTTGAATGTGGCTTAGTTTGACTAAAATTATAAGAGTAAGAAAGCATTTGGCATGTCATAATCTATAAATCTCTGCCTTGCTAAACCTCAGGTCTGATTTCCTAATTTAATGTTTTGTACTTTATTGGTTGAACCATTTATCTTTCAGAGTGCTGCTGCTACAGCAGCCACTTTGGCTTTGCCTGGTGGAGTTACTCCTGTTCAGCAGATACTCACAAATTCAGGTATTTTTTTAATCTTAATTTTTCAGTTCAAATATTTGTATGGTGCTTCTCATTAAAATCTCAGTGAGCTTGCAACAAATCCTATTTCAAAAAGGCCATTTAAACAAACCAATATTAGTATATGGAAAGGAAAACATAAAAATGTATGAGCCAGCTGATGTAAGCTGACTTTGGTTGATAGAGGTAGAACTATCCAAACTTAAATCTCAATCTATTACAAGATAAAGATTGTATTGAAAGTTATGGATTGTAATCTACCATGCTGGTTTAGTGTACTTGTTAGATTTTTTTTCAACTTCCCAACCTACGATGGAAAAAAAATAACTCAGCCAAAATCATCCTGGTAGCTTTAATGCTTAAAGAAGGAATATAATCTGGGTTTCCCATTCCTAATCCAACACTTTCACCACTACACCACATTGGGAAAAATGTAAACTGACTTTCAAAACATAATAATACTATTAAAGTAAAGATATAAATAAATCAATAAAACCTGTAATGCAAGAAAAGTTTTTTTAAAGCTCAGTTTCCAAAAACATGCCTAGAAAAAGTATGCACTATTCTCAAGAACTCAAATAGAATGATTAGTGAAAACATTCCAAAGTTTTAACTATTTTAAAAAGTATTCTATAATGCAAACTTTTCATTTTTCATTAGCAGACCTTAAATCTCAACTAATAGGAAGTATTACATGGAACAAAATATATAGGTGCGAAAATTAAATCCCCTTTAAATTGAAAGCAATGTATTGGATTTTGCCTGCAGACAGAGTGATAAATGTAAATATCCCAGGACATAATTTGAAAACTTTGTGTTTGCTCAGAGGTTAAAATGTCGTTGAAACATAGCTGAACAACTGATCCAGATTATGGATAGTTAGTTTTTATAATCATACTGTTCAGGGAAAGGAGTTAAATGGACATGTTCATAGTGTAAAAACTGATCATTTAGTTTGACAGTGCAGGGATAGCAGTTTTTTGGTAGCCAGAAGTTATACTTTTAATTTTATTTACTGTTTTTTGCTTTTGTTTTTCCACCTCCAGAATGTGGTGATGGAAGACTACTTTTTGGTATTTATATAATATGCCACTGACCTTTCTGACTCCAGAGGTTCTATCTTAACACTATCCTTACACTGTTGAACATCTATAAGAAACTATTCTGGGAGATCATTTGGCATGTTGGAGTGAGATGCTATTAATATGCAGATTGCACACAGCTCTACATCTTACCAATTAATTGCAAGGAAGCAATTTTGAACAACTTTTAAATGTTGCATAATTTTTGTAATGGACTAGATGCAAGAAAATAGGCTGAAGTTAAATCTAGACAAAGTGGAGATGCTGTTACTTGCACTAAAAGAGCTAGTCTGTATTCTGGAAGTACTCTGACCCTCAGTGTCTCTGGATTCACAGATACTGTATTTAGTAAGGAGAGTGCCTGCACAATTAAGGCTATGTACCAGCTGTGATTTTCTAAAGAGATCATGCTTCCTGAGCTATGACTTCCTGAGGTGATCGCCATTTACCAAGGTAGTTTTCTACACCTTGGTAATGTCGCATTGTACTAGCACAACATGATTTTGCATAGGACTATTCTTGAAAGATTTACTTTGGCCATGTCATGCAAATTCATTGGAGAGGTCAATGATACTAGGAATGGTTAGTGGATCCAGAAGAAGAAGCAAACAACTTGCTGGCTTGATATCATCAAAGCTGATACAAAGATGTGCTTGATCGGGTCGTATGGAGAGCACTTGCCTATAAAGTTGCCAAGATTAGGACATGACTGAATGGCTAAAACTATTAATACTCTTGAAAGAATTTGAAAAATACAGTTAGTGCAGAATGCTGAGAGTGGGATGCTAACCAGGGTTCAAGATAAGATGCCTACACTGCAGAATCTGGGCTGGCTGCCATTTGTGTACTGATCAAAATTTAAAGTTTGGGGGCTTCTTTTTAAACCCTAAAGTATAAGCTTAACTGACAAAGAGACTCCTATGTTTATGAAACTATCAAAATTAAATCGATAAGAGGATTTCTTCTGAAGATGCCCTACATTCCCAGAGGCTCATCTGTCTGGTACAAGAGAGAGAGGCCCTTCTGTGTAGCCCCAAATGGTTCTCTATATAGGAAGATGCATTTGGCTCCTCCTTTTCCAATGCATACAATTTATGCATTGCATGTCTTATTCTTTCTCATCTAGTCCATTATCAAAATATTTCAAGTTTTTGAAAGCCATTCTGGAACCAGTAGTCCTCCTGTTACTACTTTCTTAAGTGAAAACGTGGTAGGAGGTAGCACCATTATTGGATGGACAGTACAGGTAGTCCTCGAGTTATGAATGTAATGGAGTCTGCTAATTACATTCATAACCCAAGGATTCGTAGGAGTGAATCACGTAACTTGACCGTGATCACTCCCTCCTTTTGCCCACGCATTTGCTAATCAAATGAGCGGGTAGTTAAGTGCATATCATGTATCTCAGGGTGGGGATAGACGATGGAACAGGCCACCTGCTTCAGACCACCCAAGGCCTCCCCCGATACACTGAGATACCTCAGTCTCCCTCCCTGGGGTCCGCACAATTGCTCCCTTCCCCATCCTGCCATGCTGGGTCACTTACCTTGTGAAGATCTGTCTCCTCTCTGTTTCTTTGCCTGCTCTGGCGAGCGGTGAGAGCAGAGGGATAGCAGGATGAGCACGCCCAGCTCGGCTTCTCTGACTCACCAAGGCTGCCTGCCACTTCTGGAGCGGTGGGCAGCCTCGGTAAGTCTCCTCCAAAGGCTTCCAGGCTCGGCGCGAAAAAGTGCATGCCGAAGGGAGGTTTGGGGGAGCGAAATCACGTTGCTTCAAGCCTCCCATTGGTATGCAAACACTTTTCTCACACAGACTGGAAACTTCGGGGTGCCCTGATCTCATGGGACTTCAGGCACCCATTCTCTGCAAAAGCAGATGGATGTCTGAAGTCGCACGAGATCATGACCCCCAGAAGCTCTCGGCCTCTGGCCAAAAAGTGGTTATGCACCTATGGGGCGCCGCTTCAAAGATCCCCAAAGGGCTTGAGGAGGCCTTTGTCCTCCAGGCCTCCGTTCTCAGCACAAAGGCTTTTTGCAAAGATGGCAAAAGGCTTTGCAAACAAAGGGAAGTCTTTGATGTTTCAGACCTTCCCTCCATTTGCAAAGCCTTTTGCTGTAGATCTCGTCCAGGCCTCCCTTTGCAGAGAACAGAGGCCTAAAGTACCGTGAGATCACACAAGATCAGTAGCATGAGATCTTACACTACTGATCTCACATGATCTTGTGGTACTTTAGGCCTCCATTCTCTGCAAACGCACCGAAGGCCTGAAACACCGAAACAGGCCAAGAAATCGAAGGCTCTCTAGATCTTTGCAAGGTGAGTACCACAGGCCTCGTGCCTAAGGAGACCCCGCCGGGGGGGGGCAGGGGGGAATAGGCAGGGTGAATGCCTCTGCAGTTGTTCATAAGGGTGAATGACTGCTGTGCTGTAACATTCGTAACCTCGGTTGCTGTAAGTACTTGGGGGGTATTCGCAGCTTTGAACATTCGCTAAGTGAACTGATGTAACTCGGGCATTACCTGCATCCCAAATTCTGATTTAAGGGATTTGCCTCTACAGGAGAAGTATTGTTATTGTTTGGAAAAGAAGAACTCTAATATTGCATAGATCTCAGCAAGTTTTCTTAACATGGACTTTTCTGCTATCAGTAAAAGACTATAAAATCCTGGATGCAAAGGATATTATTACAGAGGTTCTTCAAGTACCCCCCAAGTACTTGTCCCAGATGGCAGTTGTTTCTCTCCATTTTTAGAACTCCCCCCCCCCTCGGAAATGGACAAAAAGAAAGTGTCATTAACTATTTAAATCTATTCCTTTTTCAGAGAAGGATTTCTGACATTATGTAAGTGTAGAAATTTAAATATGGAAAGTTATCAATCTCCTAAATGATGGGTGGTACGCTGAGATTTGGGCAGGATAGGGAGTTTGAAAATCATGTTTCATCATTTTCTGAGTTGTTAGAGGCCCAGATCTTCAGAAAAAGTAAAGCGAGTCATGACAGGGTGGAAGCCCAAGGGTGTGGGATCCAATGTGACAGGAAACAGGCCCAAGTCCTGTAAGGATCCAGCCAGGTGGGAGGTAGGTCCAAGGACCCAGTGAAGCAGGATGCAGAGGTAGTAAGAACTGGCAGATTACCACGCCAACAAATTTTGTTCTTATGACTGCGGAGACTATGCAGCTGCCATAACTTTGAATATACAGTAGATTGCAAGTCTACATTCAGTGCCCTCTTGGTTATGCTATTGATATATCAGTTAGAAATAAGATTTCTCTGTTGTGCTACCCAGTCACTGGAATATCTTCCTCCAATTAATGGATGAAGCATATACTAACTTGTTTTTTATTTGACTTTCTGTTTAAAACTCATGATTATTTTATATTATATGAAGCCTTTGGTTTTAGCTCCTGTAGATAGCCAGTGTGCAGTCATTTTCCTTTACCTAAGTCAATAACTTTAAGTATTGAACTAGGTTCCTTTTTATTACAGGCCAACTCTTACAGATGGTTAGAACAGCCAGCGGTATTCAATATATTATTCAGCCTCAGCAGCAAGTAGTTCTACAGCAGCAGGTTATACCACAAATGCAACCTGGTGGAGTTCAGTCTCCTGTTATCCAACAAGTAAGATTGCTGTTAAATAGACATTTCTAAACTTTTTTTGTATTGTATGTCATAATCCATCTGGATTTTAAAAATTGCTTAATTGCAATGTAGGGAATACTGAATTTGTTTACAGGCTATAATATTGGAACTACTTTCTGCTTTCCCATCCCTTTTCCTATTTTCACACTGACCTAGTTGTATTTGTTTGTACCTAAGTGCTTAAACAAGCTTCTATTCTCAGCTGATACAAATAATGCTGGTATATCAGAATAAGGATATTTAAGAGCAAAAATGGAAGAGTATAAAATGTTAGGGTACAAGAAAGTAGAATTTTGGAATATAATGAATATTTATTTTGAAGAGCATGATAAATTTATTTGATTTCAATGAAGTTAAGAAAGTAAGTTCCTTTCAAAAACCATTGATCGTTAGAAATACTTTTATTCTGCTGTAAGCATGCAGCTCCAGGTTAGGCAAAAGAATATATGCCTACATTCATATCAGTAATAGCAAATAGTAGGTAAACTATATTAACACTCATTTGCAGTACATCTCTAGTCATGACTCAGTCACTAAATATTAGTATAAGAAGTATTTAAACAGTGTCCTATCAGGAGGGGAGGGTACAGAGCTTGTTTTTGGTGGTAAACCATAGAAGAGGAGCTCCAGTAGAGAATGCATCTATTTCGGTCCCCTCTTATCTCACTTCATGTAAGATGTAGACTTTCAGCATACATGTTCTTCCAGCACACATTCAGCGGGCAGATTTTCTTTGGAGTAAGCTCGGTTGCAAATTACTGTGCCCTCCATGATGTAGGACTTTAAAAGGTTACCGCAGTATTTTAACTGTGTTCAGAAACCAGTGATCAAAACAGTTTCCATAGTACCATTAGTTAATAGCTGTTCCCATTAGAACACTGGTTCCCAACCTTTCTGGCACCAGGGACCGGTTTCATAGAAGACAATTTTTCCACAGGCTGGCAAGGGGGGGGGGGGATGGTTTTGCATGCAACCTAGAACCCCAGCATGCGCAAATGAAGCTTCACTTGCCTGTTGCTTGTGCGGCCCAATTCCTAACATATCGCGGACTGGTACCGGTTCACAGCCTGGGGGTTGGGGATATCTGCATTACAATGCTTGCCACTGCACCTGGTCTATTACTGAAATTTCTGGAAAGTCATCGAAGGTACTTCCATTGGTAACAGGAGTGTGAGTAACCATTACTAGTACCTCCTGTTCTTGGAATGGGTACAGTGCTACTCTGAGTAAATTCAGATTGCTTTATTTGCTAACAACTTGCGTTGTCCAGTTGATAGTTCTGGTCCATCTTTCCTACGTATACGCAGTTGCTTTAAAAGAGGTCACACATAGAATAACAACAGGGAAATAGTTTCTCTTTGGTGAAGTTACTGTTAGAGTTTAGGCCTGAACTTGGGCTCGTTGATGCCTCGTCTTCTGCCAGCCTGGTGAAGGTGATAAAGAAGGAAACAAGCAAGACTTGTTATTTAATTACAGTTTTATACAGATCTTGTACTACTAGTAAGTCAGTGTAATGAATGTTGAATTCATTATGAATTAAGTGAACAGATCTATTGTACTGAGGTCTATAGGCATAAAAATGGAAAGTCAGTGGAAATAGATGCTGCACTAGTTGATGGATCACTGTAGGGTAAATTAGTTTTTTTATCATACTGTATTTAAATACAGTGGCATCTTGGTACTCAACTGCATTGAAAGTTATCGAATTTGGTACTCAACACATTTTGACATGAAAAGTTTGTCCTGGTACTCATCATTTGTTTGGTACTCAACACACAAGCTAGAACTTGTCAATGTCTGCTGCCTTGCGACTCACTACATTATTCCTTATGAGAAAAATTTGTTTGGTACTGATCTTTTTTGGTACTCCTCGTGCCTCCCAGAACCAATTAACGATGAGTACCACTATATAGTCTTTAGACTGCAGTGTGTGAGAAATAGCATCACTTAGTACATGTGCAAAGGCTGCATATCTGCAGTAGTAGAGCAAAACTGATACTGGAACAAAAATAGATTCCCCTCCTGCTTACCTAGTTCTATTTTGAGTAGGTCACATCTGGAATTTTGCAAACATGTTGTGGGTACAATTACTGAATGGCTGCCAAGAAATGCCTAGCCAATTAAGAAACCCGAAGATAATACTCTGTTCTCTCTGAGGCCCAGTTGTGTTTTTGGAAATAAATATGCTAGGGACCACTTTACTTGGCAGCAGGCCAGTCTCCTAATATTTATTATTAAAAGAGGCAGACAACACAGTGGGAACCCAGAAACAACCAAGTTGCCTATCCCTATTGTAATTAGTTCTTTTCAGCTGTTACCATTACATGAAATAGAAACATGAGAAAATGACTGGTAATCTTCCTTTATGATAATGTCACCTTATATCAATTTTATCAGGTGAAATGGTTACTCTATAAAATTCTGGAATGTAAAAGTAATTTTTGAGGTAACTCATGAAAATGATATTTTTGTATTCAAATTCTGAGATTCAAATTCTGACGATACCTTGGGATATACAAAATATCCCATGTACAAGCTATTTCTTGCTCAGAACAACTTATTTCAACCTGACTGAAACAAACATGGGTAAAATGTTATTGTTCCATGTTGCAGTGGCTTTTGGGAGAGGTTCAGTTAAGAGCAGGAGAGAGCCAAGGATATAAGTGGCAATCGTTGAAGGAAGTTGCTGAGAAGATTGGTGGCTGGTTCAGATAGTGGAATATTTTGATTGAGGAAATCAGTGGCAATTGAGGCTGAGAAAGGAAAGGAGAGAGCCCTGGGAAGATGAGTACAGATGGGCTAATACTTCATATGAAGGGAAGGAGAACTTTGGGGGAAGAAGTAGGGTGATAGGATGTGCCACTTTCAGATATGGTTGCTGATACCATCACAAAAAAGGAACAGATGTCCAGACCAGTATATTAGAAAAGTGTTCAGGAAAGGGAAAGAAGCATAGAATTTGGACTATGACCTGATCTAGAGAGATGGCTGGAAAACAGTGAGTTAGGAAGGAATGATATAGAGCAGCCCTAGCCTAATCACACCGTTAAATCACTCTGGGAGCTTTCAAGAGTAATTTCTCAACTAGAAGAACCAAAATATTCATGGATTGAACTGCGGCCAATCTGAAACTGGAAGAAGTTTAGAATGTGATGGTTTTTTTTTCTGGGTTCGAAATATGTACAGCCATTGATAATTCATTTTTTTAAAACCAGGTTTTGGCCCCAATTCCTGGAGGGATCTCGCAACAGACAGGAGTGATTATTCAACCTCAGCAGATCTTATTTACAGGAAACAAAGCCCAAGTAATACCTACAACAGTGGCTGCACCTACACCAGCGCAAGCACAGATTTCTGCAGCTGGTCAGCAACAACCTCAGCAACAACCAGCACAACCACAGGCACCTTTAATGCTGCAAGTAGATGGAGCGGGTGATACATCATCTGAAGATGAAGCAGAGAAGGAAGAATATGAGCCAGCACAATCACAGGCACTTTCAGTGCTGCAAGTGGATGGAGCAGGTGATACATCATCTGAAGAAGAGGAGGAGGAAGAGGAGGATTATGATGATGATGAAGAGGAAGACAAAGAAAAGGATGGAGGTGAAGATGGCCAGGTTGAGGAGGTAAATTTTGATAAGTTGTTTTATGTTATACCTACAGAGGCATTTTAGTATGTATATTTTGGCTGAGTAAATAGTAGTTGCTGTTGTGGATCAATCAAACAATTATCTAAGTCAATTATTTTCTTGTTATGTTATTGAAAGCTTCCCCTGCAGGTTGGAGAAATACCAGTATGTTTATGGATATTTCAGATTTCTAACAGTTATTTAGAATTTAAGAAGGCAAGTCATTACTATTGAATGATTCAGTGAAGTATGGAGGTAGAATTAAAATGGAAACCCAAAGAGAAAAAGTCCAATTGCATCATTTTGGTTTACAACTGCAATCATCTCAAATTGGAGGAGCTAAATATTGAAAATAAAAATCAAAGAACCAAAATTTTTGTACAGGTAGTCTTCAATTTACAACAGTTCGTTTAGTGATTGTTCGAAGCTACTATGACACTGAAAAATGTGACTTATGACCATTTTTCACCATTGTAGCATCCCCATGGTCATGTGATCAAAATTTAGTCATTTGGCAACTGATTCATATTTATAACAGTTGCAGTGTCCTGGGATTATGTGATCACCTTTTGCGATGTTCTGACGAGTCAATGGGGAAACCGGATTCAATTAACTGCAGTGATTCACTTAAGAACTGTGACAAGAAAGAACAAAATTCACTTAACTAATGTCTCACTTAGCAACAGAAATGTTGGGCTCAATTGTGATAGTAAGTTGAGGACTATCTGTAATTAGAAAAACACATTACATCTAAAATGCTGTGTTCATATTATGCAGCAATTGTTCTCAATTCTATTGATTTACGAAATTAATCTCTTCTAGGAACCTCTCAATAGTGAAGATGATGTTAGTGATGAAGAAGGACAGGAATTATTTGACACTGAGAATGTTGTAGTGTGCCAGTATGACAAGGTAATATATAAAACCAAATGCCTTGGGTCTGTTATATGCATCTGTCCATATACGTATTTATATTAATCTTAGCAAAGTATTTCCTGACAATTAGAATTATTTTAGTAAATAGGTAGATGAATTTATTTTGAAACTATTTAACAACTTAAAAAAATCCTCAATTGAATGACAACTGTTTAAAAACTTTGGGATCCACCTAGTACTATGTAAATATAATTCTATGCACACTAATGAGAATGTAGGAGAGGACCATCTTAACAGATGCATCCAGATTTTGGTGCTGCTTTCCAAGGTGCCTGTTCAGACTTTATTAATTTTCTGCTTCAGGCAGACTTTGGCATGCTGGATTGGTAATTTGAAAATGTTTACAAAAATTTTGGATTTCAGAAATACTATTTTACTTTTCTATTTAAAACAGTTTTATTAAATTTCTATTTTAACTGTGATTTATTTTACATAGCTAGGAAAGAAAGATAGGATTTATATACTTGGATGTATGTTAGTTTCCTCCTTAAGGAATTTATCTTGGAATATTTATAGTGCCTAATTTAGAACAAAGGTTTTAGATCAAGAAACATACACAACAATGCTGTTCTGTTCTCACACACACACACAATCTTACCATCTATTCACAACATACTGATTGTTGAACAAAATGTAAGATCTTTCTTGTTTTTGTATCTCATCTTCCCAGATACATAGAAGTAAGAATAAGTGGAAGTTTCACCTCAAAGATGGAATCATGAATCTTAATGGCAGAGATTATGTATTTTCCAAAGCCATTGGAGATGCAGAATGGTGAATACAGAAAATAAACTCAAAGCTAAGACAAGAAAGGTTGAGACTTGGACAGTACACTTCAACAGAAATCTCTCTCTGCAGACCATAAAGAAACAATAGAACTAAGGTTACCAGGACAGAAGAATAGCATGGCAATGTTGACACTATTTCAAATGGGAAAATTGAGGCATTGGTGCAGCTAGCTCTGTCCAACAGCTGGTTTTATATGAATACCTTAATTAACCACTTCTACCTATAGATAAAGGTAACTAGCATGTGATGCTTAATCTCCCCTTACGCTGATTTGAAGGAACTCTTCTTTTTGGTAACAGTACTATGGAAAAGGCTTAGTGTGTGTTTGTGCATAAATTGTGCTGAAACGCTCCCCTGGGGAGTGGGATTGGTGAGAACCTTGCTCAAAATTGTACGTGGGGATTTAGGCAATTGGTGAGGATTGAGGTGTTGAGTTCTAATTACTATTGAGTAAACTATTTTTAAATCTCTTGTGCTGGGCCATGTATAATTTTATTGACAGTTTTAGGCCTTTTATATAAATTTTGATCCTGGTACCAAAAGATCTCATTTGTATTTTAAATTTAATAATGCTGAACATTTTATTTAAAAGGAGGTTGTGCTTTAAAGTAGCCTATGGATGAAAGTGATAAAAATCACCATCTCTCTTTGCTCTCTTAAGAAAAGATTCTTAAATATCCTTAAAGATTGAGCAAGTTAGTAACTTGTTTGTTGAATAGAGAATTAGAAATCTTTTAAAAATAATTCCACTTGTGAACATAATGTGTATTTTCCAAGGCCAAGTGAATGTGCACTGCAAGTGACGAGAGCAGAAGTTATAGGTGACTATGCACTTTGGAAAAGGATCTAAAATATTGAAGGAGCTTCCATTTCTCAAATCAGAACTGAATCACACTTATTCTAATAAGTAATAATTTAATGTAATCTCAAAGTATTGTTGAAGATAAATTTCTCTGTTGTAGCAATAGTGTTTGGGAATCAGGTTTTCAGCAATGCAGGCTTTCATAATGAGAAGCAAAGGGCTGAACATCAGCCATATTAAGGAAGCAACACACCTCCAAATGGTTCATTCTTGCAAGATATGTATTACACATGGTAGCCAACTATGAAAAGCAGTGAAAAAAGTCCAGGGAATGGTAAGTAAACTAATAGGTGTGTGATAGTAGAAATGCTATCTTTCTTCAATACTAACATTTCTGTTCTTACAAAAATGAAACATTTTGAATACTAAGCAAAATTGTCAGTGCATTGAATCACCATTATTCAGTTTTCTCTTCTGTTCCCAAATTAATTTGTTTGCATTTCAGTGTAAATCTATCGGTTATTTCTGCTTGCAGGAAACTCATAATATATTGCAATGGGCAATTTTTCTATCCCACGCTATCTCTAAAGCTGGCCAAACATTTTAATTCTGTTGTATAATAACATTTGTAAGGCATTTGCATTTTTATACCACATAAATGTAATTGAAGGCTTCATTTTCTGGCCATATTAATTGTTCATTGAACCTGAATTTCTTTTGGGTGCAGTGGAATTTTGGCTTTGGACTTGTAGATATCTTCAAGTAGCTTATTCCCACTGTGTAAAATAAACAGACATACCACTACTATACATACCAACTTTTTGATTACATTGAAATCAATTGCCATTTTCCATTAAACCTATATGTATCTTGTGGCCACAGTATATCCTAGTCCTTTACCCTGGTTTAATATAGATTTAAAAACAATTCAGAAATACAGCACTGTGAAACTCAAAAAAGGCTACAGTTTTCTTTTCATTACTGAAAGTTATACTGTACAAATGGATTAACATTCTAGACATCATGGACACTGAATAGCTGCTTGTCTCTAGCCTTTTATTTATTTTAAAATAATACCACAGCTTTAAAAGTGACTTATAAATAGGTCTATATGGAAACAGACTTGATGTTTTGCAAATTTATTATGGGTATGCTTTGGTTGGATGAGGGTTTTAATAAAAGGACCTGTGAAATTCTTCTGGAAGCCAGTCATATACCAAATTTGTGCTCTTACTTGCTTCATCAAGTGTTCTTTTTTAAAAATCAAATAGTGTGCTTTTTAAGTTACATTTTATGGGAGCAGCTTCCTGTAGGACTATAGCTTACTTACAAGTATTACCATACTTGAATTTTAATCATGGTTTTAACAATATAATTAAGCATACCATTTTGTTAGGTTTTCACTAAAATTATCATTCCTTTGAGGGAGAGGCAGGGCAAATATTCCCATGATTAGTCCTTAAGTATTTATAAACTATTTGATTTTGTTATTTGGCTTAGAATTGAAAGTAGTTTCTATTGGAATAGTTCAGTACCTCTGCTTTTGAAGCAATTAACGGTTTGCAAGAAGGGCTTTATTTTTAGATTTGCACAGAGAACAGGAGCACCTTTTTAACTTTAAAATGGTAAAATAGAGAAAGCAAATACTTTGGTTAGACTAATATGAAGATTTATAGTGTAATTACACAAAGGATGAAAGTCTTGTGCCTTTGCAATCTTCAGATACTCCTGCTTTACTCCATGATTAGACCATGGGTCTCCTTTAGTAAAAGATACCCTACAAAGCTTCAATTGTAACCTAATATTTTGAGTCTAATCTTACTGGCTTTCTAGAATGTGCAATCAACTGAAACATCTACATTAAACATTGTCTTTTTAGAAGGTTTTAGATTGTCACAAATAATTTTATATTGGAGTATTTAAATTTAATGTGTAAAATATTTTCCCCCCTCTAATGGCAGTCCAAGTTCTCTCTTACTTGTTCCTATTATCGCAACTTGTTTTTTGTTCTCAGTCATCTCTGTGGAAATGGATCATGAATTTACAAATATTTTGCTACCCTTTTTTCAAGGGAGATTAAAATTGTGATTAAACAACAGTTTCTGGGAAAAGCAGAAGATTTGTAGTGATTGTTATACCCAGATTTGCAGAGATACCATTTTAAAAATAATGTTAACACAACTATGTTGTCATTGTCTGTATACATCAAACAGCAATAACATCCCAATCAAATTACTACTGGATAAACTGTGTAGTTCCATTACAGGAAAAAAGTTATTATTTGTTCACAATTATTTGCTCTTCTGCTTTAAAAAGTCTTTTACTTTGATTTTTTTACAAAAATCAGCAAAAGTGATTTAGAACAGATTTGATTTTAAAGAGTTTCATTGTTTAGAAAATGCTAGAATAGCTTTCCTCCTGAAATGTCCTTCCATCTGGAGGACATCCAATGGAGAAATCTGCATTTGAATCTCTTTTATATTGTATAGTCTTAAATTACTTAAGAGATTCTAAGAAATCAAGTGTTTGGGATCAGTGGGATAACAATTTTGGTTGAGCTATTCTTGATTTGTGTTTTAGGAAGACAAAAGATTTTTTTTAAGTGGAAGAATAATGGCAGGCTAGCTGCATGTGACATCACATATTCGCTCTTGTGTGCCTAGAGCACCAAAACAAGAGAGTGGGAAATATCCTTAGTTGCTGTTCTGAGCTACTACTGTCAACTGCTGTTGTACATATACTGTTATGTGTAAGGGGGTAAATATATTTATTATGTTTGTAAAATCTGTACAATTAAAAGATCTGTACAATTAAAGATCAAGGATGCTCTTCCTAAGATGTACAGGATGTGGTTCAAAGGCCATGCTTGGAATACAATTAGAAACTTAGTATTTTGATGTACTAAGACCTATTTTAAGTTTAATATTTTGCCTTTGCAAAAAAAATTAAAGATGTTATTTAAAATAAGCTTGCCACTTTATTTACTATTTTGTGTATTAAAATACTTTAATGTGTATATAGCTGTGTTCACTTTATTCTAACTTAATTCCATAAATAGCATGACAAAATTGTTACGCCATGAATGGCTAATTGGTCAAATGCAGAGAAAAGGAGTACAGATTATTTTACTAGGTACATACTGAGCTGGAACTATATTTTATTGCGGTGAAATAAATATGGTATTATGGTTAAACAGAGTTTAGGTGTTGCTATAGGCCTTTCATAGACCTCTCAATTTTTATGCATAACATTACTTTCATAGGAGCTTGTAGTTTGCTCAGCTTTGGTTATTCTAAAATTAATTATTTACTTCTGGGACAAAATTGAAAATATGTTTTTTGTCTCTTCATTTGAGGGTTAAAATGTAAAGCAAGCACAGACCAATAGCCTGATCTTGTTGCCTTGTGCATGGGATCTCCAATGGAATGAAATATGTACATGTAATATGCATGTTGGATTTCAAACTTTAATTTCAAACTATTACTGGGATTTTGTATGATTTGAATGTAGAAATGTGATATGTTTGTGTGGGGATGTGTATAAATTCTGTCAGGAAAAACAGGCAGATGTCACAAATGAGTTTAGCTGAGGGCTTTCAAAATTTTCAATAAGTGTACTTGCTGTCTCCCCTAGATGGCAGCAAAAATGCAATGAAAAGTACTGCAAAGGAAAGTTACAAGTAAAAGAGAACCAACTTCTTGTTAGCTTTATAGCCTTCCTCTGTTCCAGAAACGGACAGCAATATACATGGAACTTTTTCCAGGGTACCATAAATTTGAAGTCTACTATTCCTTATAAGCACAGTTTAAAAGTTTTTACCTAAATGCGGTTCTTGAAGTAACTAAATATTTATGACTTTCAGGCCAATAGATTTCAAATTTATATAACTGCTCATTTCACCAGAAATGACTGGGTGATACACAACAATCTTAAGAAAAAATATTTTCTAGTAGTAGTACATAATTGTTACTGTAAATATTTCCATTAGTGTAGTCAAAACTTTTGACTTGATAAATAATTTGCAGTTATTCACAATCTAAGGTTGGTTAAAGGCATGCTGGCTGAGGAATTCTGGGAGTTGAAGTCCACAAGTCATAAAAGAGCCAAGTTTGAAGACCCCTGCTGTAGGCAGTTCCAAGCAAGATATTTGGTGTGCTTAGTGTGTTCAGGTCCAATAAATTAAAAATGCTCAAATATTAAGGGTCCTTTAAATATTGCTCCAAGGACACCAGTCACAAGTGGTATTCCTGTGAATTTCTTTTCCCATAAGTGTTCAACTTTGATCTGCAAGCCCCAGTATTTTGCAATTTGGGGGGATTGCTTTTCCTCAATCCTAGTTATGACCCAATCAGTGAAGATTTATTCTTTTCAAGGATTGTTACATCAGACATGAACAAGATGCCTGCCTATTTGGATCTTAAAGTCCTATAAGATTTTAAGCCTCACCTTGATGTTCCCAACAGCTTTTATTACATTTGAATCCAAATAGCAAAGTTTCCAATGAATAATTTTGGCAACTTGGTCATGATGCTGCTTGTCATCAGTTCATGAAAAGTTGCTGTTTTGGGAATTTTTTTATTACATAAAAATATGAAATCACAGTTGCCACCTGTAGCTGGTGTTGACCTTCATATGTGCGTTCTTCCCAAGAACCTGGGATGTCATAATGTATCAGTGTAGTATATTTTTTTATCATACTTTTATTATTTTTTATAAATAAGGTGGCGAACATACCTAATATTTCTTCCTGTTTTCCCCAGAACAATAACGCTGGGCTGGGCTGGGCTGAAAAGGATTGACTAGCCCAAAGACATCCAGCCGGCTTTCATGTCTAAGACTGGACTAGAATTCCCAGGTGTCCTGGTTTCTAGCCTCATGCTGTTCCATGCAGGAATTGACAGATGGAAATTTTGTCAATGCACAGATTTTCTGTTATTTTATCCCACCTTTGTATTTGGCCAACCCAAGGGTTTGGAATTTAATGCCCCTGCTTCCTTTCTTTTTTTTTAATAGTTTGCCAATGTCTAACTTTCCATTTCTGTATTTAGTTCCAATAGTACTTGTATAATTGATTTTTTTTTCTTTTTTCCATTCTGTAGATCCTCAGAATATATTTTTGCACTCATGATACAACCAGTCTGTCATATTTAATTGAGCAAATATGTTATATTAATTCACATTTGGTTGGGGATAGGAATCCTAACTTCATGGTTTGCCTGGGGCATCAGTTGCTGGCAATTAGTCAAAGGGAACCTCTGATCGTACATATAAATAGATGTATATTCCCTTTTTTACATGACTGGGGGCATAAGTTATCAAGTTGTAGCTACATTTCAAAGAAGTACAAGTTTTGGATATAGTTTTTATAAAAAAGTTTAAGTGATATTGTTTCATACACAATGGATTCAAGAATATGGAATCCCAGGATTCCAAAGACAAAAATTCCAGATTTTTAGGGACATGTGGACAATAGTTAGACTGAACTGAAACAGAGACACTATTGCTTCCATTAATATATTAGCATAGTGTGCTATGTATTTATCATAATGGAGTTTTTAAAGCAGATCTATCCCAACCTTAAAATGTAAGTTGACTTCTCTTTAATGGTAGATACTGTGTGCATCTTCTTTATTAATGTTTTAAGTTATGCTGTTAAACAGAATTATTAAAACACTTGAACTTTGGTTTGTTTGCCTTTATTTAATTTTTAAACAGGGCTTTTAAATTTATCTGTAACATTAAACTCTCATCGTTTGATAAGTTAATTAAAGGCTAATTTTACTTCATAATATTTCATAATAAAGCACATAGTAACTGCAAATAGGCAATTAAACATACATATTAAGTCTACATAGTAGACTTAAATGAAGAATTAAATCTTTATTATATTTCTATGGCAGATTCCATATAAACTATAGTTGCTCTAGTGGTAACTATTCCTAGAGTCTAGCATAATGCAAGGTACTAGGAAGTCAAGGAGAGCTGTTGTCATTGTGTGCCCTACTTCTATTTTCTTTGGTGGCAATCGTTGCAAGAAGCATGCTAATCTAACTAGTCTTTGGTCTGAATCCAGGAGGGTTCTTGGTACGTTAAGTCCCCTGAATCCACCTTCCTTAAAAAGTATTGTTCTCTCTAGCCTCTAATTCAATACAATAGTCTTAACTTTCTAGCTGCACCATTTCAGCGTTTTGATGGCAGTGGCTAGAACTTAGTTGAATGTTGAAGAAGTCTTTAGTGTGAGTGTAAGTGAAAACACTTGATTACTTACTGTTCCAGGATGATGGTGATGATTCTTCAAGAATAGGTCCTTCAGATCTTTTGGTTTTTTTTTAAAGGAACATGCATGGTATGTTCCTTAAAACTAATGGTATGTTATTTTTATCACATACGGAGGTGCCAGTCACTGGAGAGTGTACCCACTTGAATCTGAATGGCACTAAAGCAGATTGACATTTGGCTGTCTTTGTTGAGTGGGAATCCCTAAGCAAAACAACATGCAAGAACAAAATCTAGTCAGGTGTACATAAAAGTTATACCAAATTCCCCATTTGTCACAAAATTCCATTTAATCCTCAAAGAATCTAATATGTAGGTAGTCTGATAGAGGCAAACTGCATGCTATCAGCATAGCATTTATGCATGCAATTTATAATTTAAATTCCTATTTCATTCCCTTTTTCAACAATAGGGAATTATTTCCCCAAGTGAATAATTCTGTTCAGCTGTATGCATGTTATTGCTTAATTTTCCTTTAATAATAGAACAATATTTTTTCCCAGACCAAAAAATCATGAACATTAGAAGTTAAAACAACACATTTTATCAAAAAATCAAAAAAACACATTTTACTAGTGTTTTAGCTAGTATACACAAATAAGACATACAAATGGTTGTCCAATCTCTTCTTTAAAATTTCCAGTGTTGGAGCATTCACAACTTCTGGGAGACAAGTTCTTCCACTGATTAATTGTTCTAACTGTCAGGATATTTCTCCTTAGTTCTAGGTTGCTTCTCTCCTTGATTAGTTTCCATCCATTGCTTCTTGTCCTGCCTTCAGATGCTTTGGCTCCCTCTTCTTTGTGGCATCTCCTGAGATATTGGAACACTGCTATCATGTCACCCTTGGTCCTTCTCTTCATTAAACTAGACATACTGAATTCCAGCAACCTTTCCTTATATGTTTTAGCCTCCAGTCCCCTAATCATCTTTGTTGCTCTTCTCTGTACTCTTTCTAGAGTCTCAACATTTTTTTTTACATCGTGGTGACCAAAACTGAATGCAGTATTCCAAGTGTGGCCTTACCATTGCATTGTAAAGTGGTATTAACACTTCATGTGATCTTGATTCTATCCCTCTGTTAATGCAGTCTAGGACTGTGTTGGCTTTTTTGGCAGCTGCAGCACACTGCTGGCTCATATTTAAGTGATTGTCCACTAGGACTCCAAGATCGCTCTCACAGTTATTACTATTGAGAAAGGTGCCACCTATACTACACTTGTGTATTTGGTTTTTCTTACCTAAATGTAGAAATAAGATAAATGTATTGTTTAAAATAAATCATTTATGCTTAACAATTAAGAAGGCAAAAATATTGTAGCGTTTTTAGGAAGCTGTTAGACAACACTTAAATTTATATAATTTCATATGATTTTTTTTAAATATGCAGAAAAATCAAGAAAATGTTTTAAAAACATGAATTTAATTAGAGTATATTTTTTCCTCCCTAAATGGGAAGAGTTGGGAGGGGGGGTTGTAATATCGCTACTCTTTGTATTAGTGCCACATTATTTCAGTTGCTTATTTATTTCTACTTTAAATATGAAATAATATTTTTTTATTCTCTTTGGTTGTAGATTTAGGAATGTAATTGTGTTGAATATTGGTCTTCTCATTTTATAGATACATAAAATTTATCAGCAGTTTATATTTCTTATTTCATAGTGCCCTTGATAAAGGCATCATCTGAAATGCACTAAAGTTTATCCAGGAATACAGTTATAATAGCAAAGACTGAATTAACTCAGGGTCCTGCTTAAATAGCTGGTCCAATGCTATTGTTGATCCCAAAGTCCTACTTAATTAAACTGGAAATGGACAGGGCAACCTTTCACCCAGAGCATCACTTCTCAGAGGTTTTAGAACAGGGGCCCCCAACCCCCAGTCCGTGGACCAGTATCGGTCCGCAGCATGCCAGCAACTTGTCCGCACAAACAAGCAAAACCCCATCCGCAGGATGCAGGCAGCACACAAAACCACGCACCCTCCAATCCGCGGAAAAACCTTTCTCCACAGAACCGGTCCCTGGTGCCCAAAAGATTGGGGACCTCTGTTTTAGAATACAGAACCCTTGAAAGGAGGTATACCTATGACCTTTTCTTCAACTTTTCTTCAGAATTTGATCATGGGGTTATGGAATAATATATTTTTCTCAATACACAAAAATTGAGCTTAGAAATAAGCAATAAAAATTATTCATCATTATTAGCTTCCTTATAGGTGGAAAGATGATATTAATTTCATTAATGATATTTCCATTCTTTCCATTCTACTGCTTCTTGGTTTTTTTTGCAGTGTAACATATTTGTTTCTGGCCAATTTCATGAGCTAGTTCAATGTATCAATGTATACCAGGGTCTTAAATCAAATTCCCAGAATTCTTGCTTCCCACCTCTCGAGACACAAACAGAAGGATGGGACATCATATGAATAGAAGCCACCTCTGGAGATGGGTTCTTTGTATTGTACCTTATAAAAATTCGTACAGATGCTTCTGGTTGCATGTAAATGAATTTATTTTTTGATGGAACCCTAGGATTCCATGGAATACAACTTGGAAAATCCTGGCAAGACAACATAAATTTCTTGTGAGAGTATTGAACTGTCCGGACATAGCATGTTGCCTCCAGGTAGAAACTGTTTTGTAATCTAGGGCCTTCTACAGAAAATGATAGACAAAACATTTTACACTGCATGAAAATAAAGTAGTAAGATATTGTTCCATATGCCTTAGCCCTAGGTCAGTGTTTCTCACCCTCACAGCTCTAAGATGTGTGGACTCAGCAAAAGGGGATTATGGGAACTGAAGTCCACACATCTTAAAGAATCTTAAAGCTACTGAAGGTGAAAAATACTGTTTTAGGTACTACTGAAAGTCTCCACTATGAGCAATCTAGGTGGTCTATGTGGAATGTGTTCAAGAATTCAGCCTTACTAATTCTTACTGATATACTGCATTAAATAAATTATTATTAACCTGTTTTAATTTTTTTTGATGCTTTGTAATATTTGGCTGCTAAATGTTACAACAGTGGCTTAAAAACTGATTTTTTTTAAGCCAGCATGTCTTATGTCAAGAGAATAGAGAAAGAGAGAAAGTAGGGGAAAAAAAGTAGAAAAAAATGAAAGAAGACAATGAAACTATTTATACCAAAAGTACATTTCAATTGAACTCCATTAATTGAACAAGGTAGAATTATTATCCTCCAGATAATGTAAAAAGGTACAAAGGCAGAAATATGTCATAGTAAGCTAAAAATAATAAGAGCAAGACAACAGTTGATTATAAGTTACATATTTACCATCTTAACAAAAAGGAAAATAATTATGTTTACCATTAAAATGAAGTAGAAATTTCTAAAAACTATCCATATAATTTTATCAGATTGTTCAATGTACCCATTTTAGGCAGCAATATCGACACAAGGTTAGTTAAGCATTTGTTTTTTTAAAAAAAATTAGAACAAATAGATGTTTCATAGTTAGGCATACTGTTTGATTTAGCTTGAACTTTCTAAGCCTGTTGTGAGCAAAATTGATGTATTTGGTCATTTTAAAAGAGCTCAAATAAGAATTCATATGATCTTCTAAAAGTGGCTATCCATTGCTGAGTGGAGTAACATGTAGGATATTTTTCTTTCTTCTATAATTACAAACTTTATGAAAAATAGGGAAAGAGTAATTCATTTTTGTAACTATTTAATTGTACTAAACTGCAACTGAACCTTCCAGTAAAATATAGATTTGATAGCACGCTATTTTTCATCCAATGATTAAAGGATCTGATGTCATCTCCCAATACATATAGAAAGAGATAATTATTTATTATATACATGGATTAACAGACTGAGTAGGCAATCATTTAGGGCTAGGGTTGCAGTCTTGAGTGGTGGGCATTCTTGCAAAATGGTTGCAATCGGTCACTTGCCCGTAAGTGGTTGGTATCTCTACTTACAAGGCACTCATTTACTACAAGAAGAACTAGCTCCTTCCTACCCAAGATGCTTACTATCAACCCAGGAGAGGTATTTATTTATCAAATTTATGTGCTGCTCATCTCGCACTGTGAGGCAACAAAAGATACGCAACCAAAAGAGGTGTCTAAAGATAATATAAACAAGGCTATCCTACCAAAACCTGTCGAGTTTTTTTTATCTTGTGATAAATTATCTGAAGTCAAATGAACATTGACCTGGTCAAGTTTGCTCGTGACATCAAATTATTCAAAGCAATAAAACAGAAAGTGTTCTCCAAGAGATCTAGGTTTTGGGACCAGGTATTAAAACAGCAAATCTTCTAAGTAAACAAGAGGAATGGGATAAAAATAACAACAAAAACCCTTGATCACATATTCACATACATGGTGATGAGATGTTCTGAGTCTCATGTCTGTTCTGGAAATGAACCTTGTAAGGAAAAATTTTGTGAAAATGTTGTCCTGCTATGTTGCTGTTGCAAAATTTGCAAACTCTATGTAGGACATTAGTAGGAAAGAAATTGATAAAAATAAATCTACTAATTACGTTACATCTTTATACAAGATGACAGTGTGAACATATGTAAAACACTGAATAATTGATCACTATACCTTCAAAATGACTGGAAAACATATTAGGAAAATAAAATGATAAAGAGATTGAAGCAAATCTGAGAGAGGATTAAAATGTGTAAATCTCTTAAAAGACAAGAGAGTAAATAATTGTACATGTGATAAATGAATGGGGAGGCTTTTTTCATATTACAATCAAAGTTCTTTTACTAAAGCTACATAATTCACAGAAAAAAGCACTTTGTCCTACAGTGCAGTTCACTTCTTCAAATTGTACTGATGACTGCCAATTTGATGGCATTAAAGCGTTAATGAAATTTATAAACAACAAGGCTACAATTGGCTGGTTAACAGGGCTATATATTATGCTTCCAGTATATTTCTTAATACCTTCTCCTGAGGAACAGAGTGATTGCTGAGGGATGTATCATTGTCCTTATCCTTCTTAAGGATTTTCTGTAATAAATGCATGGCATTATGTAAACAGACAATTGAACTCAAAAAGTGCTTGGTCTGAGCTACTACAATTTTTCTGATATTTTTAAACTTAGAGTTTTATATAGATGGTTCACAGGAAAGCGGACTGTATCTTAAAAATCCCTACCAAAAGAATTCATTCCCTTTATAATAGGATATATTGAGGATTTCCAATATCCAAATATTATTTTCAGTAATGATGTGCTATAATATAGACAGCTTACTATTTTCCATGGATTCTTGAATATGTAGCACCACTGCAGACTGGTAGCCTCCAAGTACACCATGAGGGTGGCTTTGATGGCTAGAAAGGTTATGGACTCCACGGTTGCCCTTATGATGGCCAGAACCGCTGCTGTTCTTGGGGAAGACTGTTTGGCCCCTATAGAGTTGAGCCTGATGTTCACATAACCCAAATTTGCTAAGCAAGATGAAGATATCTCTTCGGAATGCTTTGGTAAAGATAGCATAAAGGAATGGGTTAGCACAAGAGTTGAGTGGATAGAACAAGACCAGCAGAATTTTAGAGTTGCTGACTGTTATCAAGGGTCTGTTTATAACAGCAGATAAGGCATAGAATGAGATTGGTGCCATACATAAAAAGTCAGTAAAAATTAGCACAGCCATTCTTTTTGCAATGAGTGTATCTTTGTCCCCTGACTTGTATTGGGGATTCCGTACTGTAATATAAATTTTAATATAGCAAGCACAAATGATGATGAAAGCAACAATGTTCAACAGTAAAATAATTATAATGTAAGCTTGATCTACAGGTGTTTCAGTGTCCATGGGAAGGCAGATGCTAACTTTTCCATAACTACTGACTCCAATCAGCGGTAAGAGGGCAAGAAGGAAACATATCAGCCAACCACCCAACATAATAAAAGATGCATGCCAAAGATGAATTTTTTTATCTAAGCGCATGGCAAACGTAATAGCATACCACCGTTCCAGGGTGATTGTAGTCAAAGTAAAGATTGATAACTCACTAGCAAAGACAGTAAAAAAGCCAGCTGTGCTACAACCAGGCCCAGTTTGCCAATCAATGGCATAGTTATAATACTCTGATCTAGTATAAAGGTCTACTGAAGCAATCAAGAGAAGATACAATCCCATACAAAGATCAGCAAAAGCCAAGTTACACATCAAGAACCGTGGAACAGTCAACTTGTAGTGGCTAGTGAGTAAAATAAAGAGAACAAAAACATTGCCCACAATGGCTAGCAAGTTTACAAACCATACCACTATCCTTAAAAATCTGTACCCCATTACATCTTCACAGGGGTTGAACTCATCAGGCCCTGGGATGCAACTAATATCATCATTACCTGTACAGATAATATAGTCATAATGACTATCAAAAGTCACAATATTCTCTTGGGGGTTCTTGAGTTCTTGACCAAATCCATCTTCTCTATTGTTATGTTCTTCAAAGAAGACATAATAATGGGAATTTCCGTGAAGGTCTCTAAATTTGGAATTCTCATCGTGAACAGCATCAGTGTGATCTGAATAATCCTCTGCATAATCTTGATAGAAAGGAGCCCTGGAGGTACTGGAAGATCTTCTCTTGCGAATGCTGAGATTGTTAGTTTGATTACATAGCAGGAACTCCAAGATTCTAAAGTAGCAATAGAAAGCATGATTAATAAAATATATAGTTTATCTAGAGCAAGCAAATTAATCACCGGGGACTATTTATTTTGGGCTAAGGCAATATTATTTGAGAAAAATGCAGCGTTCTAATGTTGGAATTAAGCTACAATTCTCTTTCTAATTAGGATAATAACATTTTGATTAGACAACTGTCCCTTTAAGAAAGCTATTACCTATTTAATTATACTTTAGTGTTATTACACTGCATTTGCTTTTATTTCTGTTTATTATAACAAATTGCTATGCTTCCTTTCCTTTATAAAATTCTTTTATATAGTTTACTGTAAGCATCATGCTTCAGAACAAATGCGATCTAATCTTATTAAATTGCAGCAGCCATTGAGTATAAAATCTGCTTTAAAGAAGTTCAAACAGTATTTAATTTAATCCACGGTGAAGAGGTGGACTTCATTTGGTGCTTAAATAAACACGAGGTTGACTTTCTATGGAGAGAATTTGAAAGTCTGAGTGCCATTACAAATGTTTGCTCTTTCATTTGCATCATTTCTGATGTGGAGAAAGGTTGAAGAGGTTTCCGAAAGTACATTTCTATTGTTGAGCAGGTTTATGAGCCAGAATAAAATTCCTTAGATAGTTGGCTTCTAACCCATTTAGAATTTAATGTCATTTTTAAAACTTACCCTTTAGCTTTCTTCCAATTCTTGAAAGCACAACAGTGACTTGGGTATGACAGAGCAGCATAAGTTAGATAAGGGAAAGTTTTTACTGGGGGGAATTTCTTTAGAGTCCAGGTATTTTGAGCCATCAGTTCTTTCAGGTTTTCTAACCCTTTTGCTGGAAATGTAGTGATACATGTCCGGGAGACATCACTGAAGATATACACAGAGGGAAAATTAATAATGTCAGTTTCTCGTAAAATGTTTCATGAATATTTATTTAATTTACATGCCATACAACTGTCAAATGCTTTAGAACAATTAAAAAAACCAGAAGTTAAGAGCCACATGTAGAACCAAAGCCTACATGGTTTTGAGGAGTCCTTGGTGCTCTCTGAGCTTGCTTGTTTTCTTGCTGACATTTCATTACCCAAACTAGGTAACATCATCAGTGCTAGTAAGGAGTGCTCTTGGCTGTCAGTTTATATTCTGGTGTCTTGCCCGTCTGGGTGGGTGGGGGTGGTTTTAGGGATTGTTTGGTTGGGCTATTTACTAATGGCTCTGTGGCAGTTTCTTGATTAGGGTATTGCTTACTTGATTGTTGGTCTGAAGTTGACCTTGGAGTTAATCTAGGCCAGGGGTAGGCAACTTTGGCTCTTTTATGACTCATGGACTTCAACTCCCAGAATTCTGGGAGTTGAAGTCCATGAGTCATAAAAGAGCCAAGGTTGCCTACCCCTGATCTAGGCTGATCTGGGTGCTGATTACTGGTGGAGAGGTGCTGGAGTCTTTTTCTCTTTCGGGCTGGTTGAATATCTCTTTTGCATAGTCTATAGATGTTGTTAATGTCTATGTGTCTATTGATAGCTGATTTGTCAGAGTGCCAGGCTTCCCTGGCATTTTTGGACTTGGCCTGGTCTAGGATTGTCACATTTTCCCAGTTGAAACTATGGTTAAAGCTATCTATATGTTGTGAAATTAAAGAATTTTCATCATGTCTTCTGACTGCTAGTTGGTGTTCATGGATGCATTCAGACCAACAATCAAGTAAACAATACCCCAATCAAGAAACTGCTAAAGAGCCAACAGTAAAAGAATCTCTAAGACCATCCCCACCAACACTGACAGGCAAGCCACCAAAATGTAAACTGACAGCAAACAGCACTCCTTACTAGCACTGATGATGTTATCTAGTTGGGTAATGAAACTTCTGCAATAAAACAAGCAAGCTCAAAGAGCACCAAGGACCCCTCATTTCAACCCTGAGCTACAAATATTCTCCCTTATTGGTCCTACATGGTTTTGTTTATAGCTGAACCAGTTTCTTCCTAAGTACTATATTCTGTACAAAGAATAATACACTCCTAGCCTCCTATACTAGAGTGTCTAGAGTTTAGGATTTTTTTTAAATATATGTGCAGCCTAAGCAAGTATGACTTTAGAATTTGTCCTAAAGACCTTTTCTTTCCAACCATCACCAAAATGGTTAGCATTTTCTCCATCATCCACCATTTTGGCCTGACCTTCCTCTGTTCTGTTGCTTGACACCCTCTTTCTCCAACTTTTAGACAGAAATTCACTGGACTTTTAGGCCAAGAGGCAGCTGACATCCAGTACTATGTTGTTTTTAACCGAAAAAATATTTTTAAACTTTTGCTTGACTTAGTATTTCTGAGTTATCTTTGGCCTGTTGACTTAAAATTTGAAAATTTTAAACTTCAAAATAATATTATCACACAGCTAAGAAAAAAAACAGGAAAACTCTTTTTTCTTCTTTAAAGAAAATCAAAGTTAATACATTCAAAATAATTTACAAGCCACACAAAACAATTATAAGAAGAATAATCCAGTTCAGCTGAAAGTAAATTAAAGTCACTCGAAAATTGCAAAATCTCTCTCTCTCTCTCTCTCATTCTCTCTTTTCACAATGAAAATGACTTGGATGTCTTCCCATTTGTTAGTTCACACCTGCCCTTATGCCTCCGTTTTTAGTATCTTTGGTACTATTGAGATTGGAAAGAGTAATTGCTTAAGGCATTATGTAAGACAGTAATGCTTTTAGCAATGAATATTTTGTACTATCTTTGTACTTTGTACTATATGCATATCTTTTTTATCTCTGTTGCTATTATATAAACCGTTTTTTAAAAAAACATACATTTTTAAAAATTCAATTGTCATTGTACTTTATCACTAAGAGCTCCAGGTTGCATCCTTGGTACTTGCTCCTCAAATTTACCACTTAACTACAACCTTATTTGGTAGCTTGGGTTGTATGTTTCCATGGCAGAAAAAGAACTGAACCTGAGTCATCCCACTCATGGTCCAGCAACTTGTATGTAACCCAGAATATTCCAATTCTGTTTGCCCCACTTAGTTTTGCAAGAAAAAATAAATAAAGGAGCAGATTCCTCCATGGGGAAGATGTCAGAACTAGATTATTGTTTTCATGTATCCCTAGAGACAGGCTTGAAAAAACCTGAAGTGGAATGTGATTATCCTCCATCAGGTATTAAACAAGAATTATAACTTTGCACTTGTGTCAGAAACACAGACTGTTTCTGAAAGGATTAGCCGGTGACATCACTGTTGTCCTGGGGCCGCCCAGCTGGGGACTCCTTTCATGTCTCCAGCAGGAGCTGGAGTGAAGGACAAGAGCTCAACCCCACCCACGGCAGCTCTCGGATCTCAAATGCAGGCTTGCTAATCTCCTACCCAGTGTTCCAACCACTCGAGCCACAGTGCTCCTAACAATTATAATTGAGGAGGTGAAAGGAAACGGCGTATGGAAAACAGTGAAGAATATGGTGACCAGATTATTATTTGCATCATGAATTCACTGAATTATATTTTTAAAGCAAATGACATACAGGAATTATGTCACGGGACTCTTTGAGCATTTTGACTTTTCCTCCTCACTGGCTGACTAAGTGGAGGCTTAAGAATTCAATTTATATCTTCTGAGCTGCTGTTATTTTAATCTGTATACAGGTCCCCGCTAAGTATATAATAGGTCCTTTGTTTACTCCCGAACCTACTAGGTTTTCAAGTGCTCTTCCAGCATTTGTCAGTCCATGCTTTGACCAGAGTAGATGCCATGCCTTGATTGCTACCATGTTTTATGAAAAAGTTGTGTCGCTAATGCTGGAGATTTTTTATCCACAATATGTTTCAGAATTCCCATCTTTTTGACATATTTTCTGTTGTTCATTAGGAACTTCTACTTTTATTGTCTTTAACAATCTGCTTTTGTTTTGTCATTTTTATTTTTTCCTGTTATTTTGTCTTTGCAAACAGCTGTATAATCAATTACAAGCAACATACACATTTACAAATACATAGCTGTTTAATTCTGTCTATGACTTTCTTAAATTAGACATTGCTTAACTAATCACGCTGACATTCTTTAACATTCAGAAGAATTTAAAGTTCTCAAGTCATTCCTTAGGTGCTTCTGTGTACAAACCAATACAATAATAACTCTGCTAAGAGGAATAGTTAGATGAGCAAAACAGAAGCTTAATATTTATTGGATTTTTTCTGTTCCCAAGTAAGTTACTCCTTTCATATTCCATGATTTCATGGTGGTGGAATGTGAAGAAGTTCACCTTCCAGAATATTAGTCTACAGTATAAATATTATTATTCTCATCTAATGTTTGCACTTAAAAAAAATGTTGATTGGATGGACAGTGCTGAAGCCACTCTGACCATCTCAATTAAAAACAAAAGAAAATTAAAACTAAGGATTTCCTTAGACAAAATAGATAGACGTAAAGTTTGCATGGCTAAATACAGCCTGAAAATTGGCATGGTCATAAAAGCTGCATTTTGTGGCCCACAAGGATGTTGGGAAGGCTGCATGAGACCTTTGGCAGGATACAATTTTTGATCCTTGCTCTAGGATAATCTAATGGAAATTTCTTTTGGAAAGATATAACTGTCCAAGAATTCAGTTTGTTTCAAATCAAGCTCTGAGACTGATCCAGCCTTTACATGATCCTCGTTGCTTTTGTAAGATGCTTTGGCACCTCTGTTCTAGTGGTGCCTACTAATGGGGCCTTCTCTAAACCTGTTGGAACTACCGTAACCTCACACCCAGAGAGGAAAAAAAGCCTTGCACTGTGTAAGAAGGCTGCTCATATGTGTTTCAATACAGATGACCTTTGTTATTTGGGATTTTACTAGCTATGGTTTTACAGTTCCGTGATTGCTAACATAAGACCAGATCTCAGTTTTTGAGACCCAGTTTCTATAACATACATACATGCAAACTTATATGCATGTATGTATATAGGGGCGGGATAGCTCAGCGGTTAAAGATGCTGAGCTTGTCACCCCAGGTTCGAGATCCCAGTGCCACACAATGAGGTGCACTCCCGTTACCTGCCCCAGCTCCGGCCACCTAGCAGTTTGAAAACATGCAAATGCAAGTAGATAAATAAGCACCACTTTGCTGGGAAGGTAACAGCGTTCCATGTGCCTCGGCATATAGTTATGCTGGCCACACGACAACAGAAATGTCTTCAAATAACGCTGGCTCCCTTGGCTAAGAAACAGAGATGAGCACCGCCTCCCTAGAGTTGGACATGACTGGGCAGGGGAAATCTTTTACCTTTTATGTGTGTGCGTGTGTGTGCGTGTGTGTGTATGTATGTATGTATTTTACACATGCAGAAAATGGCAGACAAGCTTTTAAGTAAAGTACATTTCTCCAAGGTCTTGTTACTCGTAGTTTCTAGACTGGCAGGTAAGCTCATAGATGATAATAAGGGACCTATATCTGATTTATTTACATTGAGATCCAAAAATAGTATGTCAAGAATAGAGTCTAGTCTAGCTTTTATCTTGTGCAACATACTAACTGCATCTTTAACAAATCCTAGAAAAACATATTTGTATCTCTATCCTATTCTCCTGGACCTACAACTTTTTCACATCTTTTTCACATGTCTATCCAACGTTTACTATTTTTCTGTAGGAGTCTATCGATTTTGCCTCAGGTTTCCTTCTTTTAACTGCTTCCTTTGATTATTTAGCTGTCAGTTCCTGACATTTTCCTGGCATCATTTTCCTTGCCATAGCTGATAAATGTTGTTTTCCATTCTCTTTTTATTTTGTAATTTAGATATTTAGAAGTAATGAACCAATCCACATGCTAGAAACAAACATGTTAATCACATAATTTTTCCTTTCTCTAAGTAAATAATAATAATAATAATAATAATAATAATAATAATAATAATAATAATAATAATAATAATAATAATAATAATAATAATAATAATAATAATAATAATAATAATAATAATAAAGTTGGAAGGGACCTTGGAGGTCATCTAGTCCAACCCCCTGCTCAGGCAGGAAGCCCTATACCATTTCAGACAATGGCTGTCCAGTCTCTTCTTAAAAACTTCCAGTGTTGGAGCATTCACCGCTTCTGGAGGCAGGTTGTTCCACTGGTTAATTGTTCTAACTGTCAGGAAGTTTCTCCTTAGTTCTAGGTTGCTTCTCTCCTTGATTAGTTTCCATCCGTTGCTTCTTGTCCTGCCTTCAGGCGCTTTGGAGAATAGCTTGACTCCCTCTTCTTTGTGGCAGCCCCTGAGATATTGGAACACTGTTATCATGTCCCCCCTCGTCCTTCTCTTCATTAAACTAGACATACCCAATTCCAGCAGCCGTTCCTTATATGCTTTAGCCTCCAGTCCCCTAATCATCTTTGTTGCTCTTCTCTGTATTCTTTCTAGAGTCTCGACATCTTTTTTACATCGTGGTGACCAAAACTGGATGCAGTATTCCAAGTGTGGCCTTACCAAGGCATTGTAAAGTGGTATTAACACTTCTCGTGATCTTGATTCTATCCCTCTGTTAATGCAGCCTAGCACTGTGTTGGCCTTTTTGGCAGCTGCAGCACACTGCTGGCTCATATTTAAGTGATTGTCCACTAGGACTCCGAGGTCCCTCTCACAGTTACTACTATTGAGCAAGGTACTCCCTATACTATACCTGTACATTTGGTTTTTCTTACCTAAATGTAGAACCTTGCTTTTTTCACCATTGAATTTCATTTTGTTAGATAGTGCCCAGTGTTCAAGTCTGTCCAGATCCTTCTGTATCTTAAGCCTGTCTTCTGGAATAAGTGAATAATTGCTCCTGCATTGATTATGCAATCAAATATATTTACTGAATTAAATCTATTCTCCCTCTGAGTTTGTATGCTAACTCCAAAATAAATTAGTACCGCTGTGTGAATGTTCAATAAATTATTTCCATGTTGATGCAAAAATGTGAGTCACCATGAAATATGCCAAATCTACTGATGTTAGAGAGTTATTGACTATTTTTCTGTATTTCTCCAATTGCTGATAGCTATCCTCAGGAAGAAAATGGAGCCTCTTTAGGGAAGCAAGTTTAGAACTGGAATAAATATTTCATTTGTGGTCATAATATCACAAATGAATTTGGAACAGTACATGTCACACAATAGGATCAAGGTATTAAGCTCATTTTGTTTTTGCTGAATTTGTCCAGATCTTGAACTCTTTATTTAGAGCTGAGGCAGCAGCGTTGGCTAACACAGTAAAGTACCGTAGCTCTTTTGGGCCTCGGAAAGCTCACTAAGTTCTATTGCAAAGGGGAACAAATACATGATCTTTCTTCTAATTCATAAAAGAATTGTTGATTTCAGTTTCTTCTGCTTCATTGCTTGCTTATATTTGAGGATAAATAAAGTATTATGACTAGGGAAGAAGAAGAGTAGCTAATGGCATTGTAAAGGTATTTTCACAGATCAGTGCAGAACCTTTGTTCTGAAAGGGCTGTAATAGGGGACAGTGGGGAAAGCAAAAAACACACCTTCCCAAAAAGGGTGAGAGCAAAACACCTAATTGTTTTCAAGAAAAAAACATGGACATGTCCTTCTAACAAGGGAGCTATCACTGGGTAGATTCCATGAAGCCCTCATTGCAATTCATAATTGTGAAATATACATAACATGATAGATTGTAGGTAGATAAACAAACCTGAGCAGCTGAAAAACCAACAATGATAGGACTAACCAGGCCTTCTAAGATAAGAAATCTATAGTCTGTTGGCCTTGTATCATATCCTAGTCACCTTATAAAAAGAACATGACCCCAGATGAATGCATGAGTAGAAAGCTCATCCTTTAACATTATTAAAATAATCACCTAACAATCATTACCCAATATTCATATTATTTATAAATAACACTAAAATAACTTAATATATTTCCCCCTCCCCCATTACTCACAGTAGGCTTGGACCACTTTGAACACCCAAAAATGCATCTTCATCAATAACTCTTAGATACTTGTTCTTATGCAGGTATCTGCAGAGAAACAGTAATACAAAATTTTAGTACTTAAATCAGAAACTTTAGTCAAAATGAAGTCTTAAATGCAACAATTATTTAAAAATTAGTAAAAGTTAAAGATAAAATAAAGAATATTCAGAACAACTATCAGCTTAAAGTCAAGTAAGGATAAATTAGGTTAAAATTTAAAAGACTAGGAAGTTAACAAGGCAGCGGGAGTGCCGCAGGCCACCAGCCATTCCCTGGGGTGTATCATACTTTTAGACCCCATGCAACTTGGCAAAGTCAGGTCTTAACACTCCTCCAGAAAACCAAAATATAGGAAAAAGCTTATCTACCCTAACCTCCATTTCCACTGCTGTATTGTCATGGATTGGACATCCAGATTATTTTACAAATGCAGTCTTTTAAGACTGCAACTCTCTTTTGGATTTAAACCCCAACAATCTTTTTCCAGTAATGTAAACTGAAAGAAGACAAAGAAAATATGCCGAGTGAACCAGAAACCTGGTCAATTTTATGAAGTAAAATGAAGTAAAGCTGTAGAAGTTACATACTGTATATTGCCTTAATGTCTGTTCCTCTATGAGCAGATAGAGTAAGATTCTAAACAGGAATGGCATAAGAAAAGCAAGAAATGACCTGATTGCTGACTGAAAGAGTTAGAAAAATGGAATCTATCCTGTGAATCCACAATTTCTAGAAGTTATTACAAAAAATAAAATATCAAAGTCACAAATTGTAACTTGTAGGCCGAAATAAGAGTTTGCTTTTACCTCACAAAAATAATTAGTCTTTTTCAAAACAAATACTTTTGTTTTTATGTTTAACAGAAGACAAGAAATATTGTGCTAAATGTAGTTTATTTTTTTTAGCAGAAGGGTATTGTGTAATCTTATATGGTCATGTAAGGGTCTCAGTCAGAAAGTAGGCTTACTAAATTTGGGCTGCAAAAATCTGGATGAAACTACCTAATAATATGTGAATCATCTCTTTTCCAAACAGGTGTGATTAACAACACCCCAGTTATTAAAAAGGAGTTCTTTATAAGTTGTTAAAAGGCCCTTAATAATTCTGGAATTCATACTTAGTCAATATATAGCCATACATAATCAAAGGGGTGGATATGTTTTAATTAGATATATTTGGATATAGCCCAATATTTACAAATTAAATGCTTAAATGACATATGGATGTAATGTTCCACGTATGAGCTTTTAAAACCAAACCCCATTCTCACACTAAAAACATTATTGCATCTGAGATTCAGCACAAACTAGGCAAAATGAGTGATAACCAAAACCCACTAAAAATGATGGAATGGGTTTGTTAATCATTTAGACTATCTAAAGTCAATGGCATTTACAGTAACCCTCACTATAAGTGCTAGGTTATTGCTAGGTGCATGTACAGTTTTCTGTAAATAACTTCTCTATAAATAACACAATAAATAAAATTTCCTGCTCTGAAAAAGACCTCCATTTACATGAAGTGGACATCCCTTTGACGACTGGGGATATATACCTTGATTTAATACTGTAATTGAGCCTAGAATTACGGTCATAAGACATCCCAATTGTTAAGTGAATCATCACATGAATGATCTCATTTTATAATATATATTTTTGGAGCGGTTGTTAAGCGAGTATCATGGGTTGTAAAGTAACTGATTTTTCATAATGCACAATTTTTCTTTTGCATAAAATCAGAAGTAAACACTGGTTTCCAACAAAAAAAACATTGAAAATCACGGTCACATGACTGCCATCAATGCAAGCCAGTTGCAGAGTGTCCAAAATGCAACCATGTGACCATTGGGGGGGGGGAACTTTTGGGGTCCATTGTAACTTCGGACGTTGCTCTATACTACCGGCATATTTCATCCCATGTCAGTGATTGAGGATTCAGAGATGAACAGCACCATATTATGCGCAGGGTTTTTGGACCAGAATGTTTGAGGCTTTCCCTTTGTGTGTGTGTGTGTGTGTGTGTGTGTGTGTGTGTGTGTGTGTGTATGCAAGGAGTTTTCACAGCAAGAGGGAATTTAAACTACATTTTCAAATTTCCTGGCTCAAAACAGTGGCAAAATATGCTGTAACTATTAACCATTTCTGGTTGGATGGGGTCTCGAAGGACAAAAAAATAAAATAAAATGATTTCTCCAACTGCCCATTCCTGCTTTATGTTCTGTGCCTCTATCTAAAGATTGAATTATTAACATTTTAGAGTAAGGATTTTTTTCTTAATTTTGTAGAATGGCATCAAAGATCCATTTACATAAAGAAGTAATGTGGCCTGACAGCAAATAGTGATTTCTTGTTTATTTGTCTGGCATCGTTTTCTAAGAGCTAAGGCCAATCAGTCTGAGTGTTTTAGTTAAAAACTTACATAATACTATCCTGCTGGCAATATGTTCAGGTTTTAAGGCATAAGAGTGACCAAGCCCTAAATGTTCTGTTGACAAAGATTATATTTTGTTTCTACAGGTGTCAAAACCTTGGAAAAATGTACCTGTTTTGGGGAAACACAAGTAACTCTATGTTAGAACTATCGGGGTTTTTTTTCCAATCAGAGATTGAAAAAATCTCTGGGGTTCTGCATTCTGCATTAGTTGCTTTACAGACAACATGGTCAGATATTCAAATGGAGTACAATATGGCAATTTTGTTTTAAATAGTATGGAATACAGTCCCAAAATGCTTAATTCTAAGAGCACATAAAAATACCTGAATAAGAATCACATTAGTAGAAAATGACCATATGATATTGTGTACAGCTATGCTTTTACTCTTCTATCAATGAACAACTGTAATGTAATTCTGAAATTATTAAAATGGCAATTGTCATAGATTGTATATTGTAATAATAGATTGCATTTTCCTTTCTCAGGATAAATAATAGTTTAGGGTTAAGTTGTTGTAATTGTTGTTGTTTGAAAGCCAGAAGTTCCTAAAAAGTTGAACAGCAGCACAACTGATACATGGCACTGATTAGCTTTCCACCAGAATAGTTTTGAAACACAACAGTGTTTGTCATCATTTGTACCCGTTTTATGAAGTGTCTTATGGTTTCTATTTTTATGTTACATAGACTGTACAGTGATTACACAACAAATACCTTCATTGCAATTCAGATAATTTACAATAAAGTATTTGAAATAAATAAAAAATTTAAATGTTCTAAAAGTAGTTCAGAACCATTGTAGAAACTCCCATAGAAAAAATAGGGGAAGTAGCACAAATTTCAGAATCTCATGAGATCTTCAAAGATAACACAGATATCACTGTAAATACTTTTGTGGATCATAACACACTTCATTAAATGCCTGCAATAAAGTTCAGTGAAGATCTGGGACAGTAGATATATTTCCAGTTGATGCAGAAAACTTACACAGCTTGCAATTTTGTAAATTGTTATTGAGTATATTCTCTGTCATTGAAAATGGAGCTGATAGCAAAGGGTTAACACCATTTTGGTCAGTCAGAAGGTCAGGCTAAGGTTTGGGTCCAATGGGGGACCCCTGCCATCCTCAGTCTTAGGTCTGCCTTCTAGTGAAGAAGGTCTTTTTCCTCTCAGCTCCATCTGGGCCAAGAAATACATTTATTGCCTTTGAACTAACTAAATAAAATAAACTTAATGGGACTGAAAAAGAGATTGGAATGAATAGCAGATTATGAGAACATGCAGCAAAGAGAGAGCTGTCTTTTCCAGAAATTTTTCCCCACCCATTTGTTTCAGTGAATAGTCAGAGATCTATAAGTTCCTTTGTGCAGAATCGTAGAGGTCCCTAGAAGATCACTTTGGCCAAATCAGACTGCATGGTGGACAGGAAGCAGTGAAAAAGATGTTGCACAAATGTGCTTCATTGTGGAGCTACATGTATATTCCTTTTTGGGGAATATTCCAATACTTGTTGTGGGAGGAGGTAGTAAAAGAGATGTATAATTTAACCTTGGACAGTCTTCAGGTTGCCGGTCTTTGGCAACCAGAGTGGCAGCATGATATGGACGATGCTTAGAGACTGGAAAGCTGATTGTAAGTCAATAATTAATCTAGCATCCAAGCTTTTGGGGAGGCAAAAGTTGTTCGGGAATTCTACTGATACAATACTAGTAGACAGTAAAAATAAAGTGCTTACTATCAACAGTAGAGAGCACCTAGTATCACATATTATATAATTGGCTTTGATGCATGAACAACCTTCATGCATCAAGGCAATCAAGGAAGTCAAAGTTAGGGGTTTCTGGAAAGGGAAGTAGCAAGTCCAAGTCCTAGGATAAAACAACCCCTTACTGACATCACAATTTCTCAGGTTGCCAGATTATGTAAAAGATTTTGAAATACTTGGGAATGGACTTGCAAGAACAGATGGGTGCTGGAAATAGATATGGTCTGCAATATTTTTTTGTGACCATTTAGTACAATAAATAGTTGATTTTTTAAAAACAAATTCCAATAAAAACTAACCAATTTTAAACTTTCTAACAAGTGCTAATATGTTAACAATTTATGCAGAAAGTGATTATATCCAACATATATCTTTCTGAGAATGTTATTTTTATCTTCTGTAAAGAATAACAGAAGAATATACTGTACATCCTTTTCATAGATCTGAAAGATGTTATTAATTTTCATCAAGGCTGCATTATGTGGTATTCCTGTTACTAGGCTAAATTAAATGAAACATCTGCTTCTAAAAAAGAGTGAAGTTGTAGTACCGATTGGACATACATAACTCTTTCAACTGTATATGGAGAATTTGATCAGTAGTAGAGGCCAAAATGTTTTACCAAACATTTACAGGAACAGTATACGAAATATTTTCTTGCCTTGAAAGCATTGCTAGGAACAAAGTTTTACCCAGAAGCATTAGTGGTCACAAAATTTACATCAACAACATCTTGGAAATGGAATTCATATGCTTTTTAAATATCTGTTTCTTTGATTACTTTCAAATAAAATGAAGAAATTATACTTCACCCACTTAAATTCACAAAAGAGAAAAGAAATGTCAGCAGTTTGCTGCCATGAAGTCCTTGCTTAACAAACACAATTGGGACCAACAGCTCTGTCGCTAAGAGGTAAGGTTGTCAAGAAAAACATCATATGATGGTGATTCATAATTTTACTGCCAGCTTCTCTATTGGCTCTGCTTGTAGAAAGCTGGCTGTGAAGTGCGCAAATGGCGGTCACAGGTCTGAAGGATGCTCCAATAGTTGTAAATGCCTTCTAGCTGCAAAATGCCTGAGTTTTGATTACCTGTCTGTGGGAAGGCTGTAACAGTTGTAAGTGTGAGGACCAATCATAAAGTTACTTTTTCAGCATCATCATAACTTTGAATGGTCACTAAACAGGGCATCGTTAAGTGACTACTACCTGTATTCTGGCTCAGAGAATGAGAATTCAAGAACTCCCCAGTTATGAAACTTTAAGGATATCCTTGCCACGCTTAACATACAGAATTAACACAGACTTATCTTTCAGCATTTTTAAGGTTTACAGTTAGAAACTATACTGTATGTGAGTACTTATTTTTGAGCTGTTGAAATGCAATACACGTGCTATGTTACAGTACATTGCCTTATTTACTTACACAGAATCTAACTTAGTTCCATTAAATGCATGGGCTTCCACCACTGTGAAACCATTATTGTATAATTTTCTGTTAATAAAAAAAATGCATTATTAGTGGTTTTTGTGATTTTATACAAGTTATGTCCAAAATTATTTTAAATTCAAAATGATAAAATCCGATCAATACACAGCACTAAATAATAATAATAATAATAATAATAATAATAATAATAATAATAATAATAATAATAATAATAAAAAAATAAAATAAAAAAAAATAAAATAAAAAAAAATAAAATAAAAAAAAATAAAATAAAATAAAATAAAATAAAATAAAATAATAATAATAATAATAATAATAATAATAATAATAATAATAATAATAATAATAATAATAATAAGTAGTAGTAGTAGTAGTAGTAGTAGTAGTAGTAGTAGTTGGAAGAGACCTTGGAGGTCATCTAGTCCAATCCCTGCTCAGGCAGGAAACCCTATAACATTTCAGACAAATAGCTTTCCAATCTCTTCTTAAAACTTCCAGTGTTGGAGCATTCACAGCTTCTGGAGCCAGGTTGTTCCACTGATTAATTGTTCTAACTGTCAGGAAGTTTCTCCTTAGTTCTAGGTTGCTTCTCTCTTGTTTGTTTCCATCCATTGCTTCTTGTCTTGCCTTCAGGTGCTTTGGAGAATAGCTTGACTCCCTCTTCTTTGTGGCAACCCCTGAGATATTGGAACACTGCTATCATGTCTCCCTTAGTCCTTTTCTTCATTAAACTAGACATACCCAATTCCAGCAACTGTTCCTTATATGTTTTAGCCTCCAGTCCCCTACTCATCTTTGTTGCTCTTCTCGGTACTCTTTCTATATTCTCAACATCTTTTTTACATTGTGGTGACCAAAACTGGATGCAGTATTCCAAGTGTGGCCTTACCAAGGCATTGTAAAGTGGTATTAACACTTCACGTGATCTTGAGTCTATCCCTCTATTAATGCAGCCTAGCACTGTGTTGGCTTTTTTGGCAGCTGCAGCACACTGCTGGCTCATATTTAAGTGATTATTCACTAGGACTCCAAGATCCCTGTCACAGTTACTACTATTAAGCAAGGTACCTCCTAAACTATACCTGTGCATTTGGTTTTTCTTGCCTAAATGTAGAACCTTGCTTTTTTCACTATTGAATTTCATTTTGTTAGATAGTGCCCAATGTTCGTCTGTCAAAATCCTTCTGTATCTTAAGCCTGTCTTCTGGAGTGTTGGCTATTCCTGCCAGCTTGGTGTCACCTGCAAATTTGATGAGTTCCCCTTATATCCCCTCATCCAAATCATTGATGAAGATGTTGAAGGGCACTGGGCCCAGAATAGAGCCCTGGGGCACCCCACTACTCACTTCCCTCCATGTAGAGGCAGTTCCATTGAGGGCTACACACTGAGTACGGCTGGTCAGCCAGTTACAAATCCATCTGGTGGTGATGCTGTCTAACCCACATTTTTCTATCTTATCAAGTAGTAGGTTGTGATCTACTTTATCAAATGCCTTATTGAAGTCCAAATAAATTATATCTACAGCATTCCTCTGGTCCACTAATTTTGTCACTTGGTCAAAGAATGCAATAAGATTTGTCTGGCATGATCTGTTTTTGACAAACCCATGTTGGCTTTTGGTAATGACTTTGTTTGCCTCTAGGTGTTCGCTGATTCGTTGTTTGATTATCTTTTCCAGAATCTTCCTAGGTATTGAGGTCAGGCTGATAGGTCTGTAATTTCCTGGATCCATTTTTTTCCCTTTTTTGAAGATGGGATCTACATCAGCTCTTTTCCAGTCCTCCGGTAGTTCCCCAGTGCTCCAGGATCTTTGAAAGATATAGTTTAGTGGTTCTGAGATCACATCTGCTAGTTCCTTGAGAACCTTGGGATGTAATCCATCTGGTCCTGGTGATTTGAACTTGTCTAGGCTGGACAGGTGCTCACTTACCGTTTTCTTGCCTATCTTAACTTGTGTTTCTAATCTGTTTTTTGCGATACTGTTTTTAATAGGTTGGGCTGTTTTTTCCCTTTGTGTAAAGATGGATGCACAAAAGAAGTTAAATAGTTCTGCTTTCTCCCTGTTGCTTGTCACCTTTTTGCCACTTTCTCCCACTAAAGGGCCAATCATTTCCTTGACTTTTTTCTTGTTTTTTACATGCTGAAAGAAGCTTTTTTTTTTTGTTGTTATTTTTGACTTTTGTTGCAAGCCTTAGTTCATTTTGAGCCTTAGCTTCCCTCACTTCATCTTTGCAGGCTCGGGCTATTTGCTGATATTCTTCCTTAGTTATGTGCCCCTCTTTCCACTTGTTATACTTGTTCTTTTTGTAGTCCCAAGCTACTTCTCCTCCCCCATAAATACAACTGTCCATCTGAATTCCTTCTAAGAATATACAATAGACAAGCCAAGGTAAATTTCTCTAGCTTAGAATAAATGTATTTCTGAAGTTGTAGAATCACTATTGAGTAGGGATAGAAAGAATCTTGATCAACAAATCATCGAAATAAACCATTAAATGTTACCCAACAGCTAATACAATTATGATTAATAAATCTTGTGAAACTTTGAGGACTTCCTGACAATCCACATTTCTATAATGAATACCAAAGTCTATTAAATATTCACAACCCTTTATCTCCTGTGAAATTCCACTTAGTTAAACTGTGCGTTTCTTGCAGTTGTTCTAAACATTTGGAGATGAAGGAGAAAATGGTTATAGTGTTCAGGAACTTGTAACCATGGGCCATTCTATTTTTTGATGGAGAAAACAGGAGTCTTGGCAGAGAAGGCTGAAGGAAGGGTGAATGAAACCCTCTTTCAAGTTATCAGTGTTAAAAACTCTTAGGCTTGTTGTAACAGAGATTCTATAAAGTTGGCCCCAGCACCAGAATCCACCATGGTCTACAGATGTATTCCAGGGCCAGGCTGGGCTTGCATGACTTAATGCCAATGCATAGTATTGCATCTCTGGACTCCACTTAATTTCTGGTTCAGATCTTACCATTTCAGAAAAGATGAAAGAAAATAACACACACACACAAAAAAAAGGTTTTATGGAAGAATAACATACAGTATAAGGGAGTCATTACATAATCCCTGGAATGCATTTGAAGGCAATGAATTCAGGTATGGGTTATCAGCAATTTCACTGTGAAAAAAGACAAAAAGAGGTTTAGCATTGTAATAAAATTATAATAATGTATTAGTGTAACTCATGTGTATGCGTGCATGTATAGCATTTATTTACTTATAGTTCTACCATTTGCCATTATATAATCACTTTTGTTGTTGTCTTTGGGACTCAGAAATGTTATTTTGGATGAACAAAGCATTACTTTGTTTCCCTGCAGAAGATTAGAATAGGCACAACAGCTTTGTTTTCAATAGCAGCGTCACATTTCATAGTGGATAATTTGACCTCCTTCTTTGGAGGATTCCCAGATCATAAAAGTTACAGCTGTATTGTTACTTTATGAGAGATTGTAATAGATTAGGGCATTACATCTGTTTCTTATATCTTTTATATTATATGCACTTTAAAAGATAACTTGTCTACCTTGAGAATTTGTGATGAAATAATTTTTTATGACTGTTTTTATTAATTAATAGAATTACTATTTCGGGAGACAAAGAAATCAATATCCATTCTCCCACTTCACACTTTGTGTCCATCTTTAAATGGACTACCATTAATTTTTGTTTGGTCCTATTACTTTGTGTGATACATACTTACAGCAAAAAGTTCATATTTATTGAATTAATTTTGGTGAGATCAGGAAAAACGCCAAGTCCAGTATTCAAGATCACACTAAAATAAATAAATAAATAAACAAACAAACAAACAAACAAATAAAATAAACAACAACAGGTGGCAGGGTGACTCAGTAATGCACTTAATACAGAAAACAATTCATTTATTGCACTATAGCTCCAGCACTCTGTATTAATGGCTCCCACAAAAGTCTGGGGATTTATATATGTACACCTTTGTAGATCATCTGTTAGATTGATAATTAGACAAACAAGCAGCATGTATAATATTTTAGAATTATTAATTAAATTTAGAAAAATAAATCTATTTAAGTTCCATTCCCAGGCAAGGTCAGGCAGATGCTTGCAGATCTCCCTATATCTGCAGGCTGATATATTCTAATTTCTTTGCGTAAAGATGATTGTAAAGATGAAACTACATCTTTACAATCACAATTTGTTCTGATTAGGCTTATAAAACAGATGATAGAGATAATAAAACAAAAGATGTATTAATTTTCCTGAGAATTTTAGAAGAACCTAAATGTGTATTGCATAAAATAAGAAAATGACCTTGGATCAAAATGAATTTTAACTCAAGCCTACTGTAGTAAATATAATACATTCTTAATTTTTATAACTGTTGACTGCATGATAGTATTAAGTATTTGATGACTCATTTCATTTTAAAATTTGCTAATTGGTTAGCATAAAAGTAACTGAGTGAAGATTATGTTAATAAAATTCATTATTTGGATGGCTTTCTCCAGGAAATTACATTACATAGATTTTATGCAATAGAATTTAATTCTCCAGTGCACTGATGATACACAAAGTCACCCTGAATTAGATATTTTATAGATGTTTAATTTAGAATTCAAGATTGAATTCTTCTGTTCCAACTGTTAATTTTCTTAATCAGAATATTGCATCCTATTTTTATGCCCTGCACTACATAAATGGTATTATAAATATATTTTAATAGTAATAGGTTTTGTCGAAATTGACTCTTTATCCTTATTATTTTAAGATAATTCTTCATAATCCTATATTGCTTAATTTAATTATTTGTGGTCTGTGGTTCCATCTAAGGTGATTATTCTGATAATTTTGCTGGAACATACCAATCAATAGTATATTAGAATGCTGTAAAATGTTGGTGATTGTTAAATATGTAAGTAATTAAGTAATTCTTAATTTCTTCACTGCATAGTGTTTGTAATTTGATTTTTAAATTATGATTTATTATTTCATTTTTTAAAATGTATATCATTGATTTCCCAGGTCTCTCAGCTGTTTATGGGTAAAACATAAAACCACAACATTCTCTCTCTCCACTCTCCTCTCTGGCTCTAAACTATTAAAATAAATTATTAACACCTGTTTAAAATGAATCACTGGGATTGGATTGTGTACAAACTATTTAGAACAGGTTTGTGTCAAGTATTTTAAGCCATTTATTTTGCTGCTTGAGGTCTTATTGTTCATTCCTCAACAAATCGTGGGACCTTTTTTTATGACAAGTGAGAAAGGCTACTAAGAAGCAATTGTATCAACTGACCTAGTAAGTTAGCCCCCCCCCTCCCCCATATTGACAGAATCACTGGTAGGACCTATAACAAATTCTTCCATCTATCACAAATTCTTCCATGATTTTTTGGAAATCAACTGGATCCTGTAGTCTTTTGGGATGGACATATTCTAATGTTTTGCTCTTCCTACAGAAGTAAAATATAGGCACTAATTTAAAGTAAAATAGATGGCAGTCCTTTCATGAGAGTGGAGAAATCAGAAACAAATCCATGGAACATCTTCTTGGTCAAAACAAATATTAAAAAGAAGCATCTCATCTGCCTTAAGTGTAACTAATGAGAATAGACCCATGGCCTTTATGGTGCTAGATTTTCTGTACTGCTTGAACCAGCCCCAATGTGGATATTGAAATTATTTAGCAGCTTGAGTCAGGGATTCTGTAACACCAGCTAAAAGACCACCTGTCCAGTCAGTATTCACTGACATTCACTAGTGATGTACAGTATTTGGAAAGGTACTGCTTTTTGTATTCTACTTTTTCTTGATAATAAAGTCGATGCAAATTAAGATCTTTAATTTAGAAAGGCAATATACTGTTGCCTATATTTTATCAACTAGAAGGTATATGTAGTACATTGACATACACTTAGGATGCCCCTGAACAATGATTTCCTGGAATTTTGTTTAAAATACTTACAGATCTTTCAGCATTGGGAGGTTCATAAAGGCTTGGTTATCTATGTATCTCAGATTTTTAGCATTTCGAATGTCTCTGTTGAGAGCATAAACACATTTACAGAAAAAGTATTAATGTTTATAATCTTGTTTATTTGTAAATTAAACATATACGCAAAAATATAACAATATCTTCTGGAAAAACATAATCTTACAGAATTTATGGTTTATTAGTGAATCTTTTGTGCAAAATATATAATACATATTGGCTTCAGTCTTTCAGTATTGGCTCCGGTGAAAAAAATCATACTGTAGTTACTGAAATTAATTAAGGTCACACCACAAAAGCATTTGGCCAACATAAAGAATACTCATGAGTCTGAAAAATAGATGATCCTTGGAGTTTTAGCTAAATACTATATTATTAAAAGTTTAAAAATTAAGCAATTTATTTAGTATTATCATATAGTTGGATACCCTTCAATTTGCTTGTAATGGTACTGGTAGACTTCAATTTACAACAGTTCATTTAGTGAATGTTCAAAGTTACAAGAGCATTGAAAAAAAGTAACTTATGCCCATTTTTCACATTTACAACTGTTGCAGTATCCCCATAGTCACATGGTCACAATTTGGATACTTGACAATTGACTCATATTTATGGTGATTGCAGTATCCTGGGATTATGTGATCACCTTTTGTGACTTTCTGACAAGCAAAGTCAATGGGGAAGCAGATTCACTTAACAACTGTGTTAACAGAATAACAGAGTTGGAAGGGACCTTGGAGGTCTTCTAGTCCAACCCCCTGCTCAACCATGGTTGTCCAATCTCTTCTTAAAATCTTCTAGTGTTGAAACATTCACAACTTTTGGAGACAAGTTGTTCCACTGATTAATTTTCTGTCAGGAAATTTCTCCTTAGTTTTAGGTTCTTCTCTCCTTGATTAGTTTCCATCCATTGCTTCTTGTCCTGCCTTCAGATGCTTTGGCTCCCTCTTCTTTGTGGCATCTCCTGAGATATTGGAACATGTCACCCTTGGTCCTTCTCTTTATTAAACTAGACATACTGAATTCCAGCAACCTTTCTTTATATGTTTTAGCCTCCAGTCCCCTGATCATCTTTGTTGCTCTTCTCTGCACTTTTACTAGAGTCTCAACATCTTTTTTACATTGTGGTGACCAAAACTGGATGCAGTATTCCAAGTGTGGCCTTACCAAGGCATTATAAAGTGGTATTAATACTTCACGTGATCTTGATTCTATCCCTCTGTTAATGCAGTGTAGGACTGTGTTGGCTTTTTTGGCAGCTGCAGCACACTGCTGGCTCATATTTAACTGACTGTCCACTAGGACTCCAAGATCCCTCTCACAGTTACTACTATTGAGCCAAGTATCACCTATACTGTATCTGTACATTTGTTTTTTCTTGCCTAAATGTAGAACCTTACGTTTTTCACCACTGAATTTCATTTTGTTAGAGCCCAATGTTCAAGTCTGTCAAGATCCTCCTGTATCTTAAGCCTATCTTCTGGAGTGTTAGCTATTCCTGCCAGCTTGGTGTCATCTGCAAATTTGATGAGTTCCCCATCTATCCCCTCATCCAAATCATTGATGAAGATGTTGAAGAATCCCGGGCCTAAAACAGAGCCTTGGGGTACCCCACTGCATACTTCCCTCCATGTAGATGCGGTTCCATTGAGGACTACATGTTGAGTGCGGTTGTCAGCAGTTACAAATCCATCTGGTGGTGATGTTGTCTAAACCACATTTTTCTCTTATCAAGTAGTAGGTTGTGGTCTACTTTATCAAATGCCTTACTGAAGTCCAAGTAAATTATATCCACAGCATTCCTCGGGTCCACTAATTTTGTCCCTTTGTCAAAGAATGCAATAAAATTTATCTGGCATGATCTGTTTACTATCTTAACTGCAGAAATTCATGCAGTTTACAACTGTGGCAAGAAAAATTTACTTAACGGTGGCAAAATGAACTTAACAACTGTTTCACTTAGCAACAGAAATTTTGAGCTCAGTTGTGGTTGTAAGTTGAGGACTATGTATATTACGAATGCAGAGACAGTCAATGTATTACGCATGCAGAGACAGTCAAAGAGGGACTTTCTTTTATGGAAATATGTGTAAGGTTATCAATTACAGTTTTAAGGACACAGCTCCCAAGATCAACTGTACCACTTTTAAAGTTCATCTTCAGAACTGATTTACAGCAGCCAATTCACACAACCAATCTGATCTATGATATACACATATATTTATATATGTTATATTTTAGATTAGGTTCCAGCAGCAGCTTTCCAAATCCATGAAATGGTCTCATGCCCAGAGACAGCTATGGAGTGAAACAGAAGGGCATGAGAAAATTACAGAACACACTATTTGAGGAGAGGAGAGGAGAGGAGAGGAGAGGAGAGGAGAGGAGAGGAGAGATTACTGCTCATGATTTGGAAAGATTTATTTTAATCTACTTACATGTGAGTGACTTTGTTTAAGTTGTTGAAAGAATAAGCCTCCAAAACCTGCAGCACTACATCTATGCTGATATAGCTATACAGAAGAGAGAGAAATAAGGTTCAGACATCAAGACAGATGACATGCCAAGAGAAGAATTCATTATATGAACAAAGTGACTAAGCCATCATTGGAAACACAAGCCAAAGACCTCACCTCCCCCTCACAAAAAGAACATTCCCTTTAGATCTATGCACTGGAACCTTAAGGTAAAAGAGCTGACTTAGATCCCATCTTAATATTGTTCTAAAAACAATGCCTTTTTTTCCTTTTAATGTGAAAGACCTTTTTCATTCTTACTGGAAGAGTAGAAGTGGTGTACAGTACATGGCAGTGGAGGCAAAATCAATACACTGGGCACTAAAGAATCAGCCATATGAGGTAATTTAAGAAAGGGAACAATGTCCCTCTTCTTCTCTTGAAGGACACCTCAAGGCTGTAGGGATAGGGCAAAAGGACCTCCTATAGGAAACAAGTTTTAAAAAAATCAGATTTTCAGTCTAAATCCCAAAATGTAGAAATATGAGCCTGAATGAGCTTCAGGTCTTTCACAGAATGGACACCAATGGCAGTGAAGGCCCTTGGGTTGTTGACAAATGGATTCAGTAGGGAAGATCAGAAGAGAGGTGAACTCTGAATCTTTTCTTAAAGGTTGGGATATAAATACAGGAGGAATTAGGTGTTAGAGTAGTTTTTAGAATTTTAAAGCCAATAAGCAGCATCCTGAAGTATATATACAGAAGTAACCAATGCAGTTACCTTATAACTTCTATTTTTAAGAGTTCAAGGACAGCTCAGTGTGGAAAGCATCACAACAATCTACATATGCTGACAATGTATTTCATTTTTAGCTGGTATTTTTCAAAATGAGATACTCAGTTTCCTGGTAACTGTGTGGCAATGACATCCCAAATGGCCATCCAGTATTTCATGGTTAAGTGGGCTAGGGCTGCATATACAGAAACAGCTTGCACCTGAGACAATGCTATACAAAACACAGAAATAAATGAAAAAACTGTATAAAAGAAGTGAAAATAAAGCAGAACTAGGCTTAGAAGCTTTACGGTCACCCATGCTAGCATGTGTAGCTAACAAAATTTGATTAGCTGAGCTAAAAACAAATCTAATTGATGTAGAAACATGAAGTTCTCAAGTTTGCTACTTCTGGGCCAGTGATCCAAGTCACCAGACTACACGTTTCAAGCCTCACCTTTTTTTAAAACATGCATCAAGTTACTTTGAGTTTAGTCTCCCCCTTCCACTCCTTGGACAACCCTGTAGTCAGCATATTTCCAAGGCAGGGGGAGCAGAGGATATTGGGGATTGTTTGTCACTGAGATTAATAGTTTAGGGGTTGTTGAGTGGTTCATGTGCCTGTACACTGTTTCCTAATGATATAAGCAAAGCTGAAATAAATTTGTAACTCTCTTATTGAATATCCCAGAAAGGAGGGAAACTATTCTACTTGAAGGGTTCAAAGCAGCCTTGGCTACAATACATTCAATAAAAGTTGAAAGAGATTCTCCTTTATATTCTTCCAGAGCTACAGCCCAACCTCATTTATATTTGAACAGGGACAGGGTCTGGTTGTGTTTGTACTGTGCTTATCTAGTTCTTACAGCAAAGCTGCAAGAGTGCAGGATGCTACAAGGGTTTGTTTATCAGCCAGCTTGTTGTAGAGACTGATGCTGATTAAAGCTGCAAGGAAGTGATTGGCTCAAAATCACCCAGTGGTTTTGGTGCCTAAGGGAGGACTAGTACCTCTGCTGTTTATCCAGCACTTTAACCACTAGATCATACTATCTGCCTATTTCTCTCTCTATTTAAATATTTAAATGTTTCCACCTTGCTCTACAAAGGTAATCCTCAAGGGAGAGGCAATCAGTAACACTAATAAACATGAAACTGTAACATGGCAATACCTCATAATTATCATAGCTATTACCTATAGAGATATGTATTCATAAATCAAAATATTAAAACACTGTAACCAATAAAACCTGAGTATTTGGATACATTCCCTAAACCTTTCTACTGAAAACAACTAACATGTTTGATTTAGGCTTAACCTTCAGACTTGCAAGACTGATGTCAGCACTCCCAAGTAAACTGGAGAGGAAAGATGACTACATAAACTAAATTTATTTTATTGTAAGACTATATTAAGAGTATCTTGCAAGTCTGAAGGCATAAACTTCCACCACCACTTTTAACTATTTGATCAAATAGGGCTGGACCTTCTTAAGTTTATTTTTCTGCCCATTAAGTGACTGTGGGCTGTTTCCTCTCTTCCTTGTCTGATTGTTTCCTAGGCAGCATCTCTTCCCCCAATGTCTTCACACATCCCACTGGTTTTTTGGGGGGAGGGGCAGGGGGAGAAAGGGCAAATGTTTGAAGTGAGTTTACTATTGCCTGGTTCCTAGGGCTAAGAGGGAGTGACTGGCTCAAAGTGACCCAGCTAAGGTGGAAATCCTAGAACTCGGAGTTTCCCCAGTTCTAGCCTGGTGCCTTGACTAGTGCAGCAAACTGGCTGTCAATCCTTTCTGTTTAGCCTGCAGCATTACGCAACATTAAACAAGCAAGAGAGCAAATATTGCTTATTTTAAGAAAAGAATGTGGATAAAAACTTACATCCTGGAGATGTTGGGTAATCTGGAGAATGCTTCACTAGGAATTCTTTTCAGATATGTATCCATAAACCTCCTGTAGGAACAAAGCTTAAAAAAATTAATATATTTTCAAGATTATTATGCTGTTCAAGTTCTTTACAGTAATGGTTTCTAAATCAGAATGGAAATAATAGCAGTGGAAAACATGGATTACATGACAGATGGATAGTTAATTAAGTCTTGCTTCCTAACAAGTCTGAATTATTTTCATCAAACTTTATATGTGCATTGAATACTCAAGCAGAAATAGAATTTTTCCTGGAGGGTCATAAAATGATTAATAAACAACATTATAAGCAACATATCAACATTAACATCTTGCTATTGTTGGTATGTCAATGAAATGCTCAGTCACTAATCTTGTAGTAAGAGGAGATACTGATAAATTTCTACCTAGACATCAATTGACATAACTGAAGAAAAAATAGAATTTTTAAAGCAAGATCATAAAGTAATACAAATTTTGTATTATAATTTTTAAGGTAAGAGCATACTCCTTTTTTTTCAATATATACAGTCTCCGTAAAAGTGATTTTGCAGCATCTAAATATCAAAATAGGCAGAATTTTATGCCCAATGTAAGACTTTCTTTAAAAAAAAATTCACTTCAGACATTGATGAAACATTATATGCAGATTCCTACATCTAACTAAGATTTTTAGCTGATATAGCATATTATTGAATGTGTTGTTTCAATATTTTATTTTTTTTCCTTTTAAAAATAAGCACTGAACAAGAGATTTTTCAAGTTTTATTGGTGATCATGATAGATCCCTTCAAATTAAGCATAAGTTGAGAATGAAAAACATGAGTTAATGTTTAATAACTAATAACTACCGATATAATGTATCACATGTTTTTGTTTCAGAGGAGGAGAGGTCCCGGGGCTCATGGAGTGAAGGAACTGGATGAGGCTGTCGGCAGGCCCAGAGGAAGGGAGAGAGGCTTTTGGAGGAGTTGGAGGTGGCGGCAGCATGCTCCAGGGGCGAAAAGGAGAGAGGCCCCTTTAAGGAAAAGGTGGAAGAGACAAGATCAGAAAAAGGAAAGGAGGTGAGGTTATTGTGCAGGAATACAAGCTAATTTGAGGGCTAATCCACATGGAGCTCCATTTCCATCTGTCCTGTTTGCCATCGTTCACTCCCTAGAGACTAAAATGGACATTCTGAAACTTGAGCTGGCCACGAACAAGGAGTGTATATCAGAGGTGGTGACCCTTTGAGAGCTATATGCAACAAAATTTCATTTTGATGTATGCCAATTGGTGTACATTCAAAGTGACAATAAAGTTATTATTGTTGTTGTTATTATTATTATTACTATTATTACATGCTGCATGAGTTCAGAGGGCTAAAAGTGTTTTGCTGCTCATTTTCATTTGAACTCAGTGTACGATGCATTTGTTGCAGTATCCAACAATAGTCAGCTAGCATTGATTTATTCCAGTTGCCCTGATATATTTTTCCAATGTGTGAATGTCCTTTTACCACATTCGTCATTGACTGCACCTAAACTTTTGAAAAAAAAAAGTCCAAGTATGAATGCAGAAAATGAATCTTCAGTGACATGTTGCACTTCATGGTCTTGTATGCTATAGGAAGTTTGTCAACTAGTTGAGTGTACTTTGCTGCTCTGTAGTTGCCAAGAAAATTCTCAACAACTTCCTTGGATGTTTTTCAGGCCATTTTCTCTGGTGCCACTACCAGTTCTTCAACTGGTTGTCATTGATGATGTATCTGATCTGTGGACCATCAAAAATACCTTCCTTACTCTTGGCATCAATTATTTTTGGAAATATCTGTCTCAAATAATGAAAACCTTCACCTTCCTTTTTCATTGCTTTCATAATTTTTTTCATCAGTCCGAGTTTTATATGAAGTAGAGGCAAAAATATCGTTCTTGGTCATCAAGTGATTCAATATGCCATGAGTGTGACTGGACTCTACAAAGCTTACATATAAGAAGCACTTGCAAAAACAGATTTCTATAAAACAATACACGATAGGTTAAATTACAGGTTATTTTCTTGATTAGCAGTCAAAACTTTATAAGATACACCCAAAAGTGTTCAGGAAGCAAATTTTTTGTTGCCTAGTGTTATTATGCATTACAGTATAAACTTCCAGAAAGAGTGAGTTTTGGTGGTATGCTATTTGTTCTATGGGCAATCCTCCCGCAAATTTTCCTTCAGATGAGGATTGATGCAAAAACTCTTAAATTTAAATATTTTCCCATCAGTATTTTATCAATCTAAATCATACCATAGTTATCCTACTGCTGTTTTCTCTTTCTTAAGTAAGGTAATGATTGCAAAAACAAAACGAGATCTGCACTAGAGCTGTTGCTGTAATCATATTTGAAGCTCATTGCAGCTCCTAGAAATCACAGAGCTCTCCTATAAAATACAGGATTCAAGTATTGACATGTACTAAATGATTGTCAGTAATGATTTAAGGAAGTTTATTGGTGTATATCTGTGCACATTATTGCATATTACACACACTCACATCCTGTGGAAGTCATTCTTTGAATACTGAAAGTAATGTAATCAAATCAATACCACCCATACATCAAACAGGGAGAGCAGATCACAAAAAGCTGATGGGGGGATGATAGAGAGAAATCTGAAAAATCAATAATAAGAGGGAATCAGATACGTTAGAAGAGAATTATCTGCATTTTTTTGCAGTTTTGATTTTTAATTATTGTAAACACAATTCTATACATTCTATCTCTCTCTCTCCTTCTATTCAATCATGTCTAATTCTCAGAGACGGCCTGGACAAATCTCTTCAACTTTCTTTCTTTTCTTCAAGGTTTTTCATTAGTGGATTTTCATTGCAAGAAAGTGAGTGGCCCAAGGACACCCAGCTTACTTTATGTCTATTGTGGGACCAAAACTCACCATCTCCCTAACAAACACACCAATGTGACCCTGGTGTGAATTCTCAAAATCATTAAAATAACAGCTCAAGCCTGTATCTATTATAAATTGTTTTTTTAAGTTGTTTACAATGCTTCATATTACAGCTGTCATGGTATTTCTCCTGCTGTATCAGTCTCTTATGGATATTCCAGGTCTCTGGAATGAATTCAGAAAAAGACATTCAATCCTCTAGGATTAGCAGAGAATAAAGAGTGAGTTTTAGGCAAAATCCTATTAATTTTACTCTTATAAAATAAGGAGTAAAAGCTTTTACTCTCTTTCACAAATTCTTCCCAGAGAATCTTAGTTTAAAAAAAATGCATGTAGTCTAAAAATCAATTGTTTTAAAGAAGTGTATTCCAGTTATTCTTAAAAATTTCACAATTATTAATATTGCAGTGGATTTTATACTAGCTGTTTACAAACAGGATTGTCTTATTAGGTTATTTAAGTCAAATATTCCAGATCTTCCCTGTGCCAAAACTGGATATAGATAATAGAAAATTATTAGTATTAGCTAATAAATTAAAATGATAGAATAGAATAGAATAGAATAGAATAGAATAGAATAGAATAGAATAGAATAGAATAGAATAGAATAGAATAGAATAGAATAGAATAGAATAGAATAGGAGCTGGAATGGACCTTGGAGGTCTTCTAGTTCAGCCCCCCGCTCCAGAACCTATAACCTATAACCTATAATCAATAATAGCATATAAATAATGGAGCCATCTCTGCTTATAGTTTATAACCCAATTTAATCCGAATAAAGCTATAGTCCTGCCTCAAAGATTCTGAGATATTGTACATATTCCTCTCAATAGACAGAGAAAGGACGAAGAAGAAAAAACATTCTTTGTTGCAGCTACAGAAATTTCTAGTCCTAGAAGTTGGAGATCTAGAACAGCCTGCCCTACTTACTGCAGGTATCGACTAGTTAGGCATGAATATAATCATGCAACATTTATGAACAGAAATGCTCATTCACGAAGAATCCATGAAATATCCCACCCACTTGAAACATCTCTGTCTTCCATAAACAACATTACCAAATCATCATGCAACAGGATTACATACAGAGTTTCAGAAATGAATAGTGGCTAAGTATTGCTTAACAAAGTGGTTTACTTATATGTCATTTCCCCCTCTCCCCCCAACCCCACATATTGCAGTTCTTTAATGTTCACTAGGAATAAGTAGCACTGAACTCATTAAGGATTACATTTGAGTGGAAACGCAAGGCTGAACATTTCCTGCACATCTCTAATTTCCAACAAATTCTGAACAAATTTCTCTACAGAAGATGCAGAGAATTTGTTGAAAGATAGTATTATTCCGCAAATCCCTGTTAAATATATTTGCACTTGTATTTTGCAGTTCAGTTCACCAAAACTTCCTGACATAACTATTGCTATCTTGATCTCTTTTTACCATGCACTACACTACCAAATAAATATTATACTAACCAAATCAATATTACCAGAAAAAGATTGTATCACTTTTTTGTCCTCTACATCTATTTCAACTCTTTTCTTGTGAAATTTCTCCTTAGCCTGACACAATAGATTCTTGCCACGATACTATACTACACAACTGTTTGGTTATTAACAGATTTCATATCGATTCTAGATAGTTGTTGCTTTTCAAAACTGAGTAATACAGATAACACAGTGGCATCCTTAAAATGCACTGGGAGTCTGCAAAATAACTTTATTAATGAAGTTGTGAAGATAATGCAATGCAATGCAAATAGTCCAAGGGGTCATGCTCCTCCTGGAAATTCCATTCGACTGATGGACTTGGGATATCGCACCCTCTCTCATATGTACAAATACCCCTTAAATGTACATCCATACCCAGTATATACCAACATTCACACACATCTTCATATCACCCTTTCTTCAATCTCGTCTTTCTTCCTCTCTCTGGTACTTTTTATTAAAGACTATGGGATACTTTTCAAGCTAAGGAGAACTCAGTTTCTGTGGGAATAGCTGCAGGTGAAATAACTCCTTCTTGCCTAACTGATATTGCTATGAAAATTACAGTGATTTCAGATAGGAAAATAGGAGAACCAGCTTCTAAAGAAGCTTTCTTGGGAGAAGCAGGGAGAGATGCATAACTGGAGAGGAAAAGCTTTGGATCAGATGGCAAGGCCAGGTATGCCAGTGTAAGGACTCACTTCAATCCACATCTTAAGAAAGCAGAACTCTTGGAAACGGTCTCTTCCAACAGGAACTTTTATTATGAGAAATTGATAACAGGCATGATAGACAGGATCTGAGGGATTCCCTTACCAATCGATGTTTTAAAGTGTCCCTAAGCAGCCCCCACCCCGCAGTTCTTCTGGGCGATTCAGACCGGCAGATTTCTAGGTGTTAAATCCAGGAAAGATAACATCAATCCGGCTCCATTGGGCATGATCATTCAACAGCTCCTCACACAGATCCCAGAGGCTGCATCTTTTCACCCCCCCCTTTTTCCTCGCTGGCCGGTAAGGAGGAGAAGTTCAGAGGGGCATAGGATGAAAGGCAAATGGTTACATTGTGATGGTTAGCAGACCCGAAAGCAAATCAACAAAAGGTTACTTTGTAGTGAATAGAGGAAGTGAAAGTAATAAAACCGCCATGCATACGCCTCCTCCCCCTTAGTAGTATGACAGGATCCAGGAGAGAGTAAGAATTGGTTTTATATCAGAGAAGATAGATAGAAAGGAAATATAACTGGATTCTGACAGCCGGATCATGCCTAGGGCCACCATTTCTCCATCAATACAATAAATAATTCACATATTGAGCAAATATGCTTACATCAAGGATTTTTCTCTTTCAGAAATTTGCAGTGAAAGAGAGGAAGTTTCATATACACATACTGTAAGCTTAATTTCCATGAAACTACCGAGCAAATGATTTTTTAAAGTTGCTCAGCATCATTTTATAGAACAGTTGTGAATGTAAGAAGTTTGGAAGGATTGAGAAAGAGCTGGTTGCATAACCAAAAGAGTTTGCCATTTCAAGATTTCAATTTAGGGCTCCATCTCATGGCTTTCTGGTTTCTGGAAGCCATATTTTTACTTACTGAATTTCTGGAAGCCCAGCTGATCTTTCCATCAGCTCAAAAGGAAAAGAAAAATCAAAGGAAATCAATCAAATCACAAAGAATTAGAACTAGAGGGTTAGGGTTAGACTATATGCAGCCTGCAGTAATCAGTGGGTAATTTATTTTTTTTAAGTAGAAGTGCCAATGGACCTAAGTACCCAATTCAAGAAGTAGGTGGAGGATAGGAATCATTATGCTTTGAAGAATAGCTAAAATTTAGTTTAACAGATTTGTGCACCAATATGACACAAAGTATCAGACAGACCATTCCATAAACTGGGCATTACAATTGAGAAGGCTTTTCTCTGTTACATCTGACCTGACATGTTATCCTTACATGAGCCACTTGAGCATGTGGAAAGATAAAGGGAAAGTTCACAGCTCACTAGATTTTATCGCAGTATTAATCAGATGATCCATTAAAACAGAATGAAGGAGATAAAAAGAGAACCAAGTCTTCATATAAACATTAGAAAAATAAGAAACATTGCAGTTTTTTTCTTTTGCTTGCTAACAACCAAATAGAATAATTGGTTCATGCATCACTTCTTTTGATTCGCTGAAGCATTTCATGGTTTCCAGAACCCCAGGATGGTTACCATTTATACTTCATTAAAAAGAGAACAAAAAACTATATGTTGATGTTTATGTCAAAATATAGAGTCAGATTCAGGACCTTATTATAATAAAGGCAGAACAGAAGTACATTTAACTTTAAATATATTTTTCCAACAACCTGTATATCTCACTCTTCACATCACTTATAATTTGATAGTTATACACAGTACAAACTATTATACATAAAGAAGACTAGATATGAATATTCAGCAGTTGAGTTTGTTTTGACTGTGGTATAATAGCTTTTTTGTCTTTCTGTTCAGATTTTAACCTTTATATTATTGGCTTATTATTATACTATTTTTAGCACTGTCTGTGGCTGGGCTTAACACTATATCTGCAGTAGCATTTTGTATAAATCCAATTGAAAACAAACAAAAATGCTTACAATGGCATATGATATGTAAAAGGTAAGAGATAATATATATATAAAAGGTTCAAAACCTTCTAAAGATTCTGCTGAATAGAATAACATCCTTAGTTGCATCTATAATGTAGTTTTAATATTAGTCTTCCAGCACCAATGGACTGCAGACTTCAAAAGAAAAGCATTCCTATAACCTACATTTCTGTGATTCAGTCTCTGACAACAACCTGTCCCACAGAGATTATTATTATCCAATTTATTTTGATAAATATAGACAGGGCTTTTTTTCCTCATAGAACGCTCAGAACGGAGTTCCGGCACCTTTTTTGGATGGAACCTTGTAGGGTAGGCAAAGTGGGTTGTATGACGTGTGTGAGTTCCGGCACTTTTTTTTTTTTTTTACAAAAAAAGCACTGAATATAGATATACAGAGATAGAAAAAGAAGGCAACTATTTTTAAAGCCATAGCACAGATCACTCCAGGGACCTGAGACATGATATGACTTAGCTATAGTGCGAGCAGTGAAACTTCAGAATTCCTGTCCTTGCACTGCACACACAGCAATAAAACCGAGAAAATCGGTAAGCGATAAAACAGAGCTTTCAGTTCTGCAGATTTTGGCAAATCACTCCAACCTCACCTCCCTATCTTGTGATCCTTGACTAATTTTGAAGCTCGAAAAAACAGTTGAAAGAGATTTATTCCGCTTGCTTGATCCAACCAAGTATCAGTAGTTTACACCTGATTAATTTGCTCACCCAGAATCAAGTCTTGGATATTATCTTATTATTCATTTTTCAGATACTAGCCAGCAAAGCCTTCAAGTTCAAGGAGTAATTACCAAGTAGTCAATTAATAACAATAGTAAATTACTAATTGACTTTTACTACTACTAATTGACAATCAGTCACTTACTAATTGACTACTAAGTTTGCCAACGCAGATGACTAGTGTCTGCTACACTGTTGACATAGAGAACAGGATGGCTAATTGCAAGTGGAATCAGTGATTCCAATCAATGGAGCCAATCAAAGTGAAGCCAACAGTCACAAGAGGGTAAAGCAAAGGTGTGTGACCTTTAATTGATACAGAAAAACAAAGCACACCTACAACCTGCATTTCTGTGATTAAGTCTCCTGCAACAACCTGTCCCACAGGGATGGTAAACCAAGGCAAGTACTAATCGTCTACTTACAACAGTTCATTTAGTGACTGTTCAAAGTTACAACGGCACTGAAAAAGTGATTTATGATTGTTTTTCACACTTATGACCATTGCAGCATCCCTATGGTCAAGTGACCAAAATTCAGATGCTTGGCAAATGACTCATATTTATGACAGTTGCAATGTCCCAGGGTCATGTGATCACTTTTTGCGACCTTTTGACAAGCAAAGTCAATGAAGGAAGTCAGGTTCACTTAACATCCATATTACTAACTTGACAACTGCAATGATTCACTTAGCGACCGTAGCAAGAAAGGTCATAAAATGGGTCAAATTCACTTAACAGTTGCCTCACTTAGCAACAGAAATGTTGGGCTCAATTGTGGTCGTAAGTCAAGGACTATCCGTAACTGTAAAAAGTGCTGATCTTCCCCCAAGATTGACATTTACAGTTATATCCCTTCTTGATTTAGTCTACAGAACAATGAAAGAACATCTTAAATCTTTACCTACGTTGAGACCACTATTATCAGAAATTGGGGAAGATCAGCACTTTTTTTATTTTAAAAATGTATGCTTAAACATACATAACCATAAAGGGTAAAAAAAATCCCTTTGTATTGAAAAGAAATCAAAACCCGTTTTTTTGAGATGACAGACTAGCGTGTGTTCACATGCCTCCAACTGCCTTGCTTGCTGCAAAGCCAGATTGCAGCAAGGAAGGGATTGGAGGCACGTGAATGCACACTAGTCTGGCCATTTTGGATCCGGTTCAGAAGCGAAGGGAATCATTCCCACCCCACCCAATCGCTGCGGGGCTTCGTTTCCAAAGACCGGCTTCTGGCTGCTCAAAGGAGGAGGAAGAAAAAAGTGGGAGAAGCCACTACTGAACAGGCGAGGCATGACAGGTGTTGGGACGTGGAAGGCTTGGCTGCTGGGGCCCTTCAGCACGGTAAGTGCTTGCGGGGCACGTGGGCAGCTCCCCCCCACCTCCCCCTATGATTTAAATTTAAATAGCAGAATTTCAATTTCCTATATCAAACTTTAGTTTAGTATTTTAATATAATAAGCACTGTTTAAGTAACAGGTGCTATTTCAGATGGCAAATAGCGTTCAGTGGCAGCAACCTGTGATTTCATATAGCAAATGCTTACTTAGTTAAGCAATTTTGTCATTTTATGGAGTAAACTGTTATAAGTAGCAGAGATTTCATGAGCTGTTATTCCAGAAACATTGGTTTTAGCCCAGAGATATATAATTGCATACACTAAACACTGATTTAGTCAGAGATAACTTCTATACAGGTAGTCCACAACTTACAACCATTCATTTAATGACCGCCTTTGAAAAAAGTAACTTAAGTTATGACCATTTTTCATAGTTGTGATGTGTTGCCATGTAACTTCCATTATTGGTACTTTATATGCTCTGTGATTATTTATCCTTTTGTTCCCTTATATATTTGTCCTTTATTCTTAAAATACCTTATTTCTAAATACCGATACTGTTGTAGTTTATACATATTGTTTGAATCATATTTTTTCTACCTGAGCAATACCAAAGATGAACATAATATGTTCAGAGAAGAGAAGTCGCCTAACTGTTTCTAATATATCAAACACAATGACAATTAGTCTAATCGGCCTACCTCTAAAGGAATGGGATCCAACTCCTACAGTGAAAAGATGGTTAAGGATAAATCACACAGCTGATGATGCTCGGATAAAAGCGAAGAAAATTGCAAGTGAGGACGCCAATCAAGAAGCAATATGGAAATATCTTAAATAACAGTTTTATTGTTTTTTGTCAAGTATTATTTAATATTTTTTCATTAATATTTTAAAACTTGCTTATAACAATCTAGTTTTGTGTACCTCTTTTATTGTTCTTATTTAAGTATGAAATGCATTAAATAATAAACTACCTTTTGGTATATCATTTTTTTATACTTAAAACGGTCATTAGGGCAGAGAACTGGTTGTTAAATTATTTGAATCCCACCACTGGTTTTGACCTATAAGCACAGAGAGGTCCTCCTCTACTCTCCCTCCCTCCCTGTCTTGAAAGGAAAAAGACTGATTTCTTTAAATTAGAGACAGAAGCCTCTGGATTGAGGCAGGAAAGGAGTGCCACAGCCTCAGCATTAACCGATTGGAATTTCCAGGGAAAAAGGAAAATTTAGACAAAAATTAGTTTTCAAAAGCCTTGTTTATTTTTGTAGAAAGAGGTAAATGTTTTTAGTCAGGTATCTGTGTTAGACTTTTGATTTATTTTGCTGTGCACATGTTAGAAGCCGCCCTCTCTCAGGTTCCTATTTCTCTGGATACTTAAGCTTGGAGTAAGGTTCCACTGAGTTCAAGTTTTACTTTTTCTCAATGAAGTTCTTGACAGCTGATATATTTTGAAAGTGTGTATTCAATTGTACAATGCAATTGGTGTTTTTAATTATAGAATGTTTCTTAATTTTTATGATGTGTTTTGTATCGTTATGCCACCCACAATCATGTTTTGTGAGACGGGTAGCTATATGATAATTAAATAAAGCCAGATCCTGAATGAAGTTTCTAATTATAATGATCAGTCAGGAGATATTTTTAAAAATCTTATTTTTAAATCATTTTTTTTTAAAAATAAAATTTGATTTTATTCATTCTTGCGAGATTGATTTAATTCCCAATAGGGAAAGAAAAGGTTAAAATCAGTAGTCACATGCTTTAATGTTATGCCAGGTGGTTTCATTACAGATCTTGAAACTTTATTTCCATTTTCCTTTTTTATTAGCCAGATTATGGTGGTCCACTCTCTCCCATACATCAAAGTGAAAAGGCATCTCCAGGAACATTACTGATAGGAATAATTGTGAAGCAGTTGAAGCCAGGGAGGAAGTCAAGGCTGGTAAAAGTCTTCCAGGAGGGCTTCAGGAAGATAAGATTTCAGACTTCTAGAAGCCATGTTCTTCTACCAGCATATAAAGAGCTCATATATTTCATGTTTTGTTTTGTTTTGTTTTGTATATATGAACAATATTTATAGTTTGACGGAGATTGATATTGGTCAATTTTATCTGAATTTGAATTCATAGTTTTGAGCTGTGAAATAATCTTTTTTTAGTGCACATTTTTCAAGCTGGAACCTTAGTAAAAAAATATATCTTATCCCTATCGGGGGTGTATGTCTTCCTCAGTCTTGGGTTCTCTACCAGAGGCCTTGGAGTTGAAGGTTCTGTGTGATATCTCAGCTATTCCTGGTACTGCACTTTTATGAACAGAGAGCACGAACACTTTGACCTTTACTTTCCACGTCCTCTCTTCTGCCCTGATGCTTCTCCAGCTTCTCATACTCCTTCCTGGGCTTCCAAACTTAACTTAAAATTGCAAACAAAACTTTCAGTAGATAGGGACCAATGAGCCCAATGAGCATTCTCGTACTTCCATTAGGGCTAAGAGCTTAGATTCTCTTGGAAAATATGAAGCATTGTCTGTAACTCATGAAAGCAGCAGCATTTATGGAGGCGCATATAAGTTCTAGGTTCTTATTCCCACATTTCACTGTCTGCTTCAAGCTGGCAACTTGCACTGGCTTTAAAATTGAGATGGTGGAGAAGGGATCAATCAGAAAACAAAACGAAGAAGAAAAGACTAACTTCAATAGGATCAAGATCTGGATTAGGAACACTGACATAACCGTTGGTAGACAAAAAGCATGACCGGTTACATGCAACTGATTAAAAATATGTTAAAATTCATAGGTAGCTTAACTTGAAGCCTGCTGAACATTGCAGCAGCCTTAAAATCTGGGTCAACAAATCTCGTTTAATACATTCATTAGGCTGGATTCATACTATGCCGAGTATTGCAATCATGTACTCACAATGTCTGTGTGCTCTGTGGGAATGTAGGGATGAAACTGATCTCCGTACAAGTTATTTTATAGCGTCCCCAGTCAGAACAATCACACAAGGATGAAGGGCACACTTCTGTGCCTTTACTTCTCTGGCCCATTTCCAGCAGAAGCAGCAGCCGAAGGAACTTGAGTGGCCACAGCATCTTCTTGTTTCTACTGCTGCAGCAGCTTCATTATCTTATGTAATCTTTTGCAACTGAAAGAAGAGAGGGGCTAATTAAGGTCCTTTTCCTGAGAACAGAAGAAAGCTGGAATAGCTAGAGAAATGTCCCATTCACCTAGTTATTTCCCACTTTCCCTAAAAGCAAAAATAGAAAAAAAGCAAAAAAGCTATGTACAAAAATACAGTATGTTATACAATGAGCTGTCAAAACCATGCTGTTTCTTTATTAATTTCAATATGTCTTCATATCAAATGGATATAAAAATAATAAAAAAATAATAAAAAAATATGCCCAAACATTTGGGCCACCCAAAATACCACAGTAAATTTCAACTACAATGGCTTTTGGGAAGCATGTTCCTCTTTAATCAATTAAGGACCTTCCAGAATGCTGAACAAATCTTCTGTATGTTGTATTAAAAATACCCATATTGCCTAACTATGACTTGAACATTTTCTTTTTTAAACAGTGTGTCTCTTTTGGCACATCTCCCACAAATCTGATCTGAAAGACTTGCTTTTTCAAGAATAAAAAGGGGATGTCAGAATTACAGTGTTACATTGTCCATAGCTGTATTGATTTGAGATATTATGACACCAGCCATTGAAAACGTATCATATAGATCATCAGGTAGAAACTATATAAAGAATACTTGGGATTGTGGATTAAATCCTTTGCTTTGGAGCAGACATGTCAAACTCGCGACGTCACATGACATCGCGCAACGTATCGGGACGGTTTTGCCATTGCCGGCAATGGGGTGGGCGCGGCTTCTGCGTGACGCGTCCAGCCCGCGGGCCGGCAGTTTGACACCCCTGCTTTGGAGGAAGAAAGCTAATTGACAAATTATCTGCAATATATTGCAAATTAAACAATGCAATAATTTATTTTCAAATGTTTTGCAAAACTGAAGCAAGCATTATTTATTTTCAAATTCAAGGCTTTCAGTATTTGATAATCTGAGAAATTTTGAACATTTGAAAATGGCATGGATTGTACCATTTTGAGGAAATGTGATATATGAATGAATAGATAATGAAATATAAAACAGAGATCCAAGCTGGTTTGAATATGTGCAGATAAAACATCTAACAACATTGTTAGCAGCATTAGAATAGAACAAAAAAACTATATTCAAAGATGCAGTTGTTTAGAATAAAGCATAAATTTCCAAAATATATAAATAACTATAAACAATTTAAAATTTGATTTGCAAGTTAAAGAAATAAATTATTGAGTGACCTAATTAATTGTCTAAGTACTTCTGAAAACCAGAAATATTTCTGGAAAGAAAGTCAATTATCAATTTTCTATATGAAAATTGCTATATAGAAATTGAATAAATAAAAATAAATAAATATAGGAATGAATACTAAGAGAGGAGAGACGTGGGATTTCCAATGAAATAAAAACAATGAATATAAATTATAGCTCAATCTACTGAAGATATAAATCTCAAATAGACTTTCCAATTCACTTATAGTGGACATTTGCAAAAATAAAGAATATATTTTGTGATAAATATAAAATTGGATTTTATCATTTTTGAACTAATACTAGATCATGAAACTTCAACATATGGAAACAATTTCTTATATGCCTCTTGTATCTAGAATAACCTAAAAAAAGGGAGAAGAAAAGAGTTTTGAAAAATTGCCCAGCTTTTTTAATTTATTCATTATTTGTAAAGACAATCACATTTGTTGGCAATAAAAAGAGATAAAAACTGAACATTTTTAATTAGAAACACTATCTTAAATTAAAAAAAGGATATGATTGTAACTTTTTACATTTACAGAGCAGTCCCAAACAACTTCGTAAGTATTACTGAACTGTAAGATTTAAACATAGGTTTGCCACCAAAAGTTATTAATGCATATATAATTTGCATTTCAATGTTAGCAATAATCGGGGGGAAATTCTATATTTTTTCCAAACACAACTGAGAACGTCAACATTCTTCCCCAATGTATAATGCCATCTATGCTATTTTGGCTAGAAATTCTGAAAATGGCATCTTATATTTGAACAGACCTCATTAAAAAATTAAGTTCAACCAGACATATCACAGCAAGGAATACTTAAAGGCACCTTTTTCTTTCTCTTTATTAAGACTTGCAAGCAGCATTCATGCTTACATAACTGTTGGACGGTTATTAGGTGAAACTTCCTGCCCTTGGGGAGATGAAATTGTGAAGACACCTGCCAGGCTGAACTTCCTCTTGCTGCCATCTGGGCCCTCTGAAACCACCCTGCTCTAACTATACCAGGATCTTTGAGGGTTGTAGCAACTCTTCATATGGAAACTCTCTCCACACCCACACACCCACACCTACACACACACACACATACCCTTGCCAGCCTTCAGGAGCTCTACTTTAAGACACACACACACACACACACACACACACACACACACACACACACACCCTTGCCAGCCTTCAGGAGCTCTACTTTAAGGGGCAAGAGCCTTCCCCAACTTCTCCATCCCTTTAGATCAATGTTTCTCAATCTTGGCAACTTTAAGATGTGTGGACTTCAACTACCAAAATTCCCCAGTAAGTACAGTGGAGGGGGAATTCTGGGAGTTGGAAGTTCACACAACTTAAAGTTGCCAAAGCTGAGAAACCCCGGGTACATCATCCTGAACACAGCAATTGCATCTGTTTATTGATTCTCACCGTGACTCGCAACTCAGTGAAGTTGGTCGCTGTCAAGAAGGATGAAGTCCTTTCTCGTCCTCTTCTCCCGCCCAGCGCCTCCTGAACACCCGGCCAGAAGCTGCGGAGAACCCGCCAAAGTCCCATCAGGAATGGACAGCAAGGCGCCGCTACTTGCCCGAGCGGCAGGTAGAGAAGGCTCTCCGCTCGGCACTCCGTAGCAACATCATGGCCAGCAGCGTCTTCAAGGCTGGCGGTCGGTTGCCATCTAGTGGCGACCTGGCCAGATCGCACCGAGTCGAAAGCTTTCTGCCAAGAAATATGTGTTAAAATATATGCTTACCGGTTTGCTTTAGTTCAAAATTAATTATTGCACAAACCCACTTGTTTATATTCCACTTTTTAAATTCTTCTTAGTGCTGAAGGTGGCCAATAATACTAGAAAAAAAAATAAGCCTGTGTTAACCCAAGACCTCCGTTAAATGTAGTTAGTGATTCATTGGAAGCATTTGCATAATATGCTTACAGTGATTTATCCAACCGGTCCATTTTCTGGGCTGTCCCAACCCATTAACCATAATCTAACTATATAGGCTGAATCTGCATGACTAGCTAGCTTGAAGTGAAATTCAGTTCAATCTCCAGAGCTATAAACTAGCCAACCATATGAACTGTGCAGACCAGTCCAGGTAATCAGTCTGTGTTTCTCAGGAGCCCAAAAAATTGAATGAAGCTCAATTAGTGTAGTGAGTCCTAATAGTAGGCCACACACAGCCATTGCCATGCTCTCTGAATCATATGTGGTTGTGATCCTTGTAAGCTGTCTGACAATGCCCCAGTAGCAGCCTCCCATAAACAGCAAAGATTTTTCACGTATGTTCCCATGGTTCTCTCCAGATCCACCCAAGTTACAATTTAAGTTACAGCAATGATGCCTAGATATGCTTCTATACACATAGCATACAGTAATCCACAAAAGTTTTAGAAAAAACTATGTGGCTGTAGTGTGGTTAAGGTCCTGGAGTTAAGACTAGGACCAGGGGAGAGGTCCCTAGTCTGCCATGGATGCTCATTGGAGATTTAGTTTTAAAAAAAAAAACACGAAGTACTGAACATCAGCGGATTTAAAAACTATTTGTTTACACTATGTAAGAACACAATAGGCTATTGGAAAAAAAATTAGCTGTTACTTGGGAGGAAATGTTAAATTTTAACCTTTTTCCAAATTGTAGGAAATAACTGTTTTCCTTTATTTTTCATTGGTCACAGTCCACCAGATGTTGTCGCTAAGAAGCAGTCACATGCATCTTGTGAGCAGAAGCTGACGACCTCTGTCGTGTTTATTGCTTTTATATATTCTTTTGTTACAGACACAAGCTTTCTTAATCATTAGATGTTTTACATTTGCTGATTCATGGAATGCTTCTTTCATCTAACCAATTACTTTCTAGTTACATATTATAAGGTAAACAACTAGTTAAGGAACAATGACAGGAAGATAGAAGAAGGAACTAAGCCTGTTATCTATTTCAGTAGGTAAGGCATTAAGTCAAAAGGGGGTGAACTTTAGGTTGCTTTATTGGAGCAAAGGGTATAGAATTATGAGATGTGTGGGGGTGCTGAATATGGCAGTGTGCTGCACGTATTCAACCCCTACATCTCACTCTTTTCTATTTTATTAGTAAGGGCATTATAAGCTAAAGTAGTTAGTGGGTGTAATTAGGGAACATACATCTTTGCATTTGTTTATATACAGCATAAACTTGTTTCTGAGGCAAAGTTAATGTTGGTTTAGTATGGATAATTGCAAGATATCTTTTTAAGCAGAGAGAAAAGACATTGAATTATACAACAACAGCTGATAAGAATAGTAACTATTATAACAAAATATTGAACAATCTGTCCAAGGAGGCCAGTGGGAAGCCATGACCATAGAGCACTCCACACAGCAATTAAGAAGGAAAAAGAGACAAAGAATGACTAAAGAGTTTGCAGTCAAAACCGCAAATATGGCAGCGCATAAATTCTCTGGTGTAGGTTCTTTCCCTTGTTGCTGAAGAACCTCCTGCGCTTTCGATGTTAGGTTCTTTACATCGCCCCAGGTCGTTGGCCGACTGCGATGGCGAGAGCGAAAGGGACGCTGCGCCGTCTGAAGAGTCACCTTCTTCATTTCCGGGATTGGGTTCGGGACTTGATGCCATGACATCTTTGGCTGGCCGCACACACCGGGCTGGAATCCAGAGAGGACCTGTAGGAGCAAGCACAGCAGCATAGCCTCGTCCCCAAGTTAATAAAGGAGCTGGACCTAACCAGGTTTTATCAGGCAATTGCCGATAATATACCAATGGATTAGGGAGCGCAGCTTTCTGCTGAAAGTGACGCTGGTAGGCAGTAGAGTTTTGCAAAGAAATATTCAGCTGATTTAAAGTTATTAGAACTTTATTAACTTGACGAGTTATCCATGCCAAATTAGGTACCCTTGATCCCTCCTTTTTTAATTGTTTAAGTAAACAATCTTTAAATGAACGATTGGCTCGTTCAACAATAGCTTGGCCAGTAGAATTGTAGGGGAGGCCATGTTGAAGAAGAATATTCCATGTAGTGCAAAATTGCAGGAAGGAAGTGGAAGTATAAGCTGGGCCATTATCTGTTTTAATAACAGCCGGTTTTCCCAAAGCTGTAATAGCTGCCATGAGATGGGAAATGACATGATTAGAGGTTTCTCCCCGTTGGGGGGTTGCCCAAATGGCTCCGGAATAAGTGTCAATTGAAACGTGAAGATACTTCCAAGGTGCTAGAGATGGAACGTGAGTAACATCCATTTGCCACAATTTATTGGCTTCTAAACCCCGTGGGTTAACACCTGTGTCTCCTATAGGAGAGAGACCAGCACATTGAGGACAAGCAGAAATGATTTGTTTCGCTTGGCTTAAAGGAATATGGCAGGATTGTGCCAAGCCACGAGCATTTTGATGGAAAAAGGAGTGACTATAAAATGGATCAGAAAACAAAGTGGGTAATATATGAACAGCAGCATCCGCCTGAGCATTACCTTCTGAAAGAAGTCCAGGTAAAGAGGAATGACTTCGAATGTGTGATACAAAATATGGATGAATACAATCCTGTAATAAATGCCTTAAAGTTAAAAACAAAGACAATAAATTAGCATCTAGTCTAGGTGTCACATAAGCACCAGGTAAATTAACAATGAGTTGACAGACATAGTGAGAATCAGAAATGAGATTAAATGGTTTTTGAGCAAACGTGTGAAAAGCAAGAATAGCAGCCGCAAGTTCCGATCTTTGCGGTGTGGGTTGCACAGCTGTGTGAACAGTGTGCCATTTCTCTGTTGATTCATCTCGATAGGTGATTGCTCCTCTAGTTTTTCCGCCGTCAGAAAATACAGTAATAGCATCAGACAAAGGCTGATTAGAAAGCATAGAAAAAATACGAAAAGAGGAAGTCATTAAGAATGTAAAGCGAGGGTCTTTAGGTAAATGATAGGAAATCTTCCCTACATAGTCTATCAAAGCAATTTGTAAAGCTTGACATGTCTGAAATTCAAATTCAAAATTAGTTTTAGCAAGAGGAATACAAATGTCCATCAAGTCTGTGCCGGTTCGTTGAAGAGCCCGTAAACGTCCTTGTACTATTAAATCTGCTATAGCCAGAAAAATAGGCAAAACATTATGGGAAGGGGTATGTGGTAAATAAAGCCACTCAATACAATAAACTTGATTGTTCTGTATAGCAGAAAGGACTGCTGTTGGTAGTTTCTCAGTGGGGAAGATTAATAAGGTTAGTGGAGAATTAAGAACAGGAATACGGTCAACGAATTTAGTTCTGATAATTGAATTAATTTGTTTAACAACGTCTTGCACTGCTGAGGGAATGGAGATTACATCTGCAGGGGATTTGCCCTGGGTGAGTAATTCAAATAAAGGGCTTAACAGACCTGTAGGTAAGCAAAAATAAGGTCTTACCCAATTTAGAGTTCCCAATATTTGCTGTAGCTTAACCAGCGAAATAGAAGGAGGTAAAGAAAACTGTGGGATATTAGGACTTGAATAACTTTGGAGGAGTTTGTGTCCTAAATACACATATGGCGAGCAGAGCTGTAACTTTTCAGGGGCAATTTGTAATCCACTATCAGCTAGATCTACTTGAAGTTTGGAAAGCCAACAAGATGGGATGGAAGGGGCTCCTATAAGAATATCATCCATATAATGATATATTAATGCTGTTGGATGACGCTTACGAAAAGGAGCTAAAGCATTAGCTACAAAATATTGACACAAAGTGGGACTGTTCAACATTCCTTGTGGTAATACAGTCCAATGGTAACGGCAAGTGGGTTCAGTGTGATTTATAGCTGGTACTGTAAAAGCAAATTTTTCTCGGTCTGCTATGGACAGAGGTATAGAGAAAAAACAATCTTTCAAATCTATGATCATCAATTGATGATCTTGTGGAATTAGATTCGGATTGGGAGTGCCACATTGCAGAGCTCCCATAGGCTGAATACATGCATTAACGGCACGGATATCATGTAGGAATCTCCATTTGCCGCTTTTCTTTTTTATAACAAAAACCGGAGTGTTCCATGGACTAGTGGAAGGGGCAATGTGTTGAGCTTGTAATTGTTCTTGAACAAGAATTTTTAAGGCTTGTAATTTGTACAGAGGAAGAGGCCATTGTTCCACCCAAACGGGTGTAGTAGTTAACCAAGTTAAGGGTAAGGCAAATGATTTATTCGTCGAAAGTGACGGTAGCCCCCCATTTGCTAAGTAGGTCTCTTCCCCATAAGTTGACATGGATGTCAAGAATGAAGGGACGAAGTGGAACAGTTACAGTAGAATTAGGAAGACTTGCAGAAAGAAATTGTGTACTTTGTCACGCACCTTGTCGCCCTCCTACACCCCAAACACTAGGGCATGGGTCGGTGGGCCAAGATGCAGGCCAATCTTTAGCTGAAATTACTGAAACATCAGCCCCTGTATCAATTATGCCCTCAAAAGGCTTACCCTCAAAAAGGACTGTCTGACGGGGTCGCTGAGTGGTGATTGGAGTGGTTAATGCAATTATAACAGGATCCGTGGAACCAAACCCGCCGTCCCCTCGATCCCTATCACGACCCCCTGCAGGGACAAAATAGGGCAAATGGAGTAATTGAGCAGGACTAGCATAGATTGGCAAAGTCTGTGGCATGTTAGTCCATAATTGAATAAAGATTACGCCTGTATAGTCAGAATCAATTACTCCAGGGATTACAAAAATTCCCTTTTTTCCCATGCTAGATCGAGGCAGAATTAATCCAACATATCCAGAGGGGAGGGGACCAGAAAGTTGCGAAGGGACTACTTGTACCTCTCTTGGAAATTTAAAACACACTTCTTGTTGAGTAATTAAATCTATCCCAGCACTCCCTCTAGTGGCAGCAGGGGTATTATTAATTGCTGCTGGAATTACTGAGGAGTCTCTGTTTGGACCGGGGCCAGAGACCGGCCCGCTTTGAAGTTTCCCGACCGGCACTCATTAGCCCAATGATAACCCTTCTTACACTTAGGGCATTTTGTTTTTGGACGTTCCCTAACAATATATTTAAATGGTCGGGAGGCAGGCATTCCTCCCCCAATGTTTCTACATTCCCGTTGAAAGTGTCCAATTTTTCCACAATTATAACATTTCCCCTGAGGTTTTTGAACTTTTGTAAGAGCTGCAGCTAAGAGATTAGTTTGAAAAGAGGCAGTTCCTATATCCTGACATGCTTTAATCATTTCTGCTAAATCAGGTTGAGCTCCCAATCCAATGATAGCCCGTTTACATTCAGTGGTGGCATTTTCTTTAGCCAATTTCATGAGCAATTCAGCTTGGGCATCAGGATTGTCAATTTGTTGTCTCAAGGCATCTTGCAGACGATTAATAAAATCTGTATATGGTTCATTTGCCTTTTGACGAATATTTGAAAATGCTTGAGATGGTTTTCCAGTTACTGGAACTTTCCCAAAAGCTTTGTAAGCACATTCAGAAGATATTTGAAGAGTAGCTGTAGGTAAAACAATTTGTGCATTCACTGGAGCGAAAGCACCAGAGCCATACAACTGCTCTGGGATGTAAGCACCTCCAGAATTTGCAGCTCTTAATGCACACTGATGTCTAAACTCACTATCCCATACCACATATTGAGCTGGTGTTAATAACATACGAATTGTTGTTTTCCAATCTTCCGGTACCAAAATATGGTTCCTCATTGTTGCTTCTAACATGCCTTGTACATAAGTACTTCCTAACCCAGTATCTCTTATACCCTTATGCAATTCTGTTAAAATTGCATATGAAAGTGGTCGATATTCCACCACTGCAGCTCCATTTGCATCGACTTGTCCTGTCAGATGTACAGGGCAAACCGAGAGCATATCTGCTAGTTCCTGCATATCTCCCTCTCCTTTCGCCATTTGATCTTCTAATACATGGCGAATGGAAACATAAGATTTAGAATCCTTTTGCTCTGAAGGTTTCACATCCATCGTGGAAAATATAGGAGCTGATGGAACTGAAACCTTTTCACGATCATAATCAGGAGAGGGAGTAAAGCTTAACTGAGACCGAGTTACTGCATCCGCCCCATATTTTTCCACCGCGTGGCGACATTGATGCCAACAATGCAAAACATCAACTGGGGCTCTGGGTTCTTGATGAAAGGTGTTGCCTATTCTTTCCCAATCCTTAAGTTGGAGCGTCCCCCGTTCAGGATACCAAGGACAGTTTTTCCCAATCTCACTCACTAGCTTCCTAATGTCCGCCTCAGGCATCGTCATGCCTGATTTGTGTAAGAGAAACCTTAATTCTCTTACATGCTTTTGCTGATGGTGAGATAGATCGCAACCCATACTTACCGTTTGAGAAATCCCGGAGGATGAAGGTGCACCAAGGGGTCTATTCCAGACGACGGCAAGTATGTTGGCTGTTGCTTTCCCTCGGAAGGGGTCCCTGTTCAAGGCGCCAGATGTTGTCGCTAAGAAGCAGTCACATGCATCTTGTGAGCAGAAGCTGACGACCTCTGTCGTGTTTATTGCTTTTATATATTCTTTTGTTACAGACACAAGCTTTCTTAATCATTAGATGTTTTACATTTGCTGATTCATGGAATGCTTCTTTCATCTAACCAATTACTTTCTAGTTACATATTATAAGGTAAACAACTAGTTAAGGAACAATGACAGGAAGATAGAAGAAGGAACTAAGCCTGTTATCTATTTCAGTAGGTAAGGCATTAAGTCAAAAGGGGGTGAACTTTAGGTTGCTTTATTGGAGCAAAGGGTATAGAATTATGAGATGTGTGGGGGTGCTGAATATGGCAGTGTGCTGCATGTATTCAACCCCTACACACCAGAAATACTGGGCTCTAGTCTGGGTATCCATTTTTAGAAGAATTTAGAGAAATTAAACAGATTCGAAGAAATCAACAGAAGATTGAAAATTAAAAAAACAACTGAAGGAGATTGAAGCAACTGTGCAGGCCTGGACCTAATGGTTTCTAGTTACAGGACGGGACATTTCCTCTGAATATCAGGGGGGGGGGAAGGGGGCCTTTGTTCCTTTTTTGGTCTCCAGTGAGTTTCACACACCATTCGGTTATGCCCATTTATTTCATCTGTTTTGGTCTCACAGCCAAATAAGGTTAGGGTTAGTGGTTGATAAATAGAAATGTATGTACCCGTGCTGTAGTTACAACAACATCACACCAATTGTGTCCACTTCAACAATTATGTAAGACAGGATGTTCTGCTCTTCACTGAGTGTATTTAAGAAAGGCTGGCCAGCCAATTGTCTGGGATGCTTTAGGAATTTGGATTCCCAGACTTCATTACTTAAATTGTCTGCTTGAAAGATTCTAAGTTTCCTTCTTTGTCTTATTGAAAAGCCAGCAATTGCTGAAAAAGTATAAGAGTTACAGCAAACACTCCAGCATCATCCATCGCCCATCCCATCCATTTCCCAGTTAAAGTTTTAAAACAAAAACATTATCTTTTATTTGTCTTTCTGGTGCTATTATGATGCGGTTGTGTATTTCAGTCTTCTCCTACCCAGTGTGTTCCAAACAGGCTGAGATAAAATCCCGGTCATCCCTTTTCAGATTTTAGGACAGCTCGTTGTAATCCAATATAAGTGGAAGGAATCTGACCGGGAAAAACCGCGCAGAACTGAAATTAAGCGCCTACGCCTTTAAGAAACAGGCGCAGCCTATCTCTCCTCATTACCGCTTGATGTACTGGTTCTTCGGCAACGAGGAACGGCGCTTCTGACTGTTCCTTAGACCGCTTGTCGCGGAGCATTCTGGTAGCTGTAGTTTTCTGTCGACTCTAAACAATCGGTGCCTCGGGACATTCGAACTACGATTCCTAGGATGCTAGGCGCCCGAGGGGCACTGGCGCCTTGCGAGGCCGCTCTCGCTCGGTGGCAGGGCGGCTAGTTCAAGTTGCCATAGCGGCAGTCGGGCGGGTGTTGGGACAGTTGGAGCCAGAGGCGTCTGGGAGTCATGCTTCTTTCCTGACAAATATTCTCACGTGAGAAGGCGCGGGTTAGTCCCGGGATCAGAGAAGTGTCTGGGGCCCAGTGTGGAAATAAGCGTGTGGATGTATGACAGCGAGTGTGAATGAGAGAATCAGAGAGGGTGCATCCGCCCGTGTCTTCGTCGCAGGGGTGGGGTGGAGAGATCCATTGCCTTTGATCGTGCGATCGCGATTGATCGTGATCTTATATTGGCGGAACCCGAGTTTCGGGGGATTGAGATTCGGCCAGGAAAGCGTCTTTATAATATCCGGATAAAAGAAACTTTGCAACACTTTTTAAAAGGATAACAATTATGCAGCCCGATTGCGAGCATCAAAAGTAAAGGTGATTCATGTTTTACCCAGCCTCTTCCTTCTGTCATCCTTATCTGGTAGGGCTCAAGAGGTGATCCATAATTTGACTACGATGACTCGTAACAAACCCTGTTGATTTCAGCAACCTTACCCTGGGGAAGGCGGCAGTTCTGTACAGTATCTGTCGAGTTAGGAGGAAGAGCCATTGAACAAAATGGGGTGCACAGATTGAGGTGCATGAGTAAACGCACAGCTCTCTTGGTATTTACTTGAGCTTAAGGCAACGTAGGACGGATTTCAAGTGAAATGAAAATGAAAAGTGTCTTCAGATTATGTATGTGCACATGAACTTCATACAGGATGTATTTTTGGAATAACTATGTGGCTTATAAACTAAAACTTTTTTAACTGCCTGATTTGGAAGAAGTTTGGCACTTGCTCTTATTCATTTTATTTAAGACCACTCATATGATGTGATTCTGTATTAACTCTTTGTGACAGTTCCTAAGTGTGTCTGCTTTCAGTTGTGAATTCCATCCATGTGGTTATATGAGCCTGCAAACTGATTTATGTTACAGAGGTGATACTGTTGAAACCTATGAGTTATTCTTAATTTTGAAAAGAGGTAAATTTTTGCATTATTTAACAGTATGCTGGGTGAGACGGGTTAATCCTGCTTTTTGGAAAAATTGTACTCTAGCACAGGGGTCCTCAACCCTCAGTCCGTGGCCCAGTACTGGACCACAGCATGCCAGCAACCAGTCCGCACAAACAAGCAAAGCCCCATCCGTGAAATGCAGGCAGCACACAAAACCACGCACCCTTCGGTCCGTGGAAAAACCTCTCTCCATGGAGCCGGTCCCTGGTGCCCAAAAGGTTGGGGACCTCTGCTCTAGCCGTACACTAAAGTACATGTTCATGTTTGTCTAAGGCGGGGGTGTCAAACTGCTGGCCCGCACGCCGGACGCGTCACGCAGAAGCCGCACCCACCCCATTGCCAGCAATGACAAAACCGTCCCGATACATTGCGCGATGTCACATGGCGTCGCGAGTTTGACATGTCTGGTCTAAGGCATATCACCACTGAATTAAATAGATTTTAAATTCCTTCCTTCCTTCCTTCCCTCCTTCCCTCCCTCCCTCCCTCCCCCTCCTCCCTCCCTAGGCAGATGAGACAGTTTGATAACCTTTACAGTACTTGATGCTGTATTGGGATGGAAATGGGAACTATGCCTATAGGCTGATGATATTCCACATTTATCAGGTAAAAATGGGTGTGATCCATTGCTCCTGAATCACAATATAGTATGGTCCTGGTTATTGTAACAAAGCTTTCCCTTGCTCCCTTTCAACCTACTTTTTCAACAGTTGTATTCTGTTTAATTTTATACTGACTGAACTGAAAGTGGTTCAGCACATATAAATATTCCACTAAGTTCTTAGTTTGACTCAACTTCCTTTTTCCTGTTGACTGAAGTTTGAAGAAGTTGTACTTGAAGTTTCCTAAGTGTCTTTTTGCTAATAGTCTGCTAGGGTGTGGCTTTTTTCCTACGATTGTGTCTATATTTTATTTGTAATTGTGACATTCTGTGCTTAAGTGGGGCGGGGTAAACTGTTCTGGAGGATTGTGAAGTTCATTAACAGCTTACTTGAGCTTCTTCGTCCTGAAAATTTTTAATGGTGCATGTATTTTTTTATACTATCCTTTTCACTAATTTGTTTTACTAATTTATCAAAGGTAGGGGTTATTGCATTGAATAATAGATTTAAGAAACAGGAAGGCAAATTTCTGGTTGGATGTTAATGAAAATTTGATTAACAGAAAGAGCATTCTGGCTTTGAACAGATTGGTGAGATAGCTGCTAAACTCTCCTTTACTGGGTAGTCAAGTAGAGACTAGCAACCATCTTTCAGAGAGGCTTTAATTTGAATTTCTACATGGAGAAGGAATTGAGTGAGTGGCCAAAGTGATCCCTTCTATCTCTGTGAATCTATAAACTAATGTAAACTGTAGAATAATGTTGTAGCAAATGGAAGAATCAGTCCAATTCTGTTTCAGAAAAAAAGATACTCACTCTTAACTGGGTTGCCTTATTTTTGGATGAATAGGATCGATTCAGCCAACTTTTCTTTTTCTTTTAATACTGCTCTTGGCAGTGAAGTAATGAGACTTTATTTTGCTGTTTAGTAATGTGGGTTCTGAATGAAGTTTTTGTTTTTGGAGTTGTACTAAAAATAGTAGTTTTTAGAAATTTCCCTTCATGGGTAGGGTTTGCTGTAGTGATTATCAGGTGTTTAGGACAAGTTGCTATTTGCTATACCATAATAATATGTGAATATAAACTTTTAATGTATGTGCATAATGATATTACATGTCTGGACAATTGCAGATGTTTACATATGTAAGATTCTTCAAAACTGCTGTAAGAGGAAGTATAGTATGTCTTTGAAAACTTGAGAGTCATAACGATAACAGTCTGGAAACAATCGGTTACTATGACATTTCTTTAAAACATTCCCACCCCCAACAAGGTCAGGCAACAAGAGCACAGGTGACCACAACTGAGCCCAAACTTTCTGTTAAACGAGACAGTTACAGTAAGTGAATTTTGCCCCATTTTACAATATTTCTTGCCACAGTTGTTTAAGTGAATCACTGTAGCTGTTAAGTTAGTAACACGGTTGTTAAGTGAAACTGGCTTCCCTATTGACTTTGCTTGTCAGAAGGTCACAAAAGGTGATCACATGAATCCCTGCAACCATCTTAAAGATGAACCACTTGCTAAGCATCCAAATTTTGATCAAGTGACCATGGGAGATGCTGAAGCGGTTGGAAGTGTGAGAAATGGCCATAAGTCACTTTTTTCGGTAACATTGTAACTTCAAACAGTCACTAAATGAATCATTGTAAGTCAAGGACTACTTGTAATAGAATACATAGTGAACTTGAAAAGGAACCGAAGGATCATTTAGTTCAGTGGGGAATTCTGGGACTTACAGCCACACATCTTAGTTGCCAAGTTTTTTTTTTATTAAAAAAAACCACTGATGTAGTTCAGCCCGGCATGTATGTATGTATGTGTATATATATATATATACACATACATACATACATACATACATACATACATACATACATACATACATATATAATATTCAATTATTCTGTGTAATGGCTTTGCACTACTTACAGGTATTGCTCAACTTAACAATGACAATTGGAATAGGAATTTTTGTTACTAAGGGATGTGGTCATAAAGCCCAACCATATTGCTTAGTGATACCTGCAGTTCTGGTTGTTGTTAATTGAATCCCAGGGTTTGTTGGCTTCCCACATCATGAATTGGAGAGGGTGCATGAGAGAGGCATTTCCCAGGTTGGATAGGTGAGTGAGAGTACTCAAGAGGTATTGCATGGATTGGGGAAAGTATGTGATAGGGAGCAATGGGTTAGGGAGTGTGCAGAGTATATAAGAGGTGCTGCCTCGGTTGAGGATGGTCAGGGAGGTGTATGGGGTACCCAAGAGGTGCTGTGCAGGGAGGGTATGCAGGGCTATGCAAGTGACTGCTGTAGTGTGGTTGCAAAGGGGTTGGGAGAGGGTACACATGTGGTGGAGAATTACTGCAGCAACTTGTGATCTTCCCTACTAGCTTCTTCTTTGCATACTGGAGAAGTGGAATGGAAGTTGCAAATGGTGATCATGTGACCGCAAGAAGCTTGGCAACCGGTTGTAGCTGTAAATGGATTGCCAAGCACCCAGATTGTGATCATATAACTGAGAAGGTTTGGGACAGTCAGGACTCCAAGGACTGGTTATAACTCCCATTCATTTAGTATCCTTGCATCTTTAAATGGTTGCTGAATGAATGGTCGAACCTGTATTTATATACGGGGGCAATTTGGAAATAAACCTCCATTTGGTTATCAATGACAGACACTCGCAGATAAAGAACTTGTATTATACACATTAGAAAACTACAACATTACATTACTTTTCGACATGATCGCCATTCAAATTGAGGGACTTGTCATAACATCTTACAAAGTTTGAAATTCCTTCTGCAAAAAAATCTGCCTGGGAATGAAGCCACCCTGTAACAGCATTGTGAAGCGCATTGTCATCATCGAAGCGGTGCGACACAAGCCACTGTTTCATTTAAAAAACTGGCACATTTTCAATTGATCTAGTGGACGAGTCAACTGCAACACAACCTTCTTCCACTCCTCACTGCCTACTGAACTACTGCGCATGGCGCCATAGGAAGGGCGTCGCTATCCCTGCCTATTTCTTGCACATGCTCAAACAGAGGTTTATTTCCAAATTGCCCTCGTATAACTACTTTGTCTTTGTATTTGACAACTTTCCCCCTTCACTTTTTTACTTCCTGCTTTTTTCAGCTATTTTCAACATATCAATAGATTTTTTTTTACTTAATTTTTTTTTTTTTTTTGCATATTGAGATATTTTTCTTGCTTCATCTTTAATGATGTCTGGTTCAGTACCATTCTGATGCCAGAGTACAAACTAAATAAATTCAAATTTTAAGAGAATCCAATACTGAAGTGGCAAATTTGCAGGAAAGAAAAGCAATGCCAGGGCTGTGTTATTTTTTAAGGCATAAGTTTGATTTGAAGAAGTCTGAAAAATACTAGTAACAGAATAGCTTGTTAGGGATTTTTTTAAAAAAGAGAGAAACAAACTTACAAAAGATTCTTCTATAGTATCTTCTATAACCTTGCTACAGTATAGAGCTTTGAAGATGATTGTTCTAGAATCCTGTGAACACCATGAAGAATAATGGTCAAAATTCAGACATTTCAGTGTAAATATTCAGTCAGTTTGTTCAGTGGCGTAGTGGTCTAGTGGTGAAGATGCTTGCCTCCCACTCCAACGATTGAGAGTTCAATCCTAGGTAGCAGCAGATGTTTCTTACTTAGTGCACAACGAAAAAAAATATGTGCTGCGAACTCAGCGTTGGTGTCAGGAAGGGCATCTGGTCAGTAAATGCTCAGCTCCATCCAGTCACCCTGACTTAAGGGCCTATAGGGTCATAACAAGAAGAAAAATTCAGTTTGTTAGAAATCCTTGCTCTTTCAAAACCAAGAAAAAACAAATATGACTTTTCTTTCTGGGTTATACAATGTACAGGCTTTATACTGTTGAGCCTTGTGATTGATCACCATCTTTTCAACATTGAGGCATGCCTCAGATCTGTGTTTTTTAGTACTTTACAAATTTTGGGTAGGGTTTGTCATCATTATTAATGCAAGCACAGATTAGTGAGATTGTGATATATTAAGGAAATGGCAAAGTCTAGGCCAGGGGTAGGCAACCTTGGCTCTTTTATGACTCGTGGACTTCAACTCCCAGAATTCCTGAGCCAGCATGGCTGGCTCAGGAATTCTGGGAGTTGAAGTCCACGAGTCATAAAAGAGCCAAGGTTGCCTACCCCTGGTTTAGGCTATGCATAAACAGGAGATCTGTACATATTGTATGCTGAATCTACCTGTCCTTCAAAATCTTTTTCAAGTGTCCTCATTATCAAAGTGAGAAAGTTGGTAATTGGGAATGTGTGTATGTATGTATGTATGTATGTATGTATGTATGTATGTTTGTTTGTTTCGTGGTGATATGATACTGCAATTGATAAAATGTAATAAAATTTACTACTGTGAGTCTTTTTCACCCTTAAGGTTCCAATGGCAGATTCATCCAGCGACTCTGATAACATCCGTCGTAGAATTGGAAGAAGGGGTCCTATAAGAGCAACCAGAATCCGAAATCATGAAACCGAAGATGTTGCAGAGAAGATTCACACTTTAGCAAATACTTTGCAGGTTGCTGTGAACTGTCTACCTTAAAGAACAATTTTGTAGAATTGCAAAGAAGGGTTCTAATTCTATATGGTCCGATAATTGTCTTGATTTGTAACATTGAGCCTGGGGAAAGTTTGTTTGTTTAGTCAGATTCTTAGTAGTTTACTTAATAGTAGTTGAGCACTCCTTCCCAGACCTTAGCCTCTATCCATCCATAAAACAGTGGCTATAAATCCAGGAAGATCATCAAGTTTTCGCTCTGCTCTTTCAAAAGTAGTGGCATCCCATGAAAAGACTAGTCTGGAACAGAACACCTTAATGAGTATTTAGAAACTCTATTTTCTTTGGATTTAATCTAGCCTCTGTTTCAATGTTCTTCTCAGAAAGGCTAAGTTGGAGACAAAACACTAGTTATCAAGGATGGCTGAGTTTATGGAGGGCCTCTAAAGGAAGGGCTGCACTACAAATGGTAATCCCATGAGTGAGGGACACAGCGATGGTTGAAATGCCTGCTGGTTGCAAAATGCCCATTTCACAATCGTGAGTGTGGGGAATGTTGTGATGGTCATAAGTGTGAGGACCGATTGTAAAATTACCTTTTCAGTGCTGTCACAACTTTGAACAGTCATTAAACAGGGCAGTTGTTAAATGAAATTATTTATTTATTCAAACTATAAATATCTACATAGCTTTTCTATTAAAATGGCCAAAATGATTTATAATATACTAAAACCCACATTTTGTTTTTTAAAAAAGACAATTTGAATATAAAGTGGAAAGTCTGACTGATTATATGCTTTATATCCCTCCATATTTAGATATAGTTCAATATCTGTTTGTAAGTAAAGAAAGAAAATAGGTCATAACAGGGAACAAAGTGCTGAGAAGTCATCAGTTTTTGTGCTTGGATTTAACATAGTCATAGTGTATATACTTTACATGCAAAACATTCCAGGTTCAGTCATTGGTAAATCTGAGAAAGTTTGAGACAGGATTTTGTCTTAATAGTTTCTGTTAAATAGTTTCTTCTATCTAGATAGTTTCTACTGATACACAGGTAAGTGGTTTAACTCCATACAAGTTCACTCCCTGTAGTCTTTTTGGTTCATTATGTTTTAGTATTTAGTATTTAATAAATTACCTACAATCAAGGAAACAGTAAGATATGCAGGTTTCTGAATACTGCCACATTATTCAACATGATTATGGCTTTAGGCAGACTATGAGGTTAATTGATTAGAGCAGCATTTCTCAATAGGGGCAACTTTATGTGTGGACTTCAACTCCCAGAATTCCCTAGCCACTGCTGACTGAGGAATTCTGGGAAGTGCCTCACACATCATAAAGTTGCCAAGGTCAAGAAACATTGGGTTAGAGCAAATACAAATTTAATACACTTTTGACAGCTGTATTGAAGTGGATCTCTTAGAATCCTAGGAGGAGGCATTGTATTAATAATTGTAAGAAAGTTGAATAAATAAGTACAACATAAATATCAGTGGGCACTAAACTGGTTGTGACTTTAAGGATACACATTTGGTAAGAAAAGCACACAAACTACTTATTTTGAATATTGACCTCCCCCACTTAACCCTCATTTCACATTCAGTATTTATAGGTTGGATTATAGTTTAATTATGTTTTCCTCTCATATTTAAAGGATGCAAATTGGAATTTAAGACATGTGGATCAGATGTTGGGCCAATATCGAGAGTATAACAGTGAGCAGGCAGAAACAATTGCAAATGTAAGCAGCTATTGATTGAATTTAATAATTAGAATCTGTAAAAGTATAAAATTCCTGTTTCTGTTCTATTCTTTAGTGCATTTTGAAGGAAAATTGTTTTCTACCTAACAAGTTGCCATTTTCATATAGCTTAAAGAAACTTTGGAAGAGTCCCTGGGCCAATTAAAGAACCAACGACTATTGAGAAATTCTGGAGTAAGAAGCGCATCTCTTTCAAGCTTGTATGCAAGTGACTTGGATGGTGGAACTCCAGGTATTATTTAATGAACCTCATGCTGAAATCATACACTCATTTATCTGTGGGTGAATAGACATTTTAAATAGAACGTTTGAATAGACCTTTATAGTTTCATGAATATAGCAAAATCTTTATTGATTAGTTTTGCTTTGTAGTAGCTATGTGTGAATAATGTATACCTGTAAGTATGGTGGAAAATATAATGTTTGAGCAGATTAATACTAGTATCTTGGCAGATTCATAGAAGAATAGACAGCCTTTCAGATATGAATTATATGTCAGGAGAAATTTGTGCTGATTTTCCTATTTTTTTTCTGTGAAGAAGGTCATCATTTCAAGCCTACCTCTCCTATCAGAGATTACAGTGCAACACTAGGTACCAAGCAACGACGGTCTAGGTCTGCTGTTCGATTTGTTGATCAGCGAGGTAACTTGGACCAGGTGAGTGGGTATTCTTAAAAGCATATAGGCTCATGTTTTTCCGTAACCACTTCTTCCAAATCCTTTTACTTAGTGAAGTTATAATTCAGCTATTAAGTTGTTGATGTAGACCACAGGTCGACAACCTGCGGCTCCGGAGCCGCATGTGGCTCTTTGAGCCTTCCCCTGCGGCTCCCAGCCTCCTCTGCCATTTGCAGAGAGAGACAGAGACAGAGCTTGCTTCTCTCTCTCTCTCTCTCTCTCTCTCTGTGTTTGTGTGTGTGTGTGTGTGTGTGTGTAAAAAAGACAGTAGCCTCACCCTGTTCCCAGTAACCCACCCTTATTGACAAACGAGTCCCTAACACAAAGAATGACACTAGACCCACACTCACAAAAACCACACAGGATGTCACCACCACACATCCACGCAAAACCCAAACCCACACCGATGATGAGGCACGACCACAAACCAGAAACCAGACCACAGCTGCATCATTAGCCATTTCAAACCCCTCCAATCCATACATGAAGCAAACTGACACCCACCTTGATGATATGGCATGACCACGAACGCGAAGCCAAACAACAGCAATGCAGCTCTCCATCTCAAATCCCGCTGCAACTCAGACTAATCCGAGCACAACAAAGCCCCCACCCAAACAGAACACACCCCCATCCAATACAAGGGAGCCTGTGCATACACTTATATAACAGTTATAACAAGCTCGCTCGCTCCTGTTATTAGCACGCTATATGCACATGCCTTACTGTAACCGTTATAACTGTTATATAAGTGTATGCACAGGCTCCCTTGTTATTCAGCCCTTGCTCTGATGATGTCAACAGTTCGTTGACAAAAGCTTAGCAATAAAGAAGCCATTTTTTCATATATCCCGGAGCTCATTATTTTACTTTACTGATTTTAATGTCCACACCTGGTATATATGTATATATATATATACACCACACACACACACACACACATATACACACACACACACATATACACACACACACACACATACCTATAATAAAGGTAAAAAAGGATATATGCAGTGTTATCTTCATTTTAGATATCAAAAGGGTTTTGCAGCTCCCAGTGTTTTGTTTTCGGTGGGAAACGGGTCCAAGTGGCTCTTTGAGTGTTTTGGGTTGCCTACCCCTGATGTAGACTTTGAGAATTATTGTATATCTGTGAAGTTCTTGGTTGTTTGCTTGCAGATGTTTCATTACCCAACTAGGTAACATCCGTGTGAGTGAGCATGGGAATTGATATATAGTAGCTTGCCCCAGCAGTTTTGGTGGGGATGTGGTGTCCTCTTTGGTGGTTCTTTGATTGGATCATTGTTTTCTGTATGACGTTTATCTGATGTTAATCCTTGCTTATCTGAGTATTGCTCGCTGAAGGGGATATGCTCTAGTTGATTTGTTTCATTCCTAATTATATATTATCTCATTTCAATGGTATACGAAACTATTTATCTAAATGTGTCTGTTGATGGCTGACTTGTCTGAGTGCCAGGCTTCCAGGAATTCCGTAGCATTTTGAATTTGGCTAGATCTAAGATGGTAATATTAACTCAGTTGACACTATGGCTGAGTCTATCCATGTGTTGAGAAATGAAGGATTCCCCCCCCCCCTCTCTCATCTAACTGCTATTTGGTGTTTGTGTTGCACTCTGTTAATCTTCTGACTGTCTCTCCTATATGGTAACTGTTAGAAGGTTTCAATTGTATGTTGTAGATCAGGGGTTCCCAACCTTGGCAACTTTAAGACTTGTGGACTTCAAGTTGAAGTCCACAAGTCTTAAAGTTGCCAAGGTTGAGGACCCCTGTTGTAGATGACTCCTGTTTGCTTTTTTCTTCCTGGGCTAGTGGGACTTTGTATATCTTTTCAGGACAATTGCTCCATGTTACTAATCACAATCATATGAAGAAAAGAAAGCAAACTAAAGCATCAACATTTTAAAATTTGTGCCTGTCTTTTTGCATTTCAAAATAAAACAGCTTATGCCAATTAGTACTTTTAAGCTTATGTGGAATTGTATTTTCTAATATGCTGCTATTATTACTGTGTTCTAAAAATGTACCATCTTCTTTTGAGGAGAGAACACAAATTCTTCTCAAAGATGAACCATTAAAATGGTTTTTCTATGTTGTGTAATACTACACATACCCAATAACACATTTGTACCCAGTATGTTTTTAATTTTAATGCTTTGTCCTAAACTTATTAAAAATAATTGCTTAAATGTAGTTTTTCAGAATGCAAGTGGTGAAATGTTTAGATAATAACTAAGCAAACCACAATTAATAGTAATTTTTAAAGCTTTTAAATGTGATACTACATTTTATCAGTGCAATCCAATACATTTATTATGTAATATATAGGAATAATTGTGTATAAAACTACTGTAATCTAAGAATTACTTGTGCTACTATTTTGAGTAATGTTTACTGCTGTTACTATTTGCAAGTTCTTTTGTTAGAGAGTAAAAACAGATTTTGGCTAATGGCTTTTCATTAAATGAGCTGTGGAATAGCTAGTATATTTTAAAATGTTTTAAACAGTCAATGCTAATATGATAAGATTCTTTTGAGATTTATCAATCTAAGAACATAACAAGACAGTTGAACAGAGATGAGAGAAATTTACAACAGTAAGCATCAAAAATATAATAAAATATAGTTTAAGAAGAGTGTTTTAAGACAGTCTTGAGTGAATAATATTTACTACCTTAGATCTCAGCTAGCAGATATTCAAAAGGTAGTGCCAGTAATTCGAAAAAGAATAGCGTGTTGAAAAAAAAAGTAATGCATTTTTTTAGAGTAAAGGAAAAACTTGAGTGTAAAAAATCTGTAGGATATTAAGTAATTCCAAAAGAAAATTAAATACTAAAATATTTCAATAAATTTTGCCCTGAACTACTTACATAGGATTGACCCAGGTCCTTTGATCTAATTTGAATAGATCTTAATATATAAAGTTGCAAAAATCTAATAATTATGTCCTTTCTAATGATTGTTATTATAGCTGTTTTGTAGCTTTCAATATTTTGAAAAGTGTACTGGAAAATATACTGAATATATCTATACCAAATGATGGAACAGCTAATTATGTACTGTATGTGTTCATACTGCAGCTGCATTCTTTACATCAGTCACTTAGAGATCTCAGCAGTGAACAAATTCGCTTAGGAGAAGACCTCACCAGAGAACTTTCAAGAAGAAATCGGTATGAAATGAAAGCGTGTTTCTGGTTGGTGGAGAATCTTGAATATTTAACACTGAGAACAAATATTTGATGTTTGAAGGTTCTGTTAAGTCATTGCATTATATTACATTATGTGTTATTTTTATTGCATCTGCCTAGTAACAGAAGTTCTCTGGCACATTAGAAAAGTTATGAAAATATTTAAAAATCCAAAAAAAGCAATAAAATAATATATATCAAAGCCATTTTCCCAATGCAATGTGGGCACCTCTTATTAAAATAAAGCATACAAAAGTGCCTTGTTGAAGAGGAATAATGTAGCAAGGTATGGAAAAATACTAAGTGGCTGCAAAGTTACCTTCCTTGGGAAGGCATTTTTTAAATTGGAACTATACAGCTTGAAAACCCTTTCCCTTGTAGGTCCGTGTCCTTTATAAAACTCCTCCATAACTTCACTTGGCAGTTTGGGGAAGAGCCATTGATAGAGTGCATGGATAGATGTATATGAGAGATATTCCTTGCTATATTCTGATCCCAAAATATTGAGAGCTTTAAAGTCATCACATCTATCTTGAATAGAGTCTATAAACAAATTGTAGAAATCAATCACTAAAAAAACTAGTCTTGCTTCAGTACTGATGCCATGACTATAAATACCATTTTCTGGCCGCAGGCACCTTAGTTCATGAAAATGGGACACTACTAGTAATTTCTCCCAGGTGGACTTTGGTCGGAAAAGGCAGTCTTGTGAGTATCCAAGCACCAAGCCATAAAATGGGTATCCAGGGGCCAAGCCATAAAGAACTTCCAAGTTAAAACTAAGACTTTGTACCCAACCTATTAGCAATTAATATAGGGCACATAATACAAGTAATATACAAATGATGATTAGCACCTTCTAACACAGGGGTCCCCAACCCTCGGTCTGTGGACCAGTACTGGGCTGTGGCATGCCAGCAACCGGTCTGCACAAACAAGCAAAGCCCCATCCGTGGGATGCAGGCAGCACACAAAATCATGCACCCTCTGATCCGCGGAAAAACCTCTCTCCACGGAACCGGTCCCTGGTGCCCAAAAGGTTGGGGACCTCTGTTCTAACAGTTCTAGGTAGTTCAAAACAGAGTTAAGCTACCTATCTGCTTCTTCACCTAGTTTATACTATAAACTTGAATTGTTTGTTGAACTTCCATTCTATTAGGATTCCTTCTCATTAGAGGAAAGAAAAAACAAAACAAACCCTGTTCTAAAACAGTAACATATTCTGAAAATAAGAAGTTACTACAATTTTGTAATAAAGATAGAAACTAGTTTGCTTAATGTAGTACATGGTATAATTTCTTTGTTTTATTCTAAGAAGTGATGCTGAAATGAAAAAAAGATTAGAAGATATATCTGGCAGACTTGATGGATCACAAAGACAGGAATTGGTGAGTGTATTGAAAAATCAACAATATTTCTTCAATAGGTTTTGGATTTGGATTTTTTAAATCTATCTATCTGCCTGCCTGCCTGCCTGCCTGCCTGCCTGCCTGCCTGCCTGCCTGCCTGCCTGCCTGCCTGCCTGCCTGCCTGCCTGCCTGCCTATCTAATACAGAGTGCTAGGAAAAAATTCAGGGACTACTGTATTTCTGAGCTGAAACCTCTTAGACTTTAGGAAGAATTTAATGTGGTTGTATATTTTTCTATATAAAAATACCACCTCCTTTCCTACTTGTTACTTTGAATTTCTTGAATTTTATCTGAATTAAATTTGGGGGCTATTTTCTAATGTTTGCATTAACTCTTTAAATATGTGAGTCCCATATAAATATAGATGCTTAAATCTTTAGATGTCTTCTGTTTTCAGAAGGTTCGTATTATAGCTGTCCTTCAGATTCTTATCTGAAATTAAATTCCAAAGCAGATTAGAATATTTCAGAATAGAAACCTACCCTGTTTTGAATCTGGATTCCATCTGACAATGATGGCACTGCAACAGTCATAGCAAAAGGCAAGATTTTTTTTACTTTTATAAATCAATATGGCAGGGGAAGAGAAGGGAGTATGAGATTCAGGTTGAGAAGTTCCAGTGACACTGGAATCAGACAACTTTTATGATCCTGATACTTCAGTTACTTTGTTTTGGAAGTTGGTAGAGAGATATTGAAAGAAACATAATTAGATTTACTGTACATTGCAATTGTCATTGTCTATTTTCTTCTCTGGAGTTGTTGGATGCTAATGAACTAGATTAAACATTTATTATTTTAGTTTATTATTAGAAGATAATACTGTTAATAATCATTTGTATATAATTTTGTATTAATCTATATCAAGTCCAAGAATCAGTTCTACAGGAAAGGAGCTACATTTCTTATGACCATACCTTTCCTTGCACAATACTTTCTGAGCCTGAGTTTTTGACTGTGTTCTCATTATATGAGCTATTACCATTTCAACATTTATACTAGTCTGTCCCCATGTACAAATAATATAGGCATTTAAAAATAACTAAACAACCCATGACTATTTGGGTCATCCTTTCATATTCCTTTACTAGATTCTTCAGTGCTTTCAACTGGGGCTGAACTTTTAATGTACTGCCTTCAAAAGAAAAGCTGGGACAAATTCAGATGTATCTACCTTGAAAATAGCCTATGTTGAACTGTATAGCACAATCAAACATCAGTACAGGAAATGTTTTATGGCATCTTGTATTACGTGATAACATATTTTGTTTTAATTTTTATGTCATAAAAAGTTTGTAAAATTTGCCAAATTTCAATTCATGGGTCCCAGATTTTGGACGCATTCTCTAAGTCCATTTGAAGTGCCTTGGTTCAAAAATTATTGCCACATGATGCACACTGTTGCCCAGTTAAAGGTCACAGAAACAGGAGTTTTAGTAATAAATAGATTTTTTTAAAGCTTGACATTTGCTGCACTATGTGAAGTCCAGCACATGTTGTCCCTTCATAACAATCAAATTTTCATCTGTTTCTGGTCAAATATAGGCATTTATACTTTTTCCTATAGTACTTATGGTGTTATGTAAGTTTCTTTTTCTGAGTGGGGGATTTAGTCAAATGAGTAGATCAAGTAGATCAAGATATTGTAGTGCTACATCCAGCCCTTGGAGTAAAGTAAACCCATTCTGTTAGTGGGCATCACTTGTGGCAAGGGAAGACTGACTCTTACTGCCAGTTTTACTATGGCTGGAATCCTATGGACCCATTATCATTTATCAGTAATTGTTTTTTTGTTCTTATAGCAGTTGAAGAGCATTGTGAACACACAAGAACCAGCTTCATTTTTCCCTGTTATTCGTAATTTAGGAAAGGGACTAGTTTCTTTTTCATCCATGCAAGACTAATTATGCAAGTGTCATTCAGTTAAAGCATACAAACTGATCCCTCTCCCTTTTTGCTGATTTCAGAAGGAAGTGAAGTGGAATACAGTATGGCCAGGTTGCTTTACTATTCAGTTACTATTACTATCGACTCTTTTCCTGCAGTATTAATATTTCTATTCTTTGACTATTCCTAAGAGTGTAGTTACTATTAAATTCCCCATAGGGTTAATCAAGAGCTTCAGTTAGAATGTGGCTGTCAGTCTTTGACAATCTTCATGCACCTTATGGTCCTCTTCTCTATCTTTGGGCACCTATGCTTGGTGGATTGATCTCACTCAGTTCGGTGTTCCCTCTGCAGTAGCCTCTCTGCCAATCTGTCTTTGATGATTTTAAATCACTGAGGAACTAATATTTTGTCAGGTGTCTGCAACTGTATAATTAAATGTTTGTTTGCTAGTCATTTTACCTCCTCTTCCTCCTCCTCCTGCCAGTCCAACAACTCTTTTCCTGCTAGCTTCTTAGTCCATTTCAATTTCCTTTTCTTTCTCATTAGAAATATTGCGTATGTGCAAAAGAAAACACCTTCTGTTTCGTCTCACCTCTTTTCCATCCTCAGGTTGTCAACTGCAAGTGTGTGTGTGTGTGTGTGTGTGTGTGTGTATGTATGTATGTATGTATGTGTGTATATATATATATATATATATATATATATATATATGTAGGTCTTTGGTAATTCGGGTTTTCTCCCGCGTAAAATTGGAAGTGTCTTGGCGATGTTTCGACGAAGTCCCATTTGTCATCTTCAGGCTGGCGTCTTCGGCTTCGTGCTTCTAGGAGCAATGTGTGATCGCAGCTGTTTCTTCCTTCTAACTGCCAGTGGGGTTTGAACTGATTGGGTGGGAGCTTGGCTGTGTTCTGATTGGGTGGAGGTGTGTTCTGATTGGACTTCGTCGAAACGTCGCCAAGACACTTCCAATTTTACGCGGGAGAAAACCCGAATTACCAAAGACCTACATACAAACACCCGTGAATACCTCAGAAAGGTCTTTGGTAATTCGGGTTTTCTCCCGCGTAAAATTGAAAGTGTCTTGGCAACGTTTCGACGAAGTCCCATTCGTCATCTTCAGGCTGGTGTCTTCGGCTTCGTGCTCCTAGAAGCACGAAGCCGAAGACACCAGCCTGAAGATGACGAATGGGACTTCGTCGAAACGTTGCCAAGACACTTTCAATTTTACGCGGGAGAAAACCCGAATTACCAAAGACCTACATACAAACACCCGTGAAAACCTCAGAAAACATATATATATATATATATATATGACAGAATGGCAGACAGAGTTTAACATCTTCTTCATGAGTATCTTAGTTTAACTTATTTTAACAATTTATTGGGCTGCTATCTTGCAAATGAGCATGTGAGAGACTAACAACAAGTTAAAACCTTTCACAAGTAACAACCCAAAATAGTTTGAACAATGCTAACAAATAATACGATATGCCTAAGATTTAAGCAACCAGTTCCCTCTTGCAAATCAATAGCAGTCAGAACAACAAACCAACCAACCGAGTTTGCCTAATATCCAGGCTCCAATTTTTAAGGGAAAGGCCAGGTCTTTAAAGAGCTATAGAAGGTTATAACAGGGTCAGGATCGCTTGGATCTTTGGGGGAGGGGGGTGAGAGATGCTCTTACAGAAGGCAGGTGTTGCAACAGAGAAGGCATGCCTTCTAGGTCCTGTTAAATAATATTACTTTATAGAAGGGACTCAGAGCATACCTACCCTCTTAGATCTCATACGGTGAGCAGAAAGAATTGGAACAAGCAGATCTGCAAATAATTGGCCTTGGGCCAAACAGGGCTTTGATTTGCCCCTGGAAACCAACTGGAAGCCTGTGGAATTCACAGAGCACTGATGCTAGTATAGAAACATATTATGGCATATCCCAAATTGCCTATGCCCGAGCATTCTAGATCAGCTGCAGCTTTTGAATGCTCTTCAAAGGCAGCCCCAATGCATTAGTGTAATCAGGAGGTGACTACAGTGTGTTCATGAACAAGGCTTCTCAATTGAGAAATGAGTGCAATTGGCACACAAGATAGATTTGTGCAAAGGCCCTCTAGCGTTGGATCAGGAACTTGAGACCAAGAGGATACTCCGAATTGAGTGCCAACTCTGCCAGGGAATGTGCAACTCTATTCAGAGTTAAAAATAGAAAATCTCCAGCACCAGGAGGCCTCAAAAGTCACTTTGGCTTTACCAAAGTTGAGCTATAATCTGTTTTTCCCCATTCAAATCCCCCAAGCCTTCAGACATTAGGAAAGGACCTTAGTGGCATTATTTGGTTATCACAGGGTGGAGATATAAATTGGATATCATCACTATACTGATGATACATCACTCTCTGTCAATGAATGACCTCATTAACTTCATGTAGAAGTTGAATAGAAGAGAATAAAACCCTGAAGCATCTTGAAAAGTAGGAATCGAAAGCTAGATTTTTCTCCCCATCATCAGCAACCGGAAGCAGCCCTGGAGACAGAAGAAGAATAAATGTAAACTGTTCCTCCTCTCCTAATATGGTCTAGAAGTATCCATGATCATTGATGCTGAAGGCTGCTGAGAGTCATGGAGGTCAAAATAACTGTGTTTCCCCCAGATTCCAGATCTGAAAGCCATCATCTGTAAGTGTGACCAATGCAGTGCTATAACAGGTCCAAAACATGAGTGAAAAGGATCCAGATAATCCATTAACTCGAAGGCCTTCTGGAGCTAGAAGTCAATCATCTTCTCAATAACCTACTCTAAAATGAGAAGGTGAAGACTAGACAAAAATTGTTCAATTTCATGGGATCCAGTGATGATTTCTTAAGGAAAGAGCAGACCACCTCCTTTTTCAGAACAGGTGAACTATCCCCTCCCTCAAAGTTTGAAAAGTAATACTTTTCAGTACACTGGAAATTAAGTTTTAGTAACCATGGATTAATTATCCATCCCTTGATATGATTTAAATGCCTTTTCCCACAAAAAAGAAAAGCAAGAAAAATGCTTTTGATCTTGCATCTTTTGTAAGGAAGCATTTTATCAAAACCAAGTAACAGGATATATATATATATATATATATATAAATAGGTTTAAAAACTAGGTGTGCCACTGTACAAAAACTTACTTTCGTATTTGAATGAATTTATGTGGGAAATGGTAGACTAGGCAGCAGAGTATCATTTTTAGACATGCTAAACATGTAAATGTTACTTGCCACTAGAGGGTAGTGTCTGCAAATAAATAAAGGAAATAATTCAGCTTTATCAAACATGACTGCTCCCTCTATCTTGCAAAGTTAGAAAATTGAAGCAAGCAATTGCAATTAAAATAAAATTCCTGATTCATTCAGTCATATTTTATTATTTAAAAATTAGAAGTTATTCTAATTCAGTTCTTCATTTGTTGTTCAGGAAGTTTTAATAACAATTAAAAAAAACCTGGCACCGATATATGGAAATATACTGGCATTGATATATGGAAATACAATCTTTTCACATTACTGCCCTGATCTAATTCTACATGTGCACAGCTAGCATCCCTGGGAGGAGATGTACATTCCTGCCAATATCAAAAGGCTCTTCCTGCTAATTTAACAGGATCCAGATGTGAATGTTGGAATACAGATTCAGCCTTGTGTCTGAAGTAGCTGCATTACCCAGCTTTAGCATGGGAATCTCCTTTGCTAGATTGGTTGCAACAGTGTTTTGATTGATGAGTATTAGTTTCCAAACTCCATACTATATACTGATCCGATGCAAATGAAAACAATACCCAGTTTTTATGTCTCAGGATATAACGTGGAAGCCAATGGTTGTAATAAACTTGCTGAATTTAAGCTGATCAAGATCTCAATCAACAGTAGAGAACATCTGAAGTTTCAGAGGATATAGATGTAATTTTCCAAGGGGAAAATGAGTGGAGATAAAAAAAATGAAGCGGACAATGAATACAAACTTACATATCTGGATTCATTTTATTTTACATAATTTGTTTTGATTTTATTATATGGGAAATGACAAAGTACTAGGCAGGATATGAAGCTCCACCAGTGAACAGAATTCTTATGCTTGGTTTGTTTTCTAAGATTTCTTCTGGCTTAAAATATTTTTCACAGTCTTAGATCATCAAATAAACAAATGCAGAACTTGGTATAAACAATTAGAATAGCCTAATCCATCTATTCTTGGCTTTCATATCCACTGTGTTATTAATGCAAATAGTGATAGGGAGGAAAGTTAATTGGTAGCAGTGGACAAGAGATATTTTCTCAGTAAAAACTTTTGCTTAAGCAGCTGCAGCTTAATTGTAAGATTGCAAGTTATTTCTAAATTGTGTTCTTCCACCGATGGACATCTAGTTAGCGGTATAAAAGCTGTCTCATATAAATGTGTCTTATTAGTGGTTTATGGATCTTTTTGATGACTTTAGATTTTAAAACAGGCTAAATCACGGTAGTATGGCATATTCATTGCTTGCAGAACATTGCAGATTCAAACTCCTGTGTTTCTAAATAGAAATGGAGAAGTCTTGTTTCATAATGTTAAGATCTTCTGCTATCTGGTACCAAAACTAGCTGAACAAATGGTCTTATTCAAGGTAAGGAGGTTTCTAGAGGATTCTATCAGCACGATGCAAAAGAATAATTTGCAGCAATTTCCTTACACCTGAAGCCTCTCCATGCTAGTTCTCATTTTGTGCTGAAAGATAGTAGACCAACTGTGAGGTCAGAGCAAAACCAAGGCAAAGGGAATAATTGCTGATAGTCTCTTTCCCCATTCTGCTGGTGAAAAAAATGCAAGGGAATCGTCTGATAATGAACAGATTCCAATCAGATATAACTCTATTGGTTCTGTTTTGCTCAGGTTATTATTTGGTTCATATTTCTACAATAAGCACATCTTATAATAGTGTTAATGTTTGGAATAAATTAAATATGCAATTACGTTTTGGTACTTTCCTTCTGTTATAAATTTGGAGCATTTCTGTTTGCTTTCTTAACATCTTAACAAAAGTTTCTTCTCTGAAATCTGCATGCTTACATAGGTATCAGAGCGGGTAGAGAGAAGACTTCAAGAGATCGAACGAGAAATCCGATCAGAAAGGCAGTTGGTAGAAAGACGCCAAGACCAACTGGGACACATGTCTGTGCACCTGCAGGAAGTATGCATAAAGGCCTTGGTATACGTTTAAAACTACAAAAGTGCTTCACGCTAGCAATCTAGCCTGTGTTAATTATTTAAAAGGATGACTTCCTCTCCCCCCCCCCCCATGATAGAGGTCATGCAAACTGACAAGACAGTGGTGAAGTGTGGCTCCCAGATTTCAACTACAAAATCCAAATAACTGCCAGTTGACAGCACAGCAGTAGAGGAAATCTCTCTGCTGCTATCTAGTGTAATTTCAAATCCAGATCTGGTAACTTTTCTTCTATAAAAAAGGACTTCTCATGCTGGAAGCAGGGAGTATTGGTTCCCATTATACAATAGTTGAAAGGATGCTGCCTTAAAACAATTTCAGGTACATTTAAGATTTAAACTATTGAAGGTATTAACAGTCACTAGCACATACTTTTCTTTTGAAGAGTAAATGTAATGTAATGGGTAGCCAGTTTCCTGGTGCCGCATAATCAGCTGTGTTTGAATGAAAATGCATCCAGGAGAATAAGAGTGTGCTGTGAAGGCAAACTGAGCTATTGTTTGCTTCAGAACAATAAAGCCTTTCCCACCTTTTCTTTGAAAAGAATGCATAAAGTGCATATGGGAGAGGTAGTTAATTTCCTCCAGCCCTGTATTTGAGAGGCCAGGGTTTTTAAATATATAGCTTATAATTTTGGAATTAATTTAAATGTCTGGGCAATTAGTGGCAGTCATTTTCAATTGACTTTACTCTGGTGTCTCACCGAGTCTATGAAAAGTTTAATATCATATTTGGTTGCTTTAATAAATGTAGTGACCTGGGTGCATTTTTCTGAAAAGCAATTGTAGATTATATAGAGAAGTATAAGTCACTAGGGATTAATTTAGATTGATGCTTTCAGTTCTGAAAAAAGTGGCTTTCTCTTTAGAGGTCACATTAAAAAGAAGAGGGGAAAAAAAGTTACTACACAAGTTTAGTAAAAGTAATAGCTTTTCAACTTCATGTGCTCTTATTAGGTCAGGGATTTTTTTCTGGTATTCTTCTTCGTTTTTAAATTACCTTGAATGATTGTGAAAGATTGTGATTGATTAGAGCAAAGAGGAAATGAAAGTGGTTAAGTTCCGCAGTGAAGATTCTCACGATGTCTAGCATTTTCTTTCCATTGCTTTCGGGCTTCTGCTTATTTTGGATTTAGGAAGTTGATGTATAATTTAATATCGTACTATACCCTGCAAACCCAAATATGCACTTTTACAAGGTATTTTTTTTTAAAAAACCATTTAATTTTTATCAAACTTATATATGCTTGGTAGTGAATTTTTGTTAACATTCTTCATGCAAATTTTATCTTTACCTTTTACTATAGTGGGAAGTGGTCTCACTTGACATACTTCTCTAATAGATGGGATACCCTGCCTTCCAATCCTGGTGGGCCAGATGGATGCAATGGGCAGCCTTCAAATAGCCTGGCCCTAGGCCATGTAGGACTTTAAAGATGTTAACTAGCACCTTAAAGTGTACCCGGAAGCAAATTTTGCACAATTTGTAAATTTTCTCAACATCAAGGCAGCATACCAGAACAATGGAGTTATATGGAGTGCAGTACAATAATATTGCACTGACCAGAACATGATCATAACTGATGATAGCAATAGTCAATTCAAAAGATCTTCTGGTATAACCATATATTTATAAGCTTCCATAAAGTCATAAGAGTGAGGGCTACAGTAGTACAAACTCAGCTGTTTGTTGAGTTCAACCTGTGTATGTGAGAATTAAAGGTTTGGCAGGGCGGGGTTATACATGAAGACCTTATATTAGTATGTTGCAAGTCACCAAGAACTGAGCATTAAGGTTTAATTCCTTTTTGTAAGAACTTGTGTAGCTCTTCCAGTTGGATATGGTTTTTCTGTCTCCCCAAACTTTTAAGATTTTTGACTAAACATCTGAAAAAGCTATGAAGTAGAACCATAAATTATGTGGCAATTTTGTAGTTCTTCTCTCCTGTGGCATATGTAGCAATGGTAAGTGGCTTAAACCTGAATGTCAGAGTTGGACACCTTTTGCACAATTGGCAAGATTATATCTCTCTCTGCTATTTTCCTCAGGAATATCAGCTATATAGGGATCTATCACTTGTGTGTTTTGGAGAGAAGAGCAATGGATTAAAAGGATGATTTTGAATGTACAAATAGCTGGGAAAGAAAGAGTTAGTGCCCTATCTTCTCTATCTGGCTTGGGTCTAAAATTGAAAAGGGTTTCTGTTGAAGCTAAAGCTGCTACCTGCAAAAAGGCTCATGAGAAAACTAGAGCCACGGGGATCTCCTTATGATAAGCATTGAGTTATACTTCCTCATTGCCTGATTTAAGTTTACCTATCATCCTCTGATGGAAACAATATCTGTGCAATCCCTTGCAGTTCATACTTCTTTACAAAGAATTGTAGTTCCGTGCATGAAGCACAGGCTGTTTTTGAGGCAAAGATATATATACATTATTGATAGTCCTCATTTAACAGTGCTAATAGAGACCAGAAGCTCCATTAATAATAATAATAATAATAATAATAATAATAATAATAATAATAATAATAATAATAATAATAATAATAATAATAATAATAATAATAATAATAATAATAATAATAATAATAATAATAATAATAATAATAATAAAGTTGGAAGGGACCTTGGAGGTCATCGAGTCCAACCCCCTGCTCAGGCAGGAACCACCACACATTTGGACAAATGGACTGTCCAGTCTCTTTTAAAAACTCCAGTGTTGGAGCATTCACCGCTTCTGGAGGCAGTGTGTTCCATTGGTTAATTGTTCTAACTGTCAGGAAGTTTCTCCTTAGTTCTAGTTGCTTCTCTCCTTGATTAGTTTCCATCCGTTGCTTCTTCCTGCCTTCAGGCGCTTTGGAGAATAGCTTGACTCCCTTCTTGGGTGGCAGCTCTGAGATTATTGGAACACTGCCTATCATCCCCCTACTCCTTCTCTCGTTTTAAACTAGAATACCCAATTTTCCAGCAACCGTTCATTATGTTTTAGCCTCCAGTCCCCTAATCCTCTTTGTTGCTCTTCTCTGTACTCTTTCTAGAGTCTCAGCATCTTTTTACATCGTGGTGACCAAAACTGGATGCAGTATTCCAAGTGTGGCCTTACCAAGGCATTGTAAAGTGGTATTAATACTTCACGTGATCTTGATTCTATCCCTCTGTTAATGCAGCCCAGCACTGTGTTGGCTTTTTTGGCAGCTGCAGCACACTGCTGGCTCATATTTAAGTGACACAGTTGTAAATCTGAAAACCATGTGACTGTGTTGCTTAACAATGGCAGTCCTGATTGCCATTGTTAAATGAGGACCATGTCAGATGTTAAGCAGGGATGTCACACGACTACCACTTCTAATTATCTGCTGAGTTCCCTATTGAATTTGCTTGTGGGAAACTGGCAGGGAAGATCACAAATCATGATCAGGTGACTGCAATGGCCATAAATACAAACTCCCATAGTAATTACAATTCGTTTAATATTTTCATAAGCTTGAATGGTTGCTGAACGAGTGGTCGCTAAATGAGGACTACCTGCGTATGGGAAATCAGTGACTTCTGAATTCTTTTAATATACAACCTTTCTTGCTTGGTCTGTAGTGTACAATATGGTGAGTGGTACTCTCTGATAAAAACAAAACAAAACAGGTCTTCAGTGAAATTTAGTTCAATGTTTGGACCAGAGATATTCACAGATTAGGATATGTCAGTGTCAGCTTTTATTTTTGAACAGTATGCATCTACAATATGTACATATAGTTTATATGGTATCATCAGACAAAAGAGAACAAAGTCAATATTGTTTAGCATATTTATACATTAATTATTCTCTTGAACCCCACATCTCTCTTCTTCTTTCAAGGCTTTAAAGCAACAAGATGCTAAAGCCAATGGAGCAGAAGTTATCTTGAAAAATAAAATTGCAAAAGTGGAAGATGAAAAAAGCAAAGTAAGATTTAAAAATTCTATTGTAGTGATGTGGTGTCTTGTAGTGGCTTTTCCCTATGTGATTCAGAAAAAAGGTGCTTGAACTTTTTCCCAGCTATCAGATGGCATAGTTGTGGTTTATTTTTTCATGTTAAGATAGCAAAATATAGAAAAGGAAGGGGAGGGAAGCTGATCTGAACCATTCCTCATCATATGCTGGTTTTCTGTATGGAAGGCATTTTTGCGCATGTTGGAATGTTAAGCCAAGTGTTCAGCCTGATGATGATAGTATGCATGGAGCATCTGTTCTACTAATGTAAGCTCCCCATAGAACTCTGGATGATCATAATTCTAAATTACATGGGGAGATCTCTCCAAGTAGAATAATTATCCCCTGGCAAGCATTCACCAATCAGCTAATGAAGTGTAGTCAGAATTATGGCGGATCTTGCTGTTTGTTGCCCTATCTTCCTCATGTAATTCTGCTTATAAAGGGGATTTGAACTGAGAAATTGGGCTTCAGACTGAAATTGTCTCTCAAGCCTAGTTCACAACATTTTCATGAAAAGCACCCTAAACAGGACAAAATATACTTCTTTTTTCATTGGTTTTCAATCCTAAATATTGCAGTTTTTTTTAAAGAAAATGCTTTGTTTATTGTCTATACTGATAGGCTCTGAATGTGGCACAAGTGAAACAACATTAATAATTATCTGTACCTTCAAATAAACGAGGTTCCACAGTTTTTTGCCCCATACAAGGAAATTTAAGTTGTGGTGGGTAGGCTGCAAATGGGATATGACTTGAACATCAGTTGAACTTAAGTCTGGTTTAAACCAGTTACATCTCATTAAAACCAAGAGAACTTGAATAATTGAAATTTATGTATAGACATGCAAGAATTAAAGTTGGTGGAAGAAAGCAGACCAAATATCCTTGTTGGGGAGAACTACAAAGAGCCGTCACCAAAAATACCATTCTTCATCTTTCTGCTATACTCTTTGGGCAATGGTATATAGCAGGGGTCCCCAACCCCCAGTCTGTGGACCAGTACCGGTCTGCGGCATGCCAGAAACCGGTCCGCGCAAACAAGCAAAGCCCCATCCGCGGGATGCAGGCAGTACATGAAACGATGCCCCCTCTGGTCTGCGGAAAAACCTTTCTCCACGGAACCGGTTCCTGGTGCCCAAAAAGTTGAGGACCTCTGGTATATAGAATAGTGCCTCTGAAGATGAATGCAGTTGATGGTCAGGTTTATGTATGAAGATATCCTGGTTGATAATATATAGTATTTTGCACTTGATCTGTAAATGAACTGCCAGGCAAAGCAGTTTAAATGTGAAGTGATATAATTAGAAAAAAACAAACTGTATTATTTTGGCTGTCACATGTTTGCACCAACTATTATTTCCAGATACTCTTCAAAGGGGAATATTGGAAGAGGACATTTTGTTCTTAGTGGTATCCAAGCTATTCAAAGTTTTGGCTTCAGCATCTTGAATTGTGCCTTGAAAATCATAGAAGATCAATCCTGAGGCGCTGATACTTTTTTTTTTTTTTTTAAATATCAGTCATTTTATAAGAGCATTGCACTTTCTTTCTGTTTTGTATTGCTGGTAGATATATGCAATGTTCTTTTCTATTCTGCGTTCTGGGTTGAAATTTAGACTGTTCGTATCCTACACTCCTATCTGGCAGACCAAGAGATTTCTAGGAAACCTTTAAAAATGCATTAGACTCAGTAGCAGGGGAAGCTCTAAAGCTTAATTATGTAATAGAATGTTAAAGAAAAGTCAGTGCTCCTCAGAATTTCCCATACCACAAAATAGCAGCAAATAGATAGATAGATACTTAGACAGATAGATACTAGATAGATAGATAGATAGATAGATAGATAGATAGATAGATAGATAGATAGATAGATAGATAGATAGATAGATTTGTCTGTAAACAGATCACTTGCTTTAAGATACCACTGAGATGAAAAGCATTTTTGAATTTACATATAGCATTGCTTAATAAATAGCACTTTCAAAATACTTTGAATTATGGCACTTAATATAACCCAAACAATACTAACAATGAAATTGTTTCTTATTCTAATAAGCTTGAACAGATTTTGGAGCATTCCCGGAGGAAACTTGATCATTCAGAAAGTAATAGAGAAATTCTTCTCCACCAGGTAATTGCTTTAACATTTAATATTTGGGTTTAACATTTAATATTTGGGTTTCATAAAGTTTGTACCAGCTATCTCAGCAGACAATTGGGAGGAGATGTGCTGAGGATGTGCTCAGAAGTCTGTGTCCTAAGTTAGATTACAAAATTAAATATGTAAAAAAAAAAAGCCTAGAAATATATAACAGAAGACAGTAGTCTTGTTTTGCCTTATGAGATGGCACCAACCTACCAAAGATGTTCTCCAGGTTTTTAAAGAAAGGGATTTAGTTTATTGTTTTACATTTTGTATCTTTGTCCTTCAGCATGGGACACTTTAAAAGGAGAGAGCATTTGACTTGAGATCAGCAAATTGGTTTCATGACTACATGGGGATTTGAGCCAGCTCTCTGTATTCCATTTTCAGTAGTTTTCTGCTCTACATTTTTGGACTAGAATGGAGTGCAGAAGGAATCCTTTCCTACAGGATTGCAGAAAACTATCATACAGAATACCAATGCATGTTTCATTTGCATATTTAATTTCTTATATTTTAGTTTGCTGCAATTCAAAGCATTTGTTTCCTGGAGTTATTCTACATTTCAATTGTTCTTTGCTGTAACTGATACTGTTAAAACAAGCTGTGTTTTAAGGAAGGTGGGCTGTCTCTGGTCATATAAAAGCTTTCATAATCTTAATTGGTTTGAGTTTTTGATTTGGTTTTTTGCATTTTCTCAAACCCATTCACAGTATCTATTATATAAATGGTAGATTAATGTGTTTGAAAATAAAGTAGCATAATAAATAATACAGATTGAAATGTTCTATTTATTGCTCAAGATACATTAATGTAATGTGCTAATTCAAAACTTCAGGCTTCCTAATATAGACATTCTGATATGTTTTGAAAGAATGCAAAAGATCCTGCCTTATAATTAAATAAATTAACACATTGGACATTTTTCTCATGTGTGGTGAAGTTGTAATACTTTGCTGCATTTCTCATAAAGAAATTATAGTTTGAAACTGAATTCCTTATAATATCTAATTTCTTTTTGATATGTTTTTGTTTTTCCAGCAACACAATTAAACCTCTGCCTCCATTTTTCCATTCAAAATCTTGTGTATTGTGCTTATAATCATTATTAGATATATAATAATTTGATATGTATTTTCCACCTTCAAGGAAAACGGTAGCTAGATGAGAATTATTTATCTAATGAGAATTAGGAAAATGGCGTAGGCAGGAAGAGTCAATCCCAATCAGCAACTCTGTGGCTGATTTAATTTAGTATAATATACAAAACCAAAAGATCCAGTCAAGGTCTTCCATATGTATGGTTTTGAACATGCCTTTCTGTATCTGAGGTATGCCTGCATGACAAGTGTATATTTATGTATACCCATCACGCTATTCCTTTTTAGGTCAAACAGCATTTCAAAGCATCCATTCTTTCTTCACGTACTTGTTTTGCAATTTGATCTGCATCTATTTTGTCTGTATAACTGAGCCATCTCAATAGTCTTCTTTCATACAGGTAGTCCTCAACTTACAACAGTTCATTTAGAGACTGTTCAAAGTTACAACGGCACTGAAAAAAGTTACCATTTTTCATGGTTACAACCTTTGTACCCTCCCCATGATCATGTGATCAAAATTCAGATGCTTGGCAACTGGTTCATATTTATGACCACTGCTGTGTCCCAGTGTCATGTGGTCCACCTTTGCAACCTTTTGACAAGCAAAGTCAATGGGGAAGCCAAATTAACTTAACAACTAGGGTTACTAACTTATTAACTGCAGTGATTCACTTAACAACTGTAGTAAGATAGGCAAAATGAGGCAAAAATGAGGCAAAAATCACTTAACAAATGTCTCACTTAACAACGGAAATGTTCGGCTCAATTGTGATTGTAAGGCAAGGACTACCTGTAGTGTATTTTTTCCACATTTTTTATTATTCACTCATCCATTCTTGATCCTGACTCTTCTTGGTTTACTATACATAGTAACCTATTTCCATTGTGTTCAGATGTTTAATTTTCTCCTGTGATATCCCACAGTCATTTCCATATATATATAAATTTTGTCATCTTAACATTTCATTTAAAATATTCCTTTCAACAGGAATCTGAATATTCTTCCATGTCCACATTTTTCCCAACTTCCATTCTTGCACTCTGAACCCTGGAACTTTTTCTTTACTCTTTCATCTTGTCCCCACCATTCATGTAATGTGGAACAAATTTGTCCTCTGGATTGCATTCATTCAGATTGTGGTGTAATTTTTCCCCAAACTCATCAATTTTTCCATAATTACTGTTAATGGGAGCGGATTATATGCAATTATTACTAATGTATGCGTTTCTACTTTCATATGTACCAGAACAACCTGGATGATATGAAATCATACTTTCTGACATATACAGTATTTTAGCCCTTTCAGTGATAATTAAACCTACACCTTTATGTCTATGGAGATTCTCAATCATTCAGGTCATGGTTGTCCCGAAGATCCTTTTTCCAAAAGGAAATTGGACTTGTTTTTTTCTTTGAAAATGTTTTCAAAGGAAAAACCAAATCCAGTTGCCTTTTGGAAAAAGCAGCTTTAGGATACCTACACCTTCAGTTTCTCCACTCTGTAACATTATACCATTGTCATTCAAATCTATTACATCCATCCCCTTTTTCTTAGGTTCACAAACATACAGAAATATTACTTTCATTTGAGTTCATTCATTAATTCATGCTCTTTACTATTTACTTCTCTTATATTCAAAATCAGATGCTGTAGCTACAGCAGAATTCAATTTCTAATGAGATCATGACATATTATTATCGTATTGAAGTATTCTGATTGTGTTCTTTTTCACTGTTTATTTTATGGTTCTATTATTTTACTTCTGCTTACATTCCTTTCATTTTCTTCCTTTTTATTATTGTAAGCTGCCTACAGTAGCCCCACAGCAAGATAGGTGGCAAATAAATTTAATGGCAGATGTCAATATTTCATGTATTTGATTTATTACTAATTATACTTCATGGATAATAGATAAGAATCTCATTTTGCTTGTGCCTTTGTATCCTTTAAAGATTTAATAACATCCATGAAGATACAATTCCAGATTTGATTGAAATCATTTTCTAGCTTGTTTAAAAAGCTGGCACTTGTCTGTGTATATGTATGTGTGTGTGTTAGATTGAAGATCTTCGTTCCCAACTTCTTAGAGCAGAAGAGGACCGTTTGACTCTGCAACATCAAATAACTCAGGTTGCTAAGCATCACCAAAGCCATCTAGATGAGCAACAGGATGACAGGAGGAAGCAAAGAGGTAGGAGTTTTCCTTCTACTTTTGGTACCCATTACTGTGAAGAGAAGAACTTAGTATTTGGAATGGTAAGCCCAATTTTGCCAAGGGGCAGAGATAAATAATGCTAAGGTCATATCACATAGACAAAAGCATTTTTAAAAACGAGTGTGTAAATACTCACCATCTCAACTTATTTTACTCATTACTCCATAGGGGTGTTGTGGAATTATGATACTGATGTAAAAAAATAGTTACTGGGAGTTAAAGAAAACACAATTTAAGTTATGGAAAATGTATTGCATAACTTTTTGAGATAAAAAAATGAGTGGAAAATGCTAATTTCGTATAGGCTGCTGAAGGATTGTGGGACCTGCTAGTGTCTCATAATCTACTCTCCACTTTGTGCATCTCCTATTGTATGAATAGAATAAAAGCTGAGAGGCAAGCAAAAGTGTATGTATGAGTTACAGAAGAGACTCTAGCAACCTTCTGTTTGCTATTCATGTCAGGAAGAATTGTATGGTTACATTCTAAGATCTCATACAGCAGTAGATGGAAGTAATACATCAACTATGCTTGGTAGATTTTATCCTTTGTTTCATTTGGCATTGAACAGATCAGATTCTCTAAATTTTCAGGGTTGCTGTGAGGATATATTCTAGGCCTCTGAAGTCACTTAGATCTGCTGAAACTGTGACTGTCCAATTCAGGTGGGAGAGTTTAATTCCAGCTGCTAAGCTTAAAAACCATGCTTGGTTCTGGCACTTAGTTAACAGCTACAAGAGAGGCATGGAAATACTATTGCCAGAATATTTTCACAGTGGAATCACTAGATAATCCTTTTATGGCTGACTCTTGAAGTGGTCTTCCTGATTAGCTTGCTGAGGTCAAGATCCTTATACAGCTAAAATCTGAAAGAGCTCTGGCAGAAAACTTTACCCCGAGAATTACTAAAGGGAAAACAAGGTTGGTGGCTCCTATGCTGGCTGTCTTATTTACCCATATTAGCAGTTCAGCACATTTTTGTATTGATTGGAACCATGCCACTATCATCTCTTTTTTATAAAAACAAAGGAAATAGGCCAGACCGTGCCAACCATAGACCCATTTGTTTGCTTAATACAATCAGCAAGTTATGTGTTGCGGGTACTTTTCTGAACTGCAAATGATCAGATTGACTCAGACTCATCACAAAAGGACTAGAAACTGGTACAGTTGATTTGTTTTTGGAAGTAACTAGGCTAGGGTAGACTTTCTTTTTTTAAAAAACAAAAACAAAAAACAAGAATAGTGAACAAAAAAGGAATTCTAAATTATAAATGCCTTCAGCTATTTTAGAGAACTAATACCTTACTACTAGTATTCTATCTACATTGATGCTTTATTCATATTCTTATCTTATATGAATTCCCTATTCCTACATCAGTATTCCTGGTGCTAAAGCTATATTGTAGTTCCACCATCTATTTTCTGTAGGCTATTTATCTGCACTATATCTTAAAATCCTGCTTGAGCAGGGGGTTGGACTAGAAGACCTCCAAGGTCCCTTCCAACTCTGTTATTCTGTTATTCCTGTATTGCTGATCTCTCTCTGTATATAACTATATATGTACTGGCACTCCTTCTAGATCTATACTCCATTTGACAGAGTTCATTTGGTTCTTTATCTTTTGGTTCCTTTTTCTATTTCTGCTTCTTTGCCTTTTCCGCTGAGTTGTTCCTGTTTGGGCCCCTTTCATTTTCTCCTCCTTCAAGGGAGGGTTCCAGCTGAGGGGAAAAGGGATCTCAGATCAGGTCTGAGGAAAGAAAGAAAGATGCCCCGCGCAGCCCAGTTTTTGCAGCTACTGTCTCCTTTCCTGTGGCCTCCTTTGCAGCAGGGCTTTGGGGCTTCTGTTTCTTCTGTTGGCTCCTCGCGAGGCCTGTGGCTGCAGGGCTCTCGCCTTCTACCCTGCTTCCCCACCTGTCCAACCCTGTGGTTTTGGCAGCTATGCCGTCCTGGCACTGAGAAGAGAGGCGCGTGCAGATATTTTGATAAAAAAAATACTGATTTATCAAAAATTATCTGCGCTATATCTTAAAATCCTATTTTTTTTATCTTACTCTGTTCTATACCTGTACTATATATTTTTATAAATGAAAATGAAAACATCCTCATTGAGAAATGGAGCAGCTTTAGAGGGGCTAATCAATTCTGGACCCTTATTTGTCCTTTGCTATTGAGCTGAAAAGGATTCTCACAGCCCCAAAGCTCCCTTTTTGCATCCTTTGATGATTTCAGTTCAGTTGTTGATTTAATCTCAAGCAGAAACTGTGGAAAAAAAACTAAAGTTATCCTTAATTAATAAAAGCTTGCTCTTTCTCATCCAATCTTCGATGCATCTTTCAAATTTGATTTAAAAATATCCCTCCTTAGGAATATCTCTCTGGAGCTGTCTCCACCTCGAGAAAAATAAAACAGAGACGTGTTCTAGGTCTCTGCTTTTGTTAATGTATTACCTCTTTCTCTTTTTTCTCACTTAGAAATAGGTGAATGTGAATATTTAAAAAGCTAACTGTTATCCTGGAGTTAGAGATGGTTTCTGAGGAAGGCAGCTCCCCCATCTGCAGTGTCCCAAATCAGTTTTTCCACTACTCTTCAACATGTCATTCAAAGGAGGCAATAGCATGGAACTAAAAGGAAATCAAGTTGATGGAGTATAGACATGCATATGTTGAAACATATGTTTGAATGTTCCCTTAACTATATTGCTCCATAGAAAAATTCTGCTTAGAAGGAGCCTTGTTTTCCCTTTTGGTTTGGTCTGATCCTAAATTGTATCATGTGTTCCAGTTGTTGAGAGGTCTGATCCAGAGAAGCAAGAGATGGAGAAACAGATCTGGGAATTAAGAGCACAATTAAACCACAGTGCTGTAATGTCAGAGATAGAGGAGTTGCAGCGATGCGTTGAGCGGAAAGACAAAGAGAAATTGCAGCTTGTGATGCAAATGGAGGTAAACTTTTTCTTACATTATAACTTTAGGAGCTTTTACTTTGCAAATGGGAGGTATGTGTGCTAAAGTTTGCCTCACAAACATTGTCAGGTGAGAGCTGCTGATGAAGTTCAAATGTACCTTTGCTTCCCTTGTAAAGAAACAAACAGAAAAAAAATTCTGTAGATGAAACCAATATATTGTGTTTTTTTCTTTTCCATGTTATTTATTTTGATATCTCTAGGGAATTTGGACGGTAGTACAAGTAGTAATATTGAGCAACATTCATTCATACAGGTCCTGATTTGTAGTTTTGTCACAGTCTTGAGTAGCATAGTGCATAGTTCTTATACAAAGCTGTCTTTTCCACCTGTATTGAAAGCAGTGGTTCCCATCCAATACCAAATATGAAGGCTTTTATTTGTGAAAAATACAGCTGACACAGCATCAATCTGATCCTGAAGAAGCAGAGTAAGGTCAGATCTAGTTGGTACTTGAATGGGAGGCTACTTGGGGCTATAGTCTAGGCTAGAAGATTAAAAAAGCAATCATGGAAAAAGACAGTGGGAAACCAGTTCTATATTATTGTTTAAAAAAAAAGCAATCATGGAAAAAAGATGGATGTGTCCGAGTAGTCACTGTTTGAACATGACTTAATGGAAATTTTATTTTCAAGTTAAGTATTTCCAGTAGCTCCAAGTATAACTTATCTCTTGTTGGGTATAATTTCTGGAATTACCAAACTATTAACCATAAAGGCATAATTCTTCCATTATCTAATCAATACAGTTTAAGACATATGTTTAGCCAGTTGATATCTATGACAGATATAGTTTTCACCCAGTATTGGTCAAGCCTCTGAATAGCAGTGACCTAAAGTCAAAATTAAAAAATGTCCAACACAATTCCATAGAAAATACATAGTGACAGAACAGTTTTCTGTTTGTCAAGCCACATGTGCAGAAAATTAACTTTCTTTTCCTGGCAACTGTGAGCAATTTCTTTTGAATCTGAGCAAGATTAACTAAAACTAACTGGGAGAATCAGCTGAGAGTGACAACATCATCTGTTACAATGGAACTGACCAACGAAAATCAATTATAAGATTTTCTCATCGACTCCCTCTTTTTTGCCCAGACTATGTCCCTTTCTTGAGATTTGAAAGGGAAGGTTGCCTAATATAAATACTTGGTATAATATGATGATCAGTGAGATAATGTTGGCTAGCATCATTTGGGAAAACCAGAGGTTAGTGCCACAATATTTTAAAAATTGGGAGAGGAGCAGTGGACTGTGGACATCATAATTTCAGGCAAATGGATACAGTCAGATTGGAAAAGTTGTTTTATAATTATTTTATGACCATAAGGCCAGTTGGAATATTTATAAGTTGCTTTGTCGGAAAATAGAAAAATAGGGAATTGTTACTTCATAAGGTAACTCTTTGTTGCTCACTGAGAGAGGCCAGTATGGTTTCAGAAAAGATTTCAGGATCTGCAGATGGCTTTGAATTCCCAGCCACAGGATGGATGTTAACCTAAGTGCAGAATTTGACAATAGACTGGTAGATAGTTGAGTCAATATTAAATGATAAGTGCATATTATTGTTTGGCACTAAATTTGCATTAAACAATAAAATGTTATAGCAGTCTGCCACCATTGAACGGATTATTCTTTCTGCATTGTATGTAGTCTTGTTGTCAGTTTTTTTCTAGAAAACAAAACTATTTAAATTGTATTAGTTTTTTTGTAAAGCATTACTTCTAGCAATTGTCCTTGAATGGGTAACTCTTTGGCCACTCATATATTTGAAAAGAATGTTTCAAATTCCAAAATAGATTTATAGCTTTATTCAGTTGACATAGAGCATACATGGGCTTTACATGGCCCACGGACCACATCTGGTTCTTCGACTGTCCCTGTTTGGCCTATGGTGGGAGGGGCAGCAGTGGTGGAGAGGCAGCAAGGGGAATGGCAGCCCTCTACAACAGTCCTAGTTTCTCATGTGGCCCCTTGGGAAAATTAATTGCCCAGCCCTGACATAGAGAATACATTATTTTAGAATACATGACTGAAATAATAGATAAATTGAGATGATTGCTGTTTTGATTTTTTACTATGATTGTCAATTAGTATAAATCTCATATAATATTCATGTCATACTTATAAAATTATTAAATTTGATTATAATTTTAAGCACATATTTGGTCATAGCTATTATTTCATGAGGGATTTAAGTTGAAACATTTGAAGAGGATATAGAAATAGAATATGAAGATAATATCTCATTTCCTTGATACCAGTTTGGTCTAATGGTTAAGGCACCAGACTAGGAACCAGGAGACTGGGAGTTCTAGTCCCATCTTAGGCACAAACACTTGGTGGATGACTTTAGGCCAGTCTCTCTCAACCCAACTCACCTTGCATGTTGCTGTTGTGGGGAATAATAGGAGGAGGAAGGAATATTAGGTATTTTGCTGCCTTAAGTTATATATAAAAACAATAAAGGCAGAATTAAAATAAAATAAAATAAAATACTCTTATAATCACAATTGTATCAGTAGCTATAAATTCTTCAGAAGACAAATTTAATAGTAAATTTTATTGAATAAAATTCTAATAAAAACAACTGTGAAATAAATAAGCATGTAGGAAAGCAGTTAAGATACAACATATCAGGTGCTTAAAATCTTGCTTCCCATTAAAGGAATAAAATTGAATATGGTGAAATGTTTATTTTCTCTCAAACATTTGAAGATTTAAAAAGAAATTTGAAGATTCAACAACTATCTGAAACAACTTGTCTCACTTTCTATTGCATCCTAGTGACATTTGTATTTAACAAGAGTGTCAAGCTATAGTGGTATCTAGGTATCATTGTTAATTGGTCCTGAGAAATGTGACGAGTACCAAACAGATTTTTCCCATAAGGAATAATGTAGTGAGCCACAATGCGGCCAACATGACAAGTTCTAGCTTGTGTGTTGAGTACCAAGCAAACAACGAGTATTGGGGCAAAATGTTTGTGTCAAAATGTGTTGAGTACCAAATTCCATGAGTTTCAAAGCAGTTGAGTACCAAGATACCACTGTACTTTATGAGAGGAAAACAAATTTTATTTTTAGGAATATAATTTGGGCACTGATCATTTTTTACATTTGCAACCCTAAAGAATTTCTGGGAATTTGACTACGATTTGATGATAAAAATATTCATAGCAGGTAGCCTTTTGAAATTTTAATTCATAGACCTAGTTCCTTGTACCCATTATGCAATTCACATTTTGCTTCCTGCTGTTATCCTTTGAGGATAATTTCACTCTTGATGCAACATTAAGCCATAAAAGACTGCGAATTTGAAAACTACAACAGTAAAACAGCATCCCATCAAATCTGTTTCCCTATGCAAATGTAATATTGTTCTTTGCTTTTTCCAGATGGAGTTGATGAGCAAGATAAGCAAACTTGCTCTATGGATGATTGGGAAAGTTTAGGATATGCCTCAAAATAGCTTGATCAGTTTATTTTATATGATACTCAAAATAATCAAGCTGATCGGATTCTGTAGACTGGATCTCTCAGCTTGCTCCAGGCAAAAGTAGCCATCATTGATTGTTTATTTGCGGTTTGTACAAAACTTCCAATGGGAATTGGGCTGATCTTGTTACAGACTTTTTAATTGGGTAGGAATGTTCAGCCCATTTCATTTGCAGTTTTGTAGTTTATGCAATTCTGAAATATAATAGGAATGGGCAGACTTAATTCATCTTAGCCATCTATACTCTAAAATTTAAATGGGGCAAATTCCTGGAAGAAAAGATGATGTAGTAACAGTAGTAAAATCAAGATGCATGCACAGGCTAGATTGGATGCAAACTTTCTTAAAGCCCTGTAGAAAAATTGTATGTTTTGGTTAAAGTCTTTATTTTTCTTTATAAAAAGCAAAGACTGATATTTCTGATGAGGTAGTCACTTTTGTCTACTTTATTGAGTGAACTTTTCTTGAATGGGACTAAGGATATGTGATAGTTAATTGGGGAAGAAAGAGATATTTTATAATTGACAATAAAAAAAGTTAATTTAGCTTACACTAATGTACCTTTGAAAAGTTATCTGGACAAATTGGAGAATGTTCTGTACATACCAAATATATTCATTCTATTCTTTTAAACTCATGTTGAACCTCATTAACCTTCATGAGTCATTTGTATTCATCTGGATTCCAAGTATTCCCTCATCAATGGTTGTTACTGATTTAATCTGTTTCTTTTTCATCATCTGAAAGTGTTCAGAGCTGACTTTTACATAATTCAAAGCAACATTAAGAGTGAATTAACAACATTTCTATTTTTAAATAAAATAAAGATGGTAACCTCTCTTAATTGTGCTTCATCAAAAAATCCTTGACTGTCTTGCTGAGCTACTATGTACAGTATATGGGCCCTATCAACAGTTAGTTTATAGTATGAGTGAATAAATTAGCTGTTAGTAATTACACTGTATACTAACATATGATGGGAGCTTAGCAGTAGTTTTAATAAGTGATATATATCATCAAAGTAAATAATTGAAACCCACATAGGGCAGATGTCATCTGATTACAAACTCAACTGTATATGATATAGTGCCTAATTCCATCAGAAAAGACCATGCTGAAAAACTGTATTTTGAAGCAAACCCTAGTTTTGAACATGTTTCAGTTTAAAAATGCTATAATAATTATATTAAATACATTAAATAGATAATAAAAGCTGGTACAAAACTGTTAAACGCCTAAGTGCAAAGTCTACAACTGCACAGAGATGTACCCTCACAATGATTGCAGCTTTGTGCAAAGAAAGGTTATTATATGTCTTTGTACGTTTCTATGCAATGATAGGATTCTGCACATCTGCAAAGCATATCCAGAAGTATTTCTCTGGACGTGTGCTAAGCATGCCTTGCAAGAAGAAATTGGTTACTATATCCCGACACATTTTGCTTAATTTGCCTATGCAGAACCAAGCATGTACAAGGATTCACTTAATAAAGGGGGTGCTGGATATGTGTCCAGGCATGTCTGAACAGAAGCCAAATTTCAGTTTGAGTTTTTTTTAGAAATGCTCTGTATGCTTTTAAAAAAAAATAAAGCCCTATGGTTTGAAAAAGGTAACTTCTGACATCAAAGAGAAGCTTAAATATTCTGCAAATAGTTTTATATCATTGGAGTTACTCTTCAGCAACCAGCAACTCAGGGTTATGTTTTTCAGGGCTTCTCAGGGGGTACAGAATGGCTGAGCCTCCTGAGAGAGGGTAGTTTAATAAGTTTCAGTTTATCTGCAGCATATATTGTAGACTTCAATCTTGTTTTCATGTATGCTCCTTAAAGAATGGTATTCATCTCATTGTCCATTTGATTGGTGGCCATAGTCTCAGTAGTAAGCATCCCGTTTCATAGTAGTCCTGTCTGATAAAATACGGATGCAGAAATGCTTGAAATTCTACATTATTTACTTCTGTGAATTTGGTTAACTTTATAGACTTTCAGACATTGTGAGTCTGATGCTTCATTCTGCTAAAGGAAAGAATAGAGTGTTCATAAATATTATTTTGCCTCTAAAGTCATAAAATCCATTTACATTAATTAAATCTATTCTTGAAAAGGTCTTAGCTGGGAAAACGGTACAAACAGTTGGATAATTTATAAAAGTTATAAAACCTCATACTGAAACAGCCACATATGCTTCTGACTTTATGCCTATCACCTCATTTTGATATCAAAAACTAATTGCATTAGTTCTAAATTCTTAACACTTTTACAAACCAGTCAGACTCGGGACAACTGATTTGGATAATACTTTTGTTAAATGATTAAATTGTCTTTGTTTTACATGCTGACACAGTTAAACGGGGTTAGCAAAACAGCAACATATTTTTCCCCACATGTATATATTTTACAGTAGGGTCGGGATTAAAAATTTGAAACACCAGCCCTTTCATAATAATGGCAATTCAGCCCCAATATTTGCCATTACTGAAAGTAAATTTGTGTCTTTCTCAATGCAACCTATGAAGGTTGCCAGTTTAAGAAAAGTGTCCTGCACTTGGATCTGAAAAGACCTTGGATCTGAAAAATTCTACAGCATTTTTTAATGAGTTCCGTAGCTATTAATTTGTTCTTTTTGCTCACATAGGCAACCCATCAGACAATACTGAATGATTTTTATGCTATAGATTTTCAGAATCTGTGTCATGCTAACAACTGAGACCTTATCATTTTTTAAAATAACACAAAATAAAATTAAGGTGATGAGCTTAGAACTAACGCAAAGTATGTTTGGTTTTTTTGTAATCTTTCATTTTACCAGTTGCTGTATTGCCAAACCAGAAGGAACAAGGCAGTACAGATAGTCCTCGACTTATATTTAATGACTTTTATTGTTTTATCAATATATAAAATACAAATAAAAATAAAAATAAGAAATTAAGGGAAGGAAAAGGGAGGGGAAAACAAGGGAAGAAAGAAAAAAAGTGTTGACTTCCAACTCTTTTTAGCACAGTACAAGATAACAACATTCCAGTCTCAACTTTTTACTTTTACCCATTAGTATATAACTAGCCATTTCTATAACAACAAATGTATCTAATCAGCAAAACCAAAGTCAAAGTTTCATTTTTTTTATCACAAGCATAAAATCCAGAAGTGATATCCAAATAAAAAACATAAATATATTCTCCTGTTTGAATAAAACAATCAGTTTGACCATTTCTGCTTTATTTTCCTTGCTGTGGAAGTATGCATTTCTATTTGCATTTAATAATCTTTATAAACCTATCGCCATTTATATTAACAAAATTCACTGTATTTCAGATTCTTTAGTCCTCAGCTTATGACCCCAATGAGCCCAAAATTGCTAAGTGAGGCAATTGTTAAGTTTTTTAGGATTTAAATGACTTTCTTCGTAAAATGGTATTTTCGGAAATGGTCACCTTTCCTGCCACAGTTGTTAAATTAGTAACACAGTTATTGAATGGATCTGGCTTTCCCATTGACTTTGCTTGTCGGACGTTTGCAAAAGAAGATCACATGATGGTCATAAGAGTGAAAAACGGTCATACGTCACTTTTTTCAGTGCCATTGTAACTGATCGGTCACTAAACGAACTGTTATATGTCGAGGACTACCTGTACAATACCATCCTGAGCATCAACCTCAAATAGACTGAATGGCTCAGGATTGCAGAGGCTTTTCCTACCTCTGGCCCTTTGCTTTGGAAGCCCAGGAGGTCAATTTTATATCAAACAAATCAGCCACTATGGTTCTTTTCAGCCCTTTATACTAAGTTGATAGATTGTTTGCTCTTGTATCGCATGCCTTTGTCATACCTAGATGAATTAGTCAAGACCCATAACCACCCTCCTCTTGCAGGGCATGCCTAGCGCTGGCCCAGGAAAATATCTTTGGAAAAGCTTTGCACATGTGTAGAAACCTGCCACTGGAAACCTGCATGGAAAATGCCCAGACATGGCAATCATGCTTTGCACATGTTTTCTGTCCTTATGAGGATATGTATCTGCCTAGTTGCAGACCTTTAGTTAAAACCTTGCAGACAGAAGTTTAAAAGTTTTTTACTACCATTTATGTTCCTTCACTAATGTTCAAAATAGTATATGTTGCTATATTTATTTTTGCATTTTTGTTGGTGGTTTGGATGGTGCATATGATACACATATGTGGATGTTTTCCTAGTTAAACTTTACAAAAATACTCTTTTTAATTTTCAGAAAAACAGATTCTGATTTCCGTAGTTATTCTTACATTTAAGGTGCTGATTAAAAAAAAAACAATTCAGCAAAACCAAAACATTATTAGGGCTTTCTATATTGGAAAAGTGCTCAAAGTATGATTTGCTTCAACATATGCATGTTTGGTTCTTTGGTTACTTGAGGTCAATGCAATCAAATGGAAGATTGTATTATTAACTTTAGGTATGATAAGCAACTTTTCTTAATGAGATTAAGTAGCATATTGTATCTGGTAGGGTCTGGGATCTGACAGCGATACCATATGGGCTTTGTTTATTTCATTTATTAAATTTGATGAAAACTGCAGGTAAATTCCCATTATAAATTAGTATATTTTATAACTACTGCCTATTAACATTTGCATACATATTTGATCCTAATTCTATTCCATCCAATTTCTGCAACAGCCTAAGGGTTTTTTAATACATGAAATTCATGACATATTTTAATATACGCTTTTTCTTCCTGCATAATGGGGAACTTGTGGCTCATTAGGTATTACTGGATTACTATTTCCTGTATACATACATTTATTTATTAATCAAATTTGGAGACTTCCCTTAGCAATTTTGTCTAGCTTACAAATAAAAACACAATATCTATAAAAGTGAACATAACTGACTGGAAGAACAGAATACCAACAATAAACCCATTGACCCCCTCTTATTTGTGACAGTCCCTCAACTACTGGAAGATAGCTATCATGTCACCCTTAATATTTCTTTTCATTAGGTAGACTTGAGGTAGCTCACTACATACTTCCTTCCATATAATGTACTTCCATTGAAGACTACATGCTGAGTGTGGTTGGTCAGCCAACTGTGAATCCATCTGATGGTGATACTGTCTATCCCACGTTGTTCTATCTTGCCATGAAGTAGGCTGTGGTCTATTTTCTCAAATGCCTAAAGTCCAAGTAGACTATATCTACAGTATTTCTCTAATTCACTAATTTAGTCACTTTATCAAAGAAGGCATTACAGTTTGTGATTTTTTAAATCCATTACTTAAGAGTGAGTTTATCATCTGTTCTTGGTTTCTGACATAACAATTGCTATTATGTTGAAGTAAGGACACATTCATGCATCATTTTATTTTGTAAATTTCCTGACATATTCTGTCATATTCTTAAGTTTGTCCTGAATTTCTTTCTCTTTGTAATTGCAGTGATATGGAAATAATGGCTGTGCAAAACAATTAGGGATGGTTGCAATTAGTTGATTTGTTTCAGATTTAACTTCCATTTTATAAATTGGATACATTGGATATTGCTTCACAAAATACTTTGATTTTCCTTAGATTCCTGGGAATTCTGTGTGTGGTCCTATATTATATAATTCTGTGTTTGCACACTATGTTTAATGTTCTGCATGTTAAAAACAGAGTCTTAATGTCTATAGGTTTGCTTCAAAACAAGATTTTTATGTTTAGTTTTAGATTGCTGCATTTTCGGTATGTAGTCACTGAGCAATACTGAAATTTGTTTATAATTTTTAAAATTTGAAAGTACAATAGTTTATGTTGTTGCAAAAGCTGAAGGTTTTTCTAGATTTCTTTATTGTGAAAGAAATTACAAGAAACAGATTGGTGGTAGTGAGGCAGCTTATCTGCATAGACAGTTCTAAAATAAGCCAACTAGGCTCTGTCTGATTTTATGAAAGATTCAGATTATAGCAATGATTGCTTTGAGGATTGCTAGGCAATCTTAGCCTCATCCTAAAACCATCAAACCATTCAAATAGATGGTAGTCTGAACATCTTCTGTCTAAGCCAGGGGTAGGCAACCTTGGCTCTTTTATGACTCGTGGACTTCAACTCCCAGAATTCCTAAGCCAGCCATGCTGGCTCAGGAATTCTGGGAGTTGAAGTCCACGAGTCATAAAAGAGCCCAGGTTGCCTACCCCTGGTCTAAGCAATTTGAACATCTTCAGTCCATATAGCATTAGCTGCTCTTCATTTCTCTTGCTTTGCCATTGTCCTGTTTTTTGTACTGATGCATAACTGAGCAATCACAGCCATTTATTTATTTGATTTATATAACCATCCACCTCACATAAGTAGCTTGAGGAGTCTTACAAGATTAAAATATACAAATCCACCAAACATAATCACCTGGCACCCAAAGATAAACAGCGATCTCATTCCCCATCAGCAGTAACAGAGTTTATCTACCCGTCTGATCCAAAGGCCTAGCGAAACAGCCAAGTCTTTAATGCCTTGCAAAAGACTAAAAGAGATGGGACATCAAAATCTTTTTCAAAATCATCAGAATCTAACGCCTTGCCATAACTTCTACCCAGCCAAGCCACAGCTGAGAATAAGATCTGACAATCATGACTTTGGTGGTTTGGGCATGTCTGCAAGATGGATGTAACACTCTTGCCTAAGTGATTGCTGGAAAGGAAACATTCATCTGGTTGGAGAAAAAAAAAGAAAAAAAATGCCCTTCGAAAAACATGGATCAGCTGATAGAAAAGCTGAAGCATAGCAGTTGTATTCTAATGTCACAGAATTTATAGCATCTGCTTAGGACTGAGAACATTGAAAAGATATCTGCAAGGTATTAGCCGTGGTGTGACATCTTACAGTTTACAAGGCCATGCACATAAATTAATCTTTTAATAATAGAAATATAAAGCTATCTGATGATCTTAAAAAGTCCCATAGTTTACCTCTTTTTAAAATTAGTCTATGCCATGGTTGTTTCTAGTTGGACCCACAGATTGATCTTTGATGCCTTTCATTGCTTTGATTAATGACATAACTCTTTTACTAATATTGAAAAGAAGAAAACTGGTTGCCACCCTTTGTCATATCTGTGGCAAAGATATTATCAGTATTCCCTGATAATATTAAAGATAGTGCCAGTTACTTTGGCAGATTTAGGTCAATACGTCACTTGTGCAGGCAAAGCTCACAATATTTTATGCACCCAAAGTTGTCTAATCTAAAGCTTCCTTCCAATCCAATTTACTGTTTCTTGTATGACATCAGCTAGTGAAATATGTAATATACACAGGATGCTATATTAAAGATGTTTATAAAGAATAAAAAACAATGTGTTGGGTATGGACATAGTAGAAGTAAGTATAGAAATGTACGAGTTCTTGATGTAAATGTTTAGTAAATATAAGTTAGTGTGATAAAGATATTGTTCTAATATGGATTGTGGAATACTTCTAATACCTAATACAGATACCATTGTCTTTTGTTTAAGTATTTAGTTTCTGTTCCATAATAGCTTCAAAGTCAGCAAAAAATACTTTTTAAAAATTGCATTGAAACAAGTATCCCATCTCAAAAAGGGGGAGGCAGGTAGAGCTCCTCATCCTCATGTTCATTTTTCATATCTTTCTTTTCAAAATAGTCACTGCATTACAGCTGCATTACAGCTAAAGAGAAAAAAGTTGTAGGTTTCCCAGGGAAAACTTAGGGTTGTTCCCAATCCTGAGGTATAACTGTTTCTGGGCAGTCAGTGGCTTGAACGGAGAGAAAGTTATAGGAAAATTTGTTTTGGTTTCTTCTTTAGTACGCCATCTGCACTCAGCCTCTCAAAACAATATGGAATAGAACAAGATTATAGTATTAAAACATGTAGTTGTTAAGCTGTTGGAATATGAGAGATAAGATCCATATTCTAGTTCACTCTTGATGTTTGAAGCACACTGGGTATCTTTGGACCTGTCAGTTTCTCTCAGTCCAACCTATTTCATACAATGGCTGTTATAGGAAAAACAATGGAGGGCAGAGCATTATTTGCTGAATGAAAGACAGATTATCCCTCAATATACATACATACAAACATACATACATTGAGTCAGTCAATCAATCAAATCTTTAGTTGGTCATAGACCAGCAAATAAAACACAAAAGTCATAATTAATTAAGATAAAAGGAAAAATATAATTATTTTAAAATATCTAAAAAGGGTTTGGGTTAATAGGGATGACATGATAGCAGTATTCCAGAATTTGAGGAGCTGTCACAAAGAAGAGGGGGCCAAATTATTCTCCAAAGCACCAGAGGCCAGGACAAGAAACAATGGTTGGAAACTGACCAAAGAGAGAAGCAACCTGGAATTAAGGAGAAACTTCCTAACAGTGAGGACAATTAACCAGTGGAACAGCTTGCCTTCAGAAATCGTGGGTGCTCCATCACTGGAGTTTTTTTAAGAAGAGACTAGACAGTTACTTATCTGAAATGGTATAGGTTCTCCTGCTTGAGCAGGGGGCTGGACTAGAAGATCTCCAAGGTCCCTTCCAGCTCTATTCCATTCTAATACTGTGGCATACTATGCAGATTATAGAAGAGTACTTGGCTGTGGTCAAGGAAATAAAATCAGATTGATGTGATGATCACCTCTTGGGCTAAAACAGATTGGAATGACCAGGATATTTAGTAAACAATAATTCCTGTTGAGCACCTGCATGGAAAGGGCAATACAGAATAACATGTTCCATGAATGCAATTATTTCCCTGTGGCATGGACACAATTTCTGTTCAAAGGGGATTTTTTGGTATCTCCCTTCAATAACGGCTGTTAGGAGGGCATTGAATCTGACTAAGGAAAAGACCCTTCTGATTTATGTGTCTGAGATATCTAGCTAATTGGGGAAGATGTAAAAAGAGGTTCAAGAAGGTGCTTCTGGGTAGAGCTAGAAAGTCTAATTGCAGCTCTAAATCAATGAGCTGCTGTTTGAGATCAGCTACTGAGCATTCATAGCCCATCACGGTAATGGCTGATCACGAATAGCCATAAAGTTGCAATTTGGCATGTATTGTCTGTTGTGTACCTTGTTGACCAGGGAGATGGCTAATTTGGTATAGGATTCCTTTTGTTTTGTTTTCTTACCAGACATGTTGGTGGATAATGGTAAAATGTATGACTTGTACATTTTGCATAAATATAACAACAACAACAACAATAATAATAATAATAATGTTGAAAGGGATCTTGGAGGTCTTCTAGTCCAACCCCCTGCTCAGGCAGGAAACCTATACCATTTCAGACAAATGGTTGTCCAGTCTCTTCTTTAAACTTCCAGTGTTGGAGCATTCAGCACTTCTGGAGGCAGGTTGTTTCACTGATTAATTGTTTTAACTGTCAGGAAATTTCTCCTTAGTTCTAGGTTGCCTCTCTCTTTGATTAGTTTCCATCCATTGCTTCTTGTATCATTGGAAGATAACAGAATTATGTATCCTTGTGCTTTAAAGAAAATAATCTCAATTTTAAAAAGTTTGCCTTGTTTGTGAAAAATGTGAACTGCTAATAAAATAAGATAAAGGTTTCCAATTAATTTAACAATATTTTCTGTACATTGCTTAAACGTTGAATCTTGTTTTATTAAATACTACATAGTATTATTAAATACTACATATATACAAAATCTTTTCCCCAAGGCTTTGTGGAGAAATAATTATTTTTAATGACTCAGAAAAGTTGAAGATGACATTATTTAGGACTGTGTCTTTTAATATTATCACCAGATGGGAAGCAATTACAACTGTTGAAAGGGAAAAAAAATAGCACAAAGGTGAGACATTTTATAACATTATTGAGGATTAAATGTAACCATTTCAGTGTTTTTAAGTATCTCTTCACATCTGTCAGTGAATTTGAATCCATGGATTTTACAGGTTATATTTAATTTATACAAACCTTCCTTTGTTATTGAATTCAACTGAGCATATAAAACACCACTCTAAAGGTATATGAATAAGTTTTTCTAGTGTGCTTGATGGTCTAAAAACGTCCACATGTATTAGAGTATGAAAGTCTTTCGCATTGTAGAGAAATGCTCAATTACAAAGTCTACTTTAATTTCAGTTATAATCACAGTGTCCAAAATCATTTATTTAGAATAATGATATTTAATGGCTGAGATTAAATCTTTCTAGGTCTCTTGTTTGATGACAAGCTTTGAGATGTCTCCTTATCATGTTGTTATTTTAAACGGCTCTATGGAAGATATCTAAGCTGTCATCAAGAAACAAAGAATAATAAATACTTATCAGTTTTGTATGTGGACTGTGGCCTTTTTCCATTGGATGTTATGACTTTTCTTTTTGGATACTTCCATATAAGGTGGTAGGTTTGTTATTGTTACTATTACTATTATGATATATATATATATATATATAAATTTGTTATTATATTTAATATAGCTGCTATATAGAGTTTCCTAGAGCTTTATGAATTACATTCATATCTGGGTCAGTATTCCCAGATTTCATATCTGGAAAGTATTCCAACATATCTTGTTGATTCCATACACCTTGTACAGACATACAGTGTTACTCAACATGCAGATAGTTTTTTTGTATATATTCAAGAATACTTTTTGAAGTGGAAAATACTTCTGTTTTATTCCCAGTCTGTAGTGATCCAGCTAATTTTTGTAAATAAATCATCTAGTATAGGTAGAACTTCGTATATTTGAACATGGTCCAGCTACAAATTGCCCTTTTTTGGAATGGGATTTTTATTTTTACATTCTTAGAGGATAGCCAAGTTATAAGAATTTGTTGGCAGATGTCATTTTAAGTTGGATGTATGTATAGTGTCAGATTCTTTTTGTTTGCCATTTCCCGGTAGCACAACAGATGCATTCTAGAGATACATTCCAGGTATGTCAATGTATGTGAGTGCAAAGTATTTTGTTTATTGCAAATAATAAAGAATAAACAATATTTATTCTTTTGGCCTTTAATTAGTGCGGCTTAATGGGACCTAAGAGACACATATTAGGCTTTTGGTTGCTTATAAATAATTGTAATGAATTTAACTGCTTGTGTTTTTGACCTTGCTGTACCTTGCCAAGAATCTTTTTGGTTTGGAACAGGCTATAAATATTGTAAATGAGCAAATAATAGTGTCATGAATAGGCATAATTGCAGGAAACTGAATAATAGCTATGATGCTTTTCATGTATTCAAAGAAATTTGTTTTCTTTATACGTAAAATTTAAGTTTATATGTGCCTGTCTGTAAGCTTAGTCCTTAATATGTTGTGCTGGCTTTTAGGTGTTAACAGCTGACTTGGAAAAGAGGGACAACCAGCAGCAAAGGATGATGAGCCAACTGAAAGAGATACAGAACAACTATAAAATCTGTGAAAATGAGTGCAGAGCTGCTGAATTACAGGTTACAGAGCTAAGTCAGCAATTAGAAGAATCGATCAAGGAAGCAGAGAAATACCTAGCTGAATTCAAACAATCTGAAGTACTAAGGCTAGAGACTGAGAAGAAAAAGGAAGAATTAAAACTCAAAGCTCAGGAATCAATTCGATACTGGAAGCTAAGGTGTAAAAAACTAGAACATGAAAAAGAAAAACAAACTGAACTTCATAGCCAGTTGATGGAGAAGAACAATTTGGTATGGTATATATATATTTTCCGTTTCCTTCAAACAATAATTTTGCATCATGTAAATATTTGTAGTTCTTCCAATACAGTTTAAAAACAGTACTTCCTAAACCTGGATAAATTACCAAAATTGAGTAAAACTGTTTTTTCTTTGGGTAATGTAACACAAATCCATTACCCAATCAAACAGTGGCACTTAAATAAGGACTCTTGGATAAGCTGTAAAAACGATTTTCTGATAAGTGGTTTTGGGTAATGGAGGAAAAAATTTGGAAAGGACTGGTTTAAAACTATTGAAATTAATTTGTGTGACAGTTATGAACTGTTACTAAAACATATTACACTAGTAGTGAGGAGGAGTGATGAGATAGGACTTTCAGTAGAAAACACTGAAATAAAAAAGTATAATTTAATCAAAACACAAGGTAATTTTTTAATATTTAAAACTGATCACAGATGGAAATTGGGTGAAGTCCAAATCTAGTCCATCTTAGATTATACTTACTTAAATCATTAAAATCAATTAGTCACGACTAATTTATCTTGAGTTAATATCAGTGGGCTTATGCTCATTAGACTCACGTTTTTCTCCCTAATGCTATACTAGATCAGTCTTTGATTAGCACAGCTAATCTCACATTTCTCCTATAAGAAATGTTATAAATTAAGAAGGTAATGGTATAGAATTGGTTCCCCCCCCCCCGCCTTGCCTCATCAAATTTGGAATCTCTGTAATGTACTTTAAAACCTTTACCAAAGAATTTTAAAAAAATAATTTCTAGGATTGAAGGCTTAAAACATGATGATTGTCAAGTATAATTTTTAGAAACCTGTCCGGTTTTGATCATCCAATAAAATAAAACACATTCTGAGCACTTTGTTTTAAGGATAACTGTATTCTGTCTGTGATACTATCTTCATTCTTCTGCTGTTTTATGCGGCAAAGATACAAGGCATCTTTTCCTGTTAGGTTGTCCTTTATCTCTGTTGGGAATACAACTTTGAGACTTTTCAGTCAACATTAATGGCTGAGATTTTATTTATTTAAAGAACTTATGTGGCTGCCTTTCTTACAGTGATCCTAGGCAGATAATAACCAATAAAAACTACAAGATAAAAACACATTGTACCCTTCTCACCAAGGCATCAGAACTATACATACTGTTGATTCCTTGACTCAACACCTTTCCTACACAAATACTTAGGGGAAGAGCCAGGTCTTCATGGTCTTTTGGAAGGCTAGAAGTGTAGTCCCCCCCCCTCTCCCTCAAAATCTCAGTTGGAAGCTATTTTAAAGGGCCTGGATTTCAAGAATTGTAGGGACAATACATCTGTGAAGGCAGTATATTGATGAAGGTACAGAGTATGTTATACCTTTGGAATTTGGAGTGGCACATAAGCCCTACTTAATAAATAAATAAAGGATACAAAACAAATGTGAACGATTTGTTTTTCTCTACTCTGTAGCTGATTAAAGATGGGGATTGTACATGTCTACTTGGATTTCTTTTAAATCTTTTCCAGCAGGTTTCTTCCTGAGCTTTATAAAGCTAAGCCTCTTGTTTCCAATAATGAAAAACCAGACACCCCCAAGAAGCACACAATCCTCTTTATGGATTTGCTTTTGGAGGTGCAAAATATGTTTTGTCAGATAGGGAGTCAGACTGTCCTGATGGCCAGAATGACCCTGAATTGATAGATAAATGTTTCTTTGCAGGTTTGACTAGTTGATAGTCTCAATGGATTTTCATTTGCATTCTTTCTAGAAATAGCAATTCAGTTAAGAAAATAGGTCACCACTGATTCTAAAAGGATACTCCAGTGAGAAGTTTGGGACTCTTTGGGAAGTCTTTGTCTTGTTTCATTCTGTATTTGCCCAGAAGGAAGGAACTAACAGTTAATGAGTTTAGAGCTCAGTGATGCAGTATAATTTTCAATGGTAATCAGTTGAAAAATTAACATTTAAAATACCAATTGATATTGAAATTAAATGTTCCTGAATAATATCTAGAAACAGAAAAAAATCCTTTAAATACTTAAAGAAGTATATTTGATGTGATAATAAATATGGGAGAAAAATGACTTGTGTGAAAATAGTAAATTAGTCCTTCTACCCTAGAGGTAAAAACATGTAAAGAGGACAGTTTTGGCAGATTGCCATCAGCAACCTGAAAGCAATAATTAAGCTTATGATTGCAGTTTCAAAATAATCAACCAACATAGGAAACACAGATTTAATACTGAAAAGCTTTTTTTAGATCCTCAGAAGGATTCAATATGATATACGCCACATTGACAAGTTGGTGGATTTTCTTCCTTGCTTTATAATTAATCATTCATTTACTTTACATTCTGTCAATGCAAATTATACTTAGCAGAATTTAAAAGTTTGCCATCTAAGATAAAAAAGCAGATCAACCCTTTAATTCACAATAGGTCAGGAATTCTTAAAATCTTTAAAAGGGCAGAATAAAAAGGAATATCGGTAAGATGTTTTGGAGGAGGAAGAGAATGTTAATAGAAAGGTTCTAAGGATCCAAGATTTTGCTGCATGGCCCAATAGTAGGCAACTGCTTAGCAAGAAAAGAGGATAATTTGAATTTAGTCTAAATTTAAATAGCAATGTTTAATGCAGATTGTTTGGAGTAGTTTGACAACTTAGGATAGGAGATAACATTATTTAAATATTGTTACTTTTTAATATATATCAATTTACATGTATATTTTGTCTTTTGTCTTTGATGATTTTTATATTATTACTTAATATAGTGGGGAGGGCTCAGTAATTCCATTCTCTTTAAGATCAATGATGGTGGTAGAATTATATTTCTTGGCAAAGATAAAAGAGAATGGATAAATCAAGAAAGGGGATAAAAGCAATTAGGGCTGGGGCAGGTGTGAAAAATGTCAAATCATTCAAATCTGAAAGGGCTTTGATTGGGTGGATAATGCCAGAATGTGGAACATATTAAGACTCATGAACATGCCGGAGCATCTAATTACTCTTTTGAATAGCCTGTACAATAAGCAAGAAACTATTATAAGAACTAACTTTGAAGGAAAAAGAAGAGAGACAAGAATGGATCTGTTTAACTCATACTGTTAAATCTATTATGTAATTAAGTTAAATGTTGGAAGAATAGGCTATTGGAAGAAAAAAATAGCAGGTATCTAATCACCTTGAAATAATGCAGATAATGCCAACTTGTTAAATGAAAATGAATAGTTAATTAGGAAGAGAAAGTTAGGTACTTATGAGAACCCCCAAGCTGCTTTTATGCTATGATTTTTTAAAAAATTATAAACTGCCTAGAGTCACTAAAGTGAGATGGATGGTATGTGATAGATAAATAAATAACAGAAAGTAAAAAAAATCTGGATTCATGTTGAATATTAAAATGACAAAGTTAAACTCAACCAGCATACTTGGTGAACTCACAGTTAACATTGAAGAAGTGAAAACTATAAATAGTTTATAGTTTACAGTTTATAAGTTTTTTCATATCAAGCATAAAGATAGATAGTTTGTTAGGAAAGTAAATTAATTCTAGGGTGGAAGGTAGTGATAAACAATATCTGGAAGTATAGGCTATTTCTAAGGCAACAGAGATCAGCATAGTTAAATCAATCATTTTCTCCAGTAAAGTTGTGAAAGCTGGATACTGAGTAAGAACAAAGGGAAAAAGATAGATGTCATTAGATTATGGATTTGGAGACAGCTGCTCAGAAAACTATGGACTGCAAGAAGAACTAATCAGTCCATCATGGGAAAAAATAAAAGCAACCTATTGTTTAGAGTTAAGGAGCAGCGAGCATAAATTCATATATTTGAACTATGTGATACTAGAGAGAAACTTGAAAAACTTTCTGTGCTTGGCAGAGTTGAGGCAAGTTAAAAAAGGGGGAAAGCAATGAAAGGATCCAGAATCAGGGATATTACTTGAATGAACAGTTGCAAATTATTGCTAGGGAGACATTGAAGTTGAAAGGCTTTCATCTGTACAGTTACCAGGATTTGAGTTTAACTCACTGGCCTGTATGTTTGGTTAGTTTTAACAGCAAATCAAATGGTTGTAAGCAGTGATGGAATTCAAATACCTGAACAACCGGTTCTCTTATTCGATGCAGGCCTGGGTCTCCGAGGCCTAGAATGGACTTCCAGAAGTGGCATCCATGCACTTCCTGCGGGCTGTTGTAGGCCTGGGAGGCCTCCTCCTCCAGGCCTCCGGGGCCTAAACTGGACTTCTGGAAGCCAGCCGGTTCTCTGAATGCAGCAAAATTTAGCTACCGGTTCTACCAAAATGGTGCGAACCAGCTGAATCCCACCACTTATTATAAGGGAGATATATATTTACTTTTAAAAAGGAAATATTGGGAAGAATCTAGTTAACCCTTCTATTAACAGAACAAAATGGGGCGGGGGGGAGTTGGCTTTCCTATCAGCTTATAACCTTCGGTATACTTTCAAACTCTCTTCTGAATCAAATACATATATAGGCAATTCAGAATTTGGGAAATGCTGGCTTTGTATATATGTATGTATGCAAATATGAAAATGTTGCTTGATAGTTGCAGGTAGCAATCCTATGAAGTTTGCTTATAGGTTTAGTTGGAGGAGTGATATACCAGTTTACTCCAGATCATATATAAAGAGAAGTATATAATCTACCAATCACCCAATCAGATTATTAATGCAATTAGCAAAGTTTATGCAGTAATGCATTGACACTCTTCTTTTTGAACAGTTGCCTTTCATTTTGAACAGTGGTATTTTGTGCCTTTTCTTCCTATAACAGATTCTTAGACCACTCACCTCTGCCCTGTTTCATTTGAACTGTAGGTTCTTAAAGAAAAGGATGAATTGAAGAGCCAGCTCCTTTCAACTATGCACCAGATGGAAAATCTTCAAAAGGAACTGACAGATGTTCTTGAGAAAAGGGCCAGACAAGAAGAGGAGCTGCACTGTAAAGAAATGAATCTAAGTGAAGCTAGATCCTTGCAGATGGCTCTTGAACAAGAAACCAGAGATGTCAGAAAAACTGTGGATAACCTTGAGAAGAAACTGCAAAAGGAGAGCCTAATACAGACTCAAATAAGAACTGAAAAACAGCATTTAGAGGAAGAACTTGCAAATATCAATATGATCCATGAAAAGGATCAAGCAAGATTGTCAGAGATGCAAGAAGTTATAAAAAACTTGAGTGCTGTTCGGGCTGACTTAGCCAATCAAATAGCAGAAGAGAAGAAATCCAAAAAAGAAATGGCGAAATCAGTGATGGAACTTCAGAAACAAATAGAGTCTGTTCAGGAGGAGATGACTACAATCAATAAGCAACTGAAACTGGAAAGAGATGTCCATAAACAGGAGCTGGGAGAACTTCAGTCAGAATTGCAGAAGATGAAAACCAAACATGATCAACGTGTCCAAGAAATGATGAAGCTATTTAACCAAGAAAAAGAGGAGGCAACTAATCACATTGCAATGTTGAAGGTATCTCTGAGATGATCAACATATAGTCATTATTATTGCATAGTATGGTATAGATGGGATTTAATGAAATCAGATTCTGGTGAATTGCTATCTAAATAGTGTGATACTTTGTGTAATATTTTATGTGGCTGTTATTTTACTCTGACCTTTACCAATTTTTTTTTTTTACATAAGATAAGATACCTTTATTGTCATTTTTTTTACTGTGGGCACAACGGCACACATCAAAAATGAAATTTAGTTGCCCGCTCTCAAAGTGAACACATACATGACACACACCTGACATACTATATACAACATATGTGTAGACCCACACCCCTACATACTGTATACAGTACATAAGAAATAAATATTAAACACTGTCCATCTTGAAAATATAACGGAAGGAGGAAGCTTATTGTCTAACTTGTTTTTTGTTTTAAAGAAAGAGCTGTATAGGCTAGACTGGATGAATGGTTATCATAATCTGAAAATTTTATGCAAGGCAGGTACAGTATTGGGAACAGAGAAGAGTTTTGTGGGATCAGGCCATAAGCCCATCTAATTCAATATTCTGTATCACATGAAAACCAATTGAATACATTAGGAAACACATAGATTTGGACTCTAAAAGATAACCTCCTTCCATAATCACTTTTGAGTAATCAACATTTAAGGCAAGAAAATAGTAAACAACCATCAATATTAGTAGCCACAGTATATTAATTCTCCATGAATCTTTTCATACCTTTTTAAAAATATCCAAATTGGCTACCATTATTATAGTTGCTAGCAGCAAATTCTAATTTAACTATGTACTGTTTGAAAAAAAAAAACAGTCCTCTGTCAGTTCTGAATTTCCTTACATTTAGTTCCAACTAGACAATCCATGCCCCATTGGGTTGTCATTTCAGAGATATGTCTTACCTAAACGGAGAAGCAAAATGACCATGCATGGGTAAAAAAGCAATAGGAATGAGAGCAACTTCCGACTTCTTGCTGACTTCCTCATTGAGTTTCCTTCTGGGAAGCTGGTAGGAAGCATGAGAAGCATCCCTCCCTTCCTTCCCTCTCTTTTCTCTCTATCAGTCTGTCATTATCTCCCTCTCTCAAACTGCTGCTGGCTTCTCCATTTACTTTGTGGAAGGCTTCCAGGGAGAAAGTCTGGATGGAGGGAGGAAGAAAGAAGATGCACAGAGGTGTAAGTCAGGAATGATGTGTGTGTGCAAGAGGTCCCATGTGGTTTGGGGAGAGCATGTGCGTAGATGGTGTGCATCAAAAAGGGTGAGTCACATGAATATGTAAGAGATGCTGTGCGGGTCAAGTAAGGATGGGGGATGCGGATCAAGAATAATGCATGGAGGTCTCAATGTTGTATGAGAGGTGCTGTGCCAGTTGGGGATTGTGTGCAATGTGCGTGTGCCTGTGTGTGTTCATATGTTGAGAAGGGTGCCTGGGATTGCTTGAGAGTACACAAGAGATACCATGCAGGTCAGGTATGTGTATGGGGGAAGGCTTTATGAGGTATGCAAGAGGTGCTACATAAGTCGGGAGACACCTGAGGGGATGGCATAGTTCATGGGAAAGAGCAAGGGGTTGACTTGAGCTTCAAACAGTTCACAGGCATTCCTTCCACCTTGTTCCCTCTCCCTTGCCTTTCTACCAGGCAGATAAGTGGTTGCTGCTGGGTGGGCGAGGGAGCGAGGGATTGTGAGACTGGCTGGAAAACTGTCATGGAATGTGAAAAATGAAGATCACGTGACCATAGCACCAGTAGCCAGAGTAGCAGCCAGTAGCACTGAAGCAGTAACAACTTTCATATCCTATGGAGCCATGACTCCTATATTTTGAACACATTTTGTAAGTTAGCCCATTTGAGGTACCCTAGCTCAAAAAATGTTTTCCTATGATGCAGTGAAAAGTCATGACAAGAGTTTTAGTTGTATGCAGATGTCTACCTTCAGCTTTAAAAATTGTGATAAAGGGAGAAAAAAAATGTTTCCATGTTAGCTGCACCATAAATCGTCAGTCTGTTATGGAGCTGTGTTGGCACCGTGGTTAAAATGCAGTATTGCAAGCTGACTCTGCTCGCTTCCAGGAGTTTGATCCTGACCGGTTCAAGGTTGATTCAGCCCATCCATCTTTCTGAGGGCGGTAAAATGGGGACCCAAATTATTGGGAGCAATAGGCTCACTCTATAAAGCACTTAGAGAGGGCTATAAAGCACTATGAAGCAGTATATAACATTAAGTGCTATTGCTATTATGTGTCCCTTTCCCCTCCTTTATACCAAGTAATAAAATTTCTGCATAGAGGAGATGCTTCAGCTATGTCATCAATACTCCAAGTATAATCTCTCCATAGGCTTTACTGCATAAAAGATGTTGGTAGTTATATTGGTAGTTCTGTTAGAATTCTCCTTCTAATAATCCTAAGCACAGAATTTGCCCTTTTTCTTCACATTGGCTTTCATTGTGCTGTCTGTTGTGATTCCAAGCTGTCTTTCATTGTCTCTTCTGGTCTCATTCAAATATGGGAAATGTTGGCGAAAAGCATCTGATCAGATTAGTGCTAACTGTATAAACTGTTCATTATCACATAACATCTCAAATAGAAGTTATTCCTATAAATACTTGATGTTTGATAAATCAGAATGAATGGAGTTACAATACATTTTTACCACATAAATATTGTATTGACAATAAATAAACCAGCTGGGGATTTAGTTTGCAAAAAATAAGCTATAGATTGATTTCAAATTTGCTTTTCTCTTTATGCTCTATTTTCTCTTTATCACAGTTGCAGTTTCCCTCTTACTTGTCTGCGTAAACCTGTTTCTTCCCTTAATAAAATTGGATATCTATTGGGTATTAAGAAACATTAAATTACTACAAAAGAAATTTTTGAACAAATATTTTCCTCTAAATTTCTGTGCTATTAATATGAAATACTGAATACTTCATTTCTTGTCTGGCTTCCTTCCAATAGTCAGAACTTGTAGAAGAAAGAAATTTTGTAAAAGCTCATCGTCGGCAGGTAGAAAAAATGAAAATCGAATGTGATAAGCTAACATCGGAGCTAACCCACAAGGAAGAAGAAAATGTAAAAATTAAGCGAAAATGCAACATAATAAAACAGGAATTAGACGAAAAGGTAAAAGAAAAATATAAACCTGTGTAATAGAACAGTACCTGTTCAAAGGGAAAACCACATGTATGACTTAAGAAACATTTATTTTTTAATGATGTAAATTTCTATCTGTGTATTCTTTTCATCTTTTTATTTTACTCTTCCATTTTCTCCAAATGCAAAAAGGAAACATGGCACAAAGAAAGTCTTCTTATATTTGATATTTATTTATCTAGTTGTATACCGCTGCATAATAAAGTTGGTGATAACAGATTATTAAATGAAACACTCTGATAATGTAGTTCTGAGTATTGATCCACAGTTGAGGTCCTACAGTTGAGAAAATTGCTTATGAAAGTCTGCCCAACAAGCTTCAAGTATGCCGCACACTAAATTCCAAACTTGTGCTCTGCCAAATCAGGTACACACTGATAAGAACAAAATATTTTTTTTCTAAAAATAAAATATTATTAGGAATTTGAGTTTATAAATAGACATTCCCTGAATTGCTAGCAGCATTTTAATGTTCAAAAATTATCTGATATTCTATTGTTTATTATTATATTTATATCCCAATCCTATTTTTTATAACTTAAGGCAGCAAACACAATGCTTCTACCACCTATTTTCCCCACAACAGCATTCCTTTGGGATAAGTTGGGCTGATACAGAGGGAAGACTGGAATTCGTGGTCTCCTGGGTATCCTAGATCTTAACCACTGCACCAAACTGGCTATCAAACTATAGCCACCCAAATGTGGTACTTGAACCCACAACCTTGCGATTGTGTGCCATGCTCTATCGGGTGAGCTAGCAGGTTTTTTTTTTTTGAAATCAGATTATTTATTCCTAACTGATATTGTTAAATTACATTTTGTCATCACTGCACATAGCATACTGTCATGGGAGTTGAAAGGATAGAAATGTAAACTGTCTTGAGTTGCAAGAGGTAGAGTAGTATAAACATGTAATTTATGAATTAAAAAAAAATCAAAAGTGATTCCATCAGACCTATAGAAAAAGAAATAAATGCCATCAATTACTGATTAATAGTTTAGTCTAGAAAATAAATGATCTGCTTTAGATCAGTGCATTTGAATTTTCATAGCTACAAAGGATTTAACATCTGCCAACGTTCCTAACTTGTTTTGAAAGTATTAATTTATCCTGCTAAATAAACTGAAATGTTTTTTAATAGTACCAGTAACATAGTTCTAATGGTTTTATGTGTGCTGCTTGGTTTAAAACAATTCAATAATTCCAAATCAGTTTTTTTTAAGTTGTACTTTTAAAGTTCTTGTTAATAATTGAGATTAATAATTCAGTACATCTTTTCTCATTTTTTTCACTATTTGTTTAGAACATTTTCGATTCAACAATTTAATATATTTTTTTCAAGGAAAAGAGAGAGAGAAAGAGAGAGAGAGAGAGAGAGGAGAGGTGTTTCCTGCCAGTGTGCATAGTTAATATATTTGAATGATAATTGCACTAGTGTAAATTTAGGTAGGGTATGGGTGGGTAAGGCAGAGAAAGGCTATATACCAATTTTTCTATTAAGAAGAGGCAATGTTTTACATTTGTGTGTGAGAACATGTATGTATGTTGATAAATGTGTCAACATTTTCTTTAGACTGAAGAAGCTACTTGGATAAGTAGCAAAATGTTTCGAACTGACAAGGAAAGTTCAGTTGTCATTTGTCCATAGTCAGATACAAAAATGGCCTAATTACATTATGAAAAATATCAATCTATTCCAATGCCCTTAACCTCACTGCTAAACAAATAATGAAAAACAAAGTTGATCTGGTTTGCTTTTGTCTAGCTCCACTGCATAGCAACATTTTCCTTTCCAGGATTTTGTTTCCCATTAGAGCTTCCTTTGTAAACTACAAGTTTGGATAGTTTCTCTGTTGTTCATTGGCATATTCTTCAGGGTTTTTTTAACCTTCTGAGTTGTTTTCTTTCAGTATGTTTTTAATGTTTTCCAAGAGGGCTCAACTTACAAGACTGAACATCTTTGTTCTACACTAGCCTTTTATAGTTTTAATACTTCTGGTGACACCCATGAAATTTTTTATTTTTACTAAGTATTCTGTGGAAAGTGATAGAAATAGGCAATGGGATTTAACAAGCTTCAAGAATATTACCAGGACGTGACAAATTTATAATGTGATGTTCCAATGAAACCTTTGAACAAAAACATTCTGCTCTTTTTTTTTTTTTAAATAAAAATGTAGGTTCATCCTGTAATTTGAAGAACTCAGAGATAGCATCCCATAGGAAATTGCTAATGGTTTTCCATGTTCTCCGGGCGGTTACACAACTACAACGTTGCTTAAACATTTGGCTCATAAACAAAAGTACTAGTGCATTCCAGCAATTTCCAAAGACTGTTCAGGCCAAGCTGTGTTTGGATTTGCACTTTCTGATGACAGGTTTTCTAATGATTCTTCTTCCTGCATGGATATAATTAAAGAGAATAAGAGAGCACAGAGTCTACTTTTACCAAATCAAAATATTTCCCTGGGTAAAACAGACCCATGATTGGATTCTTACTATTGTGTTCTTTGGATCAGAGCAGAGCAGCTGCTCAAAGCTAACTCTTTATAATGTCAAAAGAAAAAAATGATCAAATGAGAAAATGTCAAACAAGGATTCATTTTTGAAAACTTGATCAGAGGACTGCATTCTGGTTTTCATTTCCTTGGGAGCTTTTTTGTGAGTTATTTATTAAATATGTTTTCTTTGTATCCCTAGGAAGTGGTGAGAAAGCGGGGAGGGGGGAGGAAAATGAATCTTTGACCTAATCTAAAACTTTGTAAATGAACATCTTTGGAGTTTATCCTCCTACTTCCCATCCCATCATGGCCTTCTTTTATAAAATAAAGGCAATGCACAAGCAAAATCATTGCATACTGTTATATGATGAACATTAAATAGTTCACAGTGATCTTTTTTCTCTTGTAATTCTAGAGGACAGTTATCCTTAATACGGGCAGATTTCAGTGTTACAAAATGAACTCAAAGTGTTCATGTGATGATCCCCAATGTATGTGGGGAATTTCAATAGGAGCAATGATCTACATTTTCTTGGATTTCATGGTATTCTCTGAGCTTCGTTGTTTGCAAATTACCATGTGTGAGTTGGGCAATTATATAAATTTATTTCATAAATAAATTTAATTGCTTAACTAGGTATCATTAACCAATTAGGATGTTACCTTGTTGGGTAATGAAATGTCTGCAAGTAAACAAACTCAAAAGGCATCAAGAACTTCACAGTTCAATCCTGAACTGTATATATTCTCTGTTATTTATTGTCTTTTTCTGCATTTGTTGTGAAATGTGTTGAGATTATCAACTTATTTATACTCAATCCATCAGAAAATTGTTAAATCAGCCACAGACAGATATGCCATCATCAAAATTGCATTTCCTTCTAGAACATATTTCACATGTTTTATGTATGTATGTACTTTTTTTAATCCCACAATTTGCAACATTTTGTGAGAAGTTTGATTCAAGCAATGGTGCAAGCTGATAAAATTTAAAATTTAGGAACAAGGTCGTCTTGACACTCAAATAACTGAAAATATATTTGGAATGGACAAAAAAATATATTTCCCAGAAAGTGTGGGCATTCATATTGTATGTCTAATTGTATAGACAATTCTTTTATTAAGATTTCTGATTATAATAGTGAAATATAATATAAATTAAACTTTAAAAAGAGGATAAAAAGTGCAAGGAAAAAGAAAAGGGAGAAAAGTAAGAATATAATAAAGAAAAAGTAATATATAAAGAAGGGACTTGCAACCTTTATGACAAACACAAACTCTTTACAACAGGACAAATGGTTTTCCTACTGTACAGACCCATTAGCTGTTAAAGCTATTAAGTCTTGAAAATCTCACTTTTCTTTAAATTTATAACAGTATTAGTGAGTCTCAATTTTTTAAAATTAGTACTTGAAAATATAGTAATTTTTCAGCAGATAGAATTGAATTCTTTATTGGCCAAGTGTGATTGGACACAAGGAATTTGTCTCCAATGCATAGCTCTCAGTGTATATACAAGCAATAAGTGATAAATCATGATCATAGTCATCATAAAAATACATTAATCATAAATCATAAGATACAACACTTAATGATAGTCATAGGATACTAAAATAAGCAATCAATATAAATCATTCTAGGATACTAAATAAAACAATATAAATTGTAAGATACAAGCAACAAAGTTATAGTCATAAGTATATTAAGAGATAGGTTATAGGAAAGATGAGAAGAATAATAGTAATACAGCCTTACTAAATAGTTTGACAGTGTTGTCGGAGTTGTTGTTTAGCAGAGTGATGGCATGGGGGAAAAACTGTTCTTATGTCTAGCTGTTTTGGTGTGCAATGCCCTATAGTGTCATTTTGAAGTTGAAGTTGAAAAGGTTTATGTCCAGGATGTGAGAAGTCTAGATATTTTCAAAGCCTTCTTTCTGGCTCGTGCAGTATACAGGTCCTCAATGGAAGGCAGGTTGATAGCAATTGTTTTTTCTGCAGTTCTAATTATCCGTTGGTTGCCGTGCCAAAGCAGACAGTTATAGAGGTGCAGATGACAGACTCAATAATTCCTCTGTAGAACTGTATCAGCAGTCTGAGCTTTCTGAGTTGGTGCAGGAAAAACATTCTTTGTTGTGCTTTTTTGATGATGTTTTTGATGTTAGGTGTCCATTTTAAATCTTGAGATATTATAGAACCTAGAAACTTGAAGGCCTCTACTGTTGATACTGTGTTGTCTAGTATTGTAAGAGGTGGTAGTATAGGAGGGTTTTTCCTAAAATCTACTATCATTTCTACAGTTTTGAGTGTGCTTAGTTTAAGATTGTTCCGAGTGCACCACAAGGCTAGTGTCATGGTTCCGACAGATGAAACCCTTCAAAAGAACTTCGAGGCATTGTTTACCTTAAAGAATCTTTTTTTTAATAATTTTTTTATTAATTTTCTAATTTTACATTTAGGTATTTAAAAAGCAACGTGGTGGCTGGTTTAATCAATAGTTCAGTAACATACAAAATGTTTTGATACTAATCTCAAACTACAACCTCAAATATTTCCTCTCTTTTTCCCTTAATATCTACTATCTCATATTTAAGCTAATACAGTTCTTATTATATCAACTAAATAAAAACATCATTATTACATTTATCAATACGTTTTTAGCTTATACGTATCTTAATTACTTTTACATTCAATCTTTACATTCAATCAATGTCCTGTTATTAGTTTTTTCTCAATTTTTAGTTTCTCATCAATATTCAAATTTAACATTTGACATTTATAATTTCCAGGTTTTAGGTAACCAAGGTTTTCTTTATCTCAATTCATAACAGAATCTAATATTCCAAATACACATCTTATCTATTTGGATATAATTTTGTTCTATTTCCTAAAAGTTATCTATTTCCCCCCATCTTACATCAGCTAATTAATAATACAGTATCCTCTTTAATAAATCAAAGCCGATTATATATATTGTCTGGGTTAATCAATAAATCAAACATATTCATAATATTTTTTCTTTTTCTTTTGGTTCTAATTCTTAAGTATTAAACAAATAACATCCTTATTTTTAACTAATTTCCAAATGTTTTAAATTTAATGACCAAAATTTCCCTTATCTCAACTTCTCCCTTTAAGCCTCTAATTAGTAATATAAAATCCCCTCTAATCAATCAAAACCCCAATATTTTTCAGCCTTATTCTGGCTTTCTTTCTTTGCCAATTAGCCTTCCATGTCAACGCTTTTAAATCATCAAATAGATCTCCCTATATTGTTATATATATTGTTTGGAATAAAAGAGGCCATTTAGTTGCCATTTGTATTCCTTAAATCGTCTTCCTATTATTCCAAATCCCCATAATTGTCCTGGTATGCTTATCGTCCATCCAATCTGTTCTTCTTCTTGCTCCTCAAATTTCTTCTGGTTTATATGGAAAGTCTTTTCCATTTTCAGTGTTATCAGTCTCTTTTCTGGATATTCCTTTAACTGTATTTGTTGGTCAATTGAGTCCTCTAGCTTGGTATTTGATTGTTCTTCTGTTACCTTCTGTGTTGTTAGTTCTTTAGTTGTAGTCGGAATTTGGGTTTGTATATCTAAGCTGGATACAAAGTAACAAAGTACAATTCCCACCTCCAATAAACAGTCATAAATCACACTCCCCAATTAGCTTGAAGCGCAGGCTTCCTCCCCAGCTCTCCAGCCCGCCTGGAGAGGCCACCCTGTGCTAATTGTACACGTATTTGATGTGATTTTGCCTAGCTTCACCTACTGCTTCCTATCTGTTAGAAAGCTTATCATCCACTTACAAGGGTGGTCAGGCACAGCTAGCTGATTTAGTTTAGTTAGAAGAATACCTGGAAGGATGGTATTGAATGCTGAGCTGAAGTCTACAACAAGGACCCTTGCATAGGTCTTTGGAGATTCAAGATGTTGTAGGAGGTAGTGCAGAGCCATATTAACAATATCATCTGCCTATCTATTTGCTCAGTAGGCAAATTGCAAGGGGTCTAACAGTGGATCCATGATGCTTTTCAGGTGGGCCAGCACTAATCTTTCAAAGGTTTTCATAAGTACGGATATCAGAACAACTGGTCTGTAGTCATTCACTTCCTTGATGGAGGGTTTCTTTGGCACTGGCATGATAGTAGAGTGTTTGAAGCAAGAAGGAACATAACACATCTCTAGTGATTTATTAAAGATGCGGGTGAAGATGGGGGCCAGTTGGTCAGCACAAGCTTTCAACAAGAGGTTATCTTGTCTGGGCCTGATACTTTTCCAGGCTTTTGTCTGTGAAATAGACCTTGCACATTGTTTTCACCAGAGCTGGGGCCCCCAAAGGGATGGGGTCAGCTGTAGGAGGCTTAGCTGTTGTTCGTGTAGCTAAGATGGGAATGGGGGAGATAGGTGATAGTGGTTTCCTCTCAAACCTACAGTAAAACACATTCAGGTCATCTGCCAATTGTCGATTTCCTTCAGCATGGAAAGGAGGTTTGCTGTAACAGTGATATTTTTAAGAGTTTTCCACATATTTTCTGATTCATTTGTTGAGAACTGATTCCTTAGCTTTTCAGAGTAGCTTCTTTTTGCTGCTCTGATCTCCCTTGTTAATACATTCTGGCCTGATTGTACAGCATTCTGTCTCTTTTCCTATAGGCTTTCTCTTTGGCATGACGTAGCTGCTTGAACTGTGAACCAAGGCTTCTTGTTACTGTATACTGTATACTCACAGGTTTCTGATTCGCGTACATAGATCTTCACAAAAACTAACATATGATGTTACAGTATCTGTACGTTCATCTAAATCTGCAGAGGTATCTTCGAGAACTTTCCAATCAGTGCAGTCAAGGCAAGCCTATAGCTTTAGCTTTGCCTCCTCAGTCCAAGACTCATTTGCTGTAACTGATTTAATAGTTGGTTTTATGGTTTTAAGCTTTTGTCTATAAATAGGTACAAGGTGAATCATACAATGATCAGAGTGTCCCAAGCTGCTCATGGTAAAGACTGAAAAGTATCCTTTAATGTTGTGTAGCAGTGGTCTAAAGTATTCTTGCCTCTAATGAGTCAGTTGACGTACTGAAAGTATTTTGGTAGCTCTTGGCTTAAGTTAGCACTGTTGAAATCTCCTAACAGTGAGGAGTGAATCTGGGTATTTTACTTTGTAATGCAGTTGTAATGTATTGTTTATGCAAGCTTATGGAGGAATATACATTGCAAATAGAAGAAATGAGGAAAGCTCTTGTGGAGAATAAAATGGTTTGCAATTGATAATTATTATCTTTAAGTCCACATCACAGAGTTTCTTCAGTATAGTTACATTTTTGTACCATCGGTTTTTGATATAAAAGCAGAGACTCTTTCACCTCTTTTTCCCGGATGTTTCTGCAATTCTGTCTGCCCTCTGTATCTGAAACCCTGGGATATGCAAGCTGCTATCATCAATTGACTCATTTAGCCAGGTTTCAGTGAAGCAGAGAACTGCTGAGTTGTAAAAATTAGAGTTGCATCTGTTTAAAAGAAGTATTTCATCCATCTTATTAGTGAGTGAACGTAAATTAGTCAGAAAGAGTGAAGGAAGAGGAATTTTTCCTTAGTCTATTCAAAACCCCTTCTCTGCTTCCGTCGTCTCCTACTTTTGTTTTTATTTTTCCATTGTTCAGAGAGAGCTTCTTCCTGGATGAGAATCTCTTTTGTATTTGTAAGGATGGGGGGGGGGTTAGTCACAGAAAGCTGCCCATTAAAAAAATTGCTTGATGCTTAATAGTTGGTCTCTTGAGTATGAAATCTGAAGTGAATCACAGTGAATAATATAAAACAACAACACTATGAGAGCATTTCACTGAGGCTGCCATCATCAGTGCCATCTTGAGGTGATAGATTGTGATCCTGTGTCTTACATGGCTAGATACAGTTTAGATTAGAACAATATGGAAGTTAGCATGTGGTTGCTACAAAGAAGAGATACATTTAAAATAAAACCCTCTCCCATTTCTGTGGATGTAAGTCACCAATGGATCACAGTGTTTTCTATTACAGTAACTGAGGGATGCCTTTAGAGAATCATATAATTAGTTATAGAAATTCATTTCTGTTTGAATATAAAAGTAAATTCTCTCTGGCTATTTGTTATGGTCATAACAAATGAAATGTCAAGACATATGAAATATCAAGACTCCAAGATAGTATGGTTTTAGATATCAGTATTGAGAGGTACAGTGGAAGAATGCAGTCTTGTTTTAGCTTGCTGGGAACAACTGACTATTGTGGAAAACAAGTTGTAGGCTAACTGGAGCTTGAGAATGATTCAGCAGGAGATACTGGGTTTGTTGTTATCCTTGGAACTGATCCATTCTGAAATGATTCTATTTCTTATCTCTGCTTGGGTTTTAACATGCTTTCTCCATAGATATGGGGCCAAAGGTATTATATGAGAGGCTTTGAGTTGGAACTTGATGCACCTCATGGTGTGCTGTGATAAGCTGCTGAGTTACCTGGATAGATGATAATTGCAGTTATTTGAACCTCTCTCTGCACAGCTTTATTAGTGGCAGCAACAACTTGCAGAATTTTCTAGGAGGAGGTGATTTTTCTCAGTGCCACAGTCCCAGTTAACTTCCCTAGTGCAATATCTAAGTGATGTATTAAGCAGTACATTATGAGAGTTTAAAATGGCGGCAACTTGCTGTCAAAGTTTAAACTTCAGCAGATATTTTGCTCTGAAATACTCTGAAACTCAGGTAGATTGCCATTGGAAAGATGTGCTTGTTTCAATACCTTTGTAATCTCTTAATTAGGTTCTTACTGAGTCTTGAGCTAATACTAGCCCTTACAAGCCAAGGATTTTGGTTAAATGTAGATCTTTCTCTCCAGTTTATCCTCATTATTCTCCTTATATTGATTTGCTGCAGAAATTCTGTTTTCCTGATGGACAAAATTCAGGGATAGGAATGCTCTGCATATAATTCTTCAATCTCTTCTGCGCAACATATATTGATGCTTTAAACTAAGCTGTCATGAGTGAGATGTTTGTGTCAGGCAAAAGCTGTCAGCTGAGAAAGAACTGTAGCACTGAAGTGTAAAATTAAACAATTTTTCTTTGGAATAAATCTTCAGATATTGGATATGAGCTGTTCTCTGGATTCTGCTTATTTGCTGGATGGAAGAATTTACAGAGAGCTTCAGTAACTGTATATTTCTTTGCCAATTCTGAAAGCTAGAAGTACAAACTACAGTAAATGGCAATAAAAATTATTTCCACCTTGTCTTCCATGGAATAGCCGCTACTTTTGCTGACTAAAGACTGTCTAGATTATGTTGGCTTTGTGCTAATTTATTTATTCCATGATGTCAACTATGTCCATTCTGGCTCAACTTTCCTTTCAGCTTAACTCTGAACCACTAGTACACTAAATGCTGTATATAATAGTAGCTGAAATGAAAGAGAGCCTAGTGGGAATTTATTTATTTATTTATCAATCAAATTTTAATACCAGCCACATCACTGAAATGACTCTCTCTCTTTGTACCTCTGTCTTTTCTTATTACCTAATTTAATTTCATTTGAAATTAGTATCTTCTAGAAATCTTCAAGATTATGGCCTGTAACAGAATGTCTCAATTTTAGCCTTCTCACCTTGTTTTCATTCATTTTTGGAATTCAGCTTTGGTTCTGTTCACCTCTGTATGCCTTCATGCCACTCACATTTAATTTATAAGTATTAACTTTAAGTTTTTGGTTATGATGGAAGAAAATCTTTGAGTCTGAGAAGAAAATCCCTTAAGTTTGAAATATTTACTAAGCTGTTCAAAAAATAACTTGATTGAATCCAAGCCAATCAGGGTTAAGGATGATTTAGAGTTCATTATAAGTACAATGCTGCTCCATCCTATATGTTTCTATTTATTTCCTGGGATATTGCTGCTTCAGAAAGGGAAATCTGTCCCAAATGGTATTGCATAAGAAATAATTAATATAAGCTATGGAAAAATGCAGATATCTTGATAAGAGTCATAACCTGGCATTGTTCCTCAGCTGGGAAAAGCACAGTGGAAGCTAGTGGCTTCTAGATCTGCATTGGCATTGTGTCTTCTTGCCATAGATAGCTAAGTAAATGCTTTATTGTAACCCTGGCTTATTTAGATGCACAAGCACGCTCTACTAGCTGTTTGTTTGATTTGCCAAATTCATGAAGGCTGACCAACTCTATATGATATAGAGATATTTTCTGTAGCATCAATTTTTCCTTTGAATTTCTTAACCATGGGAAATCAATTTATTTGAAAAGTGATTTTTGAAAATGATTTACATCTAAACATATGGAAATTGTAACTGCAATGCTGGGGTTATAAGGAGTTTCTGTAATTAGTATTGTAGACTTTTTGCAGACTTGTAAAGTGGTTTTCAACAACCTATGCTAATAATGTTTCTAGCACTTATAAAATAACAGCTTGCTACTATTGAAACAGAGGCATTTTAGTTCAGGAATTGTTATCAGTCATGTGGAAAACAATGAAGCTAAATGTATAACCTGACTGCATTGTGCTTAAAATGTTGCACACAATCTTTCATGTATTATATATCTGTTAGGTTACACTTTGACTTTCCAAAATGTTTGGAAAAATAGCAATTGCCTTCATGCACACATTCACATATACATATACACATTTGGACTTAGACCATAAAATAAAGTGTTATTTCAGCAGGCCTTTGATAATTTCCATGTGATAAATATGGGAAGAAGAATCCTTCTTTAGTCTGTTGCAGCCATTCTTCACCACAGACTTCATAGTGCAGAGCCAGTTGACATAGGAATAAGAAGTGATAGTATGTCCAAACTACAAAGAAAGCATCAACCATTATCCTGCTATTGTTTCTTTTATACTGCTCTTCTCTCCCTCCTGCTTCTCCCTTGTTTTCATCATCCCTGGAGACCTGATCCATAAAACCAAATCTGAAATCCAGGATTTTAGTGTTTCTGTACCAAGAAATTCTCAGCTTTTGTGGAATTAGCTGGAACTATATTGAAACTATTATAGTTTATGCTTCTTGTTCCATTTCTCCTTGCTTTAAAAGGGGAAATGAGATAGAGTTCCACTGTATACTTAAAGAAGACAAAGTGTATTTAATTTTCTTATCTTTGTTTGCCATGTTCCAAATGAAAATAGCTGTCAGGAACTCTCTAACTGCTATCAGATGAGCAGCTACTACTGCTGCTTAATTTCCATGATGAGAGTAACAAGAGTTAGAAGTACTGTCTGGCACTGCCTGAAGGTCTTAGAAACCTGGGCATATGCCCCTTATAATTGAGCAGACAGACATCTTGCAGTAAGTAGATTAGGATATTTCTTTTGCTCTACTAATCTGATTTTTGTCTGTTTTGCATTCATATTAAAATCTCAGAGGCATTTAAACAGTGTCTGTCCTCGCAGCAGCAATCCTGTGAGATAGTTTTGGCTTAGATAAAATGATTAACTCAAAATTAGACAGTTCCAGGCTGAGTGGGTAACCGAACCATGAACTTTCAGACGCAGTCCAGAACTGAAAATACTACATTACATTTTGTGTGAAACATGTAACAACATTTTTCATAATGTCTCCACCTCCATAAAGTTTATCTTACACAAACACACACACACACACACACACACTCAAGTGCTGTTTGAAAGAGATTGGATTATTGTTATTGTTATAGAAAAATGTGAAATCACAGCTGTCAGCCTTCATATACAGTACATCAAGTTCTTCCTAAGAGCCTAGGATATTGTAATGTATGTATCAATGTGTGGCCAATGTGTGACCTTTTGCAATTGATAGATGGAAACTTTGTCAATGTGCAGATTTTCAAAGTGTTGTCGAAGATTTTTTGGTATGTGACATTCAGTTTGTCAGTAATCACTGGGATCACCACAGCTGATTTATGCCATAATGTTTCATTTTTTAATTTTTCAGATCGTCATACTTTGTGATTTTTTCCAATTCCTGGTATTGTCTATTTTCTCATGGAATTGTCACATCAATTATCCATTTTTTTTCCTTTTCAACCACAGTTAAATCTGGTCTGTTATGAACCATATCTTTTATCAGTTTGTATTTGGAAATCCCACAATATTTTAACCTGCTCATTTTCATCTACTTCTTCAACTCTCTTTTCCTATCAATTTTTCATTACTGGCACACGATAATTTTTACAAATGTTCCAGTGAATCATATAATAACAAAATATAATTGATAATGAAAAACCCTCAAAAGGGGAAGCACCAAATAACTAAAGACCAATTACCTGCCCACTAATAACTTTCAAATTTATAACTGATGTGATAGCTGATGTAGTCCTATATCAGGGGTGTCAAACTGCCGGCCCGTGGGCCGGATGCATCATAGCAAAACCGCGCCCACCCCATTGCCGGCAATGGCAAAAAAGTCGCGATACATCATGACACATCACGTAACATTGCGAGTTTGACACCCCTGTCTTACATCATTTAGTTGAAAACAAGCTCTTCACCTGAGCAAAAAGGAAACTGCCCAAACAGCAGAGGAGACTCACTACTACAGTTTCTCATTGCACTGATTCCTCTGTCAACAATACTGAACAAGTCAGGACATAGCTATCAAACATTAAAAACATCTGCCAAGCTGCCATCTCCTTTACATGGATGATCTGAAGTTGTATGGAAAATACCATCTGAAATAGAATCACTACTCAACGCTGTCTGTATAGCGAAAATATTGCAATGCAATTTGGACTGGACAAATGTGCCATCCTCACCTCTAATATGGGAAAAGTAGTGAAAATTGAAGGAATCAAGATGTTCTATGGAAATTACATCAAGAGTCTGGATGAAGAAAATAACTACAAATACCTGGGCATCCATCAAGCTGACAATATCAAGCATACTAAAGTCAAGAAGAAGTTAGAATTGAATATGCATGAGAGTGAAGAACTTAAAATCCCAATTCAGTGGAGGAAATACCATAAAAGTAATGAACACCTGGGAAATTCCAGTCATGAGATACACAGCTAGAGTAGTGAACTTGACCCAAAGAGGTTTTTTTGATTGCTTTTTTTATTAAAACAATTTTCAGTGAAGTCAAATAGTAGTATTCGGAGGTTTTTAACTGTCCACACATTCTTCATCAAACAATATAATTTAAAGAAAAAGCTCTGGAAGAGGTTTGTTTGATGTGAGGATCATGTTGTTAAAAGTTATATTTGAAATACGAAAGAGTCTCCAGACATATAATTAGTATTATCAGAGTCACAGAATGACTAAGAAGTATCTACATATTTCTGGAGCTTTTTCCCCAATATTGAATATATAGAGAAGATAATGTTTTCAGCGTACAAATCATCATTTTATTATATGTCATGGGCCCTTTAGTTAAAATGCTCCTTATTTTATTTTGTGGTTTTCCAATTATTTTTAGTTTGTAATGGTATTAATTGCTTATTATTTATTTATTTATTCGTTAAATTTATTTGCCGTCTACCTTGCTGTGGGCCTACTCTAGGTAGCTAGAGTATTTTGTCCTTAGTTATAAATACATGATAAATAAACTTATTGTTTCTACTTTGTTATTGTTTGCTTTAGAATAAAATAATAAATAGTGAAGATGATAATCTAAGGAGGTTGGATGAAGAAAGGCTTCAACTTCATGATCAACTGCAAAGTGTGAAAACTGAACAGGAATCCATCTACTCTATGATAGGAAGTGAAGTTGATGCAGCTTGTCAAGTCTTTTCAAGAGATTCTATGGAGAAAATCACAGTAATTATCTCTCAATTGTTGTTTTAATTTATTTATGCCTGGAATTTTATTACTATTTCTGTATTCCCAAGTTCTACAAGTGGGTCACAAAACAAAAATGAGGGCATAAAATGTGAGAACAGTAAAGTATGACATGAAACACACAACAACTTAAAACAGAAGCAAAGTAAATTCAATAGAGAGGATAGCAGCTATTGAAGAAGCATTAAATGTATATTTATAATTGAGTAAGTAACAAAGTCAGAAAAGAAAAATATCTTCAGCTTGCATTGACAAGGTTAAATTCTCTGGAGACAATATTCTGTAATTGTAGTGCCAGCATTACAAATACCCTCTTCACTAATTACCAGTCTTATTTCTTTGGCAAGAAGAACCAATCTCTCCTATGGAAGTCCTTTTAAACATAATTGGTTGCTTCTCATTACTAATGCAGATTTTTCCTCAAACAACAAAGTGAATACTGCACTTGATATTCTTCCATGTTTCTAAGAAATAGTGTATTATTCTTAGCTATATAATCCTATCTGCTTTTGGCATATTCTAACACCAAGTCTGTGAAGCCCACCCATAGTAGGTAATTTGATTTTAAGAGAACATCTTAGCTGTTGCATGATGGTTTCACTCTGCAAATGATATTTTCTCCAGTTACCAATTAGAATTTCAAGAAGCAGTCAATAAGATCATTTTTTCCAATCACCTATTTTTCTGTATTTATCTCCAATAAACAGGATACATTTTATCTTCATATGTGCAGTTTGCTATTTATATGCTATTTTCTAAGATTGCCAGAAGTTGTTTTAATAATTGTGTGACTTTGGAACAAATGACATCCTATTAGTCCTGGATAGTTATGTGACCTCTCCAGTTGCAAGCGGTATCATTTTGGCCTGGGAGAAAAACATAATTCTTTACCACGCATAAATCCATTATGTTTTTTTTGTAATATAATATTAGAATCATATATTTATAATTTGGAATAGAATCTTACGTGCTGTGTTTGTAATCCACGTGCTGTGTCTGTAGTCTTCATGTGACAAGTTCTTAGTAAACTTGTGCCAGGGTTTCTAATCTGGGACACATACTAAATCATGAAGATTACATTTTAATTTCTTTTTTATATTTTGTTCTATTGGTTTTATCTAAATGTGTATTTACATTGTAAGCCTTTCAAAATGGTAGTTCTTAATACATAGAAAACTTGGAAAAATAATTTTTAACAATTTTTCAGTTGCTATTAGCCTCTTTCTCTAATAATTCAGAAATAATTTAAAAAAATCTCTCTATATTATAAATAATCTAAGTTTGAAATGGTTAAAAAGAAAATATTTTTTGGTTTTTTGTTTTTTGTTTTTTGTTTACTGTTTTATATAATTATTTTAATTTCATGAATTACTGGACCGAGCAGTTGCCCAACATTTTGCTAAGAGGATTGGCTTCAAATCTTTTCTGAAAATCTGAGTATATTGAACCTGGGTATTCAGAATTAATTATTTAATTAATTTAATTAATTAATAATTAATTATTGGAAAAAGGAACTGCATAATTTCTCATTATCGATGACTTGTTTCAGGGTGGACTTCCGAGTAGTAGCATCTTCACCATACATCCCATAATATCTATCCTTTTATATTCACTGTAAATTGCTGATTACTTACTGTTTTTTTGATACCATAGCTGACTGAAGATTTAACATAATTTCCTTGTTCAAATTATTCTTCATCCTCACAGTACTGAGATTATTGTATAACTGATGTCACTTAGGACAAATGAGACTTGTTCAGTTCCTTATTGCTTTCTGAATATGTACAGTTCTCATTCTGGAGTGGTATTGTCTGTCCTTAGAGATAGAATTAAAACTGGATATTGTTACATTAGAAAGTTTCAGTGTTTCAAATATTCCTCCAAAATATACCTATTCTTGTGTTAAAAATATAAACTATAGAATATATTGTGCAGTTGTAAATATAAATGAACAAATCTTTTATATTAAAATGTGTATGCCTAAGTAATACAACTGGCTCGTATATAATATGTGTCCATATTTTCATTTTCATTTTTAATTTAGGCAACATCACTTATATCTGGTATACCGAATGATCCTCATCGCTGGTTAGCAGAGACAAAAGTAAGTGCAGATCTTTTAAAACCTAAATTAAAATTTAGCTACAGTAGTTAATCTGAATTAATTCCTTAGTAATTCAGAGGAAATGTACAGTTCTTGTGTCTCATATTGTGCTATATCCCAGTAATAGTTTCATGTATTTAAATATTTGGCCCTTCCATATAGGTATTTAATATTTATATAAATCTGCCACATCCCTAACTTTGTAGAAAGCTAGGAGCACACTAGAGGTTTCTCCAGTAAAGTACTAGTTTTCTCTTTCATTTTGAAGCTGACTAATGCATAGCATTATATCTCCATCTGTATTTTTAAACAGTGCATATCCACTACATTCTGTGGATGCAGTTTGTAACATTGTTGTAGAGTCTATCTATCTATCTATCTATCTATCTATCTATCTATCTATCTATCTATCTATCTATCTATCTATCTATCTATCTATCTATCTATCTATCTATCTATCTATCTATCTATCTATCTATCTATCTATCTATCTATCTATCTATCTATCTATCTATCTATTTTTCATATTTCTGAACCACCCATCTCCCTCAAAGAGGCTAATTCTGGTCAGTGTGCAATAAAACGTTAAAATATAAAACAGTATGTATAATAGTTAAAAATTTTAAGAGGAGGCAAGGAATTAAATGAGTTAAAAGGTGAAAAGAGTCTTTCAGGAGATTAACCAACTCCACAGCTGCGTGCTCCTTTGGGGTCCCTCCCTGAAGCTGTAGAGCCGTCTTTTAACTCTTTTACAGAAGGCCAGGAGAGTGGGAGTCTGCCTCGCTTCTGGGGGGAAGAATATTTTATAGAGAGGTCAACAGCAGAGAAGGGTCTCTTTCCAGACCCCCCCAGTCAGAGTTCTTTAATTGATGGAGTTTGTAAACATACCTTTCCTGCCTGACCTGAACTGATGAACTGATGTAATGGGACAGACTGCTCCATAGGTAGCCTAGCCCCATGCCATGTAGGGCTTTATAGTAACCAACACCTTGAATTGGACCCAGAAGCAAACTCGTAACCAATGCAGCAGAAGCAGAGATGTTAAATGTACCCTTATTTGGGCATCTAAAATTGGCTGCATTTTGTAACAGCTGAAGCTTCTGATTGCTTTTCAAGGGTAGTCCTATGTAGAATGCATTGCAATAGTCCGAAAGGGAGATGACCAAGGGATGAGTGACCAAACGGGCAGCCTTCCTATCCTAGAAAGGGCGTGACTGGTGCACAACACAAAGCTGAGCAAAGGTCCTCTTAACCATGGCTGCTATCTGCTGTTTGAGCAGGAACATGAGTCTAGGAGGATGCCCAGATAACCACTGAGTCTCTCTGGGATAGTGCAACCCCATCCAAGATTAGAGGTGATAAATTCCTGGATATAGGAATTTGGGGCTCACCTACAGCCACTCCATCTTACCAGGGTTCAGCTGAAGTCTGTCCCTCTGTGCCCCCACAGCCTTCAGGCATGGGGAAAGGACATCCACTGCGTCACTCACTTCACCTGGGACAGAGATATAGCTGTGCATCATCAGCATATTGGTGATACCTCATCCCATGGGGACAGATGATCTCGCCCAGTGGTTTAATGTAGATGTTAAAAAGGAGCAAAAGGAGCGGAGAGAGCCCTTTGGCACACCACAAAGCAAGGGCCAAAAGCTGAACTGCTCACTCCCTATCCACATTGATTGGGGCCAACCTTGGAGGAAGGAAGTGAACCAGCACAAACTGTGCTACCCACTCCCAACTCCTTAAGGGAAGCCCAAAGGGATACTATGGTTGATGGTTTTGAAAGCCATCGAGAAATCAAGAAAAGGAAGGATGGATGGACCACTTCCATCCTGCCAAAGATCATAAGTGGGACCAATGCCATTTTGGTTGCATATTTGGGCCTAAAATCTGACTGAAGAGTAGAGCTAATCTGTTTCCTCCAGGTTCCTCTGGCGTTGCAACGGCCCCGCCTTCTGAACTACTTTCCCTAAAAAGGAGGTGGGAGACTGGACAAGAATTGTTCAGAATGGTAGAATTCAGCAATGGCTTGAGGAGGGGGCACAATAGCGCCTCTTTAAAAGGAGCCCAGAACACCCACTCCAACAAGGATTAATTGACCATTGCTTGGATCCATCCACATGACATCCCCCAGGTGACCTTAACAAGGAGGGGCAAAGATCTAATGCACAGGTGGCGGTGTTTACATTTTGGAAGACCCTGTGGTCTCCTCAGGTCCAGCAGAATGAAACTGTTCCCAGATAACTGGGTAGCTCCAAATAACTGGGTAGGTAATTGTAATGCTGTAATGCAATTAGCTATTCATTCCGAAAGAAAATTCTTGAGGATAAATTGTATATGCCGATAGCACATTTCAGTTATATTCTATATGTGTAATGAAAGGGCACCGTCCCTTTCATTTCTCATTTTCAAATGCTAGTCTTAATTGTCTTGAATTCACATATTTTTCAAAACCTTTTATGAGACTTTGAAATCTGATTCCTTTTTCCTATAATCTTTGGTTCCTTTTTTAAAGCTTATTAGATTAAGACATTGCCCGTTAAGATCTAACCATTATTTTTTTAGTTCAGTGACTTTGTAAGCAACTTCATCTTGTATCTTTTAATAATGTTAAACTTCTCTCAATTGGAAATGCTTTTTCTACTTCATGAGACGAGGCTTGTCTTCATAGTATATTAGGGTCACAATGAAAGGAGAACTGTTGACCAACTGACTTGGGTGAAATTGCATTTGTTTGCTAGCAAGATTGCCTGAAGTTATTGATGGGTTTGTTTGTAATGCCTATGGACCAAGAATGAATATCACCATAAATAGTGGAGATAAGAGTTTGAACTGGAGGACAAGGGCAGTAGAGAAAACAGACTCACTATTCAGATTGTTCATGCTGAAACTCCAGGCACTAAGTATCAAGAAGGGTATGTGGTAATTGATTCATAAATCTGCCAGTTGAGTCCTCTTTAGTTATTAGTAGGTTAGTCATGAAATAAAAGGACCTTTGAAAAATGGTATATTTTGCACCTGAAAAACAAATTGACTTAATAATTGTTTTGTTAAGAAATACTGCTTTATCCATCAACTCTTTCACTGCCTGGGTTCCTGCCTTTGCAATTGAACACTGTGAAGAGATTAAATACAGTGCCTACTTTTAGAGGGCCAGACCAATGAACTTTGTATATACAATAAAATTTCTAAGAATGACCTTTCCTAAAGCAACCCTCTTTATCCTCTTGGAATTTCAAGGAGATTTGGAAGGGAGCCTTTAATTCAGAATATGGAACTGCAGCTTATTTGGAGGAAGGGCAGGGAAAGAAAGATGTTGGCATTGTTTATAATGCTTATAATTTTATGTGAGGAGCATAATAATGGTAAATAGAAAGAAGTCAGAAGTATCATGGCATGAAGAATCATAAGATGTATTGCACTGTTTATGCAGTGCTCTTTTTACAGTGTTTATTATTTAACTGAAGAAATTAAAAATGCTTGTGTTCTGTCCCATTTATCTGGTTTCCTTTTCCAATTTGTTAATGGATTCATAGAAGTGAGTTGTACATTTTATACTGTTGATAAAAAAAGTGGACAAGAAAACGAAGCAAGCCAGACGTTTTGGACACAAGAGATGGGGCAAACATGTCATTTTTCAGTTAAATGTGGAAGTGATATGATTTTGCCCTGTTATTAAGGGTAGTATATAAATTGGCCCTATTTTCTAGGTTCCTAATGAAGAACTGAAGAAATGTATGGGATTTACATTCCCACAGGAAGTACAGGGCAGATGCCCTATTTCTGAAACTAACGATTGTAGGATATGATTTGAACAGCTGAGATTACTTAAACACATTGAAATATTTGTGGGTCCTTTATTATTAGAAACATTTGGAACTGCTGTGATGAGGACCATATGTCAATTTTATTCCTTGGAAAAGTAAACACTTTTTCTTAGCTACTTATAAGTAACTTAGAAAAAGAATATTTGTGTCCTCATTTTACTGTTGTCATAGTCATTCGCAAATTACACTATTATAAACTCAATATTTTGAGCTGTATTGTTTACCTGGTTGTAATGTAATGTGTGGATGACCTTGGGAAGAGGTGCTGCTTAGGAAACAATCAGACGAGAGAGGCAGGATGGTCAGTGACTTAATGGTCAGAGAAAGAAACTTAAGAAGGAACTGCCATAATGGATCAAGCAGTTAAAAATACTGGCAGGAGGTTTGTACTTTCAGACTTGCAAAGTTGTTACCAGCTTTCCCAGGTAAACCAGACAGGAAACAGAACAAAATGAACTAATTCTACTTCATTGTAAGGCTACATTAACAATCTTACATATCTGAAAGGGTTGTGTTTTTTTTTTTGTCTGATTGTTTCCTAGCCTTATTTGTAAACTGGTCACAGTAGCCCTTTGACAATCCTACTGTTGTATTCTTGAACTATGCCAAGACCCTTAATCACACAAGAAACCACCACAACTGAGTGGATTGAGTAATTGCTGAAAACTACTGTAACACCCAACTGTGAGGCATGCTATATTTATGGTTATTGATGTTGTCTACCTTCCATCTGTATTTGACTGAAATCTTCACAAATAAAGATTTTGAAAAAGTCCTTGTTTTGGGTTACAGGACCTTATTTTATTTTGAATTTGGTAGATGTATTTGATAGAACTGTATCTGATGAATGATAAAGTTCTCTTCCATTAAATTTAATAGGAATACATTTTCTTCTAGGCTAAACTTAGATGGCTTTGTGAAGAAGTGAAGGAGAGACAGACCAAGGAAAAGAAGCTTCGTCATCAATTGCTACAGAGCCGGGAGCAATTAAAGCAGCTGTCCTTGAGCAAGGAAACTGAGCACCAAAACCTCATAGGTCAAATAGAAAAGCAGGAACAACTACTAGAAGAAGTTTATCAAGAGAAAAAATGTGAGTTTATAAGATCATGTTAATTAACAACAAATCTTTTTGAATTTCCCATGTCAGCCATATCTCTGATTGGTCTAGTAATCTCTCTCTCTTTCTGTCTCTCTCTCCCTCCCTCCCTCTCCCTCTCTCCTTTCTCCTCTCTCTTTTCTTTCTCTCTATAATAAAATAGTTGAAATCTTGAATTAGTTTAAAATTGAGGTTTCTATTAGAAATGGTAGTTCCCTGTCACCTTCTTTGCATTATGTAAGAGTTATATGATCTGAAAAGAAATTAATATTGCCAGTGAATCTGACAGGTAATCTGCTTCACTATCACATAGTTAACCAAACTTGAAGTAACCTAGTCACTGGAGAGCCTGGCATGATATCATGCCCTCCCCTTGGCTGCTCTTGAAGGCTGATATAGGAAAATTCCCTACCTGGAGAGGCAATGTCCCTCACACATACAGAAACAACAGAACATGTGCTCTTCTAGTGTCTGTATGACAGAGATATCTGTACTAACCTCATCTCATCAATACTCCATATAAATACTCAGATTGCACAGGATAATTTTATATCTCCCTGCTTGCAGACACTAATCCTGCTATAAGATATAATATTCCCAGGTTCTATGCAGCAGCTATTAAGATTTCTCAGATGATGACCTGTGCCTCAAACTTGCCTGAATAAATATTTAACTTGTCAGTTAAGAGTGCTTAGTATTGTGATAGATTTAGTTAGCCATATTAGCCACTCTTTAAGTTTCCCTATATTTAATTAACATTTTACCCCTTTTTATAGATTTCTTTTTATATATAGATGTTTTTGCATATGCATACATACACATTAGCTTTTTAAAACATTGTTTTAACCCTTGTGTGTTTTATATTTTATATCTTAAAATTACTAATGGTTTGTACCCCACCTTTCTTATGCTGGTCTATGATTGTAATAAAGATTTGATTGGATTAACTTTTCCCAGTGCTAGCCAATGTGTTGAAAATGAGGTGGAAAAACATAAGTCAAAAGATGAATTATATGCTTTGAAAGAATTGGAGAGTGCTGTTTTCAGGAGCATCCCTACTGTTGTGATAGGAGTAATTCTGCTTTTCTGCTTTGAGCTGTGCTTCCTTATGTTAAAGTATCTGCAAAAATAAGATATTTAAGAAAGGCAAAATGGAGTAACTTATTTTCCAGTTGAAAGAATAGAAGCATGTTGTGAGTTGTAAGAAACAGGATTTAAGACAACATTTTGAAGCCGTTTTCATTTTGAATTCATTCTGTCTACCTAAGAAAAACTGTAGTATTGCTCCATGTTTTACTAACAACTTTCTTCCTCTTGCATCACCTAAAGAAATGTTGGGTTATCTTATTTGTGTCTCAGAAATCTTGCAGAATGAAAGCAGTAAAAATAGTTAATATTGTAAAATGGCCCCAAATATTTTAATTATATCTATTGATATCTAATTATTCATTCTATTGGGGAATGATATCTCTTTCCCAAAGCAAATAAAAATCTGTGAATTTGTACTATTATAATGAACTGTGATCATTTGCCCAGTTATATAAGGTAGAAACGTCATTGTTATGGTTCCAAAGGAAGATTGCTTTTCAAAGAAACATGAGGCATTTTTCCTCTTTGAATCTTTTTATTGCAAACATAACCTTGGCACTTACATGGACGGATGCCAGAAACTGAATTTCTCTGGCTTGCGTCTTTCTTTTCTTGCTACACCCCTCCCTTATTTTACAGTCATGAATTACGTCTTCAAATTAGGCTGGAGGCCAAAGATTTACTTCCGTTTCTTTCCCGGGCTTTCCTCATGAATCTCCTCCCTTTCTGTCATCTGAATTAACTCTAAAAATACCAGACAATTCTGCATATCTTGTCAAAGCAATAATATCCTATATTAACAGCGTTGACATCCGGGCCCCCTTACAAAAAAGGACAGATCCTGTAATGTAAACAAAAGCATATATTAATGATTGTTGTTCGGATTGCTCTGGTTGCTGCTCAGATTCAGGCTTTTTATAGTGGCCGAGCTGAACATCTAGCTTCACCGTTGTCTGGTACCACTCGTGCAGTCGGTCAGGTACTGCTCGAATAATGCAGGCCTGGGAGAGGTGATCATCTAATCCCTCAATGAAGTGATGGATTAGGGACTGCTCTGGCCACCCCTCTATCCGACCTGCTATCTTGCGAAACTCTCGCACGTACTCCAGGGCAGGCCTGCCGGCTTGTTTTATTTTGTGGATTTGTTCTCTTGCTTTTAAGTCAAGGGATGGGTCCTCAAATCTTTCTTTCAGACCCAGGAGGAAGAGGTGGGGGTCTTCCAATTCTGGGGCTTGCTCATTATATAAATTGTTCAGCCATTCGGATGCTTCTCCCTCTAGGCCAGACGCAATCACATCGATCATAGCCCCTGGGTCTGGGTAGAGATAAGCCCAGCGATTCAAGTGAGAGCGTACTTGGTTAAGGAAAAAAATCAGTTTCTCTGGGTCCCCATTGAAGGTTGCTCTGAATGGTGGAGTAATTATATGTTGTTGGGGCCCCCACTGTGGCTGTTGCTGCTGCTGGCCCCATCCTGGTTGCTGGTTTATGCCCAGGGGTTGCACATTTGGGGGTTGGGGCCAATCTCCTTGTTGTGGTCGTCCTCCCTCTAGCTGCTGATCTCCTGGGCCCTGCACCACCCCAATCTGTTGCAAGGTCTCTATTAGTTGTGGCAAGTTCAGAGGATTTATAGGCTGTTGGGGCCCCCACTTTGGCTCTTGCTCCCTCTCAGGCTGTTGCAAGGCCCCTATCAGCTGTGGTGAGCTCAAAAGTCGTCTGCTCCCTGCCTGCTTCGAATGCCATACTCCCCATTGTTGCAGAGGCCTCAGACATGGATTCCCTCTCTCTTCAGGGCTGGGGTCCCTGATAGAGGAAGACAGGGTCTGAACGGCTATCTGATACGAACTGGAGGGGCTGTAGGCTTCTTTTTGCAGGGGTGGGTCTCTGCCTCTCTCCCCTGGGGTTTGAGATATTTCCAGTAACTCACCCAGGCCTTGAGTGGCAGTTTGTCCATTGTCTGTCCACCGATTTTCATTCGTCTGCCAAAATTCATCTTCCCACAGCATGCTGTCTGTTACCTCCCCCTCTGGGATATTAGCAGCTGCCGGGTTGTATTTAGCAAACTCCCGTTTCATGATAGATTGTCCCCCCCCTGAATTCTTCTCATTCTCACTCCAGCCTAGGAGAAAGAGGTGGGGGTAATGCACCTCCAGTTGTTTGAAAAGGGTTTGGTTTCTGGCATGATGTTATGGTTCCAAAGGAAGATTGCTTTTCAAAGAAACATGAGGCATTTTTCCTCTTTGAATCTTTTTATTGAAAACATAACCTTGGCACTTACATGGACGGATGCCAGAAACTGAATTTCTCTGGCTTGCCGTCTTTCTTTTCTTGCTACACCCCTCTCTTATTTTACAGTCATGAATTACGTCTTCCAATTAGGCTGGAGGCCAAAGATTTACTTCCGTTTCTTTCCCGGGCTTTCCTCATGAATCTCCTCCCTTTTTGTCATCTGAATTAACTCTAAAAATACCAGACAGTTCTGCATATCTTGTCAAAGCAATAATATCCTATATTAACAGAGTTGACAGTCATAATCTATTTTAAGCTATTTTGTTGTCATTAGTTCTAAAATACAAATTTTAGAACTAAGATAGAGCTAAGTATCTTGTAAATAACTTGATTATATAACAATATATATCCAGGATACATTCTACTTTTTTCTATAGATTTAAAAAGGATTTTTTAAATTTATATGCTCAGTATTGTACTTTTCTGTATTTGGATACAGTGATGCAAAAATGCCAAAAGCTTTTTATTATTTCTCTCATCTCTAACCCCTTTCTGCATATTTCTAGTTTTTGTTTTATATTCCATAACCATATCTTTCTTAAACATACAAATTTCTCCTTGTTTTGAAAGAAAATAATTTATTGTGTGAAGGAGTTGTATATTTTTGATACATTGGAAAGGTGCTTTATTTACTGAATGAAGTTATTATGAACCAGCAATTGATTGAGTGAAAAGAAATTATACCATAATATTAGATTTTTAAGTCTACAATCCAGTGTATTATACATTTCTTTGTATTAAGCAGCTAGTATTATGGTAAAAGTAGAACTTGCTACCTCAAAGAACTGCAGTCATCATGTATTTCATTTTGACTTGTAAGCCTGAGTTTGCAGTTGTGTTTGTGGTTAGCCGAAGAAATGTTGATTGAAATAAAAATGTATCCTTCCTCAAAAACAATGCCATTGCTATTGAGACTGAGAAATGTGCCTTGTATGTAATAGCACCTGCCTCTGGAATGAGATTCCCCCTAAGATTTGAATGGCCACCATCCTCCTGGTGTTTTGAAGGGCCCTGAACAGATGTTTCCCACATAGATCCAGTTCATACAGTAAAACATAACCAATATCGACCAATTCTGAATTTTGCTGTGTCTAATTCCTAAATTTTACATTTTCCTTTGTTTTTAAAAGTGTAAAAGAGAAATGCAGCACAAACATCAATACATGCCTAACCTGTACAAGGCAATAAAAACAGAATGTTCATTCAGCTAAAGTGAATAATAGTTGAGATAATTAATCCAGAATATTAAATTAATTTTGGAAAAAAATAGGGAGTTCTGCTATTAAATTGATATTTCAGGAGAATTGTAATTTCTGCAATCATGCATTTTAAACCAGCAGAGAGAAATTTAGGAAAAAGAAATATACTGGAGAAGAACGTGGAGATTTAGGTTCAAGCATTATTTGGTATTTTATTTTTATCCTTTTCTTTTTGCAGTTACCAACATCGTTGAACTGTTTCATTTTAAAACTGTTAGTAAGATGCTTGGGTATTCTTTTTCTGCTTCTTAAATCTTGTGCTATTAGAATAAAAAGGTAATCCAGTTACCAATATTCAGAGCACGTCTCTGTAAATCTTTTAAGACTTAGTGAAATCCTGATGTCGCTGATTTTTTTAGACTGGCTATAGTTTATATTTTAAGGCAGATAGTAATGTGTTTTATTTGCTTTGGTGGGTGTGCATTATATTTGTTCAACTCTCGGTTCGATCAAACAAACATTGTAGATTAGAATACAAGATTTTAGAAGACAGTGCAATGAGTGTCCACACTGCAGACATCAGTAGCTCTCTAGAGGTTATAATTATTTCTGATTTTCCATCTCTGCCAGTCTTCAGTGTTTTCACTTAAGTAATCATGACCCCAAATAATCAAGCAAAAATGTTATGCACTTGTGTTCACTGCTGTTGTCACCCATAGTCTTTTCTGTAATTACTGTTTTTAGAATCTTTGTCTTACTGAAGTAATTAGCAAAAGATATTTAACATTTAAATTTAATAAACAAAGATCCCATTCTGGAACCAAAGCTGAGTTCAGATTTTTGTTTTATACTACACTGATTTGAAGTCAATAATATATTTTATGTATTGTGAAAAACTGAAGCCATTATATATGGCCTACCACAAAACAAAGTTTTTAAGTTCAAACTGAACTGTAGTCACCGTTTATTGTAGTCTTGATGGCTACAATTATCTACATTATTATATAGAACATTATTTAATAAACGGCAGCTTGATGGCTCAGCTCAAGACACTGGGCTTGTCGGAGAGTTGACAGCCCAGGTTCAAGACCCAAACATCACGTGATGGGGTGACCGCCTATCTTTGCCTAGCTCCTGCCCATCTAGCGGTTCAAAAACATGCAAATATGAGTAGATATATAGGTACCACTTCAGTGGGCAGAAAACAGCACTCCGCAATGTCATGCTGGCCACATGACTGCAGAAATATCTTTGGACAACACTGGTTCATAGCCTCGAAACAGAGATGAGCGCCACCCCATATAGTTGACAAAGACCAGCGGAGTAAAATCCACAGAGACACCTTTCCTTTCCTTCCTTATTTAATAATATATAAGCTTAGTAACATATAGATAAATACTTCCAGATATACAAATAAATGTGATAGTTTAGAAGTTCCAGTTTTCATTTCCAGATTCTCATCAATAAGATCTTTCTTGATGCAATATTATTACATTTTAGTCAAAATGTAGGGTATGCAGTGCCATTTTTATTCAGTTACAAAATTAACTGTGTCATCCATAATTTATGCAACTGTCTAGTTTAAAAATTACATTTATGAAAAGATTCAAAATTATATTTTATTTGCAGTAGAACCTTGTGTGCAATAAATACAAATATTTTTGCAAATTTCATAGCTTTTCTGAGTTTTATAAGGAGCAGCATATTAATGTACTATATGTATCTGTAAATTAATTTAATATATGGCTCTGCCAAGCATATTCTTTTAATGTTAAATCTTCCATAGAGATACTAAATATCTCTGAAGTGAAATAGTAATTTTTTAATTAACTTAATTTAAAAAAAAATAAAGCAACTTAATTTCTCAAGTTAAGCAACATTTTATAACAAGTGTAAAATGCATAACTTTAAGGAAATGAAATAAAAATAGAAAATATTCTCTTGATAATGGCAATAAAATCCTTCTGGCTTTTGATTTGCATTAATTCACTTACTGGATTATTGTATGGAGTCATTCCTATAAATGTCCTTATATATTTATGGTATAATTTTACCTTAATCCATGTATATTAATGCATGAAATCATTTGCAATCATTGTTATATCTGTCCTGAAGATATTTGTTTTCTTGTATATATAAAAGTTTGATGCCAACATCAACAGAATTCACAGAAGTATTATTAGTATTTTTTTTCCTGTTTTGCTCTCTGCAAGTTTTAAAAAACCTATTAAGAATGCATTGGGTTGTAATTAGTCTTTGAAGGGGTTTTAATCAATATGAACACTCGCTTAACATTCTGATGATAACTTCAAATCTTTATAGGTCTAATTGTGGATACTGATATAACAGTAGATTATAGTGCATGGTACAGTAAACTATGGACAAGGTTTTGAAATGTTATTTAGATCAGAAATGTGGTTTTTATAGTAGTCCAGACCCCATGCATATACCTTTCCTTCTCTATTTAGTAATGCTGATAAAAAATTCTTGCATTCTTAAAAAAATAGGCAAGATTTTTTTAAAAAAGTAACCATTAGTTTTTTGTGCAAACAGTCACATACGCCTGCTGTTGATCTTGCAATGTCAGGTAAATTATTACCATGGAGGGGAGGATACTGCAAAATACAGTTTTTTATATTCTATGGTTTGTATTCTGTGATTATAGTTACAGGTTTTCTTAGGCTATAAAACTGCTGTTTAAATTTTCAATCAAAGTATAAAAAGGTAGCAGTCCAGAATATAGCTTATATGTGGTTGGCAATATTAAGGAATTCAGGATTAAATCCAAAATATATCTGAATAACAATTGCATGCATTATTCTTCACCTCTAGTTACTTAAAGGCAGAATTCTGAACAGTGATGAATGATGTTCAATTAAACATCAAATAGAGGAACATCACGTTTCCTAATTATAGATCATATTATAATCAATAATATATGCACTGGCATTTTCAGGGAAATTTCTCAGAAAACAAACAAAAAAAGGTATATTAAAGAATGAAAGTATAAAAACTTTATGGATACTAAATCATGATAACTTATCTAAATGATAGGATAACTGTGGAAAATGTATTTGTGTGCTTGTATTCTTTCTAAAAGTTCCATCTTGGTTTCTATATTTGTGGGGTTCCTTCTTGAACTTACAGATCTTGCTCAAGAAAGTGGCAAATATGGCCTTTAAATATGGCCTTTACAAAAGTTCTTGTGTTCCTATTGTACTCTTATCTGGACCAAGGGGTCTTCAGTCATTTATACTTTGGACATCTCATGCATAGATATTTCAATATGCTGTCTATTGTTTGCTCTTGAAAATTAGTCAGAAGCTGCAACTGATCCAGAATGCAGCAGCACAGGTGATAATGGGCATGTAACACCTTTGTTCCATGAGCTTTTTAACTTACCAGTAAGCTTCCATGTGCAAGTCAAAGTACTGGTTATTACCTATGAAGATATTCATGGCATAAAGTTGACTATCTAATGTAGTGTATGTGTTTTGTAGCTTCTAATCACACTTATAATTGGTTCCAGATCCCCTCAATTAAGCTATATCATATGATGGGATTTAGGAAGTGTATCTTCTCTGTCCTAGCACCTGTCCTCTGGAACAACAACCTCCTGAGATCTCTCTGGGCCCAACTCTGTCAGGGTTTAAAAGAGCCCTGAAAACTTGCTCTTCCTCTACCCTTGAGTTATAGTGAGTTGTGGATCCTGTGCACAGGACTGTTTGTGTCCCCACCCCCACTACTCCTTGAATTTCTCTTTTAATAATAATTTTTATTGTATGCCCCTATGGAATTAAATGGCCTTATGACAGTAATAACAATATCTACAGGTGGTATTGTAGGAAATAATCTTTAGCACAGGAGGATGAATTTACTGTGAGATAAAATATGATCTTAATTGTTGCTCCTTATGCAAAGCCAAAAATTCTGGTGGCGCCCCTCAAAGAAAAGGTTGAAAAAGATATTTAAAAATGTTCAACCAGTATGATAGAAAGCTAGAACAGTTCCTCTGCTAGAAAAGACTACATGTCTTTTCTTTGGAACAAAAGCATAAAAATCGGATAAGATGGAAATGTATATACTTATGTGTCATATGGAAAATGTAGATAAAACTTTAAAAGGCTCTTTCATACCATTAGAAACAATAATAATAGTTCCCTGGCAAGATTCTTTGTTCTTAACTGATTTGTACTGTTTAACATATCCATGCAGTTCCTGTGTTTAATAGGCATACAGATTTTTGGTTTATAAGTTTGGATGCTTTCAGCTAGTTACTGTCACAGCCTCTCTACTTTTTTCTCCCAGTTTTTCAAGAACATGAGATATTGTTTCTTCCCTTCATCTTCAAAGACATGCAAAGGGGAAAATGTTTTATGTCACTTATTTGTGCTATTGTTCCAAATATATATTTTTTCATCTTATCTTACTAAAAATATTCTAAAATGTTTTTATATTGTATTTTACAGCTGAGGAATAGTTATCTCTAAACAAACATAAAATATTTGCATTATGTTGATCATATTCAATGTGCTTAATTTTTCTATTTATTCGTTTCTTCCGCCTCCATTGTTTCAGATGATGTCATGTTTTCAAATGTAGTTTTCTCTCACAGAAAAATTCTATATACAGAGAATAACCTGTTATGCTCCAGTTTGATTTTTAATATATATTTTAAAAACCTTGGAATTTATCTTTGACCCACAGGGTCTGAACTAAGTATCTTTGCATATTTTAGAGATGTTCACAGAAGCATATTTTTCTATTGTTTGAATTGACAATAGTTAAATCGTGCATTCCATCAGCCATCACTGTTTGTTTTTAAAGTATTAGTTATCATTGCTTTGAACAAATATGTGTATTTGCCTTTGATGTCTGATATAAATGAAACTGGAAAGCTATACTTTGTCCTCAGGCTAAAGCAGCTGCATATACATCTTTCTTTAAAAAGCCTTTATATAAATTGACCTTTCTTACTTTTTCTTGAATACAGTAGTATTTTGCTTTCAAAAATATCTGCTGGGGATTTTGAGATAAATCAGAAACCCTTCTCCTAAAATCAGCTTTGAAAAAAAACTGTCACAAACAAATGCTAAACAGGCCATAAATACTGATTGGCAGAACATGCCTATTTCTTTATTAAACCGGTCCTGAATCTGTCACTGGACCTTCATTGCCTATCCCTCATTAACAATATCCAACTGATGTAGCATTTTATTTCCTTGCTTTATCACCTTTTCAGTGAAATAAGTCTGGTTAGAGTATCTTGTTGATTTCACCCTAATTTTAAACATATTTTATGAGTTTAAACAACCACTTTATCATCCTCCACTGAGCATATTCAGGAAAAGGACAGGGATAGAGTAGGTGCTTTGTACTGCCCCAGCATCTTTTAGTAGTGGCTTAAATTCCCAACATCTTTTAGTAGTGGCTATGTGAACCATTTAATTTAAATTCCCAGCATTTTTTAGTAGTGGCTGTATGAACCATTTAATGAAACCCTCTGAGAAGTGAATAAATTGCCATCTGAACCCACTACTTGAAGTTTGAAAATGCCACATCTTTCTGCTTTAAAAGGATACGTGCATAGGCATATTCAGCCCTGGGGTTGAATATGCCTATGCATGCCAGAAGATTTTTCTATCAAGATTTTTGGTAACAAATCAGACAGTGCTGATAATACTGACCACAGGGGAGCCAAAGTCTAACTTATGATAGGGCAAGTTCTTAAATATTTTGAAATCCTCATATAGCATAGTTTTCAATTTCACAATTTTAATTCTTAAAAAATTGAATTAAGAGACACGTTTATTTTTTGAAATCACCATTGCAGCATTCACCAATATACTGAAGTAAATGTGTAAGTTCTTGATTCTTGATACAGACGGCACCCAGGGCCTACAGACGGCAGCAGACCAGATGCTGCGGATGCCAGTAGACCAGGGCCTATAGACGGCAGCAGAACAGGGGCTACAGACGCCGGTAGACCAGGGCCTACAGATGGCAGCAGACCAGGTGCTACCAGGACTTGACTGGGAGGCCTGCGGGCAGCAACGAGGCAGCACGACAGAGGCAGTGGAGCAGCAGAGGACTCAACCGGCAGCTCAAGAGAACCTGGCTGAACGTTGGAGACAGAGCAATGGCCGGAGATGGAGAAGTGGAGCAGCAGATAGAGGCAGTTGATAGGAAGGCCTAGCAGAGAAAACCCAGCTACTAAACCTGCTCAGCAGAGAAAAACCAACTAGCAAACCTGCCCAGCTCAGAAAGACCGGCTATTAGACCAGCTCAGCACAGAAAAACTAGCTGAACATAGAAGAGACCTCAGAGGAGCAATGGCTGGAGGCAACTGGGAGCAATTAGAAAGACCGGCTGAGCACAGGAAGGCAGTCAAAAAAGCAAGGCAGAGAGGATATAAATAAATAAGGAGCAAATTAAGAAAAGGAAGGATAGGGATGAATTTTTAGGCAGAGAGCAGAAAGCAAAAAGCAAATCCCTTGTTGAGGAGAAAGCAGCCCTTCCCTTTGTTAAATAGCCCTATCCTAACATTAACTTTTAACTTCAATATAAACTTCATTTTTTCCCATTAAAACCAAAGGGCCACATACTTTTATCCATATCTAAATAACAAGGCAAAAAAACAAGCACAAACAGGCAGAAAAAAGGATAGAAAAAAATAATTACCTAGAACAGAGAAGCTAGAAACAAGGCTAACAGCAAAGCACATCCACCAACCAAAAAGAGGGATTTTCAAACAACAAACTCATGGAACAGGTGACTGATACTATTGTGGTATGCAATACATATTCCATGTATGTGCTTATGCCCAAAGAATATCCAAACTATACGTGCATTAGATGTAAACTATGTAAACTACTGGAGGAAAAAGTAAGGAACTTAGAGGTAACTCTAGCCAAACCCCAACGTACAAAAGAAAGCTCTATCCAAACCGAACTATTTAATGAACAAATAACTCCCAGAGGATTTGACCCTACTAATAAATCCTTGGAGGAAGACAAATGGAGGTATTTCACACATAGAAGGAAACACAATACTCAAAGAAAGAAGCAGCATACAACTAACAAACCCCTTCTGCCCAATCCAACCCAACGAGAAACAGCCCCACTAAAACTGAGCAATCGATTTCTCCCCTTAGATGGAAACACGCAGACCCACAACCTCTCCCTCAAAGTAAACATGCAGACGCCTAGCAAAGAAACAACTTCAAATAGCCCTAAAAAAGTCACATCAACAAACACACCAGAGATAAACAGAAAAGCACCCCAGACTGCAGTCCCCAATAAAGGAAGACAAGTGTGGGTAATAGGAGATTCTATCCTCAAAGGAACAGAATCATCCATCTGCAGATCGGACATACAGTCCAGGAAGGTATGTTGTCTCCCTGGAGCAAAAATCAAAGATGTGGCTGAGAACCTAACCAAAATAATTAGGGCGACTGATTACTACCCTTTCCTCCTCATCCACATTGGGACGAATGACACAACAAAGAACCTGAGTACAATAGTGAGAGATTACAAACAACTAGGCAATAAAGTTAAGAAGCTAGGAGCACAAGTAGTGTTCTCATCCGTAGTCCCAACAAAAGGCCAACACCCATTGAGGGAAAAAAGAATTCTAGAAATAAACCATTGGCTAAAGGGTTGGTGTCGCCAAGAAAACTTTGGTTTCCTGGATCATGGACTGCATTTCCTACGTGAAGAACTCTTGGCAAGGGATGGGCTGCACCTCACGAAAACAGGGGAAAATGTACTCGGAAAAAGACTGGCCCAACTCATCAGGAGGGCTTTAAACTAAAATTGAGGGGGGAGGGTGATCAATCTTTAGAATCTCTAGAACCCAAAACCAATCATAAATCCCAAGAAAACAAATCGAACAATGAGGTAGGCAGAGACGAGAAAAAAGAAAAACCCAAATAACAATCAGGAGATGCAGGAAACATACCCACGAACAGGCATAAAAGTCTTAAAATACTTATATACAAATGCTCAAAGTTTGGGGAACAGACAGGGCGAACTAGAAGCAATAGTACACAAGGGAGGGTAGCCAATTTTGGGCACCATACTACAAAAAAGATGTTGAGAGTTTGGAAAAAATTCAAAGAAGAGCAACTAAGATGATCAAAGGCCTGGAGACTAAAACATATGAAGAACGGCTGCAGGACTTGGTCTGGCTAGTCTAAAGAAAAGAAGAAATAGGGGAGACATGATAGCAGTATTCCAGTATTTGAGGGGCTGCCACAAAGAAGAGGGGGTCACGTTATTCACCAAAGCACCAGAGGGCAGGACAAGAAACAATGGTTGGAAACTGATCAAAGAAAGAAGCAACCTGGAATTAAGGAGAAACTTCCTGACAGTGAGGACAATTAACCAGTGGAATAGCTTGCCCCCAGAAATCGTGTGCGCTCCATCACTGGAGTTTTTAAGAAGAGACTAGACAGTCACTTGTCTGAGATGGTATAGGTTCTCCTGCTTGAGCAGGGGGCTGGACTAGAAGGACTCCAAGGTCCCTTCCAGCTCTATTCTATTCTAAATATTTTATTTGAATACAGTTTTTCTCTGCTCAGAATGTTCAAAGTAAATTTTATTTTATTTATTTATTAGATTTGTATCCCGCCTTTATTATTTTATATGTAACTTAAGGCAGCAAACATGATAATACTCCTTCCTCCTGTATGGTGGATTGGGCTGAGAGTGAGTGACTGGCCCAAAGTAAGCCTGCTGGTTTTCGTGCCTAAGGAAGGATTAGAACTCAGTCTCCTGGTTTCTAGGTCAGCAACTTAACCACTACATTTAAAATTAAAATGATGCTGTGAAATTAAAGAGAAGTTCAAGTATCCCTTAACAATAACCCTCTTAACATCATTTGTTCCTTTTCCTTTTCAAGTATTCAGTTATGCTCCTAGAAAAGGCCTAAACCCTTGTGGATGTCATTCAGAATTGAATCTCTGCTGTAGCTACAATGCATATTTCCTTTCTGAGTTTTCTTGCTGGCCAAGATCTTTTTTTTTTTTCTCATTTCTGATCTGTTTGTAAGGAGGCTTCTTGTAGGCTCCAAATTATATGTGAATTAAGAGAGTAATCAGTGTGGTTCTATAAGGAGTTGTGCGAACCCGTATATGAGTGAAGGGAAAGGAACCCGAAGAAGAAACCATACTTGAATAGACACACAGAGAATTAATTAAGTTTTCTATTTTTTCTATATCTATTTGAAAAAAGAAATGGCATCGTTTATAAGTTTGATTTTTTCATTCCATAGGATTAGATTAGATTTATATCTCTCCCTTGTTTTGTACATTTCAAGACAGTGTACTAATGCTCCCTTCCACTTTTTCCCCCACAATAGCAACCCTGGGAGGTGAGTTAAGCTGAGAGAGAATGGCTCACAATCACCTAGCTGGCTTTCATACTTGATGGAAAACTAGGACTCATGGTCTCTGAATATCCTTATGCAGTAGTTATGCAAGATGGGTTGTCTCCATCTAAATTAGTGATTAGTGGTTCTGCAGTATAGGTAGGAGATTCAATAATAAAAATCCTTAGTTAGAAATCTGTAAATGGGAATGTCATTTTTCATAGATATCAAGAATCTAGCTATTCCATTGTTTGAACAGAACACAAATTAATTAAAATTTGTTTTGGCAAGGCTTGGATTGAGGCAAGAAGGAAGGAATTCATGAGTAATTTCAAAAAGACTATTTTTTGTACTGCACTAAACAGTCTTGTGTCTCATTGGTATGTTTTACTATAGCATAGCAGCTACATGAATGTTTAATAAAGAAACTTGCAGATTTCTAGCAGAGCAGAAATGTTAATGCTGAATGAAGAGAAAGAAACTAAAACAATTTAGCAACTGCTGTTATGTCACAGGCTCTTGTTTCATGGCATCTATTACCAATATAATTAGATTGCATTATACCCAGTAGCCTTATAAAATGCACTCAGAGAGCAATAAACCTCACAACTCAAGGTGACACTGCATAATTTGTATGAGGACTAGAAAATGAAGCTACTATCCTATTGAATCCCATACGTGTTGTTTTTTCCCCTTTTGCTCTTGTACAAATGTGAATTACAATATACACATTCCAGAGCATATTCAAAAGCCTGAAGATGCAGATTCCCAGTGTTGTTAGGTGTAGTCAATTCATCCATATATACTTAAATAACATATAAATATGTATGCATGTTTCAGTGAGGGACCTCTTTACAAAGGTTACACACATTAGTAGATTTACAATAAGTTGATGTATTTGGAAGATAGCTATATTCACACTGATGACAGATAATGTAATTTTCTGAAGTAATAGAAAATTTATTTATTTATTTGTTTGCTTGTTTATCACATTTCTATAATGCCCATCTCACTCAAATGAATAATATGGTTACACAAACACAAAAGTCCAGAAGGTAGATTTATTGAATAAAAACTATGCACACATACAGAGAACCTGTTTACATTAAAATAATAATAATGTAGTTTATATATAATTCTTTAAAGGTATCTGGATGATGTTCAAGAAAACACAAGTGATATCTGGTGCATGATCTCTGGTGTTACAGAAATTGGACATATATTGATGAATGATATTTTTTTTCACAACGCCATCAAATTGGTGTTGACTGATAGTGACTACATAGATTCTTTCCAGGATGATGTGTCTCCAATGTGGCTGCTCAGGTCTTCCAACAGTACATCCCTCACACTGTAATCAAGTTCATCCACTCTGCTGCTGATTATCCTCTTCCTTTTGCCTTCTACCTTTCCTAATGTTATAGACTTCTCCAGAGAGCTAAGTCTTCACATAATGTGTCCAAATTGATTGGATGATTATTTGAGCTTCATTATTTGTGCATCAAGTAAGAATTTGGGGTTGATTTGTTCAATGATCCTTTTGTTTGTTTTCTTGACTGATCATGGTATTCTCAAGAATCTTCTCCAACTCTAAAGTTCAAAAACACTGTCTTTCTATCTTGCTTCTTAAGAGTCCAGTTTAAGTGTTGTGTGGGAAAAACATTGTCTAAAGATTTGGATTTTTGTACAAATAAAAATGTCAGAGCAGCTGAATATTGTTTCCAAATATTGTTTACTACCCTACCAACCGCTAGTATGCATTGTATTTCTTTAGTGTTGGTTCTTTAATGGTTGATAGTCAATCCTAAAAAGCAGAAACTATCCACCATTTTAATATCTTCGTTGCTACTTCTAAGGCTGTCTGCTGTATCTGATGTCATTAGTTCAGTTATTACTATTTTTAATGTTAGTCTCATTTTTCACTGTTCTCCTTGAGTTTCATTACTAGAGCTTTGCAATTTCAACTATCTATGCAGTTTCAGTGTTATAGGCATGGGACAGATTATTGATGTTTACACCTCCAGTTTTAAAACCATGCTCATCTTCCACTCTAACTTCCATATTTATATGCTCATCATATTAAGGAAAGAAATGCATCTTGTCCTACACCTTTGTTCAGTTGTAGCCAATTTGTTTTGCATATTCTATTGGACTGTGGCTTCATATCTTGTGCATAGGTTTTGCATAAGAATAATGAGATGTTCTGGGATTCCTATTTTACTAAGGACATATTGGCATACTCAAGATAACCAAACAGCTTTTTAAAAGCTCTTTTTAAAAAAACATTGACTTGTTTTTAATATTAGACATACGTATTTCATTGCTTTTATTCCACCCGATCCCATTTCAGGTTATGGATATACTTCAAATTACACTAGTATACAGGGCCAGCAAAAATGTTTGAGAGTAATAACTCATATAAGTCTATTTGCAAACCTACAAGATTATAATTTTAACTTTATATGTACTTTAAAGCTGATTATGATATGTATCTTTTGCTCAGAGTCATGTATGTGAGATGGGCAGCTATATAAATTTATAAAATAATAAGTTCTGATACAAGGAAAGATGAAGCATTATTTTCTTCTTGGTCTAATGATATTTTCCTGAACTAGAAACAAAGTTCTTTGAGTAGTATATTTTCTTTTAATGTGTATATAAAGCTTCATCTGTAATCAGTGAGATCTTCTTGTTTTTTAATTGTGCTTGACGTTACAAGCTTTATTTGGTTATTTTGCATACGGCGGGTGAGATAGGTACCCACCTCTCATGACAATTCTGAAATTTTTTAAAATAAATACTAAAACAACATTTTAAAGCATATTCATTACCCCCAGTTACAGTTCACTGTAACTGGATAGAAATTCAAAAATAAAGAAAATAAGAAGTGAAGGAACAAATGGAAGAATATGGAAACCTGGGATAAGGAAAAAGATAGCCAGTACTCCAATTTCTCATGTGTTGGTCTCATGAATATAACTAGTCACCATGATTGAAAGCTCAGAATAAAGACCTGTCATGAATTTCAAGCTCTGATCTATGATGTTGATAAGAAAAGCAAAAGAAATATGTAGCGTAAAGCAAAGGATTCTAATATTCTTTCATAAGAGCTCAATTTCATAAGAGCTCAGTTTACATGATGATAATATGCTGGTATATGACCATAATAAAGATTTGATCCATGATAATAAATCAAACAGGATCAGATGCTTGCAAAAATGCCAAGTTATTTCATTCATGTACTAAATCAGCTTTCCTCAACGTACTGCCCTCCAAATGTCACATCTTCAGCCGCATATAAAGAGTGCATTCATTTGGAGAAGATAATGAAGCATGCAAGCACTTACCTGCAAGAGAAATTATTTTGACCTGCAGAACTGAACAACAAATACATTTAATTGTATTCTCACATTTTTTTACTTTGTTTAGATTCTCTCCTACTCCATTTATTTTATTTAATTATTTTCTTACATAAGGCCCAATAATAGCTTTTTGCTTGAGTTCTCTACCGTCAGTCAAAACATATTATAAACAAGCAAAACTATATAAAAGCAATATTAAAAGCAATATTCAAATTTAACACCACACCCACAACAGAATAAAAATTGAGCTGGAATGATAATGGCAATCAGTATAGCTTATAATAATATATATTATAGTAACCACAAAATAACCACAAAAACAAAATAGCTATACAACTTTAAAATACCAAAACGATTATTAAAAAATCTTGGAAATTAAAAAAGGATTCACCTGGCACCAGAAAATTGGCAACGTGGGTAGCATGTGAGCTCCTCTGAATCATCCCTGCCATAAGTGAGGTGCTATCAACATCAACAACAACAACAAAAAACTTTTAACAGATGCTGTGAGTTCACAGTAAACACTTCCATGGGGGGTTATATGGGAAAGTTTCTTCTGAACATACTTGATTAGCGAATTCTGCCTTAAAGAACGTAAAGACACCTAACTGCCTAATGATCGGACTGAAGGAGAAATTACAGTTGAAATGGCAGAACCAGAATTTCTGTCAGTAGAATGTCCATCAGAGCTCTATTGTGTATAGCCATTAGCAAAAAGATTAACATCACTATACCTTTTTGTGTCTTGGAAATCGTTCAGCTGTCTGCTTATCCTGATGCCATGATCAGACATTACTTAAATACATCTTTTTCTTAGAATGCCAGTGTTGTAAATATTTTTGTTCCTGAAATAATCACGGAGGTAACAGATAAAAACCTTTATTCCTGGAATACCAGCTTTAGTTACATTTCCATTTTGTCCTTTATTTGAAATGGTACAAAATTCTACATGAGACAGGAAGATCATCCTTGATATATTATGTTGGTAAGCTAATGGCATTTCTTTGTATGGTCATCAGTCACTAAAATAGTGTCTAGTCCCTACTGTGGTAACAACAAAGTAAACTGATTTCTTGAACTTTAAAGGTCAATATTTTCTGTTAATTTTCTTCATCTTGTTTCAGATGATAAATTATTCATTTTCTCTTCCTTCTATATCCCTTTGCTCATACTAAGAAGTAGGATAGGGCTATGCGTCTATGATAGCTGTATATCTTGGGTAAAAATGTTATAATCTTATAAGATTCAGTCTCTGGTGTCTAGATAGGCTGATAACCCCGGCTATAAATCTACTGTCTGAAACGTGTTACAAGGGTTTATTTGTTTGTTTGAGGGTTTTCCCCATTTGTGACATTTACTTTTAATGGACTCCATTTGGTCATATCTATGTGCTCAAAAGAAAATTAATGTATCACCAAATATATGTATATTATAATAAATTTAACATAAAATTTGTACAAGAGAGATAATTGATTCCACATATTCTTTTACATAGTATATATTATACAATATTACAGAAAAACTTTATTTCTCCCCTTTTATCAGCAATTGGTGATCAGTTAGATATTTTATATGTTGATTTCTTACTTGTTAATAAGATTTTTCAAACAACATATGTTGCAAACTTTTGTTATTTAGCATCAAGATTCCAATGGTGATCCATAATGGACCGAGGGTTTGCTGTATGTGGCTTGTTTGTGATCTTTTTACTTTTTGTTTCTTTTTTTCTTTTATTTTGTTTCATCTGCTGCCTATGGGCCATAACAAAATTAATTCATACAAGATTAGATTGATTATAAGAGGTTTATTCTTAAGGGTTTTTTTAAAAATCCATTTCAGTTTATGTCTATTCTCAGCTGCTAGGAAAGCTCAAGATACTTGAAATACTTCTATTTCTAATGGGCCAATTTCCAAGATCTGGTGTGGTCATAAAACATTGCACCGGATTGGCACATTTAATCTGGATTCTTTGCATTGTCATAGTGGCACAAAGACACAAACTCTGATGTTTCTACATTGCCATATGAAAAGACCTATACTTTATATATATTTATTCCTATATTCAAGTACGCATGATGGAGTTAGTACTAATTATATCAACTTCTTAATTCAGTCTCCCTGAAGTTCTGTCTTTCAACGAACAGCTGATAGCAAAAGCCTCTGTAATTACTCCAATTTTCCGTGATGGGCAGAGAGAGAAGTGTCATATGAGAGAGTAAACAGTAAGAGAAGATGACAAAAGGAAGACAGGATTGCCTTGAGTCAAAGGAAAGCCAGACTGTGTTTCCTCATTCATTCATTTTCTGCCTTTGTTATTTTTACAAATAACTCAAAGTAGTGAACACACCTTTCTCCTGTTATTTTCCCCACAACAACTACTCTGTGAGATGAATTGGGCTGAGAGAGAGTGACTGGCCCAAAGTCACCCAACTGGCTTTCCTGGCCAAGGCAGGACTTAAAACTCACAATCTCTTGCTTTCTAGCCTGGTGCCTTAACCACTAGACCAAATTGGTTGCTGTTAAGCAGCTGTTTGATTCTGAAACTGGAATAATGACTTTCAAAATGTTCTAAGTTGAGCATTTGTGGATATAACATTAAGTATTTCTTTTAGTCTGTTATACATTTTTGGCAAGTGTAAATTTTCCCTTAATTATTATGAGAATGTGTATTTCATCTTTCTTGACCTTCTCAAACAGATGAGAGAATTGGACTAATATCTGAATTGGATCTATAAAGTTGCATCACAAATGTGCAAACTGTGTTTTCTTCCTTTTTTTTTGTCCTATCTTAATTTGTTCAGCGGTATCCAATTACAAAGAACTAACAAACAGAAACAAACAGGACATTCCAAATATGTGTGTTTTATGTTCAGCCCACGTACTCCTGAGGAAAGATTTGCATCTGTTTGTGGCCTCCCAAGTGAATTTCAGAGAGAAAATATGCACACACATACACTTATGGACACACAGATACTCCATTCCTATTCTCATACTCAGTGTGCCTAATCCCTTGCCTTTTATGACAGAGTCTTGCCTCACGTAAATTGTTTCTTTTTTACACAGTTAACTATTGCTTTCCCCCTACACTTTGTGCACATAACAGTTCTTTTTAATCCTCTTTCCCAGTTGAATACCCTTTTACTTTTATAGTAATCTTCTCATGGAAGTCAGAGAATTTTAGACTCTCTAATATCACTTTTTTTCCTCTTGTCCCTTTTTAACAAGTTGTGATTGGCTAAATTGTTTCAAACTTGAAATGCAGAATTATAACTTGAATTTTTAATATGCTGCTTGATTAGCCTGTTGCAATTATTTTTGAACATTGTGACACTACAGTTCTATATCTTGGCCCATTTGTTTTCCTTGGACTTCATTTAATTCTTTAAGTTACTTTTTTCCTACATGGTTTAAAAACATACTGGAAAGAAAATTGTTGAAGACCTGGATAACTATTATACGTAAACATGTTTTCATACTCTTATGTGTCTCTAGTTGAAAAATCATGTTTTGTATTTAATTTTATGTAAATTAAATTAATTTTATCTAATTAATTGTATCTCTTTTTTTTTTTATTTAGCAGTTGTTCCTTTATAAAAACTGGTAATACATTTTACTCCTAGTCTCCTGTGGAGTTGTGTTGAATCGCTAATAATACTATTAGTCAAAATTTGTATTCCATCACATGGACGCAAATACAATATTGTGCTTCTATATTGTTAACAAAACAATGGCATAATAACAATAACCATATATAATAAAAGATACTAAAAAAGTACCAAAATTATACCTGGCATCAACCCCCCGCCCCCACAAAGCTCTCTGGAAAAGTTTTATTTTCAACTGCTTCTGGAAACTAGATAATGTTGGAGTCAATCAAGTATTCCAAAGGAAACCATTCTATAGAGCTGGCCCCTTTATGAAAATGCAATACCTCTATGTTTTAGCCCTCTGACTTCCATAAACTAGCAGACAACCAGCTGCTTGACTGAAGTGAAATGCTGTCCTGCAGGTAAACTGGTACCAAGCCATAAGGCTTTATAGATTAAAACCAGCACTTTAAACTTCACTCAGAACCTAGTGAGAAGCCAGTGCAGGGCCAAAAAATAAGTGTAACATACACTCGCTGGCAAGCATCCATGCCAATGAATTTCCAGCAGGAGCCTTAAATCCAAGAAGACTCCCAAGATACAAATCTCCTCTTTCAGAGGCAGTCCAACCCTGTCCAGAAACAATGCAAGGGGCATAGAGCAACTCTGATGTACAAACAGTAGCTCCAACTTACTAAGATTCAATGTAAATCTGTTCCCTCCCATCCAGATCTTAACAGCTTCCAGGAATCAGAAGACAGAATCTCCAATGTTGCCTGGGATTGCAGTAGGTTTCTGGGTATCAATGCTGATTTCTTCTCTCTGATCACTGTTGACTAGAACTGGCCAATGTGGAAAGAACAGAACCACTGTAAAAAAAAGTGCCTCCAGTTCCCAGCTTCTGCAGCTAGTGCAGAACAATACCATAGTCAAAGGTTTCAGAGGCCACCAAGACATCAAAAAGGACCAGGGCAGGTGTATGATTCTCACCCAAGTCCTAACATAGGTCATCAGGTCTTTAAAAAAAGATTTGCCTTGTAGTCTTTTGTGTCTTGAGTTCAACTGGTAACAATCTAAAATTAGTTTGACTTAATTAGTTAATTATATCATTGTCTTTATACTTAAATCAAGAAGTTCTGTTATATCAAGGTGAGTGTAGGTTAGCCATTACTTCCTTTTAGCTGTGGAGACATGAATTTTATCTTTTTTTAAACAAGAAATTTTAAGTCTATGAAAAGGGCTTTTACTCAATTTAAGACCATGATATTATATCTCTCACTGTCCTCACTTGATCCTTTTACTCAGTTTACATTAGTGAGGCAGTACTGATTAGCTGGTCACATGCTTGCTACAAGAAAGAACAGTCTGTAAGTTCAAACTTTGTATTTGAGACAATTTGATTCTGCACATGGTGAAATGAACTTTGGTGATGATAGGCTCAAAAAAAAACAAGGACATCGGCAGCAGTAGAAGATGATTTGAGAGGATTACTCAGTAGTTCAAAAATAGTTCTATGTTTTTAAACAATAAATAAAAAGAAGTGATTACACTGATACTAATGACAATTGACATGAATGCTTGAATGTTTAAAGTATTAAGGAAGCAGCTGTCATACGGTTACTGTGAACTGCCAGTTTTCTGTTTCTATTGCACATTAGCACTTCTAAAAATCATTTTCCAATTGCCTAGAGTAAGTTTCTTGTCAGTTGTGCATGTCTCTTTAGAATTGTGTAATGGAACACAAGCTTTTATTACCAACAGTTAATCTAGAAATAGTACACTAGAGAGCAATTTGACATGAAAAAGAATTTGGAGAAAAAGTTTAGGTGGTGGTGATGATGATGATACCTAATTTAATTATTCCATTGATCCTTACTTCTGGTTATTATGTGTGTGATCTTAATATAAAAGGGTGGAAAAGTGCTTAAGTCAGAATGCTGTGCATAGGCAGTTTCATTATCTCTCCCCCCCCCTTTTTAAAAAGAAACTAGATCCCTACCCATTTATGGAAATTCCAGAGAAGAATAGTTTAAGTTCAACTTTTTTGACTAATATGCTGATATAAGAAACAGAAATACTTTTGGAGGAAAACATACTGGAAGTTGCCGTAATAGATGAAAAGTAGTTCCCATAATTTCACAAAAATACATTTGAGGTTTATTGACTTAGAGACCTATCCGCATTTTTAGCCTCTCCGGTATTATTCCTGTATATTTGTGAACATTATCAATATAAAATAAAAAGATGTGGTAATTTTATATTTTGCATGGAGTTTGTTTTCAATCAATTCAATCAATTCAATCAGAATAGAGCTGGAAGGAACTTGGAGGTCTTCTAGTCCAACTCCCTGCTCGAACAGGAGACCCTATACCAGTTCAGAGAAGTGGCTGTCCTGTCTCTTCTTAAAAACCTCCAGTGATGAAGCACCCACAGGTTCTGAAGGCAAACTGTTCCACTGGTTAATTGTTCTTACTGTTAGGAAGTTTCTCCTTAATTCCAGGTTGCTTCTCTCCTTGATTAATTCCCATCCATTGTTTCTTGTCTTGCCTTCTAGTGCTTTGGAAAATTAGTTGACCCCCTCTTCTTTGTGGCAGCCCCTCAAACACTGGAATATTCCAATCATGGAATATTCCTTCTTTTCTCTATATTAACCATACCCAATTCCTGCAACTGTTCTTCATATGTTTTAGTCTCCAGGCCCTTAATCATCTTAGTTTCTCTTCTCTGAATTTTTTCCAAACTCTCGACATCTTTTTTGTAATGTGGGGACCAAAACTGTTGTTTTTGTAATGTGGGGACCAAAACTGTTGGTCTTACTAATACTTCACATGATTGCATATTAGAATTGAAAAAAATAACTTTAACAGCTGGAAGTATTTTGAAATATTAGTTTATATTGTCTATTGCCGATTGATTTTTCTAAACCTCATAACCATTATTGTGCATTTGAGAATCCACATATTCTTTTCATAATCTCATAAAAACTTTATTTGGCCATTCTTCAAAGATATAGTTATCTATGTGAAATCTATTTCTTGATTAATGCTAACCATTATTAGCATTAATTAAAATTTGCGAATAATTTCAGAATCTTGTTTCAAATCATGAAAGAATTAAACTGCCATGTCAATGACTTGGATGAGCTAGTACATAAAATATAATTCATTTAAATATAATTTACTGCATAAAGCAGAAGTGACTTGGGTTCATACAACACACGTATTGTGAATGGAGTTCCTTTGGCAACCAGCAGAAAGTAGACATTGCCAACATACTGTAATTCTGAGGTAGCTTCAAATTTCCTCAATATATATAGTATCTTCATGAAAGAGAAATGCTTTCATAATAACACAAATTTTCCCCTCTGATAAAAGATTAGAATCTTTAAAAAACTGGGAAAAATCCAAGAAATCAATCAATAGGCTTTGGCTTCAGGCATCAACTCAGCCTAAAAAATATGTAACAAGTTGTAATGATGTGGGAGAATAACCTTAGGAAATGGGATAAGGGGAGCTACAGCTCGCAGATGCATAATGGGCAAAGAGAGAGAGAGAGACTCAGAAAGTAAGCTCCCTAACTTCTCAGGCATAAAATATATGGCAGGAGATTTTATCAACAGGTTTATAAGATTATGTTAATGTAGCCTTACAATAAGGTAATTAACATATTTGGTTGTGTTTTCTTTCTGGCCTACCCAGGAAGGCCAACATAAATTTAGCTAGGTTATTGATATAGAATATTGGGTAACATTAATTATAACTTTGTCTGTGTGTTTTTATGTCTAATATTTATTTCTGGTATTTATAACCTCTGCATGAGCTGAGAAATTGTGTGTTTTTGTAACTTGGAGCCACTTCACAGCAGAGCTGCTTCATAAATGAAATAGAACTGCATCATCTTGTGGTCTGTCAGAACTTTATATTTTCCTATTGGTTTATATCTATATTTGCCTATTAAGATAATCTATGTAATTGGGGGGGCGGAGCCAGCTGTCAGAGCGAGCGGCGGTGCGAACGATCTCTCCAGCATCGTTAATCGCCTACCCCAGGTTTGTGGGGCTCTTTTTGAGCCGAGAGAAGCCTCGTAGGGGCGGCGGAAGGTGTGGGCAACCTGCAGCTCTGTCGGTGGCGACTGACGTCGGGAAGTGGGTGAAACCCAGAACCGAGCGGACCGGGAAGAAGGCGACCAGTAATGGCCACCGAATGACACGACAGCTGGACGGAGCTAGCGAAGAAATAGCGGAACGACGGTGTATCGGAATTGACTTGATTGTTTTTCCTGAAACCTTTGTGAGTAGACTTGGAAGGCGCAATTAAAGGGGTTGTTAAAAAATGAAAGCCTGGCAAAAAGAATGTTGGAGTAGCGGTGAGGTGGAGTGAAAGTGATAAGAAGAGAGGCCGGAAAAGGCCCGATTAGGAGGACGCCAGGAAGCAAGGATTTGAGATTCAGAGTTTTTCCTTAAAGGAACAATAACTTTTTTTTTTATCTTAAGTGTTGCCGAAGATCTGTTTGAGATTTCTGACTTTTTGGCTTTGATTTTGACCTTGGAGTGGATCAGCTGATGAAAGGTAGCTTCTCTGTGAAGGAACAGTGATTGATGGACAGGAGGAACTGGATTGGGACAATGACTTGCAGTTTTTGAAAGGAGATTGCCAAGAGAAGGGAATTTCAAGAGAGACTGAAGGGAATATTGGACTATTAAATTATAACCTTACAAGTTAGAACAAAATTGGGGAAGCTTAAAACTAACATTTGGTACTGTGGTATTAGAATTTGAAATATACTGATAGAGCTATATCTATAGACCACAATAGTGATAAAAAGTGGAAGGAAAAAAAGAGGGAAGTGAAAAGTGGATATTTTGGAGGAACAGTAAGTTGTGGAAAAGTTTACGAAAAATGGCAAGTAATCCAAATCTAAGATTGGCGGGGGGAAGAAAAATACAATACAAAGTTCTAGCCCCATGAGTCAGAAATCGTTAGATGATATGCTTCAAAGGGAGCGCTCTAACGCATTTAAAGACCTTCGGGTAATGATGCAGGCAATGCAGGAAGCTATGTTGAAGAATCACGAGGAAATTAAGGAGTTAGAAGGGGTAAGGAGTGATACAGGAGAAATGAAAGAGAAGATTCAGGCAATGGATGGAAGATTTGAGGCCTTTCAACAGCAAATTGTAAAAAATGAACAGAAGCTACTGGAAGTAGAACGAAGAATGGATAATGAGGAAAAGAAGGTTGAAGAGATGAATAAAAATTTAACTTTGTCTAACAAAGAATTAGTGACAGCGGTGACGTTACTGGAAGCGGAAAAGGCAGCTCAATATCTTAGGTTTCAAAATGTCATAGAGGAGAGAGGGGAAGACCTTCAAGATAAGATGGCAGATCTACTAATTGGAGCTCTTGGGATAGACAAAGAGAAGATGATTGCGGCAATGGATGAGACATATAGGGTGCAGACAAATTACGGGAGAAGACATAACCTGCCTAGAGAAGTTCACGTGAAATTTATAAAAAAGACAATTAGAGATGAAATATTATATAAGACACGTGATGAACAGCTGGAGTACAAAGGGAAACAAATTACAGTGCTAAAACAAATACCTAAAAGAATGAGAGACCTACGGAAGAACTATCAATTTTTGACGTCTAGGTTGCACCAAAGTAATGTGAATTTCAGATGGCTAACACCAGAGGGGATTATCGTGACTTGGCAGGAGAAGAGATTTAGGTTGGATACATTGGAGAAAGCTGAAGACTTTTATAGACAGTACTGTATCTCAGAGGAAGAGCTGGGAGATCATGGAGAAGGAAATGCGATGGTTGAAAGAGGAGAAGGTGAACGAATGATGGATAAAAGAGGGACAGAGCAGGTTATAGAGGAAGTAAAAGCGGGAGGAGGACAAGATGGATTAGGACAACAGGGGAGAAGCCTTGAGGAGTTGAAGGAAATAAGGATTACTCGAAGTACTAAGGCACGACAGAAACAAGATAATGGGAGAGGAGTATAGGATATGGTCAACGAATATTAGGGGTTTGAATTCACCAGTAAAACGGCGGAAAGTTTTTAGTAAACTTATTAAATTAAATGTGGATGTTATTACATTACAAGAGGTTCATATAAAAAACGATCAGAAGTATTTATTAGAGCAACCTAAATTAGGAAGACTATATACCTCATTAGATGAGAAAAAAAAGAGGAATTGCATTGTATGTTAAACAGGAGATAGCTTCCAAACAAATCTATAAGGACAAAGAGGGAAGGATCTTGATAGTGGAGGCTAAACTCAACAAAAAAAAATGTAATAATTGTCGTAGTTTACACACCAAATGGAGCCCAAGTATCTTTTTTTAAGAATTTACATAGTAAGCTTAGTGACATAGAGGGAGATGGGTTTTGTATGACTGGAGATTTCAATGCGATAGTAGATAGAACAAAAGACCATAAAAGTAACAAGGAAAGGAAAGGAAACAAAAAAATACTTCCCAGAACTTTTTTTCAGATGTGCACAGACCTTAATTTGCAAGATGTCTGGAGGGAAAGAAATATAGATAAAAGGGAATATACTTATTACTCTAATAGACATAGCTCGTGGACCAGGATTGATATGTTATGGCTTTCAAAAAAATTAGATTTGGAAATTCAAGGAATTAATATAGAACCTAGTCTTTGGGTGGACCATAACCCTATAAGCTTTTGCTGGAAAGGGCAAAGGAGCCGGCCTAGATGGACTCTTCAAAGAGTGATTCTTAGAGAAAAAGAGTTTAAGGAAAAGATGGAGAAAGAAATGCACTTTTTCTTTCAAACGAATAAAAATGGGGATACATCCCTGCAGAATACCTGGGATACAGCTAAAGCATTTATGAGGGGAGTTGCAATCTCATATATGGCCAAGAGAAATAAGGAAAAAAAACAACATAGGATAAGACTGGAAGAAGAATATAAACAGGCTGAAACACAATATCAGGGTGACCTAAACAATAAAAGATTGAAAAGTAAAATGGAATTAATTAAACATAAACTTTGTATAGAAGATTCGGAAAAGTTAGCACAACAACTTAAGGCTGCCAAGCAAAATAATTTTGAACACGCGAATAAACCTGGAAGATGGTTGGCGTATAAACTGAGAAGGCAGAAAGAGAAGCAACAGATTGTTAATTTGCAAGATGAGGAAGGAGAGATTCAATATGATGAGATCATTAAAAGGGGAATTGCTCAAAGATATTATGAAAACTTATATAAGAGGAGTGAGGGACAAAGTACAGAAAAGATAATAGAATATCTGGAAAAGACAGATACACCGAAGATACCAGAGGAAATAAAAATCATGTTAAACGAGGAAATAAGTATGATTGAAATAACTACGGCTATAAGTAAACAAAAAAATAACAAAGTGGCCGGCCAAGATGGAATACCAGCGGAACTGTATAAAGAGCATCAAAATGCACTTAACCAACACCTATTAGAAGTTTTCAACGACGTTTTAACTGAAGTGAAAATACCTAAATCCTGGTTAGAGGCAAATATAGTATTAATACCAAAAGAAGATGCGGAAAGAACACAGATACAAAATTATAGGCCTATCTCCCTACTAAACGTCGATTATAAGATCTTTGCGTCAATAATGGCAGAGAGATTTAAAAACTATTTAATTGACTTTATACATTGTGATCAAAATGGCTTCCTAAGCGGAATATAAGGACAATTTTAGATGTATTGGAATACTATGAATTACATAGCGATTGCCAAATGGCACTCTTATTTTTGGATGCACAGAAGGCATTTGATAATGTTAATTGGCTATTTTTGATCCAACAACTGAAATTTATGGATGCTGGAGAAAACTTCTTAAATGTAATAGCTGCAATATATTCCGAACAGAATGCCCAGATTATAATAAATGGTGAGGCCACCAACAAATTTAATATTCAGAAAGGTACAAGACAAGGATGCCCTCTCTCACCGTTATTGTTTATATATACACTGGAAATTTTAGCTAAGACTGTAAGGCAAGAAGAGCAAATTAAAGGGCTTGAGATTAAAAAGGAAAAATATAAACTCCAAGCATATGCCGATGATTTAGTATTCATTTTGGAAGATCCCGTGCAATCAGGTCAGAAGCTTTTTGAAATACTGGAGGAATATGGAGAGGTGGCAGGCTTGAAAATAAATAGAAATAAAACAAAGATCATAGCAAAAAACATGACTAATACGCAAAAAGAAAATCTGGAGGAAAAACTAGGAATACAAGTAGTTACTAAAATAAAATATTTGGGAATTGTTATGTCAGCACGTTGTTCATCAATTAGAGAGGACAATTACGGAAAATTAGTTAAACGTATAAAAGTTGACCTAGACCGCTGGAGAAACCTACATCTTTCGTTTCTAGGAAGAATCTCAGCTGTGAAAATGAATATTTTACCCAAAATGATCTTTTTGTTCCAAAATATTCCAATCCAATTAGATAAAAATTTTTTTAAAGAGTTGAATAAGTTAACCTTAGATTTTGTGTGGCAAGGAAGGAAGGCGAGGATAAAACAAAAGTTTCTACAGGATGCTAAAGAGAGAGGGGGATTAGGTTTCCCGGATTGGGAGTTGTATTATCAAGCTGTGGCCCTGACGTGGATTAGGGATTGGATTATATTGGAAAATAAAAGATGCTTACTTTTAGAGGGGCATGACCTCCAGCAGGGCTGGCATGCCCACCTATGGACAGATAAAAGCAGGAACCATCAATACTTTCTGAGGCATAAAGTCCGGCAAGAACTCATAAAAAGTTGGAATATAGTTAAATGCCAACACTACACAAAACTTCCAGGCTGGCTTTCACCATTAGAAGCAGTTATATACCCCAACCTCTATAGGCAAGATAGGGTTATCATATACAAAGATATCTTATCAGAGGAAGGATATCTAAAGCAGAGGCAAGAGTTGAGACAACAGGGGATTGCTTTGGAATGGTGGTCCTATCTTCAGATACAAGCAAGATAACGCGAAAGACAAGAAAGAATGGGGAATTAATAGACAAGATACGGGGCTTGATAAAATATTATTAGGCTCGGAGAAAAAACAAATCCAAAATATATATAAATATATGTTAGAATATAAATTATATGAGGAACAAGTTAAAGAAACGATGGTAACCTGGGCAATAGATTTGGGGCACGCTATAAACCTGGACCAATGGCAGCAAATTTGGGAACGCAATCGCAAAACTACATTGGCAACAACTTATAAAGAAAATCTCTATAAGATACTATATAGATGGCACCTACCACCGGCTAGGCTTGCAAAAATGTATAGTGGCTACTCACCACTCTGTTGGAAGTGTAAAAGGGAAAAGGATACTTTTTTTCATGTTTGGTGGGTTTGCAAAGAGGCACAGGTTTACTGGCAGAGGGTTTGGAATTGGATAACAGAAATGATGGGTCAAAAAATTCAATATAAACCAGAGATGCTATTACTTGGAATATTAGAAAAAAATATAAACAAAGATGATATATATCTAATTATACATGTGATAACGGCGGCAAGAATTTTGTTTGCTCAAAACTGGAAAGCAACTGAAGTGCCTAGCGGAGATGCGTTAATAAGGAAAATTTTGTATTGCGTAGAAATTGGATAAGATGGCTAAAGAATTAAAAAACCAGGAGGAAACAGAATACTATTTAAATTGGAATAAATTTTACAAATGGAAGGAAAAAAAGAAGGAAGGTCATTAGAAGGAATGTAAATAGAGGAAGAATATCTGAAATGTATAAAACATATGTATAATGTGGAATGACTAGACAAAGATGTATGTCAATGATGATACACTATGTTCAATGGTTTTTTAATCTTTCGTATTCAATAAATTTATTTAAAAAAAAGATAATCTATGTAATTCAAATAGCTCTTTATTTTGTCTCCTTTTATGTGGCTATTAAAAGCTAAAAAGGGATTTTTACATTCTCTCTTTCCCATTCCCTTTCCCTTTAAATTTGATTTTATTTATCCCGTGTGAGATTGATCTGATCCTCAGGGGGGAAAAAATGATTCTACAAGCCATACCGCTCAGTGCTATTTGGCCAGGAAGCAACAGTGTGGAAATTATTTATTTTCATTTTAATTAGCCAGAAAGAAACAAGAATGTAAGGGCCATTTGGTACCTTTTTCATACCAGGGTTGGAGACGGACACCAGGTAAAGCACTGTTAAAAGATATGTGGCGGCAGTAACAAGTGTTAAGATGCATATGCAGGCAGAGGTTAAAGCTAGTAATTGTAATATTCTTGAAATAGGAGTTTAGAATTTCCAATCTTTAATTCATGGGCTTAACCCTGCCACTGAAACATGATAAGCCATAAATAATGCTTTGCAAACTTCAAATAATGTCCTGAAATGCTTAGAGTGTCAATTGCCATTTATATGTTAACATAGATATTTTTTAAAGGGAAAAAATGATACAAATAATATGCTATATGACATTATATTAGAATCCTTTTCATTTTTAACATTTAATTAATTATAATTGATTAATATTAGTCTTTAGATCTTTGCCTGATACTTTAGCATATATTTTATAATATACTATACTAGTAAGGCCACATTTGGAATAGTGCATCCAGGTCTGGTCACCACAATACAAAAAAAGATGTTGAGGCCCTAGAAAGAGTGCAAAGAAGAGCAACCAAGATAATAAGGGGTCTGGAGGCTAAATCATATGATGAACAACTAAAAGAACTAAGTATGTTTAGCCTAACAAAGAGAAGGCTTAGGAGAGACCTAACAACAGTCTTCAATACTTAAAGGGCTGTCACATGGAGGAGGTCATTGATTTATTCTCCATAGGGGGCATGTCAAGAAACAATGTGTGGAAGCTCATCAGAGAAAGATTCCATCTGGAAATAAGTAAGAATTTCCTGATAGTGAGATCAGTTAATCAATGCAAGAGCTTGCCTCCCAGAACTAAAGGTGCTCCATCACTGGTGGTTTTCAAGAAAAGATTGGACAAATATTTATCTGGGATTTCATAAGGACTCCTGCCTTGGGTAGGGGGTTGGGCTAGAAGACTTCCAAGATCCCTTCCAGCCGTATGATTCTGTGATCAGAATGATATAGGCAATAGATTTCACTGTGAAACTTTTCAGAAGCAAAAGTTGGATTTTGAAATATATAAAGCATATAAAGAGATTGATGGTTTCAAACCTTAGTGTTGGAGAAGGCTCCTGAGATTATCATGCATAGCTAAGAAAAATAACTAATGGGTCATTGAACAAATCAAGTCAGTGTTCTCACTTCAGGCACAAATGATCAAGCTCAAATTATAATATTGTCATCACATTTTCCAACTCTGGGCAAATCATAAAGTCAGGAAAGGTGGAATAAAGGCGAAAAAGAGGAGGACCAACAGTAAGATTAATAGATTCATCACATGGTGATGGAAGACCTGAAGGACTTGGTTGTGAACAGATCATCATGGAGAAAATCTGTCTATTTGGTTTCTAAGAGTTGATATCAATTTGATCACACATAAATTATTTGAAGTTATTTGAAGATTGCTAGGGTAGGTCTCTTCAGTCATCTTTTCTATAGGTCAGATATAATCAGTACAGCAAGTCCTCGACTTGCAATCACAGTTGAGTGCAAGATTTATGTTACTAAGCAGGGCAGTTGTTAAGTGGGTTTTGCCCCACTTTATGACCTTTTTACCACAGTTGTTAAGGGAATCACTGCAGTTGTTAAGGGAATCATGCTGCCATTAAATGAATCTAGCTTCCCCCCTTGATTTTGCTTGTTGGAAGCTGGCTGGAAAGGTTACAAATAATGACCGCATGACCCCAGGACAGCGTAACTTTCATAAATACATGCCAGTTGCCAAGCACTTGAATTTTGATCACATGACCATGGGGATAAAACAGTTGTAAGGATGAAAGCCAGTAATAAGTGACTTTTTTCAGTGCTATTGTAACATCGAACGAACACTAAATGAATGTTTGTAAGTTGAGGACTACCTGTATAAGGAATTCTAAACATGGCAGACGAGGACCAGATAAACCTTCCAGCCTTAGCTCATAGGTGAGGCATTAGTCCATCTACCGGTGGTAAGTCTGTGTAAAAGAAGATCACACATTAATATATTGACTAATAAATGAGAACTAAGATATAATTATTTAGTTTAATAGATTCTGTAACCTAACTGTTTTTCCCTAGCTTTACATTAGATTAATAAGACTCCATGTGAATCTAGCTTCCTTGATCAGGCTTAACACTCAGATTCTTTGTTTTTTTATAGGTCTTGATTTCCAGATCTTCACTATTTTGGTAATCCTCTTCTGAATTTGCTTCAATTTGTTATTCCCATTTTAAATTGTGCACAGGACTGAACACAGTATTCCAAGTGGATGTCAGGCCAGTCCAAGAGCAGCACAGTACAATCCAGCCAATTTTGTTCTTTATTTGCACACACTATGTAGACAGAATCTTGCCAGACTGAACCCTAATCGTAATGGCTATACCCTGAGAGATTCTAGGGAGTGGCTATCCTAAATCTCTTTCTCTGATCCAGTTCCAGTCTGTTATCTCATATTTTGTGCCCCTGTCCCCTTCCTGGGAAACTGCACTGTAATCCATCATACCACCTCCCCCTTCATAGACACAATCCATCACAGTGGAGGTTTGTGCAAGACAGAGTACTATGGAACAATGATCGCCTGATCCATTCTCTGTGTTTCTATTAATGCATCCAAGGCAACAGTTACCTTTTTAGCAACTGCATTACACAGCTGATTCATGTTTATCATATGGTTGATAAGGATATATAGATCTTTTTCATACACTCTTACTGCCAAAGCCAGTATTTCTTCTTTACTCATACTTTTCCTATCCAGATGCAAAACTTTAGATTTGTTCTTTAAAATGTCATTTTATTTATTTCAGCTCACTCTTTATGCTTATCTAGATATTTGTGAACCTTCCATTAAAGTATCAGCCCTCCCTTCCATCTTTGTGCCATCGGCAAACTTTATAAGCATCCCTTCAACTCCCTCAGACAAGTCATTGATAAAAATATTGAAAGACGCAAGACACAGGTTAAAGCCCTTTGGCATGCCACTCAATACTTTCATTCAGGTTGAAGTGGAGCCATTAATGAGCATATCTTTAGTGCAGTCATTCAGCCAAATATAGCTCCATCCAACAGTAGTATCGTGTACCTTATATTTTGTTTAGAATGATATCATGAGCACTCTGTTGAAAGTACTGCTGAAGTCCAGATACATTATGTCTATGTCATTCATTTCCCTTATCTGCTAAGCTAGTAATGCTATAAGAGAAGGGGATAAGGTTAGTCTGGCATGATTTATTTATGACAAATCCATGCTGGCTCCTGTTAAAAGAATATGAAAGGGGACACACATTGAGCTCTTTATACTTTGTTCATGTCATGCTGATTTAAAACAGATGAAACCGCAGCATATTTTTTCTGCTAACTAGATTTCTATCATGCCTGTTTGAAATAATCCATTGCAATCATCTTGTTATGACTGCAATTTAAATATTTTATGAAGAATTATATTTTTTATGTATAAAGCCTTAAGTTGTTTGATTCTATTAAATCATCATTAAACATGTAGCATTTTTCATTATGGTATGAAAAGTGCATGTTCTGATACTTTTGCCTTAAGTTGTTTGATTCTATTAAATCATCATTAAACATGTAGCATTTTTCATTATGGTATGAAAAGTGCATGTTCTGATACTTTTGCTGGTATTTTTTCCCTTTGTTGTCAGGATCAATCCCAAGAAAGTCATTCTAACTGTGTTAATTATATTTTGGGAGCATACGCCTTATTTTTAGGAAAGGAAAGTTGAGAGAGCATTTATTTTTCTTTAACAAGATTATTTTTAACACAAATGGTTTCCATTAATTTGTCTTGTTTTCTTTCCATCACTAGAGGTACACTGGTTTAGACCTGGCAAATTGTATAGAAAGTTAATTAACATATTCTGATTTAAATAAAAATATGTTAAGCTTCTTCATAATTGGGAAGTTGCTATTGCTCAAGGTCAAATTTTTATGTCTGTCTGTGTGGATTAATTGCCTGCTGCCTTTAATTTGGTCAAGTGGGAATTGTGAAAACTGCATTTAAATCTCAAATGCCCATCCATCTTGATATGAAAAAAGAACTTAAAGCTTATTAAAAACCAGTTATGGCTCTCTTGCAAATTGTGAACTTATTTCTTGTAAAATTAATTAAATAATCAAATAATTTATTCAGAAAATAGAAAAAAGTTTCACTTTTTTCTTTTATCCCTCTTTCCCAGATCATTTTTCTATAAACTAATAACTCGGCCCCTGTTGATTCCATTGAATGCTGTATTTTATGCCTGCATATCTTAGTGAGCAGTATTTTTATTTTCAGTTAATGGCATATATTGCTGTGATGATCTATTTGTTTGCATATTAAATTTGTTTTAATAAGTGAAGTTTTTACTGTGTCAATTCCCATCACCTTCTGTCAAATGTTCTTTTTAGAATATTTCTTATTCTTCATTGCAGAAATAAGGCATCAATGTTCCTTTTCTTAAGAAGACAAGATTTTAAATCTATCAATTTCCCACAAGAGCCAGGCATACACTTAATTAAAGAGTGTTTTCTTCAAGGTTGGCTGCATATAAATGATTTAATCAGGAACTTTCATCACTTTTTCCTCTTAGCGGGTATGCCAAGGGCCAAGATGAGCTGAAGTCTAGTGATGGTGACTTGCTCTTTGTTTCTTCCTCCACTCTTCTGTTTGCATTTCACAGCAGAATAACCTCAAGATGTCTGCAAGGCAAGGATCAGCACGTCCTCTTATTTTTATTGCACTGATCTTCCTTGTTTAGCTTCAAAACAGCACATGAAGAAGCTTGCTGGGAGTTTTGGATTGTGACTTCCATTTGTGTATGTTTGTTTTTTTAGGTGAACCTCTATATTTTCATTGAAAGATGTTACAGGTATGCTGAGAGATGGCATCTGCATGCTTCCCAAATTAAATGATAAATATCTTTAAAAAAATAACCCAGGGCTTATCCTCTCCTTCAGTGGGGCTTGTACATAGGGATGCAGGGTTTTGCATAAATTGTTTACATGTAAGTCTGCAACCCTTCTAGCCAGACTTTCAGGTCAGATTATATCAGTTTTTGTTACCTTCTGGGAGATGAAGTATAAATACAATCCTATTCATCTTCAAAAGGATGAACACCTTTGGGGAAGAATAAGGTGAAGGCAACTCCATTTATCTTGTAGAGGAGAGACATGACTGCTTGGTTTCATTGTACATTTTCTTGTCTGTGTTGTGCATTTTTATCAGTTGGTAGTGTGTGAGATATGTTTTTAAAAGGGCAAGGATATGGAAGGGATCAAAAAGCAACCTTTGTAACCATAGAATGGATGGAATATGGCAGGAAGAGGCAACTGTATTGTACAGTAATAGGGCAAAGAGTTGCAAGATAGTTGGTTCTTCCTGGACTTCATCTAAGTTCAATGAACTTCAGTGACTATTGAAGAATAGTTAAAGATTCTACTGCTGAAGTTAGTTTAATATATAAGAAATCAACAGGCATGTAGAATTTGATAAGCATATTCATCTGGATTATAAAATAGCAGTTGAGTTGGATTTGGCTCACAGTGTATTAGTGGAGAGCCATTATGCAAAGAAATCTTGATTAATAGGTAAACATTGGTAACTGCACTTATGAAAAGGAAAAAAAATCTATTTGCCAAACCAAATCCCTGCATGATATTGTATTTCTCAAGCAACTACAGTATACTGTATGTGGACATTTTGTTATGTAAATGGTGACACTGAAATTAAAGTTTACAATTCAGCAATATTTAATGTATATCACATCTAACAAACAAGAATATGTGTTTTCTACTGGAAAAATATTGCATTAACAAGCTTCTGAATTCTTGAGGATCAAAATAACTTATATTGAATTTGTTTGGATCTATTTCTAAATAGGCATTATGTAAAGAATGCAGCCGCTGAAGCAGGAATCATTACTTTTCAAGCTAGAGGGAATCATTGTGTTGACATAAATCAGATGCTTCCCAAAGATACCTAGAGAACGACCAATTCTTGACATAGAAATATGGGAGGAAAATATCAAATTTAAATACTTCATAGATTCATATAAATGCTTTGACTTCTCAGTGTTATACTGGGCAAATATTTTATGTTTATATGGCTTCATTATTGTCTGAAATAGAGAGATTAACTTAGTTATTATGTCAGAAAGTCTTCAGCCAATTAAGTCAATTTCTAAATAATGGGATTTGTACCTGACTCTCGTGTGAAGATTGATAATTTGCATTTAAAATTTCATGTTCTTAAAGTGGTAAAGGTGCTTTACATGTAACAAACTGATAAAAACAGTTCTATGTTAACATTAGATTTAATACATTTATGAAGAAATAAATGGGAAGGAATCATTTATTATCTCAAGTTAACAATTTTCTTTCAATGGCTTCAACAGTACCACAAATTGTAATCTTTTATTGGGAATGAAGATAATTATAGAGCTATTAAAAGGACAAATGGTCTCCATGGTCAGTTGGCAACACTGTATTTTAAAATGAAAATTCAATAGAATAACATTTCAGAAGGAGAAAAATTTTAGTATATTATTTTCTTTGCTTCTTTCTATTTTCTAATGCTATTATTGTTATCCCCTCCAGTTTCAGAATTGTAATGTCTTCTTCATATGCTGCTTTTAGGCAGATAATATGGTTTCCAAGATAGTACACCTTTTATATTACTTGAAAAGTTCTAGCATTCAAATTCATTGTAAAATCAGCATTCTCATGAGAGAAGTAATAATATAAAGTGCATAAATGGTATACAATATATATTTAGAATAAAATGTGTAAGTTATGTTTTCTGTTATGAAGCAACAGCAACAGTAATGCATAATATCTTTGAAACAAGAATTTTAAAATCGGATTTATTGTTTATCAGTTAGAGGAAGGGAGATTTTGATTGAACTCTGGAGAAATTTTAATAATATAAGGAATATGCCAATTATACTTCAGTGAGGGTGAGCTATTTCTCAGCTCTCTGTTGGGCATTCTCTAGCTCTGGATTTCCTGTATTAATCTCAGATTCTACATAGTCAATAGGCTTCCTGTGGTAAGAAGCAATGCCAGAGAATCTCATAATTATCAGGGCATGATCTGACCATGACAGAGGAGCCATGAAAAGCTCCCCATTACTTGTAAAACTGCAGAGATTGATAGAAATTTGATTGTTTGTATATGTATTTACTGGGAGAGCTCTTTGTACCACTCAAATTGTATAACTTTATATATGACATATAGGAATAATTTTGAATAAGATCGTCAAAGCCAAATCAATAAAACCACATATCTTGAACAAGCCATAATTGGCCTATAATTAATAATAATTGTCAAATGTCCTCTGGCATACTTATTTATTTGTTTTTTTTGTTTACTATATCTGTAGACTACCCATTTGTGAGACAATCCTGGGCAGGGTATAATAATAGTTTAAAACAAAACACATATAATTCAAGATGGGCTGAAAGTACAGTTAAGGCTGAGTCTGGACCATCTGTTGGAAGTGTTTTATTTTGGATTCCTGCATTGAGCAGGAAATTGGATTTCTTGGCATAAATGGTTCCTCAGAGCAATAAGAGTCTTTGACTCTGTTTCTTTTTTAGCAGTCTGATGTGACTATCCTTTTGGAAGTTTAAAAGGAACATCTGTATTTATTAAATTAAGCAGGCTGGAATTGTTATATAAGAATCTGACTTCCAAAATCTGTTCCCTGTTGAGGTTTGCCTTTAATGAACACCATATTCTACTTGTTAGACTTTAAGGATTGCCCAAGGCAGGCTAATCTCTACCAGACCCTATGCAATTTGCTGAAAATGAAGTTACCTAAATGAAGAACTCCTGGTTCTGAGACTACAACATATAATTTATTTCTTCCAGTCCATTATCATGAGCCGTGGTGGCTCAGCGGTTGGAATGCAGTGCTGCAGGCTATTTCTGCTGACTGCCGGCTGCCAGCAATTTGGCAGTTCGAATCTCACTGGCTCAAGGTTGACTCAGCCTTCCATCCTTCTGAGGTCGGTAAAATGAGGACCCAGATTGTTGGGGCAATCTGCTGACTCTGTGAACTGCTTATAGAGGGCTGTAAAGCACAATGAAGCAGTATATAAGTCTAAGTGCTATTGCTATTGCTATCTTCTAATACTGCCTGACTACCAAGGAGATGATAGAATTTTGGTTCCCATCTGTCTTTAATGGAATAATTAGAAGATTTAATAGCTTGTGGAACTGATTTTAGTAATGGAAACAGAAACTTGATTACTGTATCAAATTAAAATACATTATTATAGAAATAGCACTTAGGCTTATATACTGCTTCACAGTGCTTTACAGCCCTCTCTAAGCATTTTACAGAGTCAGCATATTGCCCCCAACAATCTGGGTCCTCATTTTATCAACCTCAGAAGAATGGAAGGCTGAGTCAACCTTGAGCCAGTCAGGATCGAACGTCTGGCAATGAGCAGAGTCAGTCTACAATATTGCATTCTAACCATTGCAACACCATGGCTCTAATGATGGCAAATATAATTATTGCAGATTGGAAGAAAAATAATTATTCAATACTCACATAATATGATTTCCAAAAGTAAAACAAAACAAAACAAAAACAATGGATGTAAGAACTGGATTTACAATGATTGTGGAAAGGAAGTATGGGTGCTATTTCTCTTTGGAATTCTCAATGGAAGAATTGAAGAAATTCTTGATTCTTTCATCAAGGTCTATTGAAGATCTGATTCCCTTTTTCTTACTATTTTTCTTATTAGAAATTCTAAAGACAGAGAAGAGACATACAACAGTTCCATATTTTTTAGCCCTCAGATATGGAGTGCTAGGCTATCAAGTGTAGGAGGTGGCACATGAAATGGCTTTTCTCTGCTTCAATTGCTCTATTCAAGAGTCAAGAGCCAAGAGCCATGATAATACTGCCATGTGTGGCTTTTTGAGGTCAGCAGCCATTTTTATTGTTTGAAATGAACAAAGTGCTTGCTTGCCTTCTGCTCTCCTAATGAATTGTTATATTCCGGCTGTCTCTTCTATTTAACTGGAAATTTGGTCTTCTTCATAAGCCCATGGGAACTCTCCTGCGATCAAATCATATTCAGCAATACTTCCTTTTGTATTTTTTTTTGGGGGGGGGAGAAATGTTGAGTCAGCAATGGGTTAAATGAGAGAAAAGAAGAATAGAATAGAATAGAATAGAATAGAATAGAATAGAATAGAATAGAATAGAATAGAATAGAATAGAATAGAATAGAATATCTTTACTGTCATTGTGTAACTCACAACGAAATTAAGTAATTAAGAAATTAAGTTCAAAGTAAACCCAGGAAAGAAAAAATATGCCATTGGTTAGGCCTGCTAACCGGGCATTAATCTGTTTTAGTTTGGGTAATTAGATAATCAGGCATTTATTGCATTTGGAGGTAGTTTCACAAATTTGCAATTGGTGAATAAAAAACATTTTTTCTACCTCCAACAGAAGTCCCTCTTATCCATAGAATCCTTGCTATGGATAAAAATAATGTTTGTTACTAAACTATTACAATAACCCGTGTAAAGTTGCAAAACATACTTAGGAAATAATAGCCTAAGAGGCCCTAATTAACAAAGAAAAAGCATTTTGAAAAATGAAAGAGGATCAACAATAAAAAATGTGAATGTTTTTCTAAATGTGTGATTGAATATGTTGATATTTATTGATGGTATTTGCTGATACAGCCAACAGGTAACAGAAAAAAGAGCTCTTCTAATTGGCCACATTGACAAAGAAATGTATTTACAAATCAATATATTTGAATTAAGGAAAATATGAAATTTGGCCATAGTCTTTTAGCATACTTAGATTATTCTAATTCTAAATTTTCAGTTTAAAACCGTATTTTTAGATTTTTTTATGCTGTATTATTTTAAATACATCAAGATGGGGAATATACATAATACTGTTTCTTCCTCCTATTTTTCCCACAACAACAACCCTTTGAGGTGGTTTGAGCTGAGAGAGGGCGATTAGCCCAAAGTCAACGAACCAGTAACAAAGCAGGACTAGAACTCACAGCCTTGGTGTTTCTAGACTAGCATTTTAACTGCTATACCAAACTGGCTTTTATTAAAATTATATGTAATACATATTACAAATAATATATAATTATTCCAACCTAATTACAGGAATCACATATTAGTTTAACTGAAAGACTTCTCTGCTGAATAGATGGTTAATTATCTCAGTATTACAAATGTTTTTCACACATTCTTGTGTATGAGTAATATAAATAATATGGTATGGTCAAAACTGAGAAATCTAGTGCTAAAATATCTTGTGAGTGCCAGGTTGGGAAAACTGGCATTAGATATGTCTGGGTATTGAAAATGGTGTTTGAATCTAGAAGAGTGACTTTTTTGTGAAAACCCTATTGTCTCTCCCCTTGTTTTATCTAGTCATATTATATATTCCAAAAACATGATCTGAGGCTTTTTAATAATAGCAATCTTTGAGACCAGTATATAGCCAGCAATTATGTAACATTAGACTAGACAACCTAAGAATGATATTTAAAGTCCAGCCAAAGTAATATTGTCTTTAGGGGAACAATCCTGAAACAATTGTACAAAGCAAATATCCTTTTGTTTCTTAGTTTAATTCCTTACTTGCTGAAAGAGACTGTGAAGATTTAAAGCTCAATTCTTAGGGTGTCCATATATCTGTCTTGTAAATTTTCATTGCAAGATTTAAAAGAAAATCCCAATTACACCAGTATGGAAGGGTGAAAGTGGTTCTAAAATAGGTTGATACAGCACGTCACTGCCTATAACTCTTTCCTGCTGAAATAGTATATAACCCTCAGTTGTTTTTTATACAATTAAATGCTGTAATACTGGAGAATGTTTAGCCTTTATGCCCTTATTTCTTAACAATCAATTTGTTAGAGCTTTTACATCAATGGAAAGAGTTACTTAACACCTTGGGGATTATGGAGCTGAATGTGACTGCCTCTCAAGAAATCGTTGGCAAAGCTTGGCAGGATTTAGAGATGTAAAAGGTTTGAGAAATTTTGAAAACAAAAAACTGCAATGAAAAATAAACGTGTTGGGAAAAATGTATACTTACTTTCTTGCTGGTTGGTGTCTCTGTGTGTGTGTGTGTGTGTGTGTACACACACACACACACACACAAACATGCTCACGTGCGTGTGCACACAGGCGTGCATAGACAAACAGATGGAATTTAAAATTTGAGAAGGCCAATGCTGCTTTATGGGGATGTGCAAGCCAGACTTCTGCTCTTCAGCAGGGTATTGCAAAATATATCAACTTAAGAAAGTACATGCATTGAAGATTGTTGGTAAATTGATTAAGAGAAAAAAAAAATGGCAACATGAATAGGCTTGAATTGTGAAATAATTTCCATAAATATGGAACTGAAGATTATTTAATGCAATAGGGTAAAAATAAAGCAAACATGAGAATTAATGGAATGCTATACAACTGATGCAATACTGAACAAAGTATAAAATAAGGATTTATAATGTCTCTTTGGCCATTTAATAAATTTATGAATAAATGTATAAGGAATGTTTCTGGTGGTGTGTGATAGAGTGTGTAACAGAACTGGGAACATGGAAGAGGTAACACAATCTAGAGGAAGTACAGAAAAAGATTTACATTTTACCCAACTTGGAAGGATGGAAAGCTGAGTCAACCTTGAACCAGTTAGGATTGAACTTTAGACTGTGTGCAGAGTTACTGAATTCTAACCACTGTGTCACCAGGGCTCTTAAAAAAAGGAAAGAGAAGAATGGATCTGTTAAATCTAATATGTAACTAAGTTAAATATTAGAAGAATAGGCTATTAAATGCATGCATACATACATACATACATGCATGCATCATCCTGTACGAGAACCTTGTTTATTTAGCAAAGATAGCTGATAAAATTCTAAGAAACATTTGTATGTCCTTAACTCATAATTATGTGAAGAAATTTGAACTGAGATAAGTGGGCAATGAAAAAAAAGTAAGATTACTGAGATTTGAGTCATGGTCTTTATATTTCTTGTTTCTATTAGATATAATCCAGCTGTTTCCTAATGTACACTATGTGACTGAATTTGTGATCACGTATATTTGCTTGATAAATAATTGGCTAGGCTGGAGAACATTATAGTGAAATATATGCTATTCCTGGAAAGTTGAGTAGAATGTTTTCTATGAAAGAACTCTGGCTCAACCTAAAGTACAAAATTGTAGAACAATCAGAGTACATTGTCGTTAAATTAGTGTGTGAGAGAGATAGAAAGAGAAAGGGGGGGAGGAGAAAGAGAATGGATGCAGGATGGAATAAGTTACCTTGTGTAGTTTCATGGCAGCTTTAGGTACAGCTATTGCTCAGAACTGTTGCAAAAATATAGGCTTACAGTAAATCAAGAGCAAAAAAACCTATATTCTTGTATCTCATAAGCATTTTATAAATCTATCTATCTATCTATCTATCTATCTATCTATCTATCTATCTATCTATCTATCTATCTATCTATCTATCTATCTATCTATCTATCTATCTATCTATCTATCTATCTATCTATCTATCTATCTATCTATCTATCTATCTATCTATCTATCTATCTATCTATCTATCTATCTATCTATCTATCTATCTATCTATCTATCTATCTATCTATCTATCTATCTATCTATCTATCTATTCACAACTTCTGGAGGTAGGTTGTTCCACTGATTAATTGTTCCTGACAGTTAGAACAATTAATCAGTGGAACAACCTGTCTCAAGAAGCTGTGAATGTTTTTAAGAAGAGACTGGACAGCAATTTGTCTGAAATGGTATAGGGTTTCCTGCCTAAGCAGGGGGTTGGATGAGATGACCTCCAGCGTCCCTTCCAACTTGATGATGATGATGATGATGATGATTATCCAGTATGCTTATATACACACTTGCATACACACAACTATATTCTTCTGTTTGTAAACCTCTTGAAAGATTGGTAGAATATCTGAAACCAGCTCTTATTTAATACATTATGAGCATTAAGCAACAACAGATTTGATATTTTCCGTACTTTAAATTGCTGCTATTAGAGCAGGGGTGTCAAACTCGCACCGTCACGTGACGTGTCGTGACATATCGTGACTTTTTTCCATTGCTGGCAATGGGGTGGGCGCAGTTTCGGCATGACGCATCCGGCCTACGGGCCGACAATTTGACACCCCTGTATTAAAGTATTATTTTAAAGATAGCAGAAGATTACTATTTGAATAATAGATTAGACCACCTCTACATATATAAAGCAACATGGTTAATGTTATGTGATATTTGATCTCCCCCCCACCAAACATTTTTTTCTAAAGCATCTAGTATAGTTCATTGTTGTAATTGATGTTTGTGGTGGGCAGCCTTTTTTTTCTTCTTGGCAATCCCAAAATCATTTTCAACCATGTGCCACTTAAAGATGGAAATAGATGGATAATGCAATAAAGACCTGAAATAGGCTTAACTCAATTAAGAAAAAGAAAAATGTTCGCTTTGCTTCACTAATCCACCCATTGGCCTTCCTTTTAAGTTTATGTGCAGATATTCCTCTTTATGTATAGAGATTTTTTGCTATCAGAGGGCATTCAAAATTGCTAGCTAGTTATATAGGAGATTTGGGTGTAGTACTATACTAACCCCAATTTTATATAATTGTTGGCTGGATACTTGTATATTGTAATTAGTATGGACAGGAACTGATACACAAAATTTCTTGAAACTTTGTAGAAGCAATATAATCTCCACTTTTAATTCAATGTCATTAGGAATTCTGTAGAACATTTTTTTACTGTTTAATACCAATAATAGCAATACTAATAATAATTGGGAAAACTAATATCTGTCTGTCATAACAGCCAGTTTGGTGTAGTGGTTAAGGTGCTGGCCTGGAAACCAGGAAACTGTGAGTTCTGGTTCAAGTCCTACCTTAGGCCTGAAAGCCTGCTGGATGAGTTTGGGCCAATCACTCTCTCAGCCTAACACACCTCACAGGATTGTTGTTGTGGAGAAAATAGGAGGAAGAAAGAATATTATATATGTTGCCTTGTATTACTTATGAAGTAATAAAGGTGGGATTAAAAAAATCTAATAAATAAAAATGAATTAATAATGGCAAATATAATTTATTGTTTCTTTTTATAGTCTTCAGTTATATTGATCAGGCTGGGTAAGACCATTTTTATTGAGATTTAATATGATTTTATATTTATAGATGCTACAAATAAATGATTTTGCACTCATAAATTATAACATTTGGTTCCTATCAGAAGTACCCTTTCTCAGTCTGGCTGAGGATTCTGTTCCCTGTTAGCCTGTTATAAGTTGAACTTTGTGTCCTGTCTTTTGACAGTGATTGCAAAATGTTCTGTTTCCATTTCTTTCTAGTACATCCTGGAAAAGGAATGTACCATGTTTAGTGTTCTGGATAGTCTGAAAAATGTACCTTACATGTTTGTGGAGAAATATACAACTGTCTATTCTGACCTTTATAATAACTAGAACGCCTTGTGATAGGTATATTTCAATATTTGCTCTTTGGTGGATCAGAAATTCCCTAACTAGTTTCAGATACATTTTAGGAGAACAAAAAATACATGTTGTTTTGTACTTTTTGTAACAGTGAGTTATCTAGGACATTTGCAAGTCCTTTTAATTCTATTTTAGCCTTCTGTGACATTTATATATGTATAAAAAGAACAGGAAAAAATATCCCTATGAGCCACAACACACTGGTGCCATCTCATTTCTTTAAAATTGCTATGCTGAATACCAGATGGACTGGATTCCATCCTTTTTGTAGCCACCCATATTTTTTAAGCCATAACCATAAGAAAATAACCTTCCAAATCAGAAGTTCATATACCTTTTAGAAAGAGTAATAAATTAATAGACTTAATAATTATATTTGAGGGGGGAAAACTATTAATATAGGTTGATGAACTTAACAACCCTATGTTTTGCATAGCTCGAAAGTCTCTTCCTCTCCATACTGACCAAACAGCTTCCAGATATGGGTCAGTATCTCAACACATACTTGCACAGCACAGACTGATGTAAAGCTGGATGCCATCAACATGCTGATGATACAAAACCCCTAATTTACAGATCACCTCAGCCTGTGATTTCATGTAGATAATTAAACAGGATGGGGAAGAGTGTTGAGCCCTGAGGTACTTCACAAGTGAGGGGCTACCAACATAATCTCTTTCCTTCCATCAGTGCCAACTGCAACCAGTCTCTCCCACTCCTAACCCCCACAGCCAGTCCAGAAGGATACCATGATCAACAGTATCAAAAGCTGCTGAGAGCTCAAGGGGCACAAGGATGGATGCACCACCTCCATCCCAGCTCTGCCATAGGTCATCAACATGTGCGATCTATTTTGTCTATATTATGCCCCAGACTGAAACAAGACTGAAATAGGTACAGATAATTCATTAATAGCTGCAATATAATAGTTGAATATGAGTGACTACGGAGCATAATACTGTAAAGTACTAGTATTGCTTGCTCTCTGAAGTTATTCCTGCCTGAGTTCTATTAATTTCTTGAATTACTTGTCCCAAGACCTTTTTACAAGTCATGATAAAATTAAAAGTTGATTTTTTAAATAAAATAAATACATCCTGTTAAACTGGATTTTTCAAAAACTGATGTTCTAGCTTTTGAAAGCCATAGCTACCTGTTTGGAGCACCTTGCAAGTGTGATGTGTTATAAAGGAGACCTGTCTCAGATATGAATATCAGATTAAAAAAAAAAAAAAATTATCACTCATCCTCCATTCCACTTTTCCCCAAGCTGCCAACCTGCTCAAGCATTCATTTCCAGGTTATAGTGCTTATTAAAATGTCTCTGGTCACTGGTTTTTAATTTGGCAACTGCCTTCAAATAATTTTAGCCAATGGCTAGTCTCTCAGACAACAGTTTTGCTTCTCAGAAAATGATTATTTTCCCCATAATATAAAGGGGTGGTTTTTTGTTTTTCTTTGTTTTTTTGAAAAAAAGAGAAGATAAACTTGATTCTCTGATGTAGCCATGAGGAAAATTTCTGTCATACAAAGATATGAAAAAGTAATAAAACACACAGACAAAAACCTCCTAGAATGTGGCATTCAATTTCCTGTCTTGTCATTTTATATAAGCTATACCATTATTATACAACATCCATGCCCATAAGCAATATCGTATCATTTTCTGAAACAAGAAATGACAAATTACCTTTTAAATCTTGTACTAGGTAAATTAAAATAAATTAACTTTTTATTTCTCTGGTTTTGCTTATGGAGAGATCAAATCATGTTTTTGAAATGGTACTGTTTTTTTCTGAGATTCAACTTTTCAAAACTTAAACCATAGACAATTTATAAAGAACATAATATTCAACCTAAAACAACTTAATACAGGCTACATGAGGGCCTAACATTCAAAGCCTTCCTTAGAACTGCTCCTATTGATCTACTTTGCCAAGTTAAGGAGTCACAGTTCTTACTGTGAATACTGTTTGGCTTATTCCAATTGGATGTGGACATTGGCAGCAGACAGGACCTTTTCCATTGGAAGAAAATAAAAGTCCAACACCCAGCGGCACAGAAAGAAAATTACTGCTCAAATTTCTCAGCAACCTATATACTTTTAAGGTCACTTGCTTTGTACATCTGCAAATACAAATTAAGTTGATGTACACATACACCTAGAAAGCATGCCTTTTGTGTAATAGCAGTCTTCCCCCTGGGATCTAGGGAGGTCCCCAACCGTTTTAGATTCCTAGAAGGCTATAAAGAGCAGCCTCTTTTCTCAAGCATTGGGACAAAGTGATGCTGGAATTTGGAGATGGATTTGTTGGTTGCATCAGAGAAGAATGGCATCACGTTTGGGTATACAAGACATTCTGAAATCATATCACGTTTGGATATACAAGACATTCTGAAATCAGGAATCAATAGAATTGTTTATACTCTGTATCAAAAGCCTTTAAAAGAAGCTTATCAAAGCTTGCTCTGTCAGTGAAAATGGGACAGATATTAAATAGCTGTTCCATTTTTATCTCTGCCTTTTTTAGTTAGTGCGCAGTGATTTGCTAAGCACAGAAAACAAAAGTTGTTGCTAATTTTTCTGACAGTCACATCTACACATGCAAATGCATTATAGGCCTTATGCTGTAGTTGCACAAAAATTTGCTGCTTTGATCACATGAAAAGCAATTGCTGCATAGAAATGCCAATTCATAAAAATGATCCTTCTCAATAAGTACAGCCTAGCCTCGAACCTACCGGCAGCCTGGCATGTTCCCAAATCCTTTGAACTTTGTTTTATTAGCCATACGATAGCAGGATCTGAACTGGAGGAAAAGGATTTAATGTCACCTGAAGCTGGAATAATATTCTCTGAGGATATACTTCCCCTCCAGATACTAGGTAATGCTATCGCATTTGGTTTATTAGTTGTATATTTCAATTCATTTTTTTTTACTGGAGAATGGTATCCAACTTTGATGTTCAAATAAAAATTGCTTAGACTCTCTCTATTTCTCCATTTACCAAAGACTGCATATGGGTTTTTTTTATGTGAAAGATGTTAATGATTGTGGCCTAGAGCAGTGATGGCGAACCTTTTAGAGACCGAGTGCCCAAAACCCGCCCCACCCCCCTGCCTGCCCCTGCCTCGCCCTACCCGCCCGCAGGGCCACCCGCCTCCACAGCCCGTTGATCACCCAGGCGGCCCAGCACCATGGCGGCCACGCCCTCCACCCACTCCCTGCAGCAGCATCTGCGCGTGACAGGGCGCAAGGGCGGAGTCTTGTCCCCACTGTCTGGCTGCCATGTTCTTGGCTGCGCTGCTCTGCACGGGCCACACCCAGGGGTGACTCTCCTCCAGGGGTCTGCTGGTGAAGAGGGGGCCATGGGGGGAGGCAGGGCTGGGGTGACGGCACACGTGCCCACAGAGAGGGCTCTGAGTGCCGCCTCTGGCACGTGTGCCATAGGTTCGCCACCACTGGCCTAGAGACTCACTTATGGTCTATCACTCTTTTCATGTGCAGCTTATATGCCATGGCATGTGAACTACTTACTATAGTATGCAAAATATTTTAAGTATCTTCTCCACAGACTGGACATTTGTTCAAGTGCATTCATCCATCCATGTATTCCTCCATGCCTTTGTGCTTAGTTAAGAGCTAACTCATTGGAGTTGCATTTAAATGATACACTTAAAAAATTTTCAGACTGTAAAGAGAAGTTTACAAGTCACTTAGTTGTTTGCTAACTTTTTCATATTTATCTATTTCAAAAGTAAGCCATCACATAACTTTGAGCAGATTGCAACTAAATTCAAACTCTATGCTTTGCACATCAGTCTTTTTAATAGCTATGGTTATTACTAGAAGTTTGATTTTATTTGGTTCATTTCAAAAGTGCAAATTAACTCATAGAGCAGACTAATAGAGTCTGCTGTAGAAAACTCCAAACAATATCTGTGGAAAAAATGGCAAATTTACAAAGTTATATTGATCAGAATAATAGCATCTTACAAGTGTCATCAAACTTCCTATCTATACCAGTACTGTAGATAATAATTAATTTTTGTGAATAGACTTATATTGCCTATAATATATTATGGCTTCTTATGCTATTCTTTATGTTAGGATTTTGAAAAAAATGAGCTAGTTAAAAAGTTTTGTTAGCAACAGAGAGAAACAAACTTTCTTTCTATTTATCTGACTACAAAGCTGCCAAAACCTCTTTGCAAAGATTGTAAGGTGGGCAGAGCCTGAAGAAGAGAGGAGAAGAGATGGTCTTGAGTGAGAGGGAAACATCGGCATGGAAAGTATATAACTTTTTGAAAACCCGTTCATATCTTTCTCCACAGCTTACAGGATTCAACTGGATTCCTCACCTTTAGCAGAATATTTTCTAAGGGTTCTAAGGGTTGGTAGATATTAGAGGAGTCAGCTTACACATAATGCTTTCTTCATTCTGATCATGGTCTACAGCCACATTTGTACACATCTGTTGTATCCTTTGTGCCTGGCTTTCAAAGGCTATTTGAAGATTTTTCCACGTAGCCTTTTAAAATTAACTTATGCTCCAGTGAATATGTACAAGAAAGATTTCTTATACACATGACAATATTTCACTTTTGTCAACTGAGATAGCATATTCATTTCCTTTTTTCTTTCAGAATTCAGGGTGACTTGTTTTCCTTCCATATTCACTGATTTTATGCTCTGTATTTTCCCCATGATCTGAAAAAAGATTGTGACTTGGAAAAACTATCATTTGAAAAACATCTGGTTTGATAATATAATTAATCTAAAAATCTAGAGTCATTGAATCAGGTGGCAAGCAAGTTTAATAAAGTATTACTAGCAGTTTTGCTAGCAAAATTATCTTAGCAATTTTTTTTATGAGTTCCAGAAATAGCTTTTTAACTGTCAGACAATGAGATTATATGGAAGCATTTTTATCTTGGACTTTTCATTGGTTCTTAGAAGTAGTAAACAATAGATTTCATTATTTAGAACTAATTTCGTTTTTAGAATGTCATGATTCTTGGATTAGGCTGTTAGATTATCTTCTTCCATCCGCTGCCTTTTGCTCATCTCTTAGAAGAATATACATAATGAAGGATGTATCAAACAACCTAGTGTTTATATATTTTGCTTAATCTCTAATTTGCATTTTTATCTATATACACTATACTATTTAGAAATACATAGATCTTTATAATATGAGCAACAAAAAAGCAATGCAGAATTTTGGGCATGCAATAGAAACATTCTAAAACCTTGCTAAACTTTAGAGATTAAAGAACAAATCTGTTATTTTCTGTTCCATAAGTTGTCAAGTTGTTTTTGTAGGTAATCTATACAGTGAATGTAATATGATTTAGCAAATATGTGTGTGTCCCATCCATTCCCATCCATCTCATCCATTCTTACCTCTATTTGTAATATTTGTGTTTGTAGTTTTTCTGCACTAATGCACAAATAAATGTTTATTGGTTGACAAACTCCTTCAGTATCACAACAACTAAAGACATTCTTGAGGCTTGTATATGAAGAAAGTTCTGCAAGGCAGAAATTAAACTCATCACTTATGGTGAATAATTATAATATTCTTACCATTCTGATTATTTTTTGGGTAAGTTGGAGAAAACCAAAAGGCCCAATTGTCCAGGTACGTGATAATAGTTCTGTGCAATGTTTTGGAGCGCTGTTGGCACAAGTGTATAATAAGTTAACTATTTCATTCCTCGTACCATCAGTGCTTACAATGATGAGCATAAAAAGGACAAAGTTAATTAAGATCTATAAAAAAAATGCCAAAGAAACATTTAAAGATAGACAGTGCAAGGTAAAGAGTGTTAATACAACAATTTGTTAATGGAGTAGGCAGCCGCAGTCAATGTTAAAAATTACTTGAGGCTTTTTATGTTAGCAAAAGCTACTAATTAAAGAGAGCAATGACCTGTGAGATTGGCCATGAAAACCATTAGCCATCTGAATATAACTTTAGCTTACAGGGTTTCTTCCAGCTGTATCTTCCTGACACACACTGAAAATTGTTTCATTTAGTTATTTTTACCCCTTCAGTAACAGTCGATCTTAATCCTTCAAGTTAAAATTAAAAGTGCATTTTTAATTCTCATTAATAAAAGATTAACACAAAAGAAACAGCAAACACTGTATTCATTAGCCTTATAATAATATTATGACAGTTGTTTGAAGTCATGGCCTGCTTCTGAGATTCTTAATTAACCCCAAGCAGCTTTTGTGTGCAGGAGAGAGTTGTTTGTTGTTGTCATTGCTCAGTGATGGAACTGTTCTAAAAGAAAATTCACATCTCACTTCCCTCTGTGAAGTTCTTGGTCTTCTGATGAGAGAAATGTTTACATACTGTGATGAAGACAGAGGTGGTAATACTATTCTGAAATGAATTGCAAGTAAAATAATCCAAACCGATTAATTTTAAGCAGTAACTTGCTTTGGGGCAAAGCTAGAGAATATGGCATGTATTTATTCAGAGGAATTCAGTACTAAAGAGCTTTTAAAAAGACATGTATTTTTAAAACACTTTTATTTGGAATTTAAATTAGCCTAATACTTCTGTGGCTCAATTCATAAGAATCTGATCATTTGGATGTTCTAGTTGCATATCTTTCTTCTGGAAGTCTTTGTCTTTTCAAACAGAGAAGGATGTAATTCTAATATGTTTGTCCAATTAGCTTGTAAAATAGAGCTTTATATATGCCCTAAAGTTATTTAAATATACACAAAGTTTAGTTTAGATTTCTTTGAAATAAATTAGTCAGTCACACATAGGAAGCAATGGAGTGATACCTGATAGTGCTGCACTAAGTTTATCCTGAGCAGGAAGGACTATTCTTACTTGCTTACTTCTTTGCTTACTTTGATGCAAATAAAAATATCCACGTAATCAGCAACTGCTTTCCCCTGGATCTTGATTGAGCAAATGCTATACATCATCCACTTGTCGGTATAGGTACGGTAATATTTTTCAGAATTCACTTGCATTCTACAAGTATTCCTTGACTCACAACCAGTGATGGGATTCAGCTGGTTCGCACTGGTAGCTAAATTTTGTTGAGTTCGGAGAACTGGCTGAATGCACATTGCTTCTGGAAGTCCGTTCTAGGCCTGGGAGGCCTGGAGGAGGCCTCCCAGGCCTAGAACGGCCCGCCGGAAGTGCGGGGATGCCAGTTCCGGAAGTCTGTTCTAGGCCTCAGAGGCTCAGGCCTGCATCCACGCAGAGAACTAGTTGTTCAGGGATTTGAATCCCACCACTGCTTACAACCATTTGTTTAGTAACCATTCAAAGTAACAGCAGTACTGAAAACAGTGATTTATAGCCTGTCCTTGCACTTAATGACCATTGCAGCATCCCCACAGTCACGTGATCAGAATTTGGTTGCTTGGCAACTGGCATATATTTATGACACTTGCAGCATCCCGAAGTCATCCCGAAGTCATTACCATTTGCAAACTTCCCAGTTGGGTTTTGATAAGCAAAATTAATGGGGGAAACCAGATTCCCTAAATGACTGCATGAATCACTTAACAACGTTTAAGCGATTGGCTTAAAAAATTTGTAAATTCAGGCATGACTCACTCAACAACCTCCTTACTTAGCAGCAGAAATTATGGTCCCAATTATCTTCATATTGATTGTAAATCACCCAGAGTTACCCTGGGTAAGATGGGAAGCCAATAAATTTTACAGATAAAATAAAATAAATAAATATGCTAGAAACAATTTGAAGCTCAAATTATATTTATTCAGTAGGAAAGTTGACAAAGAAATACAGAAATGTATGTATTTCAAATCCAATTAATAATAGGAAGTTATCAAGCAGAAACTATGGGAATTCTTAATTAGAAAAAAAAATCCTTTATTGGAAATCAATATTGAAGATGCCACCACAACATTAACTATGTTATGCTTGCTCAGCTGGAAAGACTGCTGTATCAGTAAGTGTTGGGATAAATGACATACCTCCATTATAAGCTTTGTAGATCAACAGCCGGCAAATTTTTTTTTGTCACAAATAAAGGTGAATATACATGTCCCAGGATAATGTTGCGGGATCCAATCTGGGTCTGAGAAGTTCCCTGAGGATGGAGGCTCCAGCACAAGTCTGAAAGCTCGGAAGACTAAACCTCTGGTCCCGGTGACCGACCCAGATTGGATCCTGCCAAAAAATATGTATAAAATAAAGTAATAATAATAATAAAGTTGGAAGGGACCTTGGAGGTCATCTAGTCCAACCCCCTGCTCAGGCAGGAAACCCTATACCATTTCAGACAAATGGCTGTCCAGTCTCTTCTTAAAAACTTCCAGTGTTGGAGCATTCACGGCTTCTGGAGGCAGGTTGTTCCACTGATTAATTGTTCTAACTGTCAGGAAATTTCTCCTTAGTTCTAGGTTGCTTCTCTCTTTGGTTAGTTTCCATCCTTTGCTTCTTGTCTTGTCTTCAGGTGCTTTGGAGAATAGCTTGACTCCCTCTTCTTTGTGGCAACCCCTGAGATATTGGAACACTGCTATCCTGTCACCCCTCGTCCTTCTCTTCATCAAACTAGACATACCCAATTCCAGCAACCGTTTCTTATATGTTTTAGCCTCCAGTCCCCTACTCATCTTTGTTGCTCTTCTCTGTACTCTTTCTAGAGTCTCAACATCTTTTTTACCGTGGTGACCAAAACTGGATGCAGTATTCCAAGTGTGGCCTTAGCAAGGCATTGTAAAGTGGTATTAACATTTCATGTGATCTTGATCCATCCAGTACATCCAATAACAAGGAAGCACAAGAAATATATCTAGCAATGAATGTTAGCATAACGATTTAAATTTAAAATGAGTCCCTGACAACTATTTTATTGTCAGCAGTGGCTTACAAGAGCCATGCAGCAGGCTAAGTCATTATGAACTTTGCTTATAAAAGTATCCTATAATTGTGGCAGCATACCAAAAAGAAACCTTTGTAATGGATGCTTTTAATAAAGTCTTTTGCAGTTTTATGAAGTTTAGGTAATTGCTGCCACACAAGGTGCTTAAGAGCTTTTTAGTTCTTCCCAGAATTCACACATTCTGATGAAATTCCATGCAGGGAGAAAAAAGGTTAGGTCATAACAACTTGCTTAGTAGACTGAAACATAAAACTGCAGCTGTGTAAAATGGTGGCTCAGAGAATCCAATTTTTCAAATGCACAGAAGCTCTAACAGTAATTATCCTTTCTATTTGATCTTCCTGTCTCTCACTGGCCTATCATTCAGTATATTTTCTAAAAAGATTGTCCACGTTTGTTATGGATAGAATAACTTTGCAGGGATTATCTGGATGGCTGTTTCTAGGAGATAGGGCTGAGATACTTCTGTTCAACTACTTGGTATTTATGCTTGAGATAGCTTAAAGTTAAGGTTCTTCAAACATGTGGATGAAAGGAATAAGTGATTGGGTAAGGTCAGAACAGGATGAGAACGTGAGGAGTTACATCAGGAATATGTGGCTGTGGCACCAGACTTTTTCAGTTTTTCTTGGTTTGGATTTGTGTGTGTGTGTGTGTGTGTGTGTGTGTGTGATTTTAGCTTTATAGTGTTTTTAATGTTGGGACATAAGCCATCCAGAGTTTGGTATTTAGATGGGTTGCTATACAATTGCAATAAACAAACAAACAAACAAACAAACAAATAAATCTAGTTCTAGAAAGGAATGCACTCTCTTTAAAGGATCAACTTCATAGTTTTGGAGTGTTTCTAGAGCAAAGTCTGCCTTTAGTATCCTCTGTATCACAAAATTCCTTTTCAAACCTTAGACCAGAATGGGAGTTGAAGTCCATGCCTCTTAAAGTTGCCAAGTTGAGAAACACTGCCTTAGACCATGTATACCCTTCAATTTTACCTTAAGAGAGATAACTTTGCCCTAAAAAATTATACCAAAGGCAGCTTGGAAAGTTTAGCAAATACAAAATATCAAAGTAAGTATAAGGAACTGGTTGATGTCTGCAAATACTGTACCAGTTTTACATGATGCTCACTGGTCCCATCTTTTTTTTCAAACTACTTTTTCAAACTACTATAAAATCACTCATAAATTGGGATTACAGTATCTGAAAGGACACTTCTTCCAGTTCAGAATGGGACAACTTGCCATAGCCAACTCGCTGTGGCCAACTCACCACTGCAAAGTCGCTGCAGGACAACTCACCACGAGACAACTTGCTCTGGGACAATTTAACAATTCTATTTAATTATTTAAAACAAATTAAAAAATATTTTAATTTTTGGAATTCACATTTTATTCTGTCCCCCCTTTTGCATCTTTTTTAAAATGATTCTATTCCACTATTTCCTTGATATTAGTGTAACTCTTGTCCCGCCACAAGTTGTCCTGCAGTGAGTTGGCTATGGCAAGTTGTTCTGCAGTGAATTGGCCGTGGCAAGTCGGCCGTGGTGAGTCAGCTGTGGCAAATTGTCATAGACCCCTTCCAGTTTGTCATCCTCAGGGGCTCTGATCCAGTTTGCTGATTTGCTATCTATTATTTTCATCCTGGTATTCAAACAATTATTAATGTCCATGTTGGCTCATAGTAACTCCACAAAAATGAAAATGATGTCTGCTACGAGGCTTACAGTTAAGACAACATGACCCAGAATAAGAAGTAAGAAGAAGTAAGAGATATGAAGGGACCAGATCTTAAAGATCAGAGCAAATTTTAAGCCAAGTTATATTTATAGACAGTTTGGATCTTCCCTACTTAGTAGTCTGGCTCAGGTATTAGTCAGCTGTTTCTTATCTCCTGCCAAACTTCTGTACAATAAAAGCACTGCCACTCAGCTGCCCAGGATTAGAGAAATTGTCACTAGATTTGAATGCTCTAGGAAGTAGGGATGAAGTGGTTTCCCTGCTCTTTCTCCAGATGACGTAAGATTTAAACACAGGATATTGGGTGGTATACAGCATCAAACCTCGATAATAAACAGCTAAATCTACAACAAAACATTATTTAAAATCAAGAAAGTAAATATAAATGCAACCTATGGCTTTCCAGGAAGTATAGCCTTTAAAGCCCTTTATGGAATGAGTCCAGGTTACTTGAGGGACTGTCTCACCCCACTGGGATTGGCCTGTACCACTCGTGCCGGCAGAGGAGGCATGCTGTGAGTCCCGTCAGCCCAATTATTCTGGCTGGCGGGGTCTAGGAGGAGGGCCTTTTCTGCTGTTGCTCCTGCTCTCTGGAACATCTTATTCCCTGATGTGAGGTTGGCCCCTACCCTCCTTATCTTTTTGTAAGGGCCTAAAGACGTGGCTCTGCCAGTCAACTTGGGGCCCCAGTGGGGGAACAGCACAATGGAGGTGGTTGATCGAGTAATAACAGATCCTTCTTCCCCCACTCCACCCCCACCCTCCCCAAGTGTCTTTTGTTTTAAAGTCTGATTTTAACTTTTTATGTTTTAACTATTTATGTAACTGTAAGCCGCCCAGAGTTACCCTATGGTAAGATTGGCGGCCAATAAATTTTATAAATAAGTAAATAAATGATTGCAAATCCAGATCATGTGACCATGGTTAGATGCTGCGATGCTGCGATGGCCACAATTTTGCAGATATAACTGGTGCAAAGATCCATAAAATTTCAATTAAAATGAGAGCTTGAGCAGATTCTTTATGTTAGCTCATTTGAGGTACCTTAATTCAAAAATTGTTGTCCTGTGATGCACCCGTTTGTCCAGTTGAAGGTGGACTGGTCCAATGCATCAGTTGAAGTTGAATGGAAGCTGCCTGGCCAAAGTTACCTTCTGCCATTTAGTTGTGAGTCCAGTAGAACTTCTAACTCATAAACCTACTCTTTCTGGGGTAGTGTGACTTTGTCCAGAATAATTCCCAGAACAGATGTTACAATTTGTCACAATGTTTATTGATAATAAATGTCTTGGTAGTATTTAATCCAGTGTTGTTCTGCACCATCCAGTCACTGGCTCATTTAACTGCTTAATTCCTTGACACATGGAGATGATTAAATTCATATGTCATATTAATCTATAATGTGGTTGTTTTACTGTGTCTTAGTAATCCAACCTTGTTCTTATTCGACAAAACATGGCAAAACTAATTTTGGTTTGCTGCAGTATGAAAACCTAACCAGTAATTGAGACATTTCTATAGATGTTATAGCTCTGTGTATAACTGTGCATAATAACATTTCATTCTAGACCCTTTGATGTGGCATAAATATATGTGTAATATATAAATAGCATTCTATTTGGGAAATAGAATATCATTGGTATAAATATGTCTTGTAGCAATGTAAGTTATGTGAGGATTAAGTTATGATAAAAACAAAAATTTGATTTATCTTTATTAAAATATTTATAGATGGCCTTAAGTCATAAGACTCTCAAGATGATATAATGAACAATTTTAAACATTTTTACTTTAAAAACAGAACTAAAATCTCTAATGAAACTAAAACATATAACAGTTCTTAAAAGACCAAAGGAGCAGAACAGAAATGATTTTTCCTTCTAGCAGAAGTTGAGCAGTGGAGAGGCTAATCTACCATCTCAAGGTTCATTAAAAAGTTGGATTTGCACATGGCTTTTCTATCTTGATAAAGTTATGAAATAAAGACTTTAAAAGGCTGTTTCCTAAGCATACAAATCACTGTTGGCAGCATGTGAAGAATTTAGCTGTGCAGTGTAATGAGAAGAATTTCTAAGTCATTCGGTACAAAGAGATGTGATCAAAATGAGTGTATCCAACTTAACTCCTGCAGGAGAATGAGAGCTTATCTTTGGAACTTTGGAAGGTTTCAAATACTTCCCAGGTTGTGACCAAGTAATGCTTGCCCAGCGCCTCTTCTGTAATGTGCAGGTATTCAGGACTGTGTAAGTACTGTATTCTGAATTACAAAGTATGTTATTGTAATTAGTACTTTTTTTGACAGTCTCAGCAGAGTTTTACAGATATAAATTGTATTACATCATCAGATCAAAGTTATACTATATTAATGAACAATCCATTTTCAGCCTACGCTGCTCCAGTTTGTATAATACCAGCATATATAGGATAAAGGAATCTTTTTTTCTAAAATTTGTTGATTTGATTCTATTTGTACATATTTAGTAGATTTACAGAAAACCTTTGGGGGGCAAATAGCTATTATTTGTGACATGTGCTACAGATTCCCACATCATCAAAACTTATGATGGTCTGTGAAAACTTCATTGCTTTAGCATTTGGGAATTGGTCTGCTGACTGTCATGTTGTTTCAGTGTCTGACACAAACCACAAAGAGTAATAAAATGTTGTTTTTACTTTTGCCCTATAAGTTTCCCATGTAATGTCTGATCAGGAGATTGAAGCCACGGGTGGCCTAACCACTTGAGTTATCCTGTTACATACCAATTAGTGGCAGTGACCAAGGTGTCTAAATTATGCACAGGAATTAAGATATTGAAGGCAAATTAATAGAAAGGGTCCTTTTTGTGGATTGTAGGATTGTTTAACATTTGATTCTTTAATTTCTGCACAGACTTCTGAATTTGCAGTTGATCTAGGGTGGATATAAATTTTTTTAAAAGGAACATATGTGCCCATTTATCAATGACTCCGAGTATGTAGGCACATGCGCACACACAAACACAGAATATGTTGTATGCACACATTTATTATAGGTTTTATTTGCAAAGGGAATAAGCAAAGATTTTCCTCTGTGTTCATAATTTGTTTTCTGTTTATTTTTTCATGCATTTGTTATGTTGAATTCAGGTTATACTTCCTTTCAAGTAAGTAGAGTAATACGTCTGTCTCTAATTTATTATTTTGGCCAATCATAAAGATGTACCAAACCTAAAATTGTTTCTTGGTTCTTTAAATTCAGTAGGGCTTAGCTATTCAGAAACATGTTCCTTCCATCTCTTATTTGTAAACTCGTAAATTCAAACAATCCAGATTTACAACCTAACAAGCATAATTTTTTAATAATGTCCTCATCTTTTTCTTCCATTTCATATACAATAACCTCCTTGCTAACAAGGAAAGCTCATCTTTGGTTCACAGGAATACACTTAACACACTATCTCAATGCAAGTCATTACTACTTGTGCAAAATCAAGGTTTTCCCAAATATAATCACAGTACTTTAACAAAATTCATTAGCAGATGAGCTGTTGTTTTCACTTCTGATTAAACCAAAATATGTACCCGTTCTTTAGACTGAAAATCCATCTACTTATATGATGTCAGGACAAACGGGGACTGAAGAAAGACATGGGCTTGAATGGGGGAAATGGAGTATGTTAGTACCTTGAGCAGAAAGTTCTGGATGCTAGATGCTGCTTTTTGTGACAGTTGCAAGTCAGATAGAGAAAAGTGCTAATTAATTGATTGACTTCAATTAAAGCACAATTGCTTAAAGGCTATTCAACATGTTAGAAACCAATAGTCTTTCAGGATTTAGTTCTGCAAAAAGCAGGACAAAGAAATTAAAATCTCTAAATGCCTGATTCATTTTCATCTAGTTAACTGTTTGAATAATTCAGATCCATGACTAAAAGTGACACTGTTTTTATTCATGGGCATGACAGTATGAGTAAATCAAAATTACAACTCAGGAAGCAAATCAGTATGATTGTGTCACACATGAAAAAAGATTTTCAATGGAAAAATTGCTGATTTGATAACTGCTTATAGAAAAATATTGGGAAGAAAACTCCCAACTAAAACTGGGTGTTAGCCTACACTGACTTTTAAATAAATGACTGAATTGTTAGGACATCACAATGGTATAAAAGGAAGAACAAGATATGTCACTTTTTACTGCGGTCTAATGTTCAACAAATAAGTGCAGTATTATACATATAATCTATCAATAGGAATACATCTATTTATAAATGGCACAAGGGTTATTGATTTTATATTATTCTATTAGTATTTTTGAGTTATTCTCTTGAGATTGTGTGGTTACGTTTCAAAGTGCTTTTAGTTTGTGAATCAGTGAATCAGTAGCATTATCAGGTTGTAAGGCACATTCTTAGTTTCATCCTAAAATGTTTTATATTTTTATACAGATCTACTGGAAAAGACTATCAAGAAGGAAGAAGAAATATGTACACTTCAGGTATTTTTGTTAATTGGACTGTATTGTGATGTCTATTAATGGGAGGAAGGGTCTAAGGCTTAGTGATATAATATAAGCCCCAAAGGTCATATCTTAATATCTGCTAGTTGGAACCCAAAATCTATTACATTAGTTATCCAAATGTTTCTGAGCCCAAGTTTAATTCCCTATCCTAAGAGCCTAATGATACCTTTTAAAAGGACAGGTCTGAGGTAGATGGTACTTCCCCACATCTTACCTATTAACCTTTACAGACTAAATTATGTTTTCCTAATTATGATTATCCCAAGCTACTTGTTTCACAAAGTGTTTCATTGTGGTTTGACAGTGATGGCTCAGTACTTGGACTGGGTGGGTATTGGTTTCTGGTTGGAAGCCAATACTTATATAATAAAGTCAACTTAAGCAGCTTGTAGCATTTCCCATGTGTTTTCAGAGTTTGCTGTTGTCTGATATATATCTGAGACCACAACTGAAATTTAGGTTCTGTTTTCCCGGGTAATGGATCCAGCAAAAAGAGTCCCCCCCCCCCACATAACCAAAGCTGCATTTAATTTGTTTATTTTGGAAATTCACACACATTTACACACACACACACACACACACACACAAGTTATATGGATAAGATTGTTTTATGTGGAAATGGTAAGAAGAGAACAGACAACATTCTTCTGAAGAAAAACATTAAAAAATAATTTCTTTAAAATTGTTGTTGTTGTTGCGAAGTCGTGTCCGACCCATCGCGACCCCATGGACAACATTCCTCCAGGTCTTCCTGTCCTCTACCATCTTCTGGAGTCCATTTAAGCTCACGCCTACTGCTTCAGTGACTCCATCCAGCCACCCAATTCTCTGTCGTCCCCTTCTTCTATTGCCCTCAATCTTTCCCAGCATCAGGCTCTTCTCCAGTGAGTCCTTCCTTCTCATTAGGTGGCCAAAGTATTTGAGTTTCAACTGCAGGATCTGACCTTCTAAAGAACAGTCGGGGTTGATCTCTTCTAGGATTGACCGGTTTGAACGCCTTGCAGTCCAAGGGACTCGCAGGAGTCTTCTCCAGCACCATAGTTCAAAGGCCTCAATTCTTTGGCGCTCAGCCTTTCTTATGGTCCAACTTTCACAGCCATACATTGCAACTGGGAAAACCATGGCCTTGACTATACGCACTTTTGTTGGCAGGGTGATGTCTCTGCTTTTTAGTATGCTGTCTAGATTTGCCATAGCTTTCCTCCCCAGGAGCAAGCGTCTTTTAATTTCTTGGCTGCAGTCCCCATCTGCGGTGATCTTGGAGCCCAGGAAAATAAAATCTGTCATTACCTCCATTTCTTCCCCATCTATTTGCCAGGAATTGAGAGGACCGGATGCCATGAACTTGGTTTTCTTAATGTTGAGTTTCAAGCCAACTTTTGCACTCTCCTTCTTCACCCGCATCAAGAGGCTTTTTAGTTCCTCTTCACTTTCTGCCATTAGAGTGGTATCATCTGCATATCTTAGGTTGTTGATATTTCTCCCGGCAATCTTAATTCCAACGTTTGATTCATCTAGCCCTGCCTTTCTCATGATGTGCTCTGCATATAAGTTAAATAGGCAGGGTGACAGTATACAGCCTTGCCGGACTCCTTTCCCAATTTTGAACCAATCAGTGGTTCCGTGTCCAGTTCTCACTGTTGCTCCTTGACCCGCATATAGGTTTCTCAAGAGACAAATAAGATGGTCTGGTACTCTCATCTCTTTAAGAACTTGCCACAATTTGTTGTGATCCACACAATCAAAGGCTTTAGCATAGTCAATGAAGCAGAAGTAGATGTTTTTCTGGAACTCCCTAGCTTTCTCCATGATCCAGCGTATGTTGGCAATTTGATCTCTAGTTCCTCTGCCTCTTCGAAATCCTGCCTGTACTTCTGGTAGTTCTCGATCCACATACTGCTGGAGTCTAGCTTGTAGGATTTTAAGCATAACTTTACTAGCATGTGAAATGAGTGCAATGGTGTGATAATTTGAACATTCTTTGGCATTGCCTTTCTTTGGAATTGGAATGTAAACTGACCTTTTCCAATCCTGTGGCCACTGTTGAGTTTTCCAAATTTGCTGGCAAATTGAGTGTAGCACTTTTACTGCATTGTCTTTTAAGATTTTGAATAGCTCAGCTGGAATACTGTCACCTCCACTAGCTTTGTTGTTGCTCAGATTTCCTAAGGCCCATTTCACTTCACATTCTAGGATGTCTGGCTCGAGGTCAGTGACCACCCCATCGTGGTTATCTGGGACATTAAACTCGTTCTTGTATAGTTCTTCTGTGTAGTTTTGCCACCTCTTCTTAATCTCTTCTGCCTCTTGTTAGGTCCCTGCCATTTTGATCCATAGTTCTTCAGGCATTCTTGTCTATCAGATCTAATTCCTTAAATCTATTTGTCACCTCTACTGTATATTCATCAGGGATATGATTTAGTTCATACCTGAGTGGCCTAGTGCTTTCCCCTACTTTCTTCAATGTAAGCCTAAATTTTGTAACGAGAAGCTCATGATCTGAGCCACAGTCAGCTCCTGGTCTTGTTTTTACTGACTGTATAGAGCTTCTCCATCTTTGGCTGCAGAGCACATAGTCAATCTGATTTCTGTGTTGACCGTCTGGTGATGTCCATGTATAGAGCCGTCTCTTGGGTTGTTGGAAAAGAATGTTTGCTATGACCATCGTATTCTCTTGACAAAATTCTATCAGCCTGTGCCCTGCTTCATTTTGTACTCCAAGGCCAAACTTGCCCGTTATTCTGGTTATCTTTTGGCTTCCTACTTTAGCATTCCAATCCCCCATGATGATAAGGACATCATTTTTGGTGTTAATTCTATAAGGTGCTGTAGGGCTTCATAGAACCAGTCAATTTCATCCTCTTCAGCACCAGTGGTTGGGGCATAGACCTGGACTACTGTGATATTGAATGGTTTGCCTTGCATTCGAACTGAGATCATTCTGTCATTTTGGGGATTGTATCCCAGTATTGCTTTTCCTACTCTTTTATTGACTAATATAATATTTTATTGACTAGTATAATATTAATATACGTATCTTGGAAGTAATAAAAAATAGGTATACATTTCCATAGCGTTTAAAAAAAATTATAGAAGATTGTTTTGCTTTCAAAATCACTCATTTTAGCAAGTTTCCATATCTATTTCTCTTATAGCTATATAAAGATTACACTTTTAACTCTTTGAACTTGAGCAGGGGGCTGGACTAGAAGACCTCCAAGGTCCCTTCCAGCTCTATTCTATTCTATTCTATTCTATTCTATTCTATTCTATTCTATTCTATTCTATTCTATTCTATTCTATTCTATTCTCTAAATTTCTTACACATTAGTAAAATGTAATGATAAAGGCTGAATTATAAACTGAGAAGTTCAGTAATCATTTTTTTTTCCACTTTGGACATGTCTGCCACCATTTTACCAACTCAGTTGCAGTTGAATGGAAGTTATCCTTCCATTCATGGAGCAGAAATTCTTGGTTCAACTATGTAGCATGATATACATTTGTAAAGTATGTTCTAGCCATCTTTCTCTTTAAACCGATAGCTTTAAAAATTAAAAAAGGATCAAATATCTCACTTCAATTTGATTTTCATAAGCTATCTCTTTCCCTTGATTTCATGTGATCTGTCTCCTAGATCATTAATATATTCAAAGTTATTTCCTGAATCTCTTCCAAGCTATTAACAGACCTCTTACCCAGAACTGTATCCAGGTTTCCTTCTTAGGTCTTATGAACACTGGTTACAGCCACATAATTACTTCTCAAATTTTGGAAGCAATATAAGATGCCCTGCTGTTTAGCTTTCTCCATTCCATCAGATAGTCATAATGTTATTCTTTTTAACCTCTAAATCAGGCAGACAGATAGACTGACTGACTGACTGAATCAAGGTCACTCAAACTCCATAGATATATAATATATACTTTTTATTTTGTTGTATATAGATTGAACATGCATGTATTGAGCTACAGATGCAAGATTATATGCAGTCATAACATTGTAAATATAAAATCTAATGTGCTAATTTCAGGTGTTGGCATATAGTCTTGAATCTTACAACTTAAGACAGGAGTTGTTCCAAGAAAATATATTGTGTGTAGCTCTGGTTTGAACAGTGCAGTCCTTGGTGCTCTCTGAGCTTGGTTGTTTGCTTGCAGATGTTTTATTACTCAACTAGGTAACATGATCAGTATTAGTGAATTTGGGCTTTACTCCCTATTTATCTACAGTAGCTTGCTGGTCCAGATTATTGGCAGTGTGGTTTTCTCCTTGGTAATTCAAGCAAACAACCAACTTTATGTAATCCAAGCAAACAACCAAGCTTAGAGAGCACCAAGGACTCCACAGGGAGTGTTGCACTGTAATATTTGTTATGTTGGTATTTTTATTGTTTAAGGATGGATGGACTTCAGTCTTGCAGGAATGTTTGTTGTTGTTAGAAGATCGAGATCTGGCATTAATGTTCAGATGCAAAATAATGGTAGAAGGGGATAAATCTACTCCATACCCTTTAATAGTCATCCAGCAGATATGAGAAAAGAGACTAAGATATTTATTCAATAACTTCAAGAATTGGTATCTAAATGTTCTTGTTTTTTTTTTCTTGTTGTACCCCCTTTTCTTTTTATAACATGCTTTTTTAGAAGAAAATTCCAAGGGCAAAGGCTGTTTCCTTCACTGTTTTGTAAGTAATTCTCAGCCCTATGAGGTAGGCCAAGTCAGGAAACAGACACCACAAGGACTAGAATAGAATAGAGCTGGAAGGGACCTTGGAGGTCTTCTAGTCCAGCCCCCTGCTTAAGCAGGAGAACCTATACCATCTCAGACAAGTGACTAGCCTCTTCTTAAAAATCTCCAGTGATGGAGTGCCCATGATTTCTGGAGGCAAGCTGTTCCACTGGTTAATTGTCCTCACTGTCAGGAAGTTTCTCCTTAATTCCTGGTTGCTTGTCTCTTTGATCAGCTTCCAACCATTGTTTCTTGTCCTGCCCTCTGGTGCTTCGGTGAATAATGTGACCCCCGTCTTCTTTGTGGCAGCCCCTCAAATACTGGACTATTGTAATTCTGTTTTGTTGCTAACGGATATAATAACAGAATCTTGAAAAATTGAGTTTTCTACCTCCACTTATACCAAAGAGAATCAAGGTGGAGCATTCTAAAATTTCTTTCTGACTGCTTCTTCCCATTCGGAGCTTAGATGGCATTTACAACTCTTAAGTTCCTTCTTTAAGGCTGGCTACCGCCATGCTTTTCCACAGAAATTCTGCCGAGTTTAAAACCCACACTTTCCTGCTGAAATTTATTAAATAAATAAATAAATAAAATATAGCCACAACTGTGAGTGATAACTAATGGGAAGACAAATCCCATCTCCTTGTCAATGCAGCATTAAATAAAGTGCATCTCTGACACATTAACAATATTTAGTATAGGTACAGCCAAATGTTGTCAGTGCCCTTTGTGCAATTCTACTGTTTAGTGAAGAGGATTCACTGCAGCAGAGTCTAGTTGGAACATTTTGTCCTCACTGCCAAGAAAAAAAAAAGTAAATTTGAACCAAGTGCCAAGGAGAAAACATTTTCGGTTCAAGCCTAGAGACTTTTGAAGATAAATATCCATTAATTATAATTTGAAACCCACGAACTATACAAGTTGGGAAAAGGTACTCTGAAAAGAATACTCTTACATTGTCTAAGTTGAATGAATAATGAATCTTTTAATCTCTACTTTCACTGATTGTAGGCAAGATAAAATGAGTTTGCCCTATAATGCTAGTGTTCGCCATGCCACCAAAGAGTAAGTAGAGTTATTCAGCCAATTAGGAGAACAGTTCTCAATTTACTATACTGTAAGATTTCAAGAGAATAAAAGAACTTGAACTTATTAAAGCACACAGTTTTTATTTAAGTTTCAGTGATCATTAAGTTTTATTACTTTGCTTATCAGAACTGAGCAACTGAATTTTAAGCTCAAATTTACAGCAAAATAAAACTTGCAAATAGGATGTTCAGAGAATAATTTATATACCTGCAAAAATACAACCACTTACTTGTTTTCTGATCACCATATAGAACAAAAACAGATTTTCAATGGCACTCCAGTTCATTGAGATAATAAGGGTAGTTGCCATGAATAAAAGTAGAACATTGTGCCCAAGAATTAAAATATTTTTGGCGCTCTTCAGCGTCATTTCCTAGTGCAAGACAGGAGGCAAATGAGTCACAAAGCCAAAAGGGCAGCTCGGTCATATAAGATTTATAACCATGCTCAGAAAGGGACAATATGAAGTATTTTTGCTGAAAACCCATATTTTGTATAAATTGCTTAAAAGTCAATTTTGAACATCTCCAATTAAGCAGTCAAAGAACTAGTGTTGGGATGGAACACTTCTCAGAAACAGGCTGATGATACTATAACCACATTTGTTGCTGTTAAAAACCTCCTTTTTCAAGCAGATGTGAAAGGCCATATTACATTTTCACGGATTGTGTTTTTTGGCCAGATGCTGACAATTTAGAGTACCCTTACTCAGTTAAGTGACCTCAAGATGTTATATTGGGCTCGGCACTGTCCAGGATTTCCAGCTAAAGTCTGTGCTGTCTGGGAAATGTAGTTCCCACACTAATGAATGGCACCACACTGGGGGAAAATGACTCCAGTGATGTCTTATAGTGAATACTGTGCTCTTTGTTGCTAGTATTGTGAAAGAAAAACCTAGCAAAAATTATTATATGATTGTTTTAAACTGTTTTTATATATTCTTACTCTATGATTTTCTAATTATGATGATTGAAGTTGCATATAAGCAAGAGTAAACAAATAAATTTACAGGAAAAATGATTTCTTTAAGTTCCTTTTTTTAAGTTTCTTTTTCTCCTGAAAATGTTAAAAACAGATTACAAAATATTTCTATGTTTTTTGAAAGGATAAGATGAAAAAGCAGTTGATCAATTTGTGGAAATGTTTACACCAAGAAATTAACTAAACAGGTGATTGGGTAGAAACAAGCAGAGAACAAGCTATTCAATCAATAAATTTGTAATCATTAACTGAAAAAAATACTTTTCATTTTTATACTGTATACCAAAACATATTTATAAGGAAATCAAGTTATACATAATACATTTTATAAATTACTTTTTCCTTTACCTACAATGTTATTTTTTAACTACAAAGGGTAATTAAGAAAAGAAATACTGTATGTATTTCCATTTTTCTATTACTTCAAATTCTCAAGAAATTTTACTTGTCCCCCTAAAGTTTTAACAATTCCCCTATGGGTGTCTTTTAACAGCTCTGTCTGAACAATTATTAATGTTCTAGATGTGGATAAACCCAGATAGAGTTATGCTTTTTTTTAAAAAAATATTTTTTTGAAAAGCAACGTATTCCTGTCAAATGGCATTAAAGTTATGTGTTGATAGCACAGAAAGAGGCCAGCAGAGGGTGCTTGAATTCTCTTCTGGATCCCATAATTTTTGTCTGCTTATATTTTTCAGGAAAAGAGTGACATGGATTAATTGGGATGACCAACTGATTGTTTTAAACAGCCACTTTTCTTTTGGATATATTATTGTCAACCAAGATGAAATTTTGAGGGAGAGGAGAAAAAAAATCACATTTTCCTTCATTTAGAAATATAGTTGTGGCATAATTAGAATGTTCTGCCTCAGCATTACAGTTAAGCCCAAGCAAAATTTAGCTTGAACTTCAATCAAATTCAATTCAGACTTTCTGTTAATTTTTTCGCCTGTTGATTCGGCTTATGACATTGCAAGAGAATCTTCCAAGAAGGCATTGCTCTGCATCATTTAAAATGACTACGTATAGTAAATATTTTGCAATATTTTGATGCTTCTTCTTGCCAATAATGTATTTCCCATTTGGAAACTGGTGTAAGCCTAGATGAATCTATAGATATTGTCAGGGGATTGAAAACTAAATCCTTCTAAGGAACAATTGAAGAAACTAGATCTGCTTTACTTTGAAAAAAAGAAAAAACAAGGAGAGATGATAATAACTTTGTAGCAAAGTAATTTAGAATGTCACAGAGAAGAAGGTCATTTTCTGTATAGTAGATTGTAGCGTACAGAATAATTGTCCTAGATTACTTTCTTAAATTTTGTGGCTTTAAGGAATGGTAAAGCTAGCTTGACAGAAAAACTAGTTACCAAGGAAGTTGGTGGGCTCTCATTTGCTGGATGTGTTCAAGCAGAGGCTGGACAGGGCTTAGTTGGGATATTTAATTCTGATTTCTGTACTGCGGAAGCCTAAAAGATCCTTTCCAGTTCTGGAATTCTACAAGTAGAATTTTTTGTTGTCCAGTTAGAATGCTTGACATTTGCTTAAAGTTTCATTCAAGAATGAGTGGGATTGGGGGGGGGGGAAGGAATTGGTTATGGCCAATTAGTTTCTCCCACTTCTCATGAAAGACTTTAAATAAAACAGTTTCTCCAACTTCTGCTGCAGTGTATGTGTGTGTGTGTGTGTGTGAAATGAAAATTATCTTCTTGCACATATATCGAAAACATGAACACAGACACATATATACACACATATTGAGAACTATCTACTATAGGTAGTTCTCGACTTAAGACCACAATTTCTGTTGCTAAGTGAGATAGTTGTTAAGTGAATTTTGCCCCATTTTACAACCTTTCTTGCCACAGTTGTTAAGTGAATCACTGCAGTTGTTATGTTAGTAACACGATCTTTAAGTGAATCCGGCTTCCCCATTGACTTTGCTTCTCAGAAGTTCGCAAAAGGTGATCACGTGACCCCGGGACACAGCAACAGTCATAAATCTGAATCAGTTGCCAAGCATCTAAATTTTAATTGTGTGACCATGGGAATGCTGTAACAATCATAAGTGTGAAAAACAGTCATAAGTCACTTTTTTCACTGCAGTTGTAACTATGAAAGATCACTAAATGAATGGCTGTTAAATCGAGGACTACCTGTATTCAGATTGCAATGGTATGTTGCAAATATAAATTATCTTCTGGAAAATATTTTTACAGAGTCCAGAAAATAGCACTTGACAGAATATAATCCAGCATTGTCTTTGATATGCCAATCTATTATCTGTGAGACATTAGATATATGGAAGAACGTAGACATGTTTTACCTCAAATTAATACTGAATGATGCAGACCTAACAGCATTATATCATTAATCATTCTGAATGTATACAAAAATGTTAAGGCTAACACTCCTCTCATTGGGAACCTCACAACTGGATAATTATGATAGGAGGTAAAGTCAATAGACATATTAAACAAAGTAGCTGATATTGTTATGGCTTCATTACTGAGGAACTGAGGAAACTTTTAGAACATACACTACATCTTTCTACTAATGTAGTGTATCTCCTTAGTATATTTAATGTAGGACAGTTTTATAGGTTTTTTTTTATTAATATGTTATTGTAAGGAAATGCTGTTGAGCTCTTCCATGGATTTGTGTAGGTGGGCAAGACCCATGTGGGTCATAAAATGTCTGAAGTTTACATTTGAATCATACTGGCACCCATGTTCATTCATATACTCTGAAGTTGTACAGTTTTTCCTAAGCATTGTCCATGTTCATTAGGCAATTCTTATTATGTCCTGCTTTTATTCACTAATCAAAATCATATACCACTGCAGAGAGGATCCAAGTTAAGGAAGTAGGGGGGGGGAGACTGAAATAGTCCAAAAATGCTTGAGCATGCTTTTTAATATAAAATTTTACTGAAAGTTTTAGAAAAAACATGAAAACTAGCACAAACTAATAAAAAGTTAAGGCAGAAAGAAAAGCAGAAGAAGAAAAAAGCAAAAGCGCAGAAGGAATAAAAATAAATAGGAAGAAGCTTCCAAAGTCCTTCGCAGAAAATATAAGTACAATTACACATTAATCCTATATTATGATTACAAAATAAGGCTCACTTTTATATTATCCAGTTTTTTTCTAATCATCAAAATCACAAACCATAACTACATTTTTTTCTGTTTTATGCAAAAGGACTATAATGGGTTTCTAATCTACCATAAATGTAGATAATGTTTTTTCTCTAACCAAAAAAATTAATTCAGCCATCTCCACATGTTCCATCATCTTCACCAACTATTCCTTTGTGAGTAGTAACAAAGCATACCACTTTTGAACATATAACAGTCTCATTGCATAATGTTTGAGCATACTTAACACCCATGTCAGTTAAAAATAAAAATGGGAAAAAGGGTAGATTTAAAGGGGTAAATGAATGAATGAATGACATAAATTTCCATTTAAAGATCTAATATATCAAGAATGGTTAAGGTTTGCCATGTTGTGCACTATAATGGAGTCTCTTGAATAGACAAAAGTCCACAGATTACTCCAACATTGTTGATAGAGAATATCGATTTTTTTTTTTAAAAAAAAATACTTTTAGGGAATTATAAGGGTTTGTGAATGGCTATATTTCACCAGTTAAAGGTTTTGTACTTCCATGTCCACTGTTATTTTTATATGAAACAAAATGGCTGGTTTAACTAGAAGCAGAAAGGTGCTGTGTCTTACCTTATTATAGATTGCAAGTCACTTATGCATATTAATTCCATTAGTTTCTGAACAGCATTTATATCAATTGAGTTGCATGTCATATTTGTAAAATGAATATAATCAAATATTAGGTTTGACATGATGTTGTGAACCATTAAATATTAAAAGAATTTAAATAGGGCACAACATGGTGGCAACTGACATTTTTACCTTCCCAATCTGCTAATAATTGGTTCCATTTTTCATTTGTTAAAAACAATCTGTCTTACTAGGTTTTATTATGTAGTAATTGGAACTTCTAGAATGGTGCCTTTAACGGTATAGTTGCATGAAAAAATACAGTATTAAACAACTTATTCATGGCTTGCTGGCTTTACCTTTTTCTAACCAAAGAAATGTGGGTGTTTCCCTAAGATAAATTTTGGGTGCTGAATAAGAAATTAGCTTTCCCTCAAAACCAAAAACACAACCAACTCCCCCAAGAATATTTAGAAACTCTGTGTCTTTCATGCCTACCTTACATACCTTCAACATCAACAGGACCTGGAATCAGATCGATGTAGCCTAGTCCTCCAATCTATACGTACTTACTGAGCTCAATATAAATGCACTGATTTTTTTCAGCTATTTAAATAATATACAGGCTTGGGGAAATAACTTAGCAATCTCTCCTATCCCATGATAAAAGTTAGAATGTAAAATATATAGTTGGTAAATATCACCTGTTCTGCCTAAAGAAATTATCAGTCCAAAATTAAGACCTATACTTTGCATATAGCCATTAACTATAGATCTTTTCCTTGATTCCAATATCCACCATGTCATCCTAAAGGCCCTCAGATTGGCTTATATTTGGCATATATAGATGGTAATGCCAAGCATTTCAACAATTCACACCAAATTCTCTGGCAGCAATACTGCTTTTTTATCTTTGGACATATTTGCTATCATGATCATTTAAATAACTATACAGTATTAGGCTTTCATGAATAAAAATGATTGGGCTGGTGTTGCCAGCTTCTCCTTTTGCTTGCTTAAGTAGAATAACCTAAGCCAGGGGTGTCAAACTCACAACGTCACGTGACATGTTGCAACGTATCGTGATTTTTTTGCCATTGCCGGCAATGGGGTGGGCACGGTTTGGCTATGATGCATCTGACCCGCGGACCGGCAGTTTGACACCCCTGACCTAAGCCAATTCTCTAAATAAGAGTATTATAGACCTGTAGCACAAGGTTGTATGGCAACAAAGAAAACATGATTCTGAAAAGAAAATAAGTCTAAAATGTCTGTTTCACATTCATAGAAGACAGTGAATTGGTAAGTGGTAATTAACTTTAAAACGATGAGTAGAAATAGTTTAATATACAGTGCATGAAACCAATAATTTCCACTAAGTAAACATTTTTTTATTTCTATCCCATTGCTGCTGTCAAAAAAGGACTGGATTATTCTCATTGTATATAGGACTGTATTCAAATACTGTAGTTAATATTTAATATTATAATTAATACTATGATTAATAAAATAAAACAAATACAAATGCAGTAACATTGTTTAATCATAAAAACATAAAATCTTATGTTGGCATATCCTGTACTAAGATTTGATTGAAGTACTACATTTATGTCTTTAATCTTGATCATGATCTTACTATACTTTCTCATTGCTTTCTTTTAATACAGGAGCAAATAACAGCATTTGAAACAGTAAGTTGTATTTTATTGGTCTACTTCTCATGAATTACTTTTAAGTAAGATTTTTCTTCTTTTTGTTAAAAGATAATATATGTGGAATATTAAATAATTTTACAAACTGTGAGTCAATTTCTAAAAGGTGGAGTTATTGCCAGTTGTGTGTGTGCATGAGTGCGCGCATGCATGCGTCTCTTCAGATTACTGTTGATCCTTGGTCACTGCCTGGATTAGTCCCTGAAACTTTCTTGACAAGATTTTGGAAATGGTTTGCCATTGCCTGCTTTCCAGGGCTGACAGAGAGGGACTGCCCAAGGTCACCCAACTATGTCTAAGTTGAGACTAGAATTCACGGTCTTCTGATTTCTAGCCTTGTGCCTTAAACATTACATAAAATTGTCTCTTGCCAGTTTAGCTGTGATAAACCGAATAATATGTACAAAAGCACAGGACATCCACATGAGATCACTTAATATGGAAGTATGTTGGTAAAGTCATCCATACTTTAAAGGTCAATTAAAAATATAAACTGTTTATACTTGAAAATGATGAGTGTGCTTAGGTTTTAATATTCTTTGCAATTATGTATATTGCCTTTGGGAAACTGAAGTTGTTGACCTAAGTAATTATACAGATTGGGGTATGAAAAGCTTTATTTGGATATCCATTTTGGAGTTTGGCAATAGCAAATTACATTTCCCCTTCAGGACAGAGGTTCTTGAGTTCTTGCAGAAACAAGTGTGTGTCAACAATCTTGTTGTTACTTGATATTCAGACTCTTGTATGAGACAAATTAAGTATTGCTCATCTTTTTGTCTTCCCGAACAATGAACAAAGTACATGTGTGCACATGTTTAATTTATAATGATACACTTATATTAGGCATTTTTAAAAAATTAGAATTATTGGCAGGTTTATTACTAAAGTGCAGAGAAGACAGATTGAAATGGATCCAAATAATAAATTTAATTCATAAAATCTTGAAACTAAGATGCAACCATATCTTGCATTTTAAAATTATTTAGAATAATAATAGTAGTAGTAAATAGTAAAATTAGTAAATATAGGTAGTCCTCAACTTACAACAGTTCACTTAGGGACCATTCAAAGTTACAATGTCACTGAAAAAAGTGACGTATGACTGTTTTTCACACTTACAATCATTACAACATCCCCATGGTCACCTGATCAAAATTCATATGCTTGGCAATTGACTTGTATGTATGACAATTGCAGTGTCATAAATACAAATAGCCTTTTGCAATATTCTGACAAGCAGAGTCAATGAGGATTCACTTAACAACTGTGTCACTAACTTAACAATTGCAGTGATTCACTTAACTGTGGCAAGAAAAGTCATAAAATGAGGCAAAACTCATTTAACAAATGTTTCACTTAACAACAGGAAATTTGGGCCCAATTGGGGTCATAAATCAAGGACTACCTGTAGAAAAAGTAATGCAACAAATTACATTATTAACTTGCAATGATCTTCCAATAAATGTCAAAAATAATTTTAAAAGTTTCTTTTAACATACAGTGGAGGTACCCCAAGGTTCTGTCTTGGGCCCAGTACTCTTCAATATCTTCATAAACAAATTAGGCGAGGGATAGAAGGGGAACTCATCAAATTTGCAGAGACACCATGTTGACAGGAATAGCCAACACTCCAGAAGATAGACTCAGGACACAAAAAGATCTTGACAACACTGGGCCCTATCTAACAAAATGAAATTCAGTGGTGAGAAAAGTAAGGTTTTAAACTTGGGCAAGAAAAACCAGATGCACAGGTATAGAGCCACAAATACTTTGCTCAATATAAGTAACTGCAAGAGGAATCTAGGAGTCCTAGTGGACAACCACTTAAATATGAGCCAGCAATGAGAGCCAGTGCAGTCCTAAGCTGCATTAACAGAGGGATATAATCATGATCGTGTGAAGTTTTAGTACCGCTTTAAAATGTCTTGGTAAGATCACAATTGGAATATTGCATCCAGTTTTGGTTGCCACAATATAAAAAAGATGTTGAGACTCTAGAAAGAACAACAAAGATGATTAGGGAACTGAGGCTGAAACATATGAAGAACGGATACATGAATTGGATATATCTAGTCTGATGAAAAGGGGGTGACATGATAGCAGTGTTCTAGTATTTAATGAGGACCACAAAGAAGAGGGGGTCAATCTATTCTATAAGGCACCTGAAGGCAGGACAGGAAGCAATAGATGGAAACTAATCAAGGAGAGAAGCAACCTCAAAATAAGGAGAAATTTCCTGACAGTTAGAACAATTAATTAGTGGAACGGCTTGCCTTCAGAAGTTGTGGTTGCTCCATCACTGGAGGTTTGTAAGAAGACTTTCGAAAACCATTTGTCTGAAATGGTACAGGGACTCCTGCTTAAGCAGGGGGTTAGACTAGAAGACCTCCAATGTCCCTTCGAACTCAGTTATTTGGTTAATAACTTTGTGAAGGAAATTTTGCTATGTTCTCTTTTTTATTATACTTCATATTGACAGAAACTTTTAAAGAATTGTATTGAACTCAGGTATAGGCATATTTTGGCTCTCTAATGTTATATTTGATGTATAGCCACAGTTACTTTAAAAGATACCTTTCTTGGATCATCTTTAACATTACACCTCCTAGCCAAGTTATAAGTAACGGTCTGTTGCTGTCACTGTAAATTATGGGCATGCTTCTTTATCTTTTGGTTTACACTTAAAGGATTACTTAGCTGCACCCCAAGACTTTTCCATTTTTTTAAAATGCCCATGGTCTACAAAAGTCAGTTTTTATTCATCATCATTTCTGCATATTGTATTATACTTATGGACTGTGCACCTCTGCTGGCAGCTTTCTATAGGTGAGGTTTGGGGTAGCAAATACACCTCAACTGCATATGTTCCCAGCTGATATACCCATACTATCTTCAGTTTCTTGTTAGCTACTATGGAAAATTTTCCATGTTTTCTGTTAAGGATAACAGAATATTAATATTTCATTGTATTTTCAGTTGTCTCTGTAATAGGAAGATAAAAAACAAGCTACAGGAAAAGACTGGAGGAATTATTGGTGCGACAAGATCTAGGGATTGAACATGAAATTTTCCCACTTTATCTAAGTGCTATTTTGTAAATGTGTTTGTCATTTCAAATTACTAGTGTTGATGTCATTTCAAATTACTACCTGTTGATGGTCACTTGCTCTACTTGCTGTTTGGACAAGAAGAGCAAAATTGATTCTCAAAGCTATTGCCAGACAAGCAGGAATTGATTTTCCTATGTGTAGGTGCTTCTTTGGAAATAAGCACTGAAGGGAACTGGACCCCCTAATTTCTTAGCAAATGCCTTCAGTCTCAATATGCTTTAGATGTTCTCCATTTTGACCTATTGTAGCTCTCTCTGTTTCAGTAGTGATGCAATTTCTTGTAGTGGCTTTGCCAAACTAATCCTACTGTCCTTTCCTTCAAAAAGATTAGTTTGCCTGTCTTAAGATATTCTGTATAGTTTCTTCCTTCTTGGGCCAAGAAAGCTCCAAAACAGGAAGAAACCTTCCTCTCAACTGATCTTCAAATGAAAGAAGAGAACTTCTAATTGAAACTATCAGGACCAATAACTCTCAGGTAGTCTCTGTGATCTGTACAGCAGAAGCCACAATATTTTGATACTGGCACTCCCGCCACTACTGGCATTGCCATTTCTAAGGATGATAGACTGACAAGGGTGCATCATTCATGTGAAATACGCAGCTTCAGGTTCAGCATAATATATGGGAAGTGACAACCCAAACTGGATTAAAAGCTACCCAGTGATCAATCCAGGGACTCCCAGAGTTGAGATCAGTAGTGCATCCTCAGGGTTCTTACTCTTTTATGGCTCAAATTTTCAGTAATGGTGTTCAGTGTTGAGCATCAGTACCATTTCTCTGGGCTTTCATTATGAACTAGGGCAGTGATGGCGAACCTTTTAGAGACCGAGTGCCCAAACTGCAACCCAAAACCCACTTATGTATCGTCGGGTGGCAGGTGGGCGTGGCCCGTTGGGTGGGCGTGGCCAATTAGGTGGGTGTGGCCCACTGGGTGGGCGTGACTGCGGTGGTAACGGTAGACTGAGTGGGACTAAAAAGTTCAATCAATCAATTCCAACTTTGTGAGATCTTTTTTTTCCCACGAGAAGTTGAAATTGATTGAACCTTTTTTTTTTTTTGCACACGGCGGCGGAGGCCTAAAGCGAAAAGGTTTTATAAAACCCAGCTGAAGGCCTAGGACTGGGGCGACGGCGCGTGTGCCCACAGAGAGGGCTCTGCGTGCCACCTGTGGCACACATGCCATAGGTTTGCCACCACGGAACTAGGGAGTGATTTCCTACCAGTTAAAGGGAAGTAGAGAGTCTGATTCCAAATTAATGAACATTGCATATGATCAGATCAGTTCATATCATACTATTCCTATAAAGCCTGTTATAAATTTTATGGCTCCTTCTGGCTTCTTTTATCTGCCTCTGGAGTTCCAATTTGGTACATAGTACTGGCATCACATATAACCCCACAGGGGTTGATACCAAAACGGTTTATTAACATAGGCATGCAATCAGTCCATAAGGATTAGTTATTGGAATCAGAAGAACCTGCTTCTGAGAATCCTTTGATGTTTTTTTCTTTTTCTTTGGAGGTCAAGTAGGATTACTTCGCACAAAGCTCATGTAAAGCAGCTGTCTCATATGCCTGCTTCATATGCATGATCTATTCTTGGTCTATAGTCTCCTTTTCTCATTGATAAATCTTACAGTTTCTTCACTCAGAAGCCTGAACTCCAGTATTACTTCCTACCTGGCAATGGATTCATGGGAAATTAGCAAGGAATTCATTGAAGAAGCCAGATTATGCTTCCCACTTCAAAGTAGACAAGATGTTGCACAAATTTCAAGAAAACAATTGTTTCAGCATTCAGCACTAAATTAGCAAGGTGAAAGAAATTCTAATGCATAGTTCCATATAATTCCATACAGATAAAGTGGAGTGCAAATGGGGTGCAATGAGATAGCATTCCTATTCAGCATCTGTTTCTCTATTTCCTATTACAAAGTACCAAGCATGTCACACTTCTTCCATTTCTTTTGACTTCTGTGGCAGGAGTTCCATATGTCAGCACAAGTGCTATCCTCCAGGGTAGGTATTCTGGCAATTTGTTTTGTTTTTTTCTTGGCATGGACTGGTACAACTTGCAAGTACTGTACATCTCTCGATAGGGGTCTTCCAGTCCCTTATTGGACCGATTGTGTTCATAACTTGAATTAGAATTGCACTCTAGCTTTACCATTTCTTTAATGCATTGTCATCGTCACTGAGACATAGTGGAATAAATTGGGAAACATTATAGATAGCTCCTATCTGGAGACGGTGGATTGTTATGAATCTGTTAGGCTTCCTAAAGTAGATTTGGCATATATCATGTCAAATATCTTCTGATATGTCCTCCATATCTAAGATTTTATCTAGAAGAGATGTTTTTATGGTTTGGTCTTATCTTCCTTTCAAAGAGCATTTCTGAATTCCATTTTAGTTCATATATATATGAACTATTACACATTCACACACACCCCACCTTAGGTACGGAATACAGTTCTCATTCTTGGAATGCCCACAGAAATTTGATATTCTGTGTTGCACAAACTCATTTTGCAGCGCATACATATATTTATGTATTAAGAGAGCTAAAGGAAGAGTGATTCGTTTTTTGCTTACTCCAACTGAATTAAGTCCTTATTGCCTCTCTCTCGAAAGCAGGTACTATCCATAGGCATTCTATGCAAGCTGTCTCTGCCTTGCCAATCTATCTGTTGGGTAACAACTTGATTCTGTCCCTGGATATTTATATGGCACTATAGGCAAGTTTTTCAGACTGAAGAAAATAAGAACTTTAACAGTGTAATGTTGTCTTCCATATTAGCTTGACAGAACACCTGCCTACCATTCTGAGATATACTTTCTACTTACCCATATATGTAGTATACGCCATGATGATGAATGAGGTTACTAGTAGTTGTGGATCTTTGCATGATCAAAATCAGCCCTCTTTCCCATCCTCAGTTTCCTGCTTGGCTTGTTATCCTAGTTCCTGAACCGTTTCTTTAGTTGAAAAGAAACTGAGGAAAGAGTAGGAGTGTTACCAAAGTGTGCAAAGTTATTCATATTTGTCATCCTGAACTATAGAACTATAGAAAAACTCCTAATAGGACTTCAGCAGACTGTAGATATAGAATCTATATTTCTTGATACACATGTATCACTCAGAGCATCATTATTACCAGTAAACAACTTTTTATTACCCAGCATTGGAAGTAAGAAACCCTTGTTGGAGAATGTGCAATCTTTTTGTTACTGGAGTCTGGGTTTGAGTTTGTGGCTTCAAGACTAAAAATAAAAAGTAACGTCTTCTTTTGATTTAGATCTGTCCTGTGGGACAACCTAGAGCTGCCTATCATTGCATATGCATCAATATAAGAAGGATTAACTGCTTACATGCCCTTTAAATATCCAGGGGGTTATATAAAGTCATGAAAAATAAGCACCATGTTTTATCATTCTAAAAAGATAGAACATACCTTGCTGTGTAAATAAACTTTTTTATATTAGGAAAATGAGATTAATAGCAGTCACTGTATAATGGAAGAATGCACTTTTAAGTAAATGCTGCTTCTGTTGGTCCAACTGGAATTGGTTGACCCTTATCAGCTTTATCACTGCCCTTTGCTCCCTGTTAAATAACAAGCAGACACATATGTTTGTTCTCTTCTGGATTAGTTGTACTGTATGCATTATGGCACATCATTTTCAGTTTCTGGGCAATAATTAGCAGTACTTAATCACTCACTCTGTCAGGTGTTCTCACCAACCTTTTTAACATTTTGTTCTACATGATTAAACCTCTCCCTTTTAATAGAGAAAAATGCCATCATTAATATGGTACTCAAATCTAATTTTGGAGATTATTGAATGTGTCAGTAAATTATTGGTTTTTTTCTACAGGTTAGCTGAAATAAGTTTTTTTTTCTTGTTCTTGGCTTTTATGCTTTTATTTGCCTGTCCTTTCACCCCCACTCTTACCCATCTTCATAGCCAGCAAAACTATTGTAGTGTAGCTGATGTGTTCTTGCCTGCCATAATGAGAGCACAAAATCTACTCCTGCAACCATACTCATGAATCATACTAGTTTTTCACATGCTTTTTGAGTGAAGTGAATATTAACCTGGCAGCTATTTTCCACACAGATTATAATGCTGGTACTTAGCTGTTGGCACTGTTGTAACAAGCCTGAAACAAGCCTTCAGTTGTTTGGACTGCAATGAAACAAACAGACTTTGTCCTTTGGAAGCACATTTAAAATTTCAGACACATGAAAAAGAAAATTCTAAGTTGTACGCTATACTCGATGCTTTTCACATCGATTTTGGAAAATTGTGAATTGTGTAGATAAGCTCATGTATATCCATTGCTCCTTTAGTGTAGAATAAACATAAGTCCGCACTCAGACGCAGTAATATTAAATGACTGCTTTTGGAGAAAATAAAATATCAGTGAAATTCAAATGTTAATGCATTTCATTACTTATCATCTCTGTCTGTATGTGATGAAGGTAAAAGAAACATATTGAATTTTAAAGGGAGTGTTGTTTGAAAATCATATGCTCTGCGGTTTCTGAAACATATTGTTTCTTTAAGGTGACTGCTGAACATTTAAGCCCGGTTTTACACCATTAACTTTTCTGTGGCTCAAGGCTGCAGAGGAAGACCTGCTGAGAATCTGCTGTCTCTTTCAAATATCTCTCAACCTTTTCCAGCCTTTACAAAGACCAGGGCCACAAATGACTCTGGGAAGAAGTAGCAAACTATACATCTCATCACAAATTAATGGGGTGGAAAATCAAGACTTTGATGAACATAAGGCCACTATAAATGAAGCATACAATGTAAATGAGTGCAGCTTCTTTGTGGGAAAGAAGTGAGCAATTTAATGACGAACAGACATTGATAGACACCTCCAAGCAATTCTCTTTCTTTTGGGGGGGGGGTGCAAAAAAACCACCACAAGGTGTAGAAGTGTCCTCTAAGAGAGCTTTTCTTGAATATTTTTAAATACACAGCTAAGCGTATTTTGCAAGGTGTAGCTTTAATAAGTATATGATGAAATGCCTGGAATTTTATAGAGAATATATATTAATTTAGTTTTCTTGATTAATTCTTCGTATGCTAATTGTGTAAAGATCCAAGTAAGAAGCTTAAATATTTTAATATAAACTTTAGCTGTTGTTTTGCTAGAAGCACATTATGCTACCTACAGCGAAACAAAGAATTCTGCAGTGATCCTTTTTTAAAGATTGCTTTTGATGTTCACACACTAAAAATGCACTGAAAACAAGCAAAAGCCTTTTTGAAAGTAGTAAAGGATATAGCAAGATATAGCAATTTTCCTCTGAGCATTCAGATTTTTTTTAAGCTAATGTTGTTTTCCATCATTTTATGTGCATGGAAGTTAATTTGATAGTGGCATGAGGATTTTTGTTTGGAGAGGTATCTAGAATGGAGTGAAATGACCTGCTAATACTTAGACCAATTTCAATGAATCACTGTAAGTACTTCAAAGAAATTCACTTCTATTTACTGCCAGACGTATAATTGCTATCACTGACTCCACTTTAAAGAGTTGTGAATCTAAAGAATCCTCTTTAGTACAATGGGTTTATTTTTTGTAAAAATGATCACAGTATTTTAAATCAAATATATAGAATATGTCAATTATAGCAATAGCACTTAGACTTAAATACTGCGTCACAGAGCTTTACAGCCCTCTCTGTGGTTTACAAAGCCAGCATATTGCCCCCAACAATCTGGGTCCTCATTTTACCAACCTCGGAAGGATGGAAGGCTAAATCAACCTTGATCCGATGAGAACCGAACTGCTGAACTGCTGGCAGTCGGCAGTTAGCAGAATTAGCTTGCAATACTGTGTTTCAACCACTGCACCACCACAGCTGGAGTATTTATTTCCACTCAGTTTGAGATGCCCAAACCTTGAACTTCTTTGTGTTTCAGAACACTTGTCAATTTTTCCCTCTGCACTTAGCTCTTTACCACAAAGGTAACACTCAGAAAGCTTCTATAAATCCTGGCAAAACATAAGGTAAATATGAATTCAAAATCAATAGACATTAAGCAATTGGTGTCCCTTGATGGGAATGAAGTTATTGACTATTAAAACCCTTTTGTTGTACTTGAACATTTTGTCTACTCAAACCTTTGGATACTATTTGGTTTTTCAAATTCAATTATCTATTTTGAATAATTTAATTAGAAGGATTATAAAGAACATCCCTAATATCAGAGATCCAATATCAATGTTTGTCCTGTTTCAAGTATAGTTAGTTTGTGGTGTAGCAAAGTTATTAACAAAGTCAAGAATCCAAGGCTTTGATAACTCATGGATAAAAGAAAAGCTGAATCCCAATTTACTTATCAGGATTTTCTCCAGGGATTTCTACTCAATGAAACAAAGTTGGTGGCAATCCAAGGGTACCTGCAAAGCCATTTTTGTTATTCCTGAATACATCCCTTAAAATATATCTCTTTTTCCATATCATTGTCTGTTTGGCCACTTGGCTGATTAACGTTTGAATTAATTATAGTAGAAACAGGATAACTTGCAAATGCAGTTTAGTATCACAAAATCAGAAAAAGTAAAGCTTGGAAGATGCCTTGATGTTTATTTAGTCCAGTCTTGTGCAAATGCAAAAATTCATTTCTACAATATCCTTGACAGATGATTATGCCACACCTGTTAAATACCTTCAGCAAAGAGAATCCATCTCCTACCAAGACAGTGTGTTCTATTGTTGAAAGCTCATACCAGTAGGATATTTCTTCTTGATTTTTTCAATCTCCTTGTAATTTAAGTCCATTGTTTCTTGTCGTTCTTATTGCAACAGCAGAACAATTCAGACTCCACATGCAGATATATGAAGATAGCTATCATGTCTTCTCACATTCTTACTTTCTCCAGTCTGAATACATCCAGTGCTTCTTCTCAGGCCCCTTAACCATCTAGGTTGCTGTGCTCTGGACATGTGCCCAGAACTGGAGGCAAGAGTCCAGGTGTGATCTGACCAATGAAAAATAGAATGATTAACTTGAATTTGACATTGTATGTATTTGATGCAACCTAGGGATTGTTGTTGTTATTGTTTTGTAAAGTTATCACACTGTTGCTCATATTCAGCGTCATATGACGCTGAAGTTTCGTTGGTTCTTGTTAAAGTCTGTCTGGATTATGGCCATTGTGGCACTTTTCCTTTAAGAATTTTCTTTATCCCCCACTCCATTTTTCTCTCATCAAATTTGATCATTTTATTTTCTAACTCTTATCTGAGTCATTTATAAATTTATCAAACATGCCTAGATTTGCCACTTAACATTTCCATCCACCTTGATCTGAAGTTTTATATATATATATATATACTCATTAGGAATTAATTGTTTATACATTCATTTGACTTACAGTCCACCTTCATCCAGAAACTTAAATAACCATGTATATTAGCTTGAACTGAGAGAAAATGACTGGTCTAAAGTCAGCCAGTTACCTACCATGGCTCAATCTAGACTTGAACTTGGGTTACTCTACTTTTAATTTAATACCTTCACCACAACATCATACGGGCTTTCGGTTTCTTGATTGTTCAACCAGCTCACATTTTTCTTTCTTACTATTTCATGGGAGAAATTCATATTGGAATCATTGCGCCAGATCTCTTCCTTTAAATATTGCCATCTTGTGGAACCTAGGAAGTGTGCTTTTTCTGTTGCAGTCCCTGCCTTATAGAACACCTTCCCCCTTTAAATCTGGCAGGTCCCTCTCTTTTTAACCAGAAAGTTGGGATGTGTGGAGAATTTTGTGGGCTGCATTGTGGAAGTTCTTTTGTGGTACCAGGCATTTCTGTTTTGGGATTTATTGTATTGAATTATTGTATAATATAAATACAATATTGTATGTATTTATTGTATTTATTATATTCTGTGATTTTATTCCTTGTATATATTGTTTTATTTATTTATTTATTTACTTGTGAGTCATTTGGTTCTAAAATGGGTGATTATACAAATGTTTCAAAGAAATAAATGAATCTGCCTATCCAACCAAATCAAATAGGATCCCATCTCTACAGGATTGTCACCTGACAGAGCCTTGAAAGAGACATTTTCAGTAGCTACCCCCCACATATGGGAACTCCCTGCCAACAAAGATTTCACTCTCTTGTTCTTCAGGGAAATTAAAAAAACGTATCTGTCTCATTTTTCATTGGTGTATGGTAATGAAGGTAGGGTTCAGAGGTGGATGGTATTTGCATTTTTTAATCTTTTATATGTATCAGGAGTTGGGGAGCATTGCTTTACATGCTGGCATTATGAGTTTCATAGAGATGTTGGAAATGACCAACAAGCAAGCTAGACAGACAGACAGACATGCCTTCAAACAAATTACTAGATTCTAGAGTTTTGTCTGGCAAGTTGACTGTTCTGTCTTTACTTTGGTCATCTTTCTGCCTATTTGGGAATCCAGGAACATCAGATATGAATTTATGGACTAAAGCAAAATCTAATATAAGGTCAAATTGTCGATAGAATAAAAAGTGCCAGAGTTACATTAAAGACCTTGCTTCCAGCATGACTGCTCTGAACTGAGATCTTATAAATCTGAGATTTGGGGATTATGTGAATATTCAGAAGGAATTTCTCCTTGGGAAAAAGGTTGTTTGGGTGTAACCCTTGACCCACAAAGACCTGATTCTTTAATAGTGTATAGCATCTTTAAGCTTGAATATACATTTGCCTATGTTTTCTAGGTTTGGTGGAACTTTCATCTCTCCTGTGTCCTCAAATGAAGGGCTCTCTGCCTTGTAAATGAACTGAGCCTGGATATGTCTCCTCTAGAGTCCCAGTCTCCAGTGGTTTAAAATTGGGCAGCACATTTAGTAGTTCAGGGAAGTCACGTTATAGTGTGAGTGGTCTCTTCAGTTGAGTTACATTGCAGGATGTATCAAGGAAAATAAATGTACTAAACATGAAAGACAGAGGAAAAAAAGTTTTTGTGTTCTGTTCTGTGTTGTATTTGTGTTCGTTTGTATTTTTTTATAAATAAATAAGAGTAATTGATTCCTATTTATAATGATTGAAGGGTTCTTATGAATTTTTCTAGATATCAATATCATTTTAATCATTAAGTATATCAAAGTGTTCAAATATTGTGCCTCCAGATTAGTGTGACGTGTGCAGTTTCCACCCTGAGGAAAGATGTCCAAAGCTTTAATCTAATTTCGCAATTACCTCATTTATTTATTTATTAAATTTATATGCTGCCCATCTTGCTGTCCAACTCTCAACTTTTGTGAAACTATTTATTGTTCTTGTGAATGTTAATGGTAATATCACATGTGCAGGCTCATCATGCATACAGTCCTTTTGAATACTTCAATGTTTTTCAGAGTACTCAGTTGGCCTTAGAACATCTGGAATCTGCTCCTGAGAAACTGAATGTTTCTGAAAATAGTGAAGATTTCGGGGTAAGAATATTTGAGATTTCTTTCATTTTTAAATATTTAGTAGCATTCTATACAATAGGGGAAAGTATTATACTTATCTCTGTGTTTTGCTCCTTTTTTCTTTTGTTAATAACAGTAACTATAAAAATAGGGGAAAGTATACTTAAGGCATGATATCTAAAACACATATTATAGACCTCTATTTGAGGTTCACATATTAGCATGAAGCTGAATAGATTTGTTTGGCAGCAAATTCCTTCTTTACCATTCCTTTACCTGCTCAAAAAGATATTTCTCAAGGAGTGTCCTTCCATCTTGATTTGAATACCACATTGTAATGCCACATAACAATGTGATGTTTTTAAAGTTTAATGAATTTAAAATCTGAAAATATTTCTCTTTCTATCCCAGTTTTTGATATATTTACAATGTTTTGGTAACCTTTTAAAACTTGATATCATTTAGCTATGTGAAAAACTATTTGAAAAGTGATAATTTTTGTTTGATTTATTAAGATATAATGCAAGATATAATAAAGATACAGTATATTTACTGAGATAAATTCCTCAAGCCTTACTTTCCATATGATGACATCCTGGAAGTCTGTAGTCTCATAACTGGTATTCTTTATCATGCAACTACCAGCAAATTAAATAGGAAAGCAGTTGGAATATTATCGTTTGTTCATTAGCCTGAGTAAAACTGGCATTACATGACAGGATTATATTCATGTCAGATGTTTAAAATGCAGACTAAGTACTATATATATGAATGTACATATTTGTTTATTTACTAAGGCTTATTCTCATCTAAAACAACGCTATGGGTTATACTCTGCCTGTTATATAATCTAGATTTAAATATAATATGAATAAGAATACTCCCCATCCAAAAAAAACCACCCATAATATCATACTTCATACTCTTTTTCAAAGGCTCTTCAGAAGAGTTAGGTTTTAACTGCTTTCCAAAATTGTAAGAATGATACTGTTCTTAACTCCAGGCTCTTTGCTGTTCCAGAGAAGATAGATGTAAAGATCAGTTGCACCTGGAGGTTTAGTAGCAACCACTGTTGCTCCTTAAATAGTGATGTAACAATATTTTTAGCCTATTATCCCTCAAGGTCACCACATTTTGGATTAGATTCAGCTTTCAAGCAGTCTTCAAGTTTATTCCCATATGGAATTAATTGCAATAGTCCAAATATGAGCTAACACAGACATGAATGACAAGCAGCATTCTCCCTATCCAGAAAGGTTTTAATACAAGATAGAACTGTGGAAAAGACTGTCTTGGTCACATTCTTTAACTGCTCTTCCAGCAGAGTCCAGCAGAGAACTGTGAGTCCAAGACGATTCTAAAGTTCTAAGGTTGTGAATTTACTGTACACAAATAAGTGCAAATCTGTCCAGGAGCCCAAGCTCTGAAATAAGTCCCAATATCCTGTTATGTGTGAAACAATGTTCATGGTGACCTGCAAAGCCGCCAGGATGGCAATTACCATTCCCCTTTCTAGGCACATACATCTATGAAATATGGATGGGCATATTTTGAGATGAAGGCACTTACCATCTTACCTATCTAGGTCTTGCTAAGCCAAGTCCACTCTGTCATGATCAAGTCATGGATGAAAATAAATGTACAGTATCTGATATTCAAAAGTAATAGCTACAGTCCAAAATTCCCAAAAGCCCAGCCACATGGCTCCTAAAACAAAGCCAGGAGGCTGGAAGTGGGGCTCATATCTACAATGCCCATTTCCCTAGAGGTTCTGTCCCCCACCATATATTTACTGCTTCCACTGGTCCTTTTGCTCTTCAGCCCTATTCTTTACATATACCCCAAAGTATTCTATCTATCTATCTATCTATCTATCTATCTATCTATCTATCTATCTATCTATCTATCTATCTATCTATCTATCTATCTATCTATCTATCTATCTATCTATCTATCTATCTATCTATCTATCTATCTATCTATCTATCTATCTATCTATCTACCTACCTACCTACCTACCTACCTACCTACCTCCTTCACTAAGCCTATATATGCTACTTATATTCTGGTTGTTTTTGACTTAGCCATTCAGCAGCCATCATACAACTCAAACACCCCATTGAAGTACCAACAACCATAGTTAATCTTTCAATCTTTCCATCCAAGCCCAATATGGCAACTGCAAGAACTGGGACTCCCACTGAACTCAAATCAAGTATTCAACACTGCTTCTACTACCACTACTGACCAGAACATCCCCAAATCCCACCATGTTGTCCCAGTTGACTCTCAGGGCATTCTCCTCTCTTCAGACCACCACTTTCTCCTATCCTATTACCATTTCACCCCAAAAAGAAAAAGTAAAAAAAAAAAGCTTTCTCTGACAGGATGCAAAATATATCCTTTTTAGTAAGCCATAGAGCAGGGATCTTCAAACTTGGCCCTTTTATGACTTATGGACTTCAACTCCCAGAATTCCTCAGCCAGGCACGCTGGCTGAGGAATTCTGGGAGTTGAAGCCCACAAGTCATAAAAGGGCCAAGTTTGAAGACCCCTGCCATAGAGATTTGGACTGATCTTCAGTAGCAAAACTGACATTCATACAAACCAGGAAAAAGAATTGCAGAGAAAAACTTTCTATTCCTGCTGAGACCAGATTACCCCTCCATAACTCAACTGTCAAGGAAAAACAAGAACTGGCAATGTATCTTGGGACCTGTAATCTGTCCACTGCAGAAATGGTTATTTGGTCTCCCAAATTCATCCTAGTTTGTTCTACTCAATCTTGGCATTGTTCTTTGGTACTGTACACAGGGTAAACAATTTTGGGGGATTGAACACAAAAGAAGAAATTTTGGGAAACTGGGCTGGAGATGCTCAAAAGATGGCTGTATGTGGACTCTGGTAGTCATAAGGCATCCATTTAGCAGATTTACACTAATTTGATAGGATGCTTTCTACCATTCTGCTAAAACCTTTGTGAGTATCATAGCATTATTGCAAATATAACAGAGACTGCAGCAAACCAATTTTGTATGGATTTTTAATTTTAATTTTGCTTTAAATAGATAGGGCAGCGAGCCTAGCTAAAACTTTTGTGAGTGTCATAGCCATTATTTGCAAATAAATATACCAGAGGCTGAAGCAATCCCGCTATATATGGATTTTTAATTTTAATTTGTTTTAATAGATAGGGCAGGGAGCCTAGCTTAGCACCAAGAGAGGCTTTGGATGAAAAGTATACCAATCAGAGAGGCTTTTCAAGTAGTTCTTGCTAAAATTGCAAACCTTTCATTAAAATATATTTCTTTAGAGATATATTCCATATAATATCTGCCGATATGAATCATTTGAATATATTATTTAAAGTTGATAACTTAGAACTCCCCTTCCCAAAACAGTACTGAAATCTAGCAAAGATCATCAAACATTATAGAACCAGTTTGGTCTAGTGGTTAAGGCACCAGGCTAGAAACCAGAAGACCATAAGTGCTAGTCTGCCTTAGGCATGAAAGTCAGCTGGGTGACTTTGAGTCAGTCACTCTCTCTCAACCCAACTCACCTCACAGGGTTGTTCTTGTGAGGAAAAGAGTAAGAGTAAGAAGTATTAGGTATGTTCTCTGCCTTCAGTTATTTATAAAAATAATAAAGGCAAAATTGAAAAAAACTATGAAATGTTTAAATTATAATACTTCAGTATTCTCACATGAATTCTTTCAAAATTTCATATTAAACTGCCAAATCTCATAACAGCTTTAATTATTTTGAGGCCCAATGGGTCCAGGATAGATACAGCCTATTCTCCTTTATCTCAGAATAATCCTTTGACCTTTTTTTTTTTTTACATTTATGAGATAATTATTTCACTCACTTGAAAATGTTCTGATTTCAGAATTCTCACAGTCAGAAAGAAATTATCGAAAAAAGATACATTAAATACAAGGAACTTGTGGGCTCATTACAGCAGCATCTGGAAGATTTAAAACACAAACTTGAAAGCTTCCAAGTAAGTTTGTTTTCTCTTCAAAGTTTGTCTTCTCTGTCTTTCTATGCAGTTATTTTAAAAAAAAAATTACCTCTAATTGCTGGGAGTCTGGATAGTGCATAATCACAGAAGCAACATGCCAATTTTAATAATTGGCTAAAAGGATGTCAATTTGCATTACAAGCTCAGACCGAAGATTTCCAAAGGTCAATGTTCTGTCTCCATTGGTAACCTAGTAAGTTAATAGATGGGGCACAGTGGAACTATTAGTCTTTGGAAAAATAGAAGAGCACCAGAAGGCCAGAGCAAAGTCTTTCAAAAGTTAGGGCCCAATAGGAATTTGGCAAATTCACAACCACATTTGTAGCCATTGTCACATTAGTTTTCAACTTCTGTATTGGAAATTTCCTTTTTCCCCTCCCTTCTCTTTCTCTCTGACGGTCAATATAGACTGATGGAAAATAAGGGCTATGACTTATGTCAGCTCCTAAAGTGGGAAAGTATTGTTTCAGGCAGCACGAAGATATATAGAGGTAAATCTATGGTCTATCAGCTTCGTATTTATACAGAATAAGTTCTCTATTTGTTATGCTCTACTTGTAGAAGTCTTATTTTCTTCTCAATTAAAGTCCAATTATGTTGGAGGAATTAAGCGGGGGGATTTTATTCACGTTTGAACAGTAAATGAACTAAGAGAGCTCAGAAAGTCTGGCTCCGTACTAGGTCAGGGTCAGGGCTTGCCCATCGTTAGAGACTACACCACTACCCCATTTAGACACACATACAATACACTTTTTTTTTTCCATGTTTGTCAAGTCCTTCTCTGCTAGTGGAAAAAAGTCAAAAGCCTATTATCTATTTTTAGGATAATGCACTGGGAGCTTTTAAATTATCAAAGGTGGAAGATCAGATTAAGCTGTTAGCATGGAGACGGTATTAATAGAGTGTCAAGCATTTAGCTCTTAAAACGCCTTTGTTTTCTTTCTAGTCTGAAATAAATCCATTGAATCTATTTATTTATTTATTTATTTGCAAATGCTTATTTCATGCTGCAACAAAGCAGATAATTCACGGGATGCCACTTTACAAGTTTAAGGACTTTGCGTGGGAACAACAGAGAGGCCAATTCCTGTTTATGTGCATTTTAGCAAGGAGGGACAAGAGCTCCCAGCAGCAAATAAAGAAGATGACCTTTCCCAGAATTCTAAATGTTGTTGACAAAGACACGCAATCTGGACGGAAATTATATGTAATGGTAACTACTAGATTTACATTCTGAACACTGAAACCGGATTTTACCAGTTTAAAATAGTACTGTCGTAGTCATATAACCCGGCTTGCGGTTATTTTGAATCACAAAAAATAAAAGGAAATATAATCAACATCAATCTTTTTCACATGAAAAAAAATTCTTCTCTCTTACAGGATAAGAAGACCAATACTGATTTTTCTGCTGTTCAGAGTGTACCTTCCAACTGGCAAAGTAGCACTAGTTTTATGACCAGCTCCTGTCTTTCTAAGTCTGAATGTAAGAATTGAGATTTCATTGAGAATCCTTGTAAACTTTTCAGTGAAATTAAGCAATTTGTTTTGGGAAACCAGAAACTTTCTTTTTGGTGCACTGAATTCCTTACTTTATTTGGTTACTGTAATGAGAAAATAATTCAGGTTCCACAAATGCATGTAGTTTTTTCAGCAATTAAAGTATATAGACATGACTCAATCCTCATTGAAAGAAAAGAGTCATTTGAACTATCTGGTGTCCTTTTTTAGTCCATGAATTTAAAACAAATCATGTTTTTTTCTTGGATATATTATCTAAAACATTCGTCTGGAAAATAAATATACATTTTATGTTTGTACATCCAGGGCTACCATCTTGGGTTATTTTCATTTGAACAGAATAGATAAGAGAATTTAAAACAGTAGGAGTCTTGCCAACTATTATTATCAAAGTTTTCCAAAGACCATCAATATCAAAAATCTTTATTTCAAATTCTAGGGGGGAAATAAAAGATAAACACCTTGATAAAAGGCCTGTGCAAAATGTGGTTTGCTCTTGGTAAATAAATACTGAATGTAAGACTTTTGTTTTAGGTAGTTCATAATAAAATAAGCAATATTACAAAATAAATAATTTATTTTTAATCACATGAGATTTTGCTGAATTTCTGTGGCAGTCCATCTCGGATATCATGTATGTGTAATGAATGTAATTCAAGAAGAATTCATGCAATAGTTGTTTTTAAATCTCTGCCATTTAATCTTTGCCTACCACGTCATGCAATTAATTAAATCCATATTTTCTATCAGGAGTATTGTTTAGTATAAAAATCTAGCTTCTGTCTGATGTTGGCTATTTTTAAATGGAATAACATCGAATTGTTATTAAGTTATAGGCACCCCCTCAAAACTACTTCAGGAAATAGCATGGTCTTATTTCTGAAAGTGAGGTGAAGTCAAGCGATTATCAGACTTTGCTTCGCTTTGGAGCACTTCACTACAGGAGAACTCTGAGAGGGGTTTCTTCAGACTGAGCATTTCAGATTGGGCAGCTGTGGCATTGTGTGTCCAAGATGGCCTGGCTGGGCAGCTACAGTGAACGCTGCAGAGTATGTACTAAAGCTGGATCCTCATTCTGATCACTTGCAAAAGTTGGATGAGCAGTGTAGGAGGATCCCAGTTTTGGCAAGTGCTTGGTAAAATGTCGCTGAGTGGCACATTCTTTATGCTTCCAAAAAATCTTCCAGACTGAGTGATTCCTTTGCATAATGCAGGCATTTCCATAGCACACTTTGAAGCTAACCAACTTAAAGCCTCTCGGCATATGCCAAAGTATTCCAGGTTTGATGGTTCACACTTGCAAGGTGAATTGCAAGTAATCCAAAACTGCCCAGTCTTGAAGCTTTGGGAAATGCTAGAGGAGGATTGAGGTGAGCTTTGTCCTGCAGCACAGTTTCAAAATGATTCAAAATCACCGAGGATCCTTTGCTGAGGCAAACCAGGTAATCTTTTTTGCTTTAGCAAAGCAAATCAGGTGATCTCCAAAGTCTGACTCTGTTAATCAAAGCATATCTAGACCATTTCATACAACATGAGTAACACAGTGACTGAATCGTTTAACATCAGTACCTTCCCATCATCCCATGGTAACAGCATCCCACCCTTCTGGAAGAAATATAGAGCAAAAGGGATGGAATCCAGCAGTAAAGGACAATGCAAAAGAAACTGGCATGGATCCCCTTTTCTCCACCAAATTAGTGGACAGAGAAACTGGAGAAATGGATACTTGATTTTTTTTCCTGAAGAAAGAGAAAAACAACAATTTCTTAAGGGCAAGCAATCCATTTAGGAAGTGAGTGTAGCACTGAGAAAACCCCATGGGAGGAATATTCTCATGAGGTTACCCTTGGGATTTAATGTAAGCATAAGAAGTCAGAGAGACTACGAAAAGCAAAATGTTCTCACATATCCTTTGCCTAACTATGTTACAAGAAAATAGTGAGTGCATTGCTTATACAGGATTGTATTTGTTTTCATATTAAGGGGGAGAGAATGCTAGTGTAGAGATAATGAGCCAAACAGAAATCTGCAGTTTGCATGCACATGATTTTATTTTGGTTTATTAAGTCCCTTCCCCTCCAATTTCAAAAAATAAATGAGATTATTACAGTAATCATCTCCTGTTATTAATGAATATTTCAGCAATAAAATCAGTAGTAATTCTTTGAGTGAGTAATCATGTTGAAGTGATACATCTAATTAATACAAAATTAAATGACAGTCTCCAGATTTTCTGGTCCACAGCTCAGGGTTAAATTTCTCTGCTCCACTGCTAACAGTGAAGCCATAGCTCTGTAATAGTCATAAGTTCAGCAACAAATCATATGCTTTACATGAAGGGCCAGATGCAATCCCCAGATTTCAAAGAAACCCCCAGAAAGCTGATGCCAGGCATAAAGCTGATGCCACACATTGAATTAGATGGCATAAGGTAGTTTCCTACATTTCTATTCTGTTCTGTTTTGTTCTGTTCTATTATTATTTGGCCATCGCACAATTCTTGCTAGAACAGATGAAAAAGGACTCTAACTCCTTGGCAATCCAAGTAGTTAATGACATCTATTCCTCTTCTGTTATCTACACAGATTTTGTTTGAAAGCAGGTCTCTAAAGGCCAAATACGGTTTATAACTTTCAGCTTTTACTATACTCGTAAAACCTGTTAAAAAGAATTTAGAAGTGCTGATTGATTGCCAGCAGTACTTTCTATTTATTTGCAGTATCCTACTTTATAATGAACCACTTTTATACCTTTATAAATAAAATAAAATAAAATAAAATAAAAACCACAAAAGAATACTTAGTATTACACTTAAAAGGGCAACACCAGAAAGGTTACTCATTCCATTGCAAGACCTCTATGCACTGGACTGGACTGCACCATTAATATTCAATGGGAGTGAATGCAAAGAATGAAACTTGTTTTGAATGGCTCAGTGAGAATTAATCTCCAAATTGAACATGGCACTTATTTGATGGTCTCTATTTTAACATAGGTTTTTTTTTCCAACAAGCAATCATTCTGCATAATTTTTCTTTGTCGCATGACAAATACATACAAGAATCTAATGTTAGATGTATTTCATGACATAGAAACTTCCATCTACTTTAATTATTAATGTTGAATATGATTTCACATCTTTTTCTTAACATCTGGAAAGCCAAAGGTGCTTTTTCAAAAGGCAACTGAACTTTCTTTGTTTTTCCTTGAAGACATTTCGCTTCTCATCCAAAACATTTCTTTAGTTTTGACTGAGTGGTGAAAAACGTCCACTCCACTGAACATTCTCCACCATTCAGTCAGAACTGAAGAAGCTTCTTGGATGAGAAGTGAAATATCTTCAAGGAAAAACAAAGAAAGTCCAGTTACCTTTTGAAAAAGTACCTTTGGGACAACCATGATTTAAATCTCCATAGACCTCTGGAAACATTTATAAAATTCTGCATCTTGCTTATATGGTATTATTTTTTAATGCTAAACTATTGTTAACATAATAATGAAGGTTAATGAATGTAAGGATCTTGCTTTCACTATCTAACTGTGATCGTAGACTTTCAGTCCTGTGCTGGCCATTACTTACATCCTTCATATTATGGAATATGCTACCACTGGAGGATTCGAAGATGCCTTAAATTCTTTTATTTAGGGAGACTTCCTTTTTCAATTATGTTTAAATGACTGGTGCATTCCAGACATGTACACACACACACACACACATTCATATATTCAAGAAGAGTAAGAAAAAATACTGCTAAGATCTCATTCACAAACTGCAAAATGCAGAAAGAGAGAGAGAGATGTTAACTTGAGAGTCTTTGCTCAGATTCATAGTTATGACAGGACAATGAAAACTAAATACATCCCCTGGTCCACAGTCTTTGCTTCTTGTGTATCTTTGTATGCCAGAATTTAATCTTTATACTCACTACAGGGTATATTTTATATTCATACCCTTCTATTTAAAACATTATTATGGGAGCTAGCTTGACTAAATCATTTTGTAGAAAAGAAGTTTATCTGACAGCATAATTTAGACAAGAAGGTGCTCATCAGAGACTTAATTTACAGAGGCAGATTTATTTTCAGCTGCCACTTAACAAAGTCTGCCAAAAGGAAAAAGAATGAGCCACTGCCTCTTATCTAGGCGTTGATCTTAAGGAACTATTTATAATGACCACTGGACTTTCCTTTAGTTTTAGATTACAAACCGATTAGCATCTGCAGATGCTTTGCATTAGTGTTGTAAATGTATCTCTTTCCTGTTTGTGCAGTTTTTATCTTTTCAGTAAATTGACAAGCCTTTTCCCAGAAGCCATTTTATTCCAAGACTTACTCTATTGTGTACACGTAAAGCCTCAATGTACAACCACAACTGAGCCCCAAATTTGTGTTGCTAAGCAAGACATTTGTTAAGTGAGTTTTGCCCCATTTCACGACCTTTTTTGCCACGTTTGTTGAGTGAAATGTTGCAGTTGTTAAGTTACTAACACGGCTGTTAAGTGAATCTGGTTTCCCCATTGACTTTATTTGTCAGAAGGTCGCAAAAGAGGATCACTTGACCCCCCGGGACATGCAACCGTCATAGATATGAATCAGTTGCTAAGTGTCTGAATTTTCATCGCGTGACCATGTGGATGCTGCAATGGTCATAAATGTGAAAAATGGTCATAAGTCACTTTTTTCATTAATGTTGAACGGTCACTAAGTCAACTGTTGTAAGCCGAGGACTACCTGTATACACGTAGTTATAACCTGAGACCTTCACCTGCATCTAAGACCTTCAAAATCTTTGTAAAGCAAAGTAGCAGCAACTGGGCTCACAGCATTCAAGTTATGCTGCTTATTCACAGCACATTTTACTTATTTATTTTATTTTGAATCCTGCCTTTGTTATTTTTACAAGTAACTCAATATGGCCAACATAACCAACATATCGCTATTTTCCCCACAGCAACCCTGTGAGGTGAGTTGACCTGAGAGAGAGAGCGACTGGTCCAAAATCAGCTAGCTGTCTTTCAGGGCTGAGGTGGAACTAGAACTCATGATCTCCCACTTTCTAGCCTAATGCCTTAACCACTAGACCAGGGGTCTGCAACCTTGACAACTTTAAGACTTGTGGACTTCAGCTCCCAGAATTCCTCAGTCAGCATAGCTGGCTGAGGAATTCTGGGAGCTGAAGTCCACAAGTCTTAAAGTTGTCAAGGTTGCAGACCCCTGCACTAGACCAAACTGGCTCTCTAATAGAAATTACTACTAATATAAGAACTAATTATACAGAACGTTCAGAGCATTTTCCATACATTATCTCAGTAATCATTTCCCGCTGTGTTGCAACAGGATTGGAGTGTGTTCTAGAGGAAGTGGATCCGTACAGGACATGGGCTGCATTTGTTGTTTTGATTGCTTGCGTGAATGAACTGAAGTCTTTCCTATTGTTCACAGTTATATTCCATAGGACCTTGTCCATCATTTCACCTAATCTATTCAGAAAATCCTAGAAAGTTTCCCAAAGCCCAAATTAAAATTATATTTAGTAAATTAAATTGAAAGGCTAACATTTATGTCCTTATGCTGATGGTACTGCAGCAGTTGTATGCCAAATCTACTCTACTGCGGGAAGCTGGGCATGAGGGACAAAAGATGATCAAATTTACCTTTTTTAAAAAGGCATGTTGTCCCTTGTTAGTAAAAAAAAAAACCTCCATGGTATTATTTTATGAATAAACAAGGTAATAGATCATACAATCATGCCAAAGATCCCAAGTACAGGAAGAGTAAGAAAAAATACTGTTTAAACCTCTGGAGACATAGTCAGAGAACATCATAAGAAGCTTGATCCAGGTAGTACTGTATAAGGCAGCTTCCTAAACAGGACAGAAGTACTGCAATAAACTTTGTAAGCCAGTGAATTAGCTGCTTGAGCAACCCCATTTTTTCTCAGCCAACCCAACCATGAAACTCACAGCTGGAACATGCTATGATTATTATGAATAACTATAGAGTGGGAAATGCTTTTTGTACCACGTTATATGATATTTGTGCACCAATCTCTCCAAATTGGGACTCCAATGGCCATGCTGTAGTATTCACCTGAATAAGGAACCTGGCTGGGAAAAATCCCTGTAGAATATGAGCAGTTTGACTTGGCCCTTTTTCAAAGAATGTGAGAATGCCTACTAATTAGTTGAAAATAAGTTTTAAGACAGGGGTCTTCCAACTTGGCCCTTTTGTGACTTGTGGACTTCAACTCCCAGAATTCCTCAGCCAGCATGCCTGGCTGAGGAATTCTGGGAGTTCAAGTCCACAAGTCATAAAAGGGCCAAGTTTGAAGACCCCTGTTCTAAGAGCTCAGGCAAAAGAACCATTATTCTGAATTGTTACCAGAAGCACCATTTGATAGCTTCAGATGTCCTGCTTTATGCTTATCAAAGGAGCATTTAGTCACAGGTAACCCTTCTTTCCCCTAACTGTTTCTTTTGCTATACACATTCATTAGCTAAAACAGCGGGTTCCAAAGGTTAATACTGTACTACATTAAGAGGATTTCCTTTTAATATGTTATAAGTATATTTCTTTTTGATTTTATCATTCTCTTTCGAGTTCTTGTATTAGTGGAAACATAAACAGGATTTGGTATTCCATCTGGATGTTACTATTCATAAATCAGATTTTATTTCCTATCCGCTGATAATGTGCAATGTTTAGTGGCCTTTCTTCACAATGCTGTTGAATTATTGACTTTCCATTACAATAATAGGCAATTTTCAAATTATTTATGGTAAATAGAGAATGGAAAGAAGTGGAGGGTAATTAGGACATTCATTTTGGTAGGGAAGCTGGCTTAATTTCTGCTATTTAACATAATATTCCCCAATTCCCCAATATGAATTATCACCCATCTGCAATGCTTTAAGCAGGGGTCCCCAACCTGTGGGCCGCAGCCCGGTACCGATCCATGGCCTGTTGGCCATCGGGCCGTGGGAATGGCTGGCGAGTACGCGCACGTGTGCAGGCACCCTCCTTGCGATAGTGCCGCTGTGCAGGTGCTAGCGGCCCCATTTGTGCATGTGCATGTGTGCTAGTGCCACCACTGTGCGTGTACCCATTTTGCACATGCGTGCATGTACATTTCCCTGCTCCTCCCTTTTCCTCTGGGCTGCCAACCCGGAAAGGTTGGGGAGCTCTGCTTTACAGCACTTACCAGGTTCCTAGTCAAATGTAGAGACTAACCATTTGGGGTTTCCGATGGGGCTCCCAATCATGTACTAGCCATATCTGATCTTGGTTAGCCTTTCAAGATTGCTGAGACTCAACTATGAATTGCCATCTGGCTGGGCTACTATTGCTAAAAATTGACAGCTTCCCCACAAGTGCAGGGGGAAAAGAAAATCCTGATCCCCACATGTGCCTTGCCCTTCCTTACATTTTGATTTATTCTCTCCCCATAATGCCAAGCTTGAGTAATTCCCAACATACACAAATGAACAGCTTCTCTCCAATACAACTCTGTTACTGAAATTTACATATTATTATCATAGCAAGGTGGACTAGCAGGTGGGGCTTTTAAACTTCACTGTTGCATACTTTTTTTTAAGCAGACTTATCAGTTGCTTTAACAACTGATCATGTATCATGTCTATTCAACATATATGTACACTAACAAGCACAGATAATATAAGTAGACATACAATTTGACTTAGGAACAGATTTCTTTCTTGGTGGTAATGTAATGTCTCAGTTACAATCAGTCTCCAGATAATGTATAAAATAGCTAATTACTGGCAGTAGTAATATGATTGAAAACCAGGAGGTGCTTTAAGACAATCCACTTGTGTACTCTTGCTTAGAATTATAAGGATGGACTGGGGCTGCTATGGTTATTGGCTACCTGCTCCAGTATTATGATAGAATGGAGAAAACGAGGTGGTGCACAGAATAAAACATTGAAAGCTTTTAATATTATCAGTCATAATATATAGAGTAACAATCCTCCATTTCTTCTTTAACAAATAGGCTTTCCTTTAAAAAAAAAAAAGGAAATTTAGTATCATGTATCATGCATGTATCACTAATAGAAGACTATGGGTTTTTAATTTATTAAATTTAATTTATATGAGTTTGGAAATAATTAGAGTTAATGAATATTGGTAAAAGCCTAAGCTTTTTTAGACGTAACTAGTGGGCACGCTACCTTTTGAATGTTGAATTAGAGAGAATCTTGGTTTCTTTTTATAGGGGAAAAAAGTTGAGGTTTCTCTTTCTGTAAGTGAGTGAGTATTCTCAGATTATTAAATTGTTGAAGTACCAGTAATGTGCCAAACCACTCCATTTTTCTAGTTTGATTTATTTTGTTTTGATTTGAACACAATCCCTTTTCATTACTCAGTATTGTATTGTCCATGTACTTGCAGGAGCTGGGCATTATCTCCTTAATGGACAATTCTATTATTATCAAGCAGCTAAGACTTCATAGATTACCAAGCAATAGTCATAAAAATCCATGGCTTTTCACATACATAATTCAATCCATGTTTTATTACATGGAGATAAAATTGCAATATTTTACAGCCAGTGTAAACAGATTATGAGAAACATTCTTTACATAGACTGTTTTATAGAAGATAATTCCTTTCAGTATACAGTATTTTTTTTTCTCTTCAGGGTTATTTCTTCCAGATTTATAATCCTATGCTCAGTCAATGAATTTAGTGGATTTACACTTGAATAGTGACATATCTGGTTACCCAATTAGTTCTAGAGTTCAAATATCTAACCAACTATTAATTTGGTAGGAAAGTGGTTGCAAGGACATCTTGGCTTTTTCATACTTTATTGCTGCTTGGCAAAATGATAGCATCATATACTGTAAGTGCATGACAATGCCTTGAAGCTCTATCAATCATTATGCTGATCATTGCATCTTTATTACAAATTCTGTTAAGGTTATTATGAGCTGACCATTGTGCTAACTCCTATTGAACTGAATAAATATCTTCAAATGTTTTTCCCTTATTGAGAAGAAACAATATTGTGAGAACTGGTGGAAGTTTTAGCTGTATTTTTGAAACTAAAATTCCACTTTTTCAAACTTATTTTTGATTCAGCTTTTAGGAAAGGAAAATGGATTTCTCTAAGAATAGGGAAATTCATTGAACCTATGTTTGGAAACTGTTTTGTTCATTACATATCCACATTTCTAAGTCCTGTAGCAGATTTAAGTCTTAGTTGGGTTTAAAAACTGATTTAACCTTTACACAGCAAATATGGTTAGTTATTCTATTTACTACATGTTTTCCAAAGGACATAGTAAAACCAAATGGTTATATCTATACATATATAACAGAAAAGCACTCGGAAGCCAGAATTGGTTAGTGCTCCATTGACTGTGATCATTATGCATTTATGGATGATAGCTATAAAAAACTGCAGAAATGCAAAGTAGATAGATAACTTACTTTTTTACCATGTGTAATTCAGCTGGCTTTCATTCTACAATTGACCCAACTATATATAGTTTCTTTCTATATCTGCTTCTATGTACAAAAAAGGATGAGGTTGTCATTACTCAATTACAGCTGAGGTGGGATTCCTGCTCTTCAGAGTTATTATCTTTTCATCTGTAGTAATTTACACCTCATTAAGAAAGCCTAAATTAAGTTAGTTACTTTGTAGGCAACCTTAGTTTTATAGGGAGGTGAAGCCCATATTCTATAGCTGTTTGTACTTGGCCCAGGGATCAAGGAAATGGAAATTGATTTGCTAATTTGTCTAATATGATGTAAAATTTGGTAAATTTGAAGAGTTAGGGGAAAACCTTCAAGGAATGCGAAGCCCCATAATAATACCTTTCCTCTGAACAGGTTTTCAAAGCTGTGTATGAACCAGTAACAGATGCAGCTTGATTTCCTATAGGACATTTTGTTTCATTATGGTAACTCTTTGAAATAGGATCCAAGTAACCCTATCAGCCAGCCAACCTGGAGCAATCATGTTGTCCCTAGATATTCTCATGCCCACTCTTTGGAAAGCTTGATGTGAAAGTTAACTATCAACAGATTCTCTTTAAATTGCAAAGCTGTCACCCTTTTATAGGGTACAAGCAACTCCCACGGAGAATTTTTTTACTAAAACTAAAAGATAAATCTATCAAGCCTATCAATATAAAAGGATCTCACCTGGACAACAGTATTCTCTTCAACAGGAAGCTGCTGTAGGATCTCAAATATTTCAGTATATATATCAGGGTAGAGATTTATAGTGGTGATTTCAATTTTACAAAACATCTTTCTATTAATAGCCCACAGTGTCAGGCTTGGATGACAAGGTGGTCAGTCAATTCCTGTCGCAACTAATAGATCAACCTTCCATTAATGCAAAAAAATAAAATAAAATGTGGACTTAATTGAATGGAAACTACTGTGCTAAACCTTATGCAGATTAATTGTCTTTAATTGGGCAAATATTGCATTGATATTTCAGTTGATTGTAAACTACCAGGAATCCTTGGTTGATAAAGCTTTATACAGAAAGAATAAATAATTACTTGTTAACTTACTAAATAAGGTGAAATTCCATTTCTGATTTTTGCAATAATTAAGAATTTCAAATACCATCAACAGAAATGTGATTAAGCAACGGTGTATTTAGTAGTGCATCAATAAAACCCTAACCATTAATAAAAATCAAATCAAAAGTGAGTACTTAAAATTTTTTTAGCAGCAGTCTAGATGTTAAGAGTTGGGTACTATAATAGTATCAAGGCCCACTCAAATCAGTGATAATTTGAGAGCAGTTTTATATTAACTGTAGTTAATAAGACCTTATCCTTTTTAATATATTAGTCTGAAAAGGTGCTATCATAGGCTAACATCACTCTTCTCCTGCAATGTCTCAGGTTACTACAGACCTATCGGCCTGACCTCAATACCTGGAAAGATTCTGGAAAAGATAATCAAACAACGAATCAGCGAACACCTAGAGGCAAACAAAGTCATTACTAAAAGCCAACATGGGTTTGTCAAAAACAGATCATGCCAGACAAATCTTATTGCATTCTTTGACCAAGTGACAAAATTAGTGGATCAGAGGAATGCTGTGGATATAATTTACTTGGACTTCAGTAAGGCATTTGATAAAGTAGATCACAACCTACTACTTGATAAGATAGAAAAATGTGGTTTAGACAGCATCACCACCAGATGGATCCGTAGCTGGCTGACCGGCCATACTCAGCGTGTGGTCCTCGATGGAACCGCATCTACATGGAGGGAAGTGTGTAGTGGGGTGCCCCAGGGTTCTGTTCTGGGCCCAGTGCTCTTCAACATCTTCATCAATGATTTGGATGAGGGGATAGATGGGGAACTCATCAAATTTGCAGACGACACCAAGCTGGCAGGAATAGCCAACACTCCAGAAGACAGGCTTAAGATACAGGAGGATCTGGACAGACTTGAACAATGGGCACTATCTAACAAAATGAAATTCAATTGTGAAAAAAGCAAGGTTCTACATTTAGGCAAGAAAAACCAAATGTACAGGTATAGTATAGGGGGTACCTTGCTCAATAGCAGTAACTGTGAGAGGGACCTCGGAGTCCTAGTGGACAATCACTTAAATATGAGCCAGCAGTGTGCTGCAGCTGCCAAAAAGGCCAACACAGTGCTAGGCTGCATTAACAGAGGGATAGAATCAAGATCACGTGAAGTATTAATACCACTTTACAATGCCTTGGTTAAGGCCACACTTGGAATACTGCATCCAGTTTTGGTCACCACAATGTAAAAAAGATGTTGAGACTCTAGAAAGAGTACAGAGAAGAGCAACAAAGATGATTAGGGGACTGGAGGCTAAAGCATATAAGGAACGGCTGCTGGAATTGGGTATGTCTAGTTTAATGAAGAGAAGGACGAGGGGGGACATGATAGCAGTGTTCCAATATCTCAGGGGCTGCCACAAAGAAGAGGGAGTCAAGCTATTTTCCAAGGCGCCTGAAGGCAGGACAAGAAGCAACGGATGGAAACTAATCAAGGAGAAAGCAACCTAGAACTAAGGAGAAACTTCCTGACAGTTAGAACAATTAACCAGTGGAACAACCTGCCTCCAGAAGCGGTGAATGCTCCAACACTGGAAGTTTTTAAGAAGAGACTGGACAGCCATTTGTCTGAAATGGTATAGGGTTTCCTGCCTGAGCAGGGGGTTGGACTAGATGACCTCCAAGGTCCCTTCCAACTTTATTATTATTATTATTATTATTATTATTATTATTATTATTATTATTATTATTATTATTATTATTATTATTATTATTATTATTATTATTATTATTATTATTATTATTATTATTATTATTATTATTATTATTATTATTATTATTTCTGTCACCTTTGAGAACAAAAATCTTACACAAAATGGCCTCTAGATATAATCTCTTCCAGAAAGTTCATGGCTGAGCTATAAGTTGGTTTAGGGCTTTCAAGATTGTAAATAGCAAGAACTATGCTCTGAAACAAATCAAGTTTTGGTATAGTTGCATTCATTTAAATAAGATTCTATAGTGCAGGGGTGTCAAACTGCCGGCCCGCTGGCTGGTTGCATCATACGGAGGCCGCGCTCACCCCAGTTCTGGCAATGCAAAAAAAGTCGCGATACATCGCAACATGTCACGTGACGCGGCAAGTTTGACACCTGTGCTATAGTGTAACTCCAGGGATAATGTAACTCAAATAGGATACTTAACATTGCCTGGATGACATTGTTTGGGTTTGTTTCATTTAAAGATGTTGCATTCTTTTTTCTTTTATTATTTTTTAGTGAATGATGGCTTTCTTTTGCTTTTTTTTTTTTTTGTAGCATTTACCAAACGTAGTGTTCCTTCGGATTTAAATTCGGCTAAAAGAGATACCAAGAGCAGGGCTGTGAACAGGATGAAGCTATTGACAGAAAAGGAGAAGCTTTAAAGCAAGAAGACGGTAGACAAATTCACTGCAGAAAATTCAGCTCTGCATCTTTAGTTTTTGGCTGCAGCTCCAATCAAGTGTAGCTATATTTCGGAAAGTATTTGGGGAGCCCTGGTTCAAGAATTGCCAAATATTGTTATCATTCCAATTATTATTTAAAACAAGGCAAGTTAAATTTGAAGATGCACCATATGTTGTAAAATGCCAGATTGCCTGGTATTCGCTTTGGTTTCCTTCCACCAGTTCTCTAGCAGTCTTTTCTGAATATATTTTATTGAAAAAAAAAGAAATAGTGTATGTGTCCATAGAGACACCTGCACACATGCTGACACAGAAACTGTTTATGCTTTAACTTCAAAGACTTAACAGTATTTTGATTGAATAGTATCCATACAATAAAATATAAATACATTTTGTGATAATTGGGAAATGCTGAATAAAAATGGTTTTGTCTATGTATACATGTTCTATAATATTAAGAAATGTGCATACATAATAGTATTTCACAACAAAAGGTGCCTCAAACGTATCATGCAATGATTACATTATCATGATTAATAATAGACATGGTTTATTTCTGAAACAATGAACTGAATTTCCTCCACCTGATCCAAGCTAACAGAAAAATATCGCCTAATCCAAAATTGGAGGAACTCTTTGTAATAAACTGTTTTTGTCAGTAAGCCCAAGAATAATTTTGTTTCTAAAAATTAAAACGCCTTAATAATGTAATGAAATATTTTTGGTTCTATTTGTTATAGATCTCCTGGAGACTACTTATAAGTTAATAAACAAATTGGGAACTTTTGACAGGAGAGGTATTTTTTTATGGTTATTTAGCCTTTTCAAACAAGTATTTCCCATAATCATAGCATTTTTACTCTTGTTTTATCCAGTTATTGAAAAGTTAATGGAAGTGTATATTATTTTGGCTATATATTATGAACTGGTTTAATTCAGCTCTTTCCTTTTTTGTCATTTTAATAAAGTCCAAAAGTACTCTTTCTCTTTCCCTTCATCAGCCACAATTATTATTATACTAGGGGATTAGCCATATTGGACCTAATTCTCACTAATAGAGATGAAATGATAGAAGATGTTGAAGCCACAGGAACCTTGGGGGGAGTGATCATGCAATATTGGAATTCAACATTATGCAAGCACAAGCAATAGAACACAGTCAAACTAAAGTCTTGGACTTTAAGAGAGCTAATTTCAATAAACTTAGAGAGAGCTTGGGAAGGATTCCATGGATGAGAATCCTCAAGGGGAAAACAACTCAAGAAGCTTGGGAAATTTTGAAAAGTGAAATTATAAAAGCCCAGTCTAGCACAATACCAACGAAGAAGAAAAATAACAGCTCTCAAAAGAAACCAGCATGGCTGCATAAAGAACTCTCTGATAAATTGAAAGACAAAAAGGACAAGTATAAAAAGTGCAAAGAGGGGCACATAACTAAGACAGAATATCAGCAAATAGCCCGAGCCTGCAAACATGAAGTGAGGAAAGCTAAGGCTCAAAATGAACTAAGGCTTGCAACAAAAATCAAAAATAACAAAAAAAAAAAGCTGCTTTCAACATATGAAAAACAAGAAAAAGTTAAGGAAATGATTGGTCCATTAGTGGGAGAAAGTGGCAAGAAGGTAACAAGCAACAGGGAGAAAGCAGAACTATTTAATTCATTTTTTGCATCCGTCTTTACATAAAGGGAAAAAACAGTCCAACCTATAAAAAATAGTACCGTAAAAAAACAGATTAGAAACACAAGTTAAGATAGGTAAGAAAATGGTAAGTGAGCACCTGTCCACCCTAGACAAGTTCAAATCACTAGGACCAGATGGATTATCCCCCAAGGTTCTGAAGGAACTGACATATGTGATCTCAGAACCACTGAACTATATCTTTCAAATATCCTAGAGCACTGGGGAACTACCAGAGGACTGGAAAAGAGCTGATGTAGTTCCCATCTTCAAAAAAGGGGAAAAAATGGATCCAGGAAACTACAGAACTATCAGCCTGACCTCAATACCTGGGAAGATTCTGGAAAAAATAATCAAACAACGAATCAGTGAATACCTAGAGGCAAACAAAGTCATTACCAAAAGCCAACATGGGTTTGTCAAAAACAAACCATGCCACACAAATCTTATTGCATTCTTTGTCCAAGTGACAAAATTAGTGGACCAGAGGAATGCTGTGGATATTATTTACTTGGACTTCAATAAGGCATTTGATAAAGTATATCACAACCTATTACTTGATAAAATAGAAAAATGTGGGTTAGACAGCATCACCACCAGATGGATTCATAGCTGGCTGATTGGCTGTACTCAGCGTGTGGTCCTCAATGGAACTGCATCTATATGGAGGGAAGTGTGTAGTGGGGTGCCCCAGGGTTCTGTTCTGGGCCCAGTGCTCTTCAACATCTTCATCAATGATTTGGATGAGGGGATAGATGGGGAACTCATCAAATTTGCAGACGACACCAAGCTGGCAGGAATAGCCAACACTCCAGAAGACAGGCTTAAGATACAAAAGGATCTTGACAGACTTGAACATTGGGCGCTATCTAACAATATTCAATTGTGAAAAAAGTAAGTTTCTACATTTAGGCAAGAAAAACCAAATGCACAGGTATAGTACAGGTCAGTGGTGGCGAACCTATGGCACGGGTGCCAGAGGCGGCATTCAGAGCCCTCTCTGTGGGCACACGTGCCGTCGCCCCAGTCCTAGGCCTTCAGCTGGGTTTTATAAAACCTTTTCGCTTTAGGCCTCCGCCGCCGTGTGCAAAAAAAAAAAAAGTTCAATCAGTCAATTTCAACTTCTCGCGGGAAAAAAAAAGATCTTGCAAAGTTGGAATTGATTGATTGAACTTTTTAGTCCCACCCAGTCTGCCGTTACCATCGCAGCCATGCCCACCCAATGGGCCACGCCCACTCAATGGGCCACACCCAGCCAATGGGCCACACCCAGCCAACACAGTGCTAGGCTGCATTAACAGAGGGATAGAATCAAGATCACGTGAAGTATTAACACCACTTTACAATGCCTTGGTAAGGCCACACTTGGAATACTGCATCCGGTTTTGATCACCATGATGTAAAAAAGATGTTGAAACTCTAGAAAGAGTACAGGGAAGAGCAACAAAGATGATTAGGGGACTGGAGGCTAAAACATATAAGGAACGGCTGCTGGAATTGGGTATGTCTAGTTTAATGAAGAGAAGGACGAGGGGGGACATGATAGCAGTGTTCCAATACTGCCACAAAGAAGAGGGAGTCAAGCTATTTTTCAAAGCACCTGAAGGCAGGACAAGAAGCAACGGATGGAAACTAATCAAGGAGAGAAGCAACCTAGAAGTAAGGAGAAACTTCCTGACAGTTAGAACAATTAACCAGTGGAACAACCTGCCTCCAGAAGCGGTGAATGCTCCAACACTGGAAGTTTTTAAGAAGAGACTGGACAGCCATTTGTCTGAAATGGTATAGGGTTTCCTGCCTGAGCAGGGGGTTGGACTATATGACCTCCAAGGTCCCTTTCAACTTTATTATTATTACTATTATTATTATTATTAGTAGTAGTAGTAGTAGTAGTAATCTTTGTGTGAGGAAAGACCCTCTGATCTTTTGTGAGAAGATGTTCCGAGTAGCGCAGTTTTTTGTAACATTGCTGGAGTTATTGCAGGAAGCTGCAGTTTCTTGATGTATTTTGCAAAGTTTTTGGACATAGTTCCCAGTGCCCCAATGACAATGGGTACCACTATTACACGTTTGATCCATAATCGCGCAGTTTCAATGGCCAGGTTGCGATATTTCGTAATTTTTTTCAGTTCTTTTTCTTCGACTCTGGCATCTCCTGGTACAGCAATATCAATCAGCTGTACGCTTCGGTTCTCTACAACTGCGATATCCGGCGTATTGTGTTCCAAATGGCGATTTGTCTGTATTCAAAAGTCCCACAAGATCTTCACCCTCTCATTCTCAACAACTTTTTCCATTATTATTATTATTATTATTATTATTATTATTATTATTATTATTATTATTATTATTATTATTATTATTATTATTATTATTATTATTATTATTATTATTATTATTATTATTATTATTATTATGAAAGTCTCTTGCTTCTGATCTGCCAATTGCAAGCCAAGTCCTCACAAAAGTGCCAACACAGTAGTCAAACTAGGAATTGTACTAGTGATATAGATTGTTTCCTAACAATTTTTCTCTAGATAGTGGCGTGCTCTTCCAAGACTGGTTATTTCATTGCCAATGAAATTGGTAGTTAATGTTAATAATGATTTCAGCTTTAATTGGTAGTTCAAAAGCCATGCATGAACTGAGTGTTCTTTTGAACTGCGTGATCTGCCCGAGGAAGATATGGAAGAGGTACAAACTTCTGCAGCGCTGTTGTTATAAAAAAGATATTTACTTTTACTTTTTCTTCTAGCATAATTGAATGTTCAGAGAACAAACTATTCATGCAAGTACTATGACCTGGTGGTATGGTTGCTTGTTTAGAAAGACTTGCTTTCTCATAAATGTTTTGCCTATACTGGTTCAGTAGAATAATTTGGTCTTGTCTATATATGAAGAACCTGTGACTCTCCAATGAATAGTAACAGAAATAGAAATGACCATGGAGGTCTTCTAGTCCAGCCCCCTGGTCAAGCAGAGAACCTATACCATTTCAGACAAGTGACTAGTCTCTTCATAAAAAACTCCAGTGATGGAGTGCCCACGATTTCTGAAGGCAAGCTGTTACACTGGTTAATTGTCCTCACTGTTAGGAAGTTTCTCCTTAATTCCAGGTTGCTTCTCTCTTTGGTCAGTTTCCAACCATTGTTTCTTGTCCTGCCCTCTGGTGCTTTGGAGAATAATTTGACCTCCTCTTCTTTGTGGCAGCCCGTCAAACCCTGGAATACTGCTATCATGTCACCCTATTTCTTCTTTTCTTTAGACTAGCCCAGGGGTAGGCAACCTTGGCTCTTTTATGACTCGTGGACTTCAACTCCCAGAATTCCTGAGCCAGCATGGCTGGCTCAGGAATTCTGGGAGTTGAAGTCCACGAGTCATAAAAGAGCCAAGGTTGCCTACCCCTGGACTAGCCAAACCCAATTCCTGCAGCCATTCATATGTTTTAGTCTCCGGATCTTTGATCATCTTAGTTGCTCTTCTCTGAATTTTTTCCAAAGTCTCAATATCTTTTTTGTAGTATGGTGACCAAAATTGGTTGCAGTATTCCAGGTGTGGTCTTACTAGAATTTTATAAAGTGGTCCTAATACTTCACTTGATCTTGATTCTATGCCTCTGTTTGTACAACCCAGGATTGTATTAGCTTTTTTGGCTCCTGTTGCACACTGTTGGCTCATAGTCATGTGATAATCCGCTAGGACTCCAAGGTCCCTCTCACAGTTATTTGTACTTATACCTTTGATTTTTCCTGCCTAAATGTAAAACGTTGCTTTTCTCCACATTAAAGTTCATTTTGTTGGATAGGGCCCATATTGTTGGACTCCAGTTTCCAATATTCTCAGCTAGAACAGTTATACTAGTTATACATATTCTGGGGGGTCAACAGAGTTTAATCCTATTTTAAAAGGTGTCATTTTTTTCTGAGTCAGGTTGACGTAAACAGTACTCACAGAAAATGTTTCCACTCAACTTTTAACAATCACCCCTTTCCCTAACACCCACAAGCCACCACCTACCATTCAAAAAAGTTCCCTAATCTTTTTGGTCATGTTGCAATAGAGCATGGAAGTCTGCTCTAAAATAAAGTCTGCTCATAACAGCCCGGTGGCACCAGCCTATGTCTGAATGGTACATAATAAAAATGGCTTACAAAGAAAGACAGAATTTACTGGATATATGAAAAGTTTCTGAGAAATAAAAACAACTGCTTCTCTCTTAAGGATCCTTATGGAGGATCCATGTACAGTAATATGCAAATGCTTCATTTGCAATTAGCCTATTTTTCCTATGGTTGTACTGATTAACCTGTGTGTGATCTTCCAATCATATACAAAAATTACTCTAGAATAAGAAAATCATGGAATACATTGTAATTCCACTAGCAATAGGCATTTAAGACAAAGTAGGAGGAATTATCCCAGGTAGGATGGTGCATTAATGTAGATATTTCTTTATAATTTCCCACTGCAAAATATTTTTTCATGGTCTACAGAGTAAGGCTTTTCTTTTTCCTAAAAGGGGGGGAGGGGGAAACACTATTTACTTATCTTATTTTGACCCAATGTCTTGCAATAACCCTGCAGTCCTTTTACTTATTTTAGACTATTTCTAAAACAAACTAATATTTACATGTTGTAATATAAACATGAAATTTCTAAACATTTCTATTTTTAATTTTAAAAATAATTTATTTAAGAAACAATAGTCTACAATGTCAGAAAAAAAACACAATAATGAGAACTAACCAGAGTTGACTTTGATCTGTACTTGACTGAGGGATTATTTAGGAAATCTGATGCAATAAGTTAGACTGGAAACATGAAAAAAATCCCAGAAGATCACTTGTATACCATGCAAGAAAACTGCAAATGTGTGCCTATGTAAGTTGTGAGCCATGGTGGTACAATGGTTAGAATATAGGACTGCAGGCAAACTCTGCCCACAGCCAGCAGTTCAATCCTGACAGTCTCAAGGTTGATTCAGCCTTCCATCCTTCCGAGGTCAGTAAAATAAGGGCTTAGATTGTTGGGGACAAGATGCTGACTCTATAAACCGCTTAGAGAGGGCTGTAAAGCACTGTGGAGTGGTGTATAAGTCTAAATGCTATTGCTATTAAGTCACTAGGAATCACATTCAAAAGTAATTACTTTTTTCCACAGCAAATTTCACAGTTTACAGCAATGGTACAGTTTTCTACTATAAAAATGGTCCTTGTTCTTTATGCTAGACACCTCAAAGAATCTTAAAAGCTGGGCTCACATACATCAAGTAAGTAAGTAAATAAGTATATATTTATTTGACTTATTTGCCACTCATCTCACCTCAAGGCAACTGTTATAAGTACTTATAAAAGCTGTTTAGGGGTTTATATGTTAACAATAAAATTTTGAGTTGGGCCTAGAAGAAATAGGTAACCCAGTGTAGTTCACTACAAATATATATTACAAATGTGTCCCCAGAATTTCATAACATTCAAGAAATAAGTGGCATTCTGCTCCTATTGCAACATGTAGACAATCTTCATTATATTAGACAATTTTTCTGTTTATCTTGCAGAATTTTATCAGTGCTAGAATAAAACTTTGTCCATCTCTTCCAAGTGGACTTCTGAAATTAATGAGACATTTCATAGAATGTCTGACTTGAAACATTGTCAAATGACAACAAACATCCTCTCTATTAATACATCAGAAAAATATTGTTTTGAAAAAGCATGACTGCAAGATACTGCCCTCTCAATATAATATTTTCTACTATGTCTCTCATCCAGCTAAGCAGTTATCTGTGTTAATGTGAGCTTATAAATTGCTCATTCTCAAAATCTAAATTTTGGAATGATTTTTTGTGTGTGATTTTTTTCCCCTAAGTAGCTACATCCAGAAATTTTGGAAGGTGGAAAGATTACCAAACGTGGGGAGACAAGTTTAACATTTTTCTTCCATGTCACACCTAACCAACCTTTGTCTCCAGAATTTCAGTTTTGTGCCAGTTGAAACTTCCTTCCAGGCTAAATAGCAATTTTAGATAGGGATCTTCTGTGGAAAATGAATCTGGGAACAAACTTGCAATTGCTGAGTTATGATTAGCAGAAGGCAGTCATAGCAGGGAGAATCAGCCTGTGGGGTTTTAAAACCAAAATAGGGTTCTTCCTCCATAATATTGACATGCCAAAGGTAACCAGATAATTATCTTACTTAGGTTTGGAGGGGGGGACGGAGGAGATCAAGAAGGAAAATATTGAAACAATGCTCATTAAAGGATGCAGTGATGATGGGAGCAGGGAATAATTTGTACTATGATTTAGGAGTAAATGGTTTTTAACAGCTATTTTTTAAAAATTGGAGAGATTTAAACATCAAAACTGAGTTGTTGCTAATGAAAGGCACTTCTTGCTCCCTCAGGTTTGGACATTGACTTTTTGTCCAGAAGCTATGCACTTTTGGTTCCTGATGCTCCCTCATTCATCTGGAATAATTTGGGGGATGTAGTGGGGGCAGGAAGCAACAGCAGGGGAGGGAGAAAAGCCTCCTTCGATGAATGGAGCTCTCTTCTATTCATAAAACAGGAGTTAGGCTCCAGGCCAATGTGCAGATGGATTTGAATAGTAAGTGACCATCCATTTGAAGTATATAACAAATATTTTTGTAGGAAAACTATCAGAATGACAGAAAGGCTTCTTGAAAGCTTTGTATTATGACAGTTGTAAATATTAAGCAGTCTTCCATTTCGCTGCCTACATAGAAAGGTCAAAACTCCAGTTTTTGTCTCTAAAACAATCTTATTTAGAGAATTACTTGCATACTGTATTTGAACTCTGGAACTGCTTCATTGTGTTGCCGGTAATAGGGTGGCCATTCATAAAGATCTCTTCCTTTCTCATAGTTACATCCTATCTAAAGATGTTTCTCATTGCTCTTTTTCCTATTAACACTGGATTTTCTGGAGTACATTAGAGCATGTGATTTAATCCTATTCCTTTCTGTTACTGCTCTCATGTTTTGTCACTAAAAAATCCCCATGCTGTTCCTGCTCAGGGTGGCTGAGGTTTGGCAAACAAGCTGAAAATACCCCAATGACTCTCATACAATTCATGATGAGATCCATGATTTCTCAGGAATTTTTCTCTTTTAACTAACCTTTTTAATACTGCCTTTGAAAAGTAGGTTTATGTGAAAAAATAGAAAATACTTGTAGCTTGGGGTTTAGATTTTGGCAGTGATTTGCTCTCCAAGCTTGTTTCCATTTAGTTCCCGAACATTTCATTATCAGACTAGGTAACATCATCAATCGGTTTATGTATTAAAAGTGACACCATCAGAGGGCCAGCACTAGATCACGTGGGCTTAATTTCAGCCTGTGGGTGGAAAGAAGCATATTGTTTGTTTTAATCTACTAAGTGTGATAGTTATTCGGCAGCCCTAAGCAAAGGAAAATTAAGGATGAAGGGGATAATATGTTGAACACTAAGCTGTTCAAAATAGACAGTGATTTGTGTGTGTATGTGTGTGTGTAGGTATGGGTGTAGGTATATATATGTATGTATGTAGCATGTGTATGTATGTGTTATGTATGTATATAGATAGATATATACTTTCTTTTGAGAGCAGGCAACAGAATTTCATTGTTAATGTGTGCCAGTGTGCTCACAGTAAAAAATGACAATAAAGGTTATCTTATCTTATGTGCTGCATAGGGACAGTAAATCCAAAAATCCAAAATAAAGAATGATCAATGTATTTGCTTATTTTGAATTTTACACTATAACCTAGTTGTGGGAATGAACAGTAAATCAAGGCAAACATCGCTTAAATTAAAGTATACCTCTGCTATAGAGGCTCTAGCTGGCATATGTTATTATTTATCTGTAAGATTCCTATTTATATCTTAAAATATGTGGAAATGTAGCATTCCAACCAAAGGAGGACACTGTCTACTTTTAACGCTTCATGCATCAGAAATTTCCTGAAAAATGGGGAATACACTAAGAAACTGGCCTTTGTTCCATTACGCAATTTATATATATATAAGATTATTTACCTAGGAAAACATGCAGATGAAAGCTTAATTTGACTCTCAAATGATGAGTAAGAAGAGTCATTAAAGGAGTATTGTATGGTAGTTCATAGACTCAGTGGCAAAGTGAGCATTATAAGACCTGTAAAACATTTTGCAAATCAGGGGCCTATTCATTCTGTAAAATTGGCTAAATGATATGGATATAGGCTTGAAAGAATAGAATAGAATAGAATAGAATAGAATAGAATAGAATAGAATAGAATAGAATAGAATAGAATAGAATAGAATAGAGGTGGAAGGGACCTTGGAGGTCTTCTAGTCCAGCCTCCTGCTCAAGCAGGAGAACCTATACCATTTCAGACAAGTGACTGTCTAGGCTCTTCTTAAAAACCTCCAATGATGGAGCACCCACGATTTCTGAAGGCAAGCTGTTCCACTGGTTAATTGTCCTCACTGTTAGGAAGTTTCTCCTTAATTCCAGGTTGCTTCTCTCTTTGGTCAGTTTCCAACCATTGTTTCTTGTCCTGCCCTCTGGTGCTTTGGTGAATAATGTGACCCCCTCTTCTTTGTGGCAGCCCCTCAAATACTGGAATACTGCTGTCATGTCACCCCTGTTTCTTCTTTTCTTTAGAAAGAGTCACAATTCAGTTCTGTGCTGAAACATTTGCAGAAGAAATTGCATTATATATGGCCAATCTTTTTCTCAAAATACAAAAATCGTATTTCGTAAAGTCTAACACTAAACACTTTTCTTCAAGATCCAATATACCTTGTAAAGATTTTATTTGTCTATTAAATTTATTTACTGCCCATCTCGTCTTGAAGCAATTCAGTTTTGCAGTGTAAACAGCTCTGTCCACATTTATCAAACAATGATTATATCAAGATGCAAAATGACAGCATTTTTAAAATCTTTGTTTCATTCATCTTCTTTTCAGGATATATTTTCAGGAACACAGCATGACCTCCTTCCAGAAAAAGATGGATCACTTCATTCATCTGACCACTGAAATATTGGTGATGATTTGAAGTGTGTTAGTTTTGGCAGAGATCTGTGACTCTATCAAAACTTGTATTATCATTTCATTGCGATTCATTCCAAATTCTAACTCTGTAAAGATGTATTTGTAGAATCCATATGGCAATGCATATGGGCAATAGCAAGGTATAAAGGGCAGAAAGAATATCCAAGTCAATGGTCAGAAAAAATAAATTTGAGTCTAGAGTAGATCTATAACCAGAATTACCAACTCAGGCAAGATCCCCTCTAGTTCTTATGAAGATAAAAATAGGATGGAGGAAATGCATTCACACTTACAGGATTCTGTTACTATAACCTTATAATAAAAGTACTATTAGCTGGTATGACTGGTTTCCTAGTTTGGTCAATCTTGGAGGGCTGACACATAGCAATAGTACTTATATACCGCTTCAGAGTGCTTTACAGCCCTCTCTAAGTGGTTTACAGAGTCGGCATATTGCCCCCAACAATCTGGATCCTCATTTTACCAACCTTGGAAGGATGGAAGGTTGAGTCAACATTAAACCAGTGAGAATTGGCAGTTGGCAGTCAGCAGAATTAGCCTACAATACTGCATTTTAACCTCTGTGCCACCATGGCTCTACCACTGTGCCATCATGGCACCACCATGGCTCTGGTAGAAAAGCAACACATATTCTTTCCTCCTAGATACAAAGGCTGTAGAATTGAGACTTCCCTGTTCTTTTTACAGATTTAGAACATTACCTGTTCATGAACTGGCTTACATTGCCAACTAACTCATGATGAAGAACAGATTTTTCTACCAGGAATCATCCTTCGGCAGACCATAAAAATTAGAGTATAAGGTTCAAATCACTATAGCAAATATGTCAACTATAAACAGTAGATGAGTTAAAACCTACAAGTTAAGAGCCTTCCTAAATTAGTATGCTCCCTTATGTCCTGATCACCACTCAATAAAGTTACTGCAGCATGGTCTAGGTGGAACAATCTTTTGGGCCAACTGTAATTTCTGTGTCATCTCCAAAGGTCATTTCCAATGTGGTTGGGATATTGATAGATAGTCCTGCTATTACAGTGTAACACCACAGTTGTAATTGCAGCACTGGTTAGTAGCAGGCCTTTGGGCCCAATTTATGAACTGACGGTACAAAATTTATTTATTGAATCAGTCTACTCAATCATAGAGGACTTTAACCATAGTACATTTCCCATTAACTTAAAATATTGGAAAAAGTTAAAACAAGATACTGTTTTACTTCTTGTAAATTAACCCAATGCAAACAGATGTTTTCTCTAAAATAAAGTGAATGTTGATAGCATATTAAGCAGGTTCTCCCCAAGAGGGTGTGAGGATGCATTAACAGGGTTAGTAATGGAGAATCTAAAAATACATTTGTGGGTCTCTACATGCCATTACATCCCTTAACATGTGTGGGCTTTCAAGTATAGAAACTCACACAGTCCGAGCACCATATGTAGTGTGTATTCTTAATTCTTTTGGAACTCAGACTGTCAGATAATATCTGAGTTGAGTATAAAATATGTGAAAGTGAGAATTTTAGTTGGGAAGTGAATAACAAAATATGTTGTTGAATTTGTTACAATTGATTTGTTTCTATTTATTCTCTGAATAAATAAAACAACAAATAATAGCAGAAACATTATACAGATCTTTCTGATTCTCTGTGAGAGTGATGAATTTTTTTCATAATATAATTTTTGCTTGAGAAATTCAAAAACATTAATAGATAGTTCTGTAGGTCAGAAAGTGAATATTTTGTCCTTAGTTCTTAGTCTTCTTTACAGTGTTGAACTAGTGTTATGTTTGTTAGGAGCCTGTCCAAGTAAAACTACAGAAACATAGCATTATTGGTTCATCTGGATTTATCAAATTCATATGATTTTAAACAGACGCTAATAGAAATGTCAGGATGGCTGATGGCTTGCTTTATAAACAGTTCTATAAAAAATATCTGATTAATTCTTGATTTATACCTAGATAGGCAAATGCTTTAGTGTGATATTTTGTGCATTATGGGATAGCAACAGCCTTGGACAATTGGAAAATCATACATATTATAAATAGATAAGAAAGTGAAAGTTTATTCTTCCGGATTTTTCAATGCCATTCATTATAGTATCCTTTGAGCTTGCTTTGATGATTTGGTTGGGGCATGGTGATATTGATAGCTCTGCTTCTACAAACCTGTGATTATACTTTGGACTGAATTCCTAAAGGTTATACTTTTGCAGTGCAGTGCACTAGGGTGTGAACATAACACCTGTCTATAGATTATTGCATCAACTGTATTCTTTTCCCAGGAGTGCGCAAGCTCAGGAAAAGTGCAACTACTTTAAGAAGTGCAGGTAGATGCTAAATTTACACATCTGCAATCTCCAAAGCACCTTTTTGGAAACTTTTGGAACAAAATCTGAAGCATGACACAGTCTCAGCAGCATTCCAGCATTATTAAATCATGTTTTATTTGTCAGTCATTGAATAAGTCACTATATAGCTTGGGTTTGTACAACAAGGAAAATAAAAAGTCTAATGAAGAGAAGAACTAGGACCAACTTGATAGCAATCTTCTAATATTTTAAGGGCTGCCACGGAGAGGAGGGGGCCAATCTATTCTCCAAAGCACCTGAGGGCCGAACAAGAGGTAATGGTTGGAAACTTATCAAAGACAGATCCAACCTAAAAGTAAGGAGAAATTTTCTGACAGTGAGAACAATTAATCAGTGGAAGAGCTTGCCTTGAGAAACTGTGGTTGCTCCAACACTGGAGGTTTTCAAGAAAAGATCAGACAGCCATTTCTCCAGAATGGTATACGGTTTCATGCTGGAGCAAGAAGTTGAACTAGAAGACCTCCAAGGTCCCTTCCAATTCTGTTATTCTGTTACTGTTATTATTTAGCACAATATATGAAACCAGGCACTCATTCTTTTCTAGATATCACTGAGTATGAAACAATGACTGTTGATATGTTGAATGGACTGGGAAATATGGAACTCCTTCATACACTGTCCAAGGTGTAACAACATACATGCAGCAGAAAGCAATGTGAGAATAAAATGAGAACCGCTTTGACATACAATTTGGGCAACTATGCTTTTGAAAGCCCATCTTCCATAAACAAACTACCTCGAAAGCACAAAAGTAACTAATCAGGGAAACCGTTGTGAAGTAACCGTTTCCAACAGTCTGGATATGTCATTTTTTTTCCCTTTCTTGATTGTGTGTTTATTTTGCTTGTTAATATTTTAGTTAGAGGCCCTTTAAAAAAGTTACCTTCCCATCCCATCCCAGTAAATAAATGACATGACAAACTCTTAGCATCTCCTTCTGCTGCAAACCAGGCCTAGATCTCTCTTCAATTGTGTGTGTGCTTTGCCAAGGGGCATCCTGTTCACTCAATCTCAGTGTTCATAAGATTAAAAATAGTAGCTTCAAATAAAACACACGGTACATTTAAATAGAAAGTAAACAAGTCAGGCAAGGCTGGGAAATTCTGCTTTAATTCATGTGGCCATTATATGTTCCTAAAATAGTTTCTATCTTTGGAGGTGCCCTTAAGGAATTGTGAAGAAACCTAGCATTATTTACAATGAATGCCACACTTTCTATTCTGTTGGTTTAGTCTACTTTAACCCCCTCCATCCTGTGTTCTCTGGCACAGCTCTTGCAAACATTTGCCTGCACGTAGGCCCATTCAAGGCTGAGACTTGGTGGATGAAGATTTTCCAAACGAAGGCCTGTTATTTGTGCACAACTCTTTCAGTCGGCAGTTCTAATTACACTGTAACACACATTACTGATGCGATTACTTTCTGAAGAGGATATTTGCTAATTAAAATCACTTCATAATGAGATTCTCTCACGACTTATCTTTGAAATACCATCTAGCCCCTGAGAGACAAATCTTGTCTCGTTTGTCAGTCAATGCCTTGGAAGAAGTAGCCTAGTTGTGAGATATTTTCTTACCGATTACTGGCTTACGATAACATTCTCTGGGGTTGAAGTGATGCAAGTCTAAAAACTTGCTAATTAAGTGAGCCACACAAATTTTCCTATTGCTGATAGGCCTGGCAGTTGCAAGAGGCAATGTAACAAATCTGGTGTGAAAAAGCTTACACTACTGGGCAAGGGCTTATCCAGCAGAAGTGAGTTTAAATCCCTTTGACTGGAATGGATGAGAGCTAACGGATGCTTAACATATCTAATGAAAACGATGTAGCCCTAATTAAGTTTACTCAAAAGTAAATTTCATTACATGTGGCGTGATTTGATTCCTCATTATTTCCCTTCCTTTTCCTTATTTGCACTGTATCCAAGTAGCCACCATGCTGTAATACATGTGCAATATGAAGCAAATTCTGCTCTAAAAACTTGCCAGTTTCTCAGAGACAATATTTTTAACAGATATTTGCAGTCCTAATTTCTTCAATAATTTTTAAGGAGCATTTAAGGTGTTCTTTTAGACAAACTAGGACACAGAGTATCTTGGCCACCTGCATCACCAGAACCTCCTGACTCTCTTGTAACAAAAATTGGCTGAAAATTTCTTAGCCTGGAGGTCTTGGCCATCCTTCAGTTACTGTTATTATACACATCCTGCCTCCATTCAGCAATTCCTGTAAGATATGAGGGTTTTTTCCCCCTCTGAATTTCCTGCTTAAACTCTAATAGAATATCTTCAGACTTTTAAATGGCATGTGTATTTAGAGACAATTGGATTTCTTTGGCAAAACCTCCAAGCAAAGGAATCATGAGGATGGGAAAGCTATACAACATGTTGCTCTTTGAACAACATTAGACAGGAAGCAGATGCAAGCAGGCATTCAGGGACATACTGCTTTCGTACAGTACATGCTTCTTTGCATGAAAGATAATATAATAAAGGTGTTAAGAAAACATTGCAATGATTCCCTAGTGCAGGTAGTCCTCGACCTATGTCCACAATTGAACCCAAAATTTCTGTTGTTAAGTGAGACATTTATTGAGTTTTGCCTCATTTTACGACCTTTCATGTCAGTTGTTAAGTGAATCACCACAGATGATAACTTAGTAACACGGTGGTTAAGTGAATCCAGCTTCCCCATTGCTTTTGCTTGTCAAAAGGTTGCAAAAAGGGGATCACATGACCTTGGGAATCAGTGGCCAAGCATCTGAATTTCGATCACATAATCATGGGGATGTTGCAAAGGTTGTAAGTGTAAAAAACAGTCATAAGTCACTTTCTTTCAACGCCATTGTAACTTTGAACGGTCACTAAATGAACTGTTGTAAATTGAGGACTACCTGTATTAAATGCAAGCCTGAGTTATACATTTAAATAAAGTTTTACTGTATTGCACCTTTTTCTTCCACCTGCATGGTATAATGTTCTTGAGGTCACTTTCTCTTAGACAGAAAGAGCAGTTTTCTCCGTCTCTTGTTTTGATAATGGATTAATCGGGTTTCAGGCAGTTTGCTTCTTACTTTGTGAGAATTAACTCTCATGACATGGAAAATGATTGGCATGGCAGGGGACAAAGGAATGCTATCAGATCAGCTTTCTGTGTAGGTATATCTAATGCCTATAGAAGAGCAGGTAACCTATGACCCTCGTAATCTTACTTTCAGGAGCTCCATCCAGCATGTTGAAGGATGCAGACACATATTGCACAGTGTCTAGGAGGTCACAAGTTCTAAACCCTTATAGTAATGCTGTGTATTTTGATAATATGATTGTTACCTGGCCTTAATTTAACAAGTAATGAACACCGTAATTAATATAGGTTGGCAATACTAGAATTTCCTGATGAAACTGTAAAGTACTAGACCATTTGTAATGCTACAAAAGTTCTAGTTGTTGGACTTGTTAATAAGACCTCCAACTTAATAATAATAATAATAATAATAATAATAATAATAATAATAATAATAATAATAATAATAATAATAATAATAATAATAATAATAATAATAATAATAATAATAATAATAATAATAATAATAAAAGTTGGAAGGGACCTTGGAGGTCATCTAGTCCAACCCCCTGCTTAGGCAGGAAACCCTATACCATTTCAGACAAATGGCTGTCCAGTCTAATAGGGTCCTAATAATAGGGTCCTGTAGAAAGAAACGGAAACACATGCTGGTATGAAGAGCCATGTGTTAAGGTTGTTTGCCTACCTTTCTAGCATGACTTGGTTTCTCTTATAGAGTCTTTCAACATGACTGCAAGCTACTTTCTATCTTTTTGAACTATCTGCCCTTCTAGCACAGGCTAACTACTGAGATTCAGCCAGCTTTTTTGGTGTCTAGATGGAGATACTTACCCAATCATCAATGTGATTTTATGGTCCACTGGCAGCCAAATTACAAGGAAAGAGAGTGGAAGCTACACATTCCCCCCCCCCATATATTTTATTGATTTTTTAAAACATAAATCACTTAATAGTTGGTAAACAGTGTGTTTGCTGGGTTTACATTTGTAAAGAAAAATCATTAACAATTGGTTTCTATAATCCATAATCCACATAGTACATTTAGTTGATTTCCCCTTTTCCCCAAAATGTCTTCTTTGCAAACTTTGAATTAATACAGTTCTTATTATTTTGATAAATAACAGTTACATATATGATTTTTTCCCCAATATTCCTAGAAATAATGATCACATCAATATAATATTTCTTTTCTATCTAATCATTCTGGTTGCCTCATCTTATATCCTGTTACAGTCCTTATTTAGATTTGTTTCTCCCATAAAGTTCAAAGTATTCTTGCTGGTTAAGATTTTCTCAACAGTTAATTACATTTAAAGATTTAAATCCATTTTTCCCATATAAACCATCTCAACACTTTTACATTTCTTAAAGAATAGGTAAAAACAGTAAAGAAAAGGAAAAGAGAGCAAGAATAAAAAAACATAAAAAGTAAAATACTACTTAAAATATATATTCCTCCTAAGCTAACCCAAAATTTCTTATTCTTTTTAACCATGATTAAAAATATATTTAATCTTTAAATATTCCATTTAATGTGCCTAGTCATCTAATCCTTTAACTCTTATTCAAAACATTTTTTCTTTTTTATACATTACAATTTCCCTAAATTCAGACACATTTAATTATCTAAAACATTTCCTTCATGTAGGCCATTTCAGCAGTATTATATTACTTATATCAAGAATAAAATAAAAAGGGGGAAAAAAGTACCGTATTATTTAAGGAATTCATCTCTCTCTTAGAATGACATATGTATTCAGAATCTTTTCTATTTCTTTAACCATATTCAAACAAATGTTTCTTTTTTAAATATTCTCTCTGGTAGATCCCATCATCTATTTTCTTAATTTTCACTTTGATCTTTTTCCTTTGACCAGTATCTTTCTTGATCAATGTGTTTTGCTGAATCAAAATGTTTTTCCATATATTCATGACTGTTGCTGTAGGTATAAGAAGTAAATTGAATAAAGTGTCTTTATGTGAGGCTTTTGCCTTTCCATGTTTCTTGAAAATGTTTTTCTCTTTCTCCTTCTTTGCTTCTCTTATCACTTCCTTTCTCTCTGATGTTTTTAACATCTCTACATTCCATTTTATCCAATCTGTTTTGTAGTCTTAAGGGATGAGTTGTTTTGTAGATTTATTTTGTAGTCTTAAGGGATGAGTTGTTTTTTTCCATTTCTTGTAAATTTTTCCCCACTAGGATTAAATCATGTTTTCTTGCTTTGTTAAGTTCCGTCTTTGAGTCTTTATTTTCAATTTTATGTCCACTTATTTGTTTTGTCTGCTCCTTCTCTATTGTTGTTTCCTGGAAGTTTTTGTTGTTGTAAAGTTTATGTTTTCTTGGTGTGTTCTGTCTACATGTCTCTGATCCATGATGGCCAAAAGTTGGAGTTTTCCTTCTTATCTGCAAATAGCTTCAGAGTCCCGGTTAAATAGATATTTGTAATCCAAAGAGTTCAAAAAAGATTTTTTTTCCTAAAGTTTATAATTCTCTCTTTGTCTGCAGCCCAGATTGTTGTCTTTTTTTTGTCACAGCTGTTCTTTATTATTAAAACTTTGAAGGTCACAAACACAGATTAGCTTTTCCCAGGTTTTGGCAAGTTCTCTATGGAAATCATAACTGTCATAATCTTCATCCACCACTAGGTGTCAGCATCTATTTAGTTTTCAATATGAACAATGGTCTTTAAAATGAGAGTCTTAACCATTAAACAATCTTAAACTTGTCCAAAGTTAAATTTTAACTTTCAAGTTTATAAATTTATTTCACTACCATATATTTTGATCCTCCATAGAAATTTTAATTTGCCACTTCCGTTAGTATAAGGATGGGGCAGAAGTCCCCCTCCTTCACTTTCGGAGGTATTTTGCTTCTTAAAGATCTTTTCCAGGAAATTAAGTGTAGAATAGAAAAGGGAAAATCAGATTTCTCACCCAGTTTCAAGCATGCTGTTTACTGTAGTGCTGGTTAGTTCTTTTGACTCCGGTTGCAAGTAGCTTTGGCTGATCGATGAAATACAGCCTTTCTCCTGTCGGGTTAGAAGGCTTTCCCCAAGACGAACGGAACGACCGCCATCATTCCAGAGTCTTCAGGGCACCCTTCTTTCTTTGCCGCCTCTCCGGGGTGGCTTGGACCCATTCCCCAGGCAGGATGAAAGTTGGCTTGCGGCAGTCCGCAAGCCTGCGACCAGTCGCTACCGCACAGGACCAGAAGTCTCAGAAGCTACACATTTATTTTAAATAACAAAAAGCGAATAGTTTCATGTCTGAAGATAGTCAACTATATTCTAAAAATACAAGAGAATAGTCATGATGGGCAAACAAGCATGTTAGTTCAACATTTCAAGCTAGGGCAAATGTTGCATGTCTAGAAATTATGTTGTTGAGCACAAAATCCCATCAGTGAATGAAAATATGGGGTGGGAAATGGGCATGAGTAGAAGATGCATAACTGTGACAGAACACTCTAGTTTGTTCTAGTAATTAAGGCAGGGGTCTTCAAACTTGGCCCTTTTATGACTTGTGGACTTCAACTCCCAGAATTCCTCAGCCAGGCACGCTGGCTGAGGAATTCTGGGAGTTGAAGTTCACAAGTCATAAAAGGGCCAAGTTTGAGGACCCCTGAATTAAGGCATCAGACTAAAAATCAGCAGGCAGTAAGTTCATGCCACCTTAAGGCATGAAAACTGGCAGGGTAACTTTGGGCACTGTCAGCTCACCCAACCACACAGAGTTATTGTTGTGGGAAAAATTAGAAGAAGGAAGATATGTGGAAAAATAGGAGGAAGAAAGAGAAAGGTTGTTCGCTGCCTTGAGTTATGTATAAAAATAATAAAGGTGGAATAAAAAAAATACATTCATCCTGCATATGGATTTTAAAAGAAGGGGGAAAGCTGTGTAAGCTTATTAATAAAGTATCTCACATGAAAACATGGGGAAATATTTTACTGCAAATGATTGGGTTGTTTCTACAGTTATTGCATAGGTCTCATTTATAAACTATTTATAAATAAGACCTTTACATAATCTATTTTGAGTTGAAGTTTCTGGGCAAATTTAAGAATATAATTAATCTGAGAAATCTTCAAGGCAAGCCCTAATTGAAATATAGAAGCATTATATGCAACAGTATGCTGAATTTGTGTGTGTGTGTGTGTGTGTATTTGTATGTGTGTGAGACTGTATACACATGTTGCTTTTGATAAGAACCATTCCGTGACCTTGGGTTTATTATAACAATATCCTCTAAAATAGATATTCTAGTGTTCTATGTGAGCAGGAACATAGTTTTTAAATAGTTTTTTTTTTAAAGAAGCTAGAGAAAAGGGGGGAAAAACTAAAGCAGGCTATCATTTCCCAAGTCTTCCCACTGCCTCTGAAGGTTAGATTTCAAGTACAAATCCATTTTTGTTTTTTTGTGTTTGTGTTTTTGTTTTATATAATTTATGTTGGCTGGCATTTTAAAATTGCAGTGGAGCGATAAAAAGCCTGAGCTCAAAGTTACTATCTGCCTTTGCCAGATTTTTAAGGAGACAGGAAGATGAATGTCAAAGACTCTTGGGGAAGGTTTTGAGGTACTGTTAAGAGCTACATTCATTTGTCAGTCCCAATAATTGGTATTTATGTATATCTTACTCCTGTATTTCAGTATCATTAGCTAAAATGTTTTATGATTTCTCTCTAGAACTTCATTTAAAATCCTAAACTATTTTTTTAATTGAACTGCAAGAAGAAGACAAACTAACTGGGGTTTATGGCCAGCATCAAACTCATTTAGGATATCTTGTAATTTTTGTTGATACATGGACCTAATTTATCAGGAACTGGGAAGAAATAATCCAGTGACTAGTCCTCAAAATGCTGCATAACCATCATTTTAAGAACATACAGTAGAATCCCTGATGGTCTCTAGGCTTGGTTGTAGACATTTCGTTACCAAACTAGGTAACATTATCAGTGCTAGGACTGATGATGTTATCTAATTTGATAATGAAATATCTACAAGAAAATAACTAAGCTCAGAGACCACCAAGGACCCCACAGATCACCCCTAAGCTACAAATATTCTCTTCTATCAGTATATGCAGTAGAAATAAATAAAAGATATTAGACTAGATCCAGAGATTTAGTTATACTCATAAATACATCAAAATTACATATTAGTGTAGAATAGTTTAAAATAAAATTGGACAATATGTAGTTTCTGAGTGTTTTGAAAATCTTGCTATTGTCTTACCATGCTGTGTGACCCATTATATGTGTGGCTCATTATATTAAATCATACTACAGTTTAGTTGTTTGGTTTTAGCTATTTAAATAAACAGAGCAATTGTGTTCTATTGACCTGGGTATAGAACTTGAAAAATCTTTGTTACTTTGAATAGACTTTAAATAGACTACGCTGAGATTAAACCTATATTTTTAGCCACTATCTCTAGTAACTTTTAAACATTCATTGCTAATCTTAGATGCTGACACATTTTCAGATATGATTAATGGTTTTAATGAAGGCAAGTTTGAAGGCAGGCCTTGTGTTTTTCTAATTGGAAAACTAGTTTTTGGCACAGTATCAGTAATTTGTGCATGAAAAGAATACATGTTCAGATTGATATGGAGCTCTTAAGACTCTTAATGCCCTATTTATTTATTGTAGAGGATGATATCCCACTATTTGAGATCAAACCATTTACAAACAATACAGGGATTAGCCAAAACAAATAGAGATACAAAATTAAATCAAGTATGAGGTTCTCGAGAACAGAACATATAGATTATTAACCATCTGCCCAGAAAAGGTGAGAAGAAATAAGCATATTTCAATAACTTGAAACATTTGCATGGAAAACTCCTAATTATCCCATATCTCCATTGAGATCCATGAGGAGAGGAAGAAATGGCTAATCTGTGAACCATTATAGGGTCTGAGATGCTCCACTCCACAAATAATTAGATGAGGGGGACTCTGGTTGAAGCTGTGCTTAAGGGAACAGTTGGGATTGTTACTGGTGTACTGCCATGGACAAATCACTCTCTGATTGTCTTCCAACTCCCTGATGTCAACCTCCCTGCGGGGTGATAGAGTCTGTCTGATTAGCTCATTCTAGACAATTTATGGAACCAAGGAGGTTCTAGACAGAGCTTGGGATTTTGCCCAAGGATAAAGTTAGCTGAAACCTTAATCAGGAATGGGCAACTGGCCAAGGCCTTGGATTGTGTTGCTCCATGTGGTTTATCCCTCTGTGTTTATCCCAGGGTATTCCTCAGTTTAACAAGGAACTCCAGGAGATGAAGCACCAGAGGTGATACCTAAAAGTTTGTTGGAGAAAGACTTGGAGCAAGTTTGACTGAACATGGGTAAAAATCTAAATTAGGGAATACCACATGGCAATAAGAAGAGGACACTGTACTTATTTATACCTATTTGTTGGATCCAGCACCCTCCTGATCCATGAAATGAGCTAGGAGGTGACCTGTGGTTGGGCCCATACTATGGCATTGGCTTCTTTGATGGAGGGATAATACCTCCTGCCTTGAATGAAGTGGTGGTGCTCCTCCTTTTGAGGACTCCATTCTTGGACCCAACAATTTTTGATAACTATTATCCTCTCTCTAACTTTTTCTTTTTAGGGAAGATTGTTGAGAAGATGCTTAATGAGTTGATGAGAACCTTGGAGAAAGTAGATTATCTAGACCCATTTTAGTTGGCTTCCAGGCCAGGATTTAGTAAAGAGAAAGCATTGGTTGCTCTTGAAGATGATCTGTGGCATAGCCAGGATGAAGATGCTGCATTTATTCTTTTGCTCAATGATGTCTCAGTGGTTCCAAAACCACTACAGCATAGTATCATTCTGTGCTGGTTCTGGGGCTTAGGATTATAGTGAGTCTCCTTCCTCCAGGGACTGTGTGCATTGGTTTTATTTGGGAGGGAGAGCTCTCTCTGTCTCTCTGTCTCTCTGTCTCTGTCTCTGTCTCTGTCTCTGTCTCTGTCTCTGTCTCTCTGTCTCTGTCTCTGTCTCTGTCTCTGTCTCTCTGTCTCTGTGTCTCTGTGTCTCTGTCTCTGTCTCTGTCTCTGTCTCTCTGTCTCTGTCTCTGTCTCTCTGTCTCTCTCTCTCTTTCTCTGTCTCTCTGTCTCTCTCTCTCTCTCTCTCTCTCAGCCCCTCCTTTGTAGGGTGCCACAGGGCATAATGATTTCTCCCCTCTGAAACAGCATATATATAAACTGCAGGTTGGGGTCATTCAACTGTTTGGGTTTGGTATCATCAATATGACAAGCCAAGAATAGAATAGAATAGAATAGAATAGAATAGAATAGAATAGAATAGAATAGAATAGAATAGAATAGAAACTTTATTGTCACTTTGAATGTACACTAATCGGCATACATTAAAATGAAATTTCATTGTATACAGCTCTCAATATACACTACATAAATAAGACAAAAATAAATAAATAAATAAATAAATAAATAAATAAATAAATAAATAAATAAATAAATAAATAAATAAATAAATAAATAAATAAATAAATAAATAAATAAATAAATAAATACAGAATTATGCATATACCCACATGTATTATATGACACAGAGAAACAACACAGTCTAGTTTGGATTATGTATACATGTGCATGGTGAGAAAAACAAATCTTGCGAGTTTACCAGATGGATGACATAGGGAACAAAGCTATTACAGAATTGGGTAGTCCTGCTAGAAATACTTTGAAACCTCCTCCCAGAGGGGAGCAACAGAAACAGATTATAAAGTAGGTGTGTGGGGTCTCTAACAATGCTTTGAGCTCTAAGCACATAGCACTTATAAGCAGCATCCTGAATACCAGGAAGCAAGCTTCCTATGTCCTTATCAATCTCTGTATGGACTTTCTATCTGAGGCACTGCTGCCACCAAACCAGACAGTGATGCAGTTTGTTAAAATGCTTTCAATCGTGCCTCTGTAAAAAGTGGCCAGGACAGAAGGAGACAGATGTGCTCTCCTCATCTGATGCAGGAAATGCAGATGATGGTTTGCACGCTTCACTAAGGATGATGTGTGGAGAGACCAATTCAGATTGTTAGTTATCTGCATCCTCAGATGCTTAATACTGTTGACCATCTCTACAGCTGCATCCTTGATATTGAGTGGAGTATGACTATGCTGGCTCTTTCTAAAACCTACAATAATCTCCTTTGTTTTATCAACATTTAGAACCAGGTTACTTTTATTGCACCAGTCCACCAGAGCCTTCACCTCTTCCCTATAAGCATCTTCATTGTCATGCCGGATAAGACCCACCACTGCCGTGTCATCTGTATACTTCACAATATGATTCGTAGCAGATTTGGCACAGCAGTTGTAGGTCATCAAAGTGAACAGTAGCGAACTCAGGTCACAGCCCTGTGGGGAACCCGTACTCAAGGAGATGGAGTTGGAAACTTTCTTTCCAACTTGCACAAACTGGGCCCTATCGATAAGGAAATCAAGTATCCAATTACATAAAGGAGTATTAAAACCTAATAGGCCCAGTTCACCAGATGCTGAGGAATGATTGTGTTGAATGCCAAACTAAATCAACAAACACCCATTCGCACATGAGTATTCTTCCCCTCTACGTGCGCCAAGCTAAGATGAAGCACACAGGAAAGTGCATCTTCTACAGAGTGGTTCTTCTGATAGGCAAACTGTAATGAGTCATATGTAGGAGAAGGCATGAAACCATATAGTCATTTACCAATCTCTCAAAACACTTCATCATAATGGAAGTGAGTGCAACAGTAGATTTATATTACAAGGAAACTTATTTTGGCTAGACATCAGGTAGAATTTCCTTCAGTAATGGAAAACACTATTTTGGGAAGATGGCTTCCAGTCTTTGTTCAATTGCTAAGTCATGTCCGACTCTCTGCAATCCGATGGCACCCCATGGACCTGGATGTCTCCCATTTCCAAAATATCTTTCTTAGTGTATCCACTTAATGAAGATGATAAATGTAACATCTTCATTACAATTACACAGTGTAGTTGTGGCCTTCCCTAACATTATGAAACAAGCTTGACCCTTGTCTGGATGTTACTGGGAAAACTAACACAAGGCCATTACTCACAGTATGGCTTGCAGGTGGAACACAGCATGTCTTTCTTGCCCTTTTAAAGTATCTAGATGATTGTCCCTAACAACTCATGGGCCAAGACAATCAAATTACATGCAGGGTAGAACATTTTATAGTTTGATAGGGTGATATTCTATTAGAAGTTTTAAAAAAAAACTATCACTCTTAGCAGTTGAAAACAGTTATGCTAACTTCCTTAGGAAGCAGCAAGTTTGTAACCCCCTAGGGCTATTCTAAATCTTTTTGTTTGTTTGTTTGCTTGTCAAAGTTTCCATAAGCCATATGTCCTGGCAAAAGCAGCTGTAAGATCTATTTCCTTTTAAGAGAAAATAACACCAAGTGCTTGAAAGTAACTTTTGAAGCCATTTCCCTATGTGATCTTGAGCCAATGTGCTTTTGATCACAACCATAAAATCCTCTTCCTCTTCTTCCATTCACAGTAGCCTTGTAGCCTTATTTGACTGCCTGACAATGAAAGTCTTTTAACTCAGATACGCCTTGATTAAGCAACAACTAATGGTGGAAATGTATCTTGAAAAACTGAATCCAGATTTTCCCTGATCATCATTTATAAATAACAAGAGATTGAATTTAATTATGTATTGTTTGATTATGTAAATTCTATTAAAGCTGCTAGCTGAAAATTCCTTTAACAGGCTCATGTCAGTTAGTAGCCCCAAAAGGACAGTGCATAATAGGCACCCCACCCTACCTTAGTTTTCCATCCATCCATCCATCCATCCATCCATCCATCCATCCATCCATCCATCCATCCATCCATCCATCCATCCATCCATCCATCCATCCATCCATCCATCCATCCATCCATCCATCCATCCATCCATATCTCCCCTTATTTATTTTTGTATATCAACAAAGAAGCTGAATTTAGAAGTAGTGGCATGCCCAGAGACAATTGGTGAGCTTTTAGAGCTGAAATTAGTGTCTCTGATCTTACTCCAGCCAACTATTAAATGAGACTCCTATCTGAGCTAGGAAAATTGTTATTCTTCCAACTGATGAGAAAATACATATACTGCATCTACATGGAGGGAAGTGTGTAGTGGGATGCCCCAAGGCTCTGTTCTGGGTCCAGTGCTCTTCAACATCTTCATCAATGATTTGGATGAGGGGATAGAAGGGGAACTCATCAAATTTGCAGATGGCACCAAGCTGGCAGGAATATCCTACACTGCAGAAGATAGGCTTAAGATACAGAAGGATCTTGACAGACTTGAACATTGGGCACTATCTAATAAAATGAAATTCAATTGTGAAAAAAGTAAGGTTCTACATTTAGGCAAGAAAAACCAAATGCACAGGTATAGTATAGGTCAGGGGTAGGCAACCTCGGCTCTTTTATGACTTGTGGACTTCAACTCCCAGAATGGCGAGGGACTGGCCCTGGCCATGCTCACCCAGTCGGCCATGACCACTGCAGCCACACCCACTCAGTGGGCCACCCCCCCACTCCCCCTGAGGGCACCACAATGCTGATGCAGCCCTGGCACTTTGTGATAAATAAGTGGGTTTTAGGTTGCAGTTTGGGCACTCGGTCTCTAAAAGGTTCGCCATCACTGGTCTAGTTGAATGAAGAGAAGGAATTGGGGTGACATGATAGCTGTGTTCCAATATCTCAGGGGCTGCCACAAAGAAGAGGGAGTCAAGCTATTCTCCAAAGCACCTGAAGGCAGGACAAGAAACAACGGAAGGAAACTAACCAAAGAGAGAAGCAACCTAGAACTAAGGAGAAATTTCCTGACAGTTAGAACAATTAATCAGTGGAACAACTTGCCTCCAGAAGCTGTGAATGCTCCAACACTGGAAGTTTTTAAGAAGAGACTGGACAGTCATTTGTCTGAAATGGTATAGGGTTTCCTGCCTGAACAGGGGGTTGGACTAGATGATCTCCAAGATCCCTTCCAACTTTATTATTATTATTATTATTATTATTATTATTATTATTATTATTATTATTATTATTATTATTATTATTATTATTATTATTATTATTATTATTATTATTATTATTATTATTATTATTATTATTATTATTATTATTATTATTATTATTATTGTTATTGTTGTTGTTATTGTTGTTGTTGTTATTATTATTATTATTATTATTAGTAATAATCTTTGTGTGAGGAAAGACCCTCTGATCTTTTGTGAGAAGGTAATAAGAGATATTTGATGGATGAAGACCATTTATGACCCAATGGCAAAGTTATCATGGTCAGTCTGAGGTTGAGATGTATAACTGAATATCAGCAGGGTACTAATGATATTTAACCCCTCATTCAGCAGCCTTATATAGATGTTAAAGAGGAAGGGTGAGAGTGTGAGTCCTAAGACATCCCACCTATGAGAGGTCTCTAGTTCAGTGTCTTCCCCAGTCAAGACTGACTGGACTCAACCATAGAGAATGGAGGGTAATTACTGGAACTACATGCCTTCCATTCCTAATTCTCATAGGGGGTCCAGAACAATAGCATGGTTACCAGCTACCACCATCTTGCAGTATCATTATCTTGGTTTCACAACCAAGCACAACAAATGCTTGTCTCAGTACTATGTCCCAATGTGAAATGTGACTAAAAGGAATGTAGATTATCACCTTGAGGGGCTTTAAAGCTATAGCCCAATCACTTTCTCAACAATCTTCCCAAGGCTGGACACTAGACAAAAACTATCAAAGAATATTGAGTTCAGTGAAGGATTCTTGGGAGGGGGGCTGTTCCAACTTGCTCCAGGTAACCATTAAAATCTATGCTTCTCTGTTCTGACTATGGCAAAAGATCTATTTATATATTTATTAAATTATATGCCACCCAACTTACTGATAGGGGGATTCATTGATGGTTATTCAAGCCCTAGTTCATGTTTCAATGAACCGTGGTAAAAGAAACAAATCCAGCCTTGTGTTTGCAAGTACTTGATGACTAGGGTCAGAGTCATGGAGGCCATGGAGGCTGTGAACTGGGTGGCAAGTTGAAGTCTATAAATCTCAGAGACACTGACAATCTAGTGATGGAATCTAGCAGTTCAGGCAAGATTCTGGTACAGTAGCAATAAAACCATCAGCTCCCTGGAACAAAGCTTCAGCCAAAGGGTTACATATCTTTCATTATCTCAGAAAGCATATTTACTGGATGACGTCTGCCATGATGCTCCATGCTCTGATCTCATAGCTAATGTTAAAATCAAAACTTGACTAGGTATATTTTCAAGAAAGTTCTCCCTCTTCTGGACCTATCCAAGTCTTGGTTATGCACACCAGGATGGCTGCCTCATCCCAAACTGAACCTGTGACATGACACTTGATACTTCAGACTATCTAATAGCCCAGGGGTTCCCAATCGGGGGTGCGAGACAATATTCCAGGGGGTGCGAAAACTTGGGTTTTCAAAATTATAGTGTATATGCATAATTCATTGCCGCTATTTCAAACTTTTGTAACGGGTACAAGAATATATCAGAAGTGTTTTAGGGATGCGGGGTATAGAAAAGGTTGGGAGCTGCTGTAATAGCCAATCATCAATGAATGCTTTTTCCATATATAACTCTATATACAGAGCTGCACATTATCCTACACATAGGTAACCAAGCTGCTAATAAGAATGTTGTGGGATATATTCTGAAATGCTTTGCCGAAGACAAATATATTACATTCTTACAAGCTATTGTGAACTTATGTTATCCATAAAATGAGATAAGATTAGTCTAGCAAGTTTTGTGCTGAATAAGTCACAACTGATTTGTCCAACTAATATAATGTTTTCAAGGTGCTTACTAATAGAATTCTGTAAGATCTGCTTAAAAAATCTTCTCAGGTATTGCTGTCCAATTAATTGCTCTGTAGTTTGCTATATCCTCCTTTCCCCCCTTTTTGAAGATGGGGAATCCTTTTTTTCCCCTTGTAACTCCTAGATGAATTTAACTCTGATCAAAACTAGAGTTCACAAATGTAGTCAGTTTACAAATATAAACTTGACACTTTCTGAGCTGTAAGCCACATGGCTATAACAATTTCTTTTCTTTTTGCTTCTTCCCTGTGTCTCCTACTTCTCACATTGTGCCTGATAAAGAATCCTAGAAAACTTGAAAGCTAACCCACTCTTGTATGGCATTATTTATTTATTCATTCGATTATTTATATCCCATTTTCTTCTAGGAGTTCAAGACAGCTTACACAAGGATCATGCTGCCCAGAATCACTGCTACAAGATAGATGATGATATAAATTGTTTAAAATAAATAGATAAAAATTAATAGATCTATCTTTATTTGATCTTCTTAACAACTCATGCCTGGGCTTGGAAGGAGCCAAAACTCAACTTGTAAATTATTGTGGCTGAAGATAGAATTGAACTTGGTCTCCCTTGTTAGGCTAATGCCATACTCAACTATAAACAGATTTGTTTTTTTGATGGAGCATCAGGGCTTCAATTGCCTTTTCTGTGTTTTGAGATTAGGTTATTTAGCATTTCCTTGGTATTAGTAGGAAGAAAGAAAGGGAGGCCATAGACTCTATTGTGACCAGATAAAACCAGTACCAAAAGTATGGGACAAGCTTTGCCAGTACCCAAATGGAATTCTGGTGACCACTGGTTTCTGTGTTCCTTCTAGTGAATGGCAATCATTCATGTCTGATAGTGCATCATCAGCATCTTACATGGGTTTATAACCAGTTATAATAGCTACTGGATAAAAAAATTGGGAAGGATGTCATTTTCCACAACATTTGTAACATTTCTCAACTCTTTGGTTTGGGAGAAGGTGGAACATCAAGGAAGGTGGGCTGACAGAAGCAGCACCACAATGTCACAACTCACACCCTGTCCCTTTTTATGTACATTGTGATGTTGCATGCATGCATGAAAGGAGCCAAGCTTGTGACATTATGTCACAATGCTGGATGCTTGTATCATTCTAAGTAAGGTTACAAGTTCCTGTGGCTAACAGTGAGCAATCTATCTTTATAATGGCAGTATATAGTTGAAGAATCAGTGTAAGCTCTAGCTTAGCCTGTTTCGAAGAGTAGATTTTCCCTACATATTTCATATAAGACCTCGCTGAGAAACCTGTGCTAATACTAAAAATGAATAAGTATCCTTCCCAGAAAAGAAAACAGACATTCAGTTATAAGGGAACTGCAAATGTATCTTTTACATATTCTGAGTAATACCTCCCGAGGTGAACATGGAGACAGTCCTTTTGTGAAATTTGTTCTTATATTTGGTTTACAGATTTCTCAATCTTGCCTTACTCTATGATCCAAGGATATTTCTGGAGAACCTAGAATCCAACATCCAACATATCCACAATAGTCCTATTGGGCACTGTTTTATCTTTTGATAAAAGCCCCAGGAAATTCAGAAGATTAGAAGCACAGGCTTAAAGCACACACAGTCTAAGCCATTTTCTGTGATCAGCTGAAAATATTGGAAAGAGAAACCTAGCAGACATTGTCACCTTGTTATTCCCCTTTGTTTCAGATACTGCACAAGCTGAACTATTTATTATGAGAGACAGGCTTGATGTTCCTTTTCACTCAGCCATATCTTCAGCCTCAGGCATTGATCAAAACCAAGGCAGCTGTCCTTGGAACAGTATAACTATACAATTTAAATCAGGCATTGCAGAAAGCAATTAAAAGAAATAAATAAAATGACATTCCAGTCTAGATTGGGTACACTAAAGGACATTTGGACATTATTTCTTGAAAGCAGGTGTAAACAGAAGTCTGCAGCTGGAAGAGTGAGTGGCAACTTTTTCCTCCTTTGTACTGTTTTCAAGGGTGACAATTAAGGAAGTCCCCTTCCTCCTATATATTCTGTGCAAATTTCAGAAAATTGTGCTTGTTAGCATCTTCTCTTGCTCATGTAGGGATTTAAGAGGGAGATCTTAGTTCCTATTGCTTCTAAATGTGCAATCCCAAGTGCTGTAGACAGAATTATGCTGATGCCCCATTGCCGTTCTACACATGCTGCTTACTGTGCCCTGTCAAAGGCTGAATGTCCCATCTGAGAAAACTTTCTCATGAACTGGATCAAACTGAGTAGATCACACAGTTACCTATAGTCAATGCAGTGTTTGAGGTTTGTAGTCATGGGGAAAGGTGGTAAAGAAATTTAAATTCAATGAAAAGAATTTTTTTAATCGGACTGTGCATCCCTGATAGATGCATCTCTGCAGTCCTAGAAACTAGCTCTTCCTGAATGTATTGTTTCACTCAAATAACATTAACTGGTGCTATAGGACAGGGGTCCCCAACGCCCAATCCGTGGACCAGTACCGGGCTGTGGCATGCCAGCAACTGGGCCACACAAACAAGCAAAGCCCCATCCACGGGATGCAGACAGCACACAAAACCATGCACCCTCCAGTCCACGGAAAACCCTCTCTCCACGGAACCGGTCCCTGGTGCCCAAAAGGTTTGGGACCTCTGCTATAGGACAATATTTTGGATAGATGGGTGGCCATAGAAATTTGATTAATAAATGCATATTTTGCATTTTGTTGTGCTCTGAAGGATGAATCTGCACACTTAGCAATGGCAGGTCTGGTTACCATTGCTAATCGAATCACCACAGGTCATTAAGTAAGAACCTCACATCATTGTGATTCCTGACTTCCTGCTGGCTTCCCCATTTTCTTCCTTGTAGGAAGCTGGCAGGGAAGGTTGCAAATTGTGATCACGAGACCATGGGACCTTGTGACGGTTGGAAATCTAGGCCGGTTGCTAAGCATCCAGATAATGATCACTTGACTGGGGTTTGGCATTCTAATAGTCAGAACTTTGAAGACCAATTGTAAGTACCACTTATTCAGCACTGTCAAAAGTTTGAATGGTCATTGAACAAGTTAAACAAGGCTCACCTGTACACTCCCTCTTGGTGTTCCATCAACAGATGAAGGCAATTCTGTTTTGCTATGCTTTTAACCTGAAACAAATGTTTATAGGTGTCCATTTGGAGAAGGGGAAAGTCAATTAGAGGTTATATTGTGTTATGTTTTCTTTTCTGCTTCTGCTTTATTGTATGCAGCCCAGCTTACACAAATTGTCAAGCAAACAAGTGAAACCACTGTACTTCTACACATTGCTTTTCTATGTATAGATACTGTAGCATAGATACTAGCGACCTAGTTAAGATCAATTGTGCTGTAATTGTGCTGTGGATTTCTTACAAGTGCTGTCTATGACAGTTTTAAATTAAGTATTCACAGCTCTGAGTGTTGTATGAAATTCCTTAGGATGATCACTCTTTCCCCCCCCCTAATACATTGGGTACAGATGTCAGTTGGGGTCAAATTGGTAATGAATGCATTTGAAGACCACACTTCACGTTGGTAGTTTCCAATGCACACACCACTTTTGTTAACTCTGATGTTGTCCCTGACAGTTGAAAAAATGACTGACAAGAAACATCTCAGTATTAAGGAGCTTGGTTTCTCCATTTGACCTATGAGCAACGCACATTTGCCTCACCATCCTCAAAGCCAAAAATACATGGTGTACATGATTAGGCTCCCCCACAGTTTTTATTTTGCTTTTCACAGCTTTATGGAGTTCTACTGCAAGTAGCAAAACTAAAGGAAATCCTGCTCTAATCCTTTCCTCTAATACCTTTTCTCCAGCTTATAGCCTGCATGAGGGAAGAAGGCTATTCCATTCAGTCTATCCAACATTCCAAAATATTAACTTAGTGTTGTTGGGAAATTACTGTAATTTCCAGTTTAGTTTGCATTCAGCATGGTCCCAGTCAATCCCTTTATCCAGATGAGAGCAAGCATACCACTAAGTCATCTAGCAAAAATTACAATTTGATGAATATTTATTAAATATCAGCAAACATAAAAGGGACAACTAGAAACATGGGGCCAAAAAAACAAACAAACCAACAAACAAAAACCAGGCACATGTAAGGAGAAAGACATGAACAGAAAGCAAGAAATTAAAGGGTATAGAACTTAATACCATAATTTACCTTATCTGCATATCTCTACATTATCTGGGTACTAGATTATGTGGATGCCGCATCATTGAAGGTTTTTAAAAAAAGATTGGACATTCATTTGTCCAAGATGGTATAAGGGCTCCTGCCTTGGGCAGGGGTTGGACTAGAAGACCCACAAGGTCCCTTCTAGCTCTATGTTTTTATGATCTGCATATCTTCAGCTATATATCAAGAGGCATATAAATTTCCATTGGAAACAACATTGCAGATAACTAGCACAGAAAATCTGAAAGGCAATGTTTTATGGATAGTCCTCAACTGATTAAAAAAATCAGTTTTTAAAATAACCATTCAAAGTTATGATGGCCTTAGAAAGGATGCCTTATAGCCTGTAAAGCAATTCTGGCTGTTGAAAAACATTATGTTACCCTTATCCACCACAGTCACAATTGTGATCTGGGTGCTTTGCAACATGATCACACAACTGGTTACCAACTGGTTACCTGCGATCATGTGATTACCATTTGCAATCTTTGACAGTTTCTCCAGAAAGTCAATGAGAAAACTGGCAAGGAAAGTTGCAAACTGCTGCCATCTGCTGAGATGACCCCTTCTCATTTCTGGAGGCTGGCTGAAAGAGTTACCTGCTGAGGGCAACTGAATTCCTTTGGCTGGATGGAGAAATGAATTTCAGATCCTGACAAACAAGTTCTCTTTCACATGGGACTAGAGTAGGAAGTGCCAAGATTCCAGCAAAGAAGCTTCTTCCCAACCTTTTCAGAAGCAGGCAGAGCAAACATCTCCTGGCATCCTTGTCAATTTTGCTGCTCTGGAAAAAAAACACCAGTTGGATTGCAACATGCATCTAACTGCCTCTTTGTTTTGTTTGCTGCTGTATAACCATTATGAAATCAAATGGACACTAGGAAAAATTTATAAGAAGCCATGATGGTTTTCAAATTATATCATCATGCAAATGATAAAATTAAGTCTGTAATGTACTGAGTTGCAAAGACAGCAGGTGTAGGGCGGGAGCCAGGCGAAGCTAGTGGCCACGTGGCTGCTGCGGAGACTGGATGTCTGGAGACCCGGGCATGCTTGCTCTTTTAGCGCAGGAGAAAACTCGTGCAATGATTGGTTACAGTTACCCAGAGCTCCTTGTATAAAAGGGCGGAGCCAGTTTCATTTTCTGTTCTGTTCTGTTTGCTATAGTGTGATGAATAAAGTCTTGTTTGTTATCCGCCCGTCTCTTCAATGTCTACCACCCTAAGGACAGAACAATTGGCAATGAAGGTGGGATTGTGCTGCCACCATAACGAAGGGCCCGACTCACCATGAAGGAAGGCCAGACTTCGCTGAAGGATGGTGTTCCTAATTCGGCTCACTCACCTGCCAGTACGCAAATGCTGGGGAAGAGTGCTGCGTGGAACTGCCCTGGAACCCTCCAGCAGAGTGGCAGCACGTGGTAGAGAAGAGACCCTATCATGGCAACACTTGGGCGGCTCGTGGAATTCAACGTCGCTCACCCGGAGAGGTGGAGCTCGTACGTCGCCCGGACAGAGAATTACTTCCGAGTAAACAGGATCATAGAAGACGAGCTGAAGGCCGCAACGCTGCTCTGTGTTTGCGGCCAAGCCATTTTCGATATTGCAGAAAACCTAGTGTCCCCAGTGCCGTTGAAGACCGTGACATACGGCAAACTAAAAAAGATGCTCAAGGAGCACTTCGAGCCGAAGCTGTCGGTCATTGCATGGCGACACGCTTTCGAGCAGTGGGACCAGCGTCTAGGAGAGTCCACCACAGAATTCATCGCCGCTCTTCGACAGGCAGCGAGGCCGTGTGAATTCAAGGACCTAGAGGAACGGTTATGAGACCGTTTAGTTTGTGGACTGAGGAGCAGAAGATCTTCGCGAAGGAGACCGTCTCATTCCAAGATGCGTTGTGAGAGGTCACAGCAGAAGAAGCAGCCGGCGGAGCTGTAAG